>VDFB02075321.1:123053624-123087557 GCA_007258455.2 Sequoia sempervirens
AATTTAAGTACTACTGCATTGAAATTTCATATTTTCACCATATAATTTCTTTAAAAAAAAATAAAAAGCCTAGAAGTTTAGAAACTACATTCAATTTTCTATAGATTCTATTCTTACAAATTTTTGAAATAGTATACATAACTTATTCAAATTTTTACGTCAAGTTGCCTAACTCTGATTTTTTTGAATTTTTTGCCACTTAAGGGCTTGTTTTTTCCATGATGATCCTGCACATACCCTTGTAGATTTATTTTGTCAACACCTTTCAAAGGTCCTACCTTAGTATTTCCAAGACGATCCTTAGTTTATGAATCAACTATTTCCTTGGAGTCCTTAGAAGATTTTCCACTTTCCCTTCTTCCAAGGACTGTGTTACCCAAGATTCCTTTTGAGGATTCATCTTTTCTCCATTTTTAGGGCTTGTAACAATTTGATCCTTTTGATTTTATTCCTCTAAATGATCCATTTTTTGAGAGTTACTCTCCCCTTTCTTCTCGTGACTAACACTTTGTTCCTTAATAACTTCTACCTAAAATTTTTGATTGGCCTCAATACCCCTACATTAACTTCAAAACCTAGATCTAAGGTCTTTTTCTCAAGACATTCCTCATGAATGACCTTGTGAATATATTTCGTTGGGTTTTTTAGGGTAGACCAGTCTTCAAAAACATTCTTCTTTTTTAGTTTCATTAAGTTTACACCTATCCCTAAGATTTCTCATAGTGTTTCTAGATTTGATAGCAAACCCTTTCCTTTTCATACACAATTTGTTGAACCCAACTTCCAAATATGGATTTTAATGTTATTTGATTAGTGAGGACCGTATTCATTGGAACATTGACAAAAAATATAGTCTAGATTTCAATTGAGTTACTTTATCCATGACAAGAAAATAACCAAATGAATTAGCTATGCCTTAGAAAATCTTATTGCTCTAGAATTCCAAAGGAAGCCTTGTAATCCAAACCGAAGTAGGGGCCATAGCTCCAAGATCTAAAGAGGGGTTGAACCGATGTTTCCATTAAAATATACATAAAAGGTGTTGTGGAAGGGTTTGTTCAGGCCCTAGGGACCCCCCATTAGAACATAGATAATATGTACTTTATTAACAAACCAGAACATAAACAAACCATTTTTTTAACACAAATGGAAACACTAACCTTTAATTTCCAAAAACCTTCAACCCATTTACATACTTGATCTCTCTTAGTCTAAATGCTAGAAACTTACCCACAAAATTTTGTCCATTCTAGCTATTGCTTCATCCAACAGATCATTTGACACAAAAACTACAAGACATTTCTCTAATCTAGAAACTAGAGAAAAAGAGAAATCGTTGGGGTTTGGAAAATTCACACTATGAATTTTCAACATAGGAAGAGGTATCCTCTTCTACAAAAAAGGAATATTTTCCTCCTCCCAAAGGAATATACCTCAATACCATTTGATAACTCAAAGAAGTAGACTTCAAGGAAAAAGATGTATCCTTGCCAACAAAAGCAACAACCCTCTCTCAATATGACAAACTCTCAATTTTCGTAAGTGGCCTTTTTTGGTGGGGGAACCACATGGGCCCCCCTCCAGGGGAATCTATTGACCTCTTGCCACCAAAATGTCTTCAAAAAATTTGAAAATTGCAAAGAACAACTACCAGCTCTCTTTTGTATAATTTTTTGAATGTGTTGGTGTGATGGGAGGTTTCAGACCATGTTAGATTGAAGAAGGAACATTGTTTATCTTAAAGATCATTTAGATTTAAGTGAGGTCATGCAAGATTTTGATTGTTTTATTAAGAAGGGATTGTTATGAATGACGTTAATATAAATATTAAATACTCAAAATGATTACTTTGTATTACCTAAGGTAAACCAATGATAATGCTCACACCACTTGAAAATTATGTGGAAAGAAGCCATCATTTAACACCAACTAGTAGCCATTGAACATCTATCGAGAAAATACCTACATTGTCCTCTTATTCACTCACCAGCATTCACCTTGTTTGCATTCTTTGCAGAATGCTCAGTGGAGAAGCTTGCCCCTTTACTCTTTTGCATCCATATCCTCTATCTTTCACTCAAGACAGCCAGGAAAGTGCTCACCAGTACACAACACACAACAAAAGGTTAACCCATCGTTAACATCCAAGGTAATGTATTCTTGTCTTTAGATACTCTCTATCAGCTCATAATTTGGGGGAAAATCCTCATCTAAATTGCCCAATCCACGATAGGTTTGTTGGGATTCAGAAATGGTTTTGTTTCTTTTGTCATACAGACCACCTTCCTGGACCACAAGACATTTTTAAACGAAACGCTAAGATTCCTTCCTTGTATTATGTAGGGTTAACTGACATCTGTTTTGGAGAAGAGCTCATTTTCGTCCCTTCTAGACCTTTGTGATGGATGGTTCGTTGAAAAGAGTGACTGTCATAGATGTCACTATCGAATCTGAGTTTCCCCCGTCTTTTAGAGGCTTTTGATACAGACAACTTGTAATGTTTCAGCGTCATCTGCTTAGCTTTCGCTAAGTAGAGCATTGCATTCTTCTATAATAGGGGGTTACCAGTAGTAGAACTTCTAAGTTGTATATCATATGTTGGTCTCTCGAATTCAAATCACTGCTGAAAACCATGATGTTGCACCTTGCTACAATCCTAATTAACACATATTGGATTTATAGAATTATCTACAGGGGGTCAAATAAATGTTGTACAGTATAAAATGCATGCTTTAAGCTCTCTGGAATGAATATAAACGTTACATTGTCCAGTTAATTGAGCTCTTTTGGTAAACATCTAGATTTATTAGGCTCGGAGTAGAACTACTGTAAAAATATTGGAATGATGTTACTAGAATTTGGAAGTTTTCTCTTTGAATTTTGTATTTTCTTTCGAAATCAATATATATAAAGCAATATATCTCTTCAAGTTTTAAACAGAAATATATCCATCCCGTGACTTGACCCCATAACTTCCTCCTGCCCAAACTAGTGCTCTAGAACTCTCACAAATGGGATACATATGAGATTTGAGCATGCTTTAACTTTAGTTTATAGGTGACCCCATAACTTCCACCTAACTAGTGCTCTAGAACTCTCTCACAAATGGGATACATATCATATTTGAGTATCTTTAACTTTAGTTTATAGGTGATTTACACAATATTTGACATAAATTCAAGTTTTGTATTGTTTAAAAGTATTAGTTTAGATTTTTTTTTTAAACAATTGTAATCCATAAACAAATTAGACTGTTTGAAATAGTGATTTGATACCCAATACTAATTTAAAAAATTATGAGAATTTATTTACGAGAAAATGTGTGCAAGAATTAGAATAAGGTATTATAATAATTTTTAAAAGTAAATAAATTATTGTATTGGTAAAAATTTTGACAAATGATAAATAAAATGTATTTGATGTTTTGAAATTATTTAAGAAATAGAATTTGTACTAATAAGAATTGTCAAAATTTACTTTAAGTAATTTATATGTTTAAAAAGTTGTGTTAATGAAAAAAAAGACTAGAAAGCAAAAAGATTAGAGTATGAATTATATCATTTTTTCCATTTCATTGATCCCATTGTTCCAAGTCAAGGGAAAGAATCCTATCAATCTTGCATCTATATTATCCTAGCACAATAAACCTATCAATTTGGTCCAACCACCTTTATTTTGTTTAGTCTTCTCATAAATGGGAAGATTGAAAATTCTAATGCTTCCTAGCTACATAATAATGGATTCACGTTCTATTTATAAAGTATTGAGTATTCTATCAAAAGTTAAATATGTCAAATCATGAAGTATCTAGTCAAGGGGCTACCCATTCATGAATAAGGAATCCTAGAACTTATTAATGTTTATGCGAACAAAGAATTATAGAGCATCACATATAGATCACTTGATAAGTAAAAAAAGGTCTATCAATTATATCCCCATTTGTGATAATTTAACTTCTTCAAACATAAAAATGTGTTCCCCCAAAATTCCTACAAGGACTTTTCCAGCAAGAACTCTTTCTTTGACATCATCATTCATGCCACCAACCATTTCATATTTCTCACTATCCCTAATATCCACCCTTTCATTGACTCCATTATCCCTTCCACTTACACTTTCATTGAGCCTGTCATCCCTACCACAAACACTTTCATAGACCTCATCATTCCAATCACTAACTTTAACCATCCACCATCTAAATCCACTATCTATGGCCAACAAAATCATGCATCACTTTACCTATTTCACAGTGATGAAACTATCACAAACTTCATGAAATTCAAGGACACTATTTCCCTAAGAGATCATAAAATAGGCTCTAACATTGACTTGGATACATCATACACCAAGGAACCCATCTATAGACCTAAAATGTTCATGTACAAAAAGTATAAAACCCAAATAATATATGTGGCATTGTTTGAAAAATATATTTGATTATAAAAATTAAAAGAAAACCAAGTTGATCAATAAAAATAAAAAATCTAAAATTTCAACATCCACAAATTAAAGTATCTAAAATTTGTGTGGGTCTCAAAGTCTTTATCTTACAAAACCTAAGGAACTCAAGGAAAAAATACTTAACATAAAATTTAGAATTTTATATTCCACAATTCCAAAAGCCAAAAAAATTCCATTTGGATTGAAAAATCCAACAATCTCAAATCTAGGCATACAAAATATTCAAGTAAAAACCCAACAAGATAGAACATAGAATTCATTTGGGTCACAAAATCTAGTTGTATGAAAGTTTAATACAAAATATAAAATCATAATATCCAAAATCTTAGGCATTTGAAATCCCCTCATCCAACAAGTCCAAAAATGTATAAATCTAAAAGTTTCCATCAAGTCCAACAAGAAATCCAATATCAAACTGTGGCATAGTGTGTCAAATTTTTATCCCAAATTTCTCATGGTCATATGGAATTTAATCATGGGCCTACAAAATTCAATCCTTGTATGCATAATATTTATATAATCAAATATATCATCCAACATACCTTTATCTCCATATGATTCTCATCCAACCTTTCGCATAACCATGATACATCCTTCATTTGACCTTCCTCCCACTATGATTTCCCTTGGTAACACCCTCTATCATAGTGGGGATGAGGGAATCATGTTAAGGTGTGTACATTTGGGAGAACCAAACTTAAGAATCAACACAATCCACAACATTCATTGATATCATTACCAAAAATATGTTACATGTATAATAGTCATTTTGAATGGGATTCCATTATCTTACCATGGGTAATATATAGTTGAATCAAAAATCTAGAAACCAACATGTGAAATATAATAAATATGAAAAAGGAAAATAATTAAAATAAATATAAATAGTAAATATATAAAAATATACCCTATGTTGAAAACCATTACTATGGTGCCTTGCATACTAATACAATGGAAAACACCCATTCATAGGCATCATGTGAAAACCCATCAACTCATCATGTTTAACCTTCATGACCATTAACCAACAATCCATATAAATTCATCGTATCATTCACATCCATCACATCAACATTTCCATATCATCATACCCATCCTATCGTAATGTTTTATTTTGACCTAGATGAGGAAGTGGAAAATATCTTGAAATTGGTTTTTAGAAACCCCATGTCTAATCTTCTATAGAAAAATGCTCTATTATTTTATCACAATTCATGGATTAAATGATATCATATTTAGCTATCACTTTATAATAACATAATGAATGACACTTAATAAATTGGGGCCTATAATTATAATGTAATATAGTCCTTAAAGATAACATCATGAATCCCCTCCCCATTTACATCATGAGTCACATCCCTCGTTATCATCCTAGATCCCCACGTCCTTCCATCCATTGAATACCTCCACCCATGGAACGAGAATGGGTATTATACTTACTAGTTAGAACATTATCAAATCCCAACATACATCACATCCTAAATCCTACATGTGCTAAAGATCTCAAGACTGGTATCCAATTCCTAGCATCTCATCAAAATTCAAGCCAATAGCCTATTAAAAATTCAAAATTTTCAAGCATAGTAATGTAGTAGAAAATTAAAAAATCCACACAAATCTAGCCAAGGAGTTTAACACACATCTTGAAAGAATCCATAAGTTTCATCCATAGTCTTAGTGAGACCCAAACCTTGTATGATTTCAAATTTAATTACATTACTTTGAAATCACATTATTCCCAATTCTTAAATAATTCTTGGAAATATGCTATTCCCACATCAATAATAATATAAGCATAAAATTTGTTGATTATTGGCTTTTAACTTGGGAAAGATCTTATTTGCACTTTACTTTCATCACTTGTGCACACTTGATTTATTTTTTGTTTGTTTTCTTGTGGCTTGTATTTGTGAGTTCATACTTGGTGTACCTCACAATTAATATCATCTAGTTGCATCTAGTTATATTCCTCCTTGGTTTTTATTCCTTCACACACTTTGTACAATATCATCATAATCACTCATATCATGGTGCATAATATCTAGTGCTATAGAAAATTTTGGTTTCTCAAATCATGTGAGATGAAATTGAGATGAAATATTTAGGAGTTCTTGATTAATTTCTTAGTTATTAAGTATGACGAAATGGTAAAATTATATCCTCCTTTCAAAAACAAAGTTTTTATGTATTTATTAATCAAATCAAGATGGAGGATTCTACAAGTTCTGTAACTTAGATGTCAACAAGTACAAAATTAATCTAGATAAATAGATTGTGATTATGTTGATCCAACACTTTACAAATACATGTTAAGATCTTGATATACCTTACATGTACCAAACTATATATGTGTTATGCATATGTATATATATGTATATATATGTATACACACATATACATATACATATACATATACATATACATATACATATACATATACATATACATTTATATGTATATATATGTAGAGGAGGGGGACCAACTACTCTGAGACCTTAGGTCATGCGAGGGTCCAAAGCAATAGGTTGCCCTAATCTACCTCAAGCTTTGCTAAGTGATTTAAAATCTTAAATAGTTAAGGTCAAAAAGGAAGAGAAATCTGGTTGTTGCTTCTCTTCTGCTAACCTAAATGTTTTAGAGGGTCAAATGAGTTGATTCCTAGAGTTCAATCTACAACTCAGATAGCTCACTGCTTGACGACAACAGCGCAGTACACAAACTTTAGCATGACATGCTGGTGTCTTAGTGGGGCATTGACAACCATATAAACAAAGAGTGTGAAGAGTGGACAAAAAACTAGGGAATAAGCTAAAAATTTGACTAAAAGGTTTTATGTTGTGATGGAATGTGAAGGAAATACAAGAACAACAAGAAGAATACTTCTACAACACTAAACTAGAATTGATGAAAGAAGGATGATAAAAGAAAACCTTTGAACCTGGAAGTTGAGATCTTCACTAGCTTCACTTGAAAAATAACCTACACACAAAAGAAAGAGAAAATTCTAGGGCTATGTATAGAAGACTTCCTCAAAAAGTCCCTCACTTTGGCGTTTTCACCTCTACAGATAGCTAGATAGCAATGATTGTATAGAAAGATGATAAAGAGAATATAGAAATGGAAGTACCAAGTAATACTCAAACAAAAATATGTGAATGAAAATGGTGGATATGACCTTCTCAACCATGTGCTCTTGAGGAAAATGGAGGAAGGAGCAAGCTTGCAAGCTCTCCAATGCAAACATTGTCACAACAACAAAGAAGAGGAGCCAAGAAAATAAATTGCAACTACAATAGAGGTGGCGATGCAACTTGAAGGAGATGAAAGTGAGTGTGTAGAGTGAATTTGATCAAGAAGCTATCAAGAAGTGTGTAGAAGTTGAATGGGGTGAAGAGTTAGACAATTTGAAGGCACAAAGGAGGAAAAAATCCCATTTGAATTCAGTCAAAAGAGCATCAAACATTACACTTCACATCCAATGAAGGATTGTAACACCTCTGTAGATTACATAGGAAAGAATCCCGTCAATACAAAAATGCACCACATGGGAATTTGTACGTTGTGCTAGCATCCCTAAAAGAAATTCCCCCACTGACACATAAATGACCTACCAACTGGATAGGGAAAGGTGGTGAGCGTAGGGATTGCATCATCAAATTTAACTCTCTAAGGTAGGGGGTAATGTAAATGTGGAATTTTTCTAGTGTGGAAATTCATGCCATTACATTTTTCTCCCACTTTAGCAATCATACACATCATTGAATGTGAGGTAAAGTAGAGAAAAAGCTGAGAAGCATATACATAAACCATTGAGGAAGAAAACTGCAATTTGACACACTCAAACATGCAAGAGAGAGAGAGAGAGAGATGGCTCCACAAGTACTTGGTCCTATGGAATTTTGAATAAAATCTCTACAAGTGCTCAGCCCTATAGAATTGGCTCCATGGGTGCTTAGTGCCACAAAAGGAAAATAAATGTTCTACAGGTGCTCAGTCTTGTAAAATGAAAATGCTTCATAGTTGATAGGTCATGTGAATGAGGTGCCACAAGTGCTCAATCCTTGGGGAATAGAAATTAAAGGCTCCAAAGAGTGTTGTTCACCTTTACAAGTGCTTGGTCCTGCAAGGTAAGCTCAAAGAGGTGCTTGGCCCTCCAAGCTTGATTATGAAAGCAGCTTCACAAGTACTCAATCCTACAAAGAAACATGTTAATCCATTGAAAAAACATGTTAGGAAAGAAAATTTCACGTAGATAGATAGAAATTCACATCACGAAACAAATAATTGAAGGAGAAGCTTTCACAAGGGTCCCTCAGGAACCATTCATGATTACAAGGGTCCCACACAAAGGGACACTCCATTTGAAAAGAAATGACATTTTACAAATGATCTTGTCATCAAGGAATCCTTTTGAAAGATTCTCTTTTGTCAAGGAATTTGAGAAAAGAAGAATAGCCTCCTCAAAGGAAAATTCTTAATTCTTTTTGCTATGAATTTAATTTTAAAATAAAATCTTGTAAAGGGGATCCTTATTGAAGGATGCGATTATGAAAAGTGCAAGGATTTCTAGCAAGGGATTTGTTGGCCACCAAATACAACTTATTGAAAGCCAAAGAGGTAGGATCCCCCCCTTAGTATGGTGTGTGTGAATTGAAGGAGCGCATGACATCCTAAGGAAAGGGAGAAAAGATGTAGAGATGTCATGGCCCATGATACATGACAAGATGTAGATGTGTAAATTATGTCGCACATGTGAGGGAAAACACATAGGCACCACAACATCAAGAAGCAAGAAAAGAAGAGAGAAAGATAAAAAGAAAGATGAAGAAAACATGAGATAGGGGATCTAGAAATCCAAGGTCAGATCAGCTCACTAAGATAGGTAACATTTAGTGTAGGAGTGAAATATCATCAATCTCTGGAATTCCTAGATCTAAAGAATAACACATGATGAAAAAATCAATATAACAAATTGGGTCAACATGGAAGGGAGGCCTAAATTTCACCAACACTTTGCATTGTCCCCAATTGTCAAAAATCAAGATACAACATATAGAAGAATGATGTGATATAGAAAAGAAGTTTACAACAAAATTTTACTCTTGTATCGAAGCATCTACAAGGGTGACAAGGGTCCTCCAAGAACATAAAAAAAAAGCACAGGGGAAACACAACACACACACAAATCTAATCTACAAATAAAGAAGAGATACTCCCCTAGTCCTCATCAACTAAGATTTCATCATTCTCCAAATATAGATCATCATAAGGGGAGGGGGGACAAGCCTACAAGGGTGGGTTATCAAGGAGATCACCCTTTGAATCTCCTATGACAAGAGCTAAGGAAGAAGGCCCCTCAAGGTCTTCTTCACTCAACTCCTGTGAGGTAAATATCATTGATCTTGCAAAGATTGCCAAAAAATTCAGGAAATCATCTACTGAGTTAAACATGCACTTGATAGGAGTGTCATGTGTTAACAAAGTGGTAGATGAAGGAGGTGCCTCAGATCTACCATCAATCTCATAAAAAGAGATGGTGAAAAACTTGAGAGATGTCAGGGCTATGTTCATCACAAGGACGACACAAGACAAAGCATAACACTCTCTCTCAAAGGTGATCCACTCTTCTGACCTCCATTGGAAGTGAGGTAATCCTCCAGCTTACACTTCATAAGAGGATGCAAAATCCCCACAAAAGAAGTGAACGGTTAGGAGGAAGAGGATAAGGATGCAATAGATACCACCATGGTGTTCGGCATGTCCATGGGATGAGAGAAATGGAGGGATGTCTAGAAGGGACATCAAAAGAGGGGGCTCCACTGAGGGAGCAATGAATGCCTACACCCTTGTGGGGTGAGAGTCATCAGCATTTGTGGGAGGATATGGAATAAAGATCAAGGCGATAGGAACAAAATTAGAAGAAACAAAGGAGGGAGGTATAGTAGGAGATACCAAAATAGGAGTTAGCTCTTCTTCTTCCTTCTGTGACATAGCTTGCTCAGTATCTAAAGCCTTCCTTCAGTGCTTACACTCACACATAAGCCAATTTTGTTAGCTCTAAGAAATAGAACTCACTATTTGAGAAGAAACAAGAGGCTCCTATCCAACCATTGGTGTGTCCTCCACAATTGTTACCAGTGGAAGGGAAACCTCCTAGATGGGAGGAGCAGGAAGTCTAGGAGTAGAGATTGAAATAGGTGGAAAAGAAAACTCAAGCGCCTCAATAGCGGGCCTCTTCCCATTCACTACCTGAGGAGCAAGAGTAGTAGGAGGCCACAAAGGTTGAGACATAGGGGAAACTCCATGAGGATCCTTCCCCTTTCCATAGATAATAGGCCTCAACATCATGGGTAAGATGGGAAGTTTGAATACCTAATGCTTGACCTTCCACCAAGAGGGAACCATTGGACTCCCCATGTGAGGCATAGGAGAAAAGGCTAAAGGAACCATAGTAGGGTGGGAGGAAGAAGTGGATGAGAGAGTAGAAGAAGAGGAAGGCTCTTGGGCATGAGCAGACTTCCCCTTCCCCTTTTTGAGAGGAGGAGGAGGTAGCCTACTATTGCACGATCATAGAGTGTTTAATTAAAATGGCATAAGGGGAGATAGGGTATGTCACCTTTAGTGCTATGCCCCTATTATTATATTTAACTTAGGTGTGATACAACAGGTTCATCCTTAGAGGAATCAAACCGATAGGGGTAGGCCAAAAGTGATTTAACAAGTAGCCCTCATGCGACTCCAGGGGTTTATATCCAGTGTCATGCAAAATGTGTGCAAATCCCTCATAAGAAAACTTCAAACACTTATGAACTATTGAAACAACTACATTCATGGAAACTAACCATGGGATGCCTAGCTTCACTCTAAACAAGTCTAACTCTAGGATGATGTCAAAAGGAGTGTTTACAGTCCTAGGTCCTACCAGGACTATGAGAGTGATGGAGCCAATTGGAGGGATCGAGTCCATCATGCATATGTATTGTGCTCTTTGATTCATCATACCCATTCTTATGTAATAACTTTATCAATAGAATCTCACATGTTATAAAATTCACATGACACGTGGAATCAATTAGAACACCTATCACGATGTTTCTATTGATGTGAGCGTGAATGTACAGAGGAGAAGGCTCTCTATTTATGCTCATAGGAATGTCCTATGATGCAAAAGTTATAGAAGGTGATCCATTTATAGGCTATGCAGAAGGAATGGGAAGATGCATAAAATAGGACATGTTTATGTACTCTGAAAGGGCTTCCTAAGGATACCCCAAAGGTTTAGCAATTAGACAACACAACCTAGTTAGATTTTGCTTCTAAATTTCTAGAGATCCTTCTAACTATGTCACTAGGGGTCATAGGTTGGGTTGCAAGGCTATGTGCCTTGCAACACAAAAACCTACAACATGCCTAGAACATGAGAGAATATTCCTTTAGCACTATGAAATAGAACCAAAATATTTCATGTCGAGTTCACCAAAAATATAGAGGGGGATTGATTGCTCGGAGACCCTCGGTCATGGGAGGGTCCAAAGAAATAGGTTTATTTGATCTACCTCAAGCTTTTCTAAGTAATTAGAAACGCTAAACAGTTAAGGTTGAAAAGGAAGAGAAATTTGGTTGCTACTATCCTTTTGCTAATCCAAATGTTTTATGGGATCAAATGAGCCGATTCCTAGAGTTCAATCTACAACTCAGACAACTCACTACCTGAGGACAACAATGCATGACATGGATTCCAACATTGTGCATGTTGGAAAAATGAATCTAATAAGGGCTATCTCTACAATTTTGTGTTGCCATTGATGTCACCATGTTGTGATTGCAAGTCTAAGCCAATACTTGATTTGGTATTTTGGTTTGGTATTTGAACCGGTATTCAAACTGTACCCTCCAGTATTCTAGTCCACAATCATCTATTGTTGATAGTTATTGCTTGCAATTTTGGGAAATAGTTTATGGATGTTGAAAGCACATGTGTTTAGAATATCTCACGCTCCAGTGCTCGTACGACATATCAACATTATTCTGTTGATTACTTTTTGCAATTAAGTCTATTTTTTTCTGAGTTCATGGATAAGTTGTGATATGGTGAATTAACCCTTTTTTTTATGTAGATATAAGTGCAACCTATCTTAGGTCCATGACGACATGATGTAGTGCATTGAACGTTTGAATTTCCTTTTGGAAAGATTTTTTCAATACTTGAAGCCGACAGGTTGGTATTTTTAGTAAAACATGAAATGCATCTAATTAGGCCAACCAAATTGATGCTTGTGGATAGATCAAGTATATATATGTTGAACAGTTTTTAAGATAGTAAGAAACATTTTGATGAGAGAGTTGTGAATGTGAAAGTGAAGAAGAGTGAAAATGATTCAAAGTGTGTTAAGTCAGTCTATTGAGAATCACCGGAACTACATCAACACTTGTTAGGTGCACTCTTTTCATTTAATTTTGGCTGTGAAGCCCAATTTTGTTTTATAAATATTTTTATATGTAGTGAGCCTCCTTGTAATCAGTGAGATTTTGTATCCAGATAATGAGTCTTATTCAGGGCAGTGAGCCCTTGACAGTGAGCCTTATATATTTAGTTTTGGAATTACTTTATATTTTGAGTTAATCTTCACTGTGGTTTTTACCTCATTGGGTTTCCCACGTAAATCTGGTGTTCTTTGTGTTGATTTTACTTTTTATTATCTGCATTTCATGTTCATATTTAATAACAGAACTGTGTGGTTGTGAAGTTAACAAGTTTTGAAGTTTTGAGTTTAATTTTGGTGACAATTGATTCAGCCCCCCTTCTTACTTGTCCTGCACCTGTTAACAATTGGTATAAGAGCTTAATAGCTTGAGATAGACCCTGAAGGTTGATTAGATGAATGATAAAGAAGAACTTCAGGCTACACTTGAGGATCTTTACATTTAGTTGAAAATGAAAATAGAGATCTAAAGGAAAATCTTGACGATGCTAATGAATGTGTCTAAAAGTTGAAGGAACAATTAAAGAAATTTAGGAAAGACACAGAGAAGTGAGTAAGTAGTTGAAATAAGAGATAATTGGACTAAAAGTGCTTGTAGAAGAAAATAAGAGAATTGAAGAATGTTTGAATACAATGGTGCATAACAAGTCTGATGAATTCTCTAAACTTGAACAAGTAGTAAACTTGAGAGTAGAGCTAGAGAAGGAAAAACTGTGTGAGGACAATTTCAGAGCTAGCTCCGATAAGCTTGAAGAACTGCTTATAGGACAAAAACCAAGTAAAGACAAAGGTGGCTTGTGAAATGAAGTAGGTGAAAGTTCTAAGGATAATCAAAAGACTTCAGACAAAGGGAAACATTAAAAAAATTCAAGAAATTTTGCGAGGAAACTTCCTGTGAGACAACTTAATGCACAAAGATATCCCTCTTTCAATGGTATTTGTTTTTCCTATAATAAATATGGTCACAAGGCTACATAATGCAAGAGTAGGATGAATCAGTTTCTTGGTCCTTTCTCTGGACAATGTTTTTCATGCAAGAAGGCTAGAAATAAAGCTACTAAATGTAGATCTCATGTGAGAATGATCAATCGGGTAATGCTGAATAGGTTTAATGGAGGTAGAATGAATCATTCTTTTAATGGCTACTGCTATATCTATAATAAATTTGGACACAAAGCAAATCAATGTAGATCGAGAAGTAATGAAGGTTAGACTAATTAGAAAAGTGTTGTCTGCTATAATTGTAACAAACCTAGACATATCTCAAAGGTTTGCATAAGTAAGAAGGGAAAGCAGTCTGCTTCGGTAGAAAAGAATGAACTAATAAAGAAGATTGACAAAGAAGAGATGAAGCAAGAGATGAATAATATATGGAAGAAGAAAGAAGATGAAGAACCTAAAACTGTTGATGTGTTTGTGCCCTCATCTGGTATGGACAATTCCTCTAGGAATTAGACCTAGCATGGTCTTAGGGGGAGTATTATAAGAAAAAATTGTAAAAGCCCCCTGGTTGAATGGCATGTTAGAGGCTGGAATGAGGCTGGAATGTGAAGAATGAATAATTAGAGGTTTTGGAAAAGGAGCTAGAAGAAAACATGTTGGCATGCTGATTTGTGGATTGAATTAGGGTTTTCTATGTTAAGAAGAATGTTCTTAGCAACTTTTTGATGTTTCACACATTTAATGTGATTTAGGGAAAATTGATAGTGTATATTAAGGTAAAATTTGTAAGCCTTTTTTATAACTTGAGCACTTGAAGAGTCTGAAAGGCATCTTGAATTGATCTCAAAGCTATTTGAAGCTTTTTTGTAGTAATTTGAAGAAATTATTATGGATACTTTGGAATTATTTTTTAATCTGAGAGGGAAAAAGAAAAGGTCTCGACTAAACAATAATGAATTCAAGAAATCTAAGCATAGAAATGGATAGAGGATCGAGTCGTGACATTCCACTGAAGCTGAAAGGAGTTGAATTGGAAGAATTTGATCATAGGAAGATGAAGTAAATGTAACTCGGGCTGAAGGAAAATGAATTACAAAACATAAAAACCCTAGCTATGAATTTGTGGGGAGAATTTCCTTGGTTTGATGATAAAGAGTTTATCTTATTCTTGTTGAGTCGATTCAAGAACGAAAAAATTGTGTTGAACAAACAATACCTAATTATGAAGGAAGTGATTGAAGCGATTACTAGCTTATGCAGTATTGGGGATATCCTTGGAAAGAAAACTATAAAATACAAAGATGTGGAGGAACTTACTAGCATTAATAAAGACCCTCAAGTTCTATTGATAAACACTCTTGTGGATTCCGTTGTGAGGTATGTTGCGTACGACATTTCTTCCAAAATCTATTTCAGAAATTGTGAAGGCTCAACTTCGGCTGTTGTCATATATCTCGCACATATGATGGTTAAGAAAAATAGGAAGTTTGAATTGTGTAGCCTATTGCTTAAAAATTTAATTGAGAATGCCTGAATGTCACTAGTTGAAGTTTATCCTTTTTAGTTTGGATCTTTGCTTGTGTGCTTGTATTTTTAAATTTTGAACTCCCTAACGAGAAGAGAAAATGTTGTGTGGGAATCCAGTATTCCTATTGGGAAACAAGTCTATAGATACTTGTAATCATTACAGGATAATGTAGGTGACTACAAATCATATTTCACATCCTTAAAAATAAATCTAGGCTTAGGCATGTTAGTACCGATTCAGTTTGAAGTGGGTTCATCCTCCGATAAGAGAGAGTTGGTAGTTATCATTGGTGAGTCTCCTTCGAAACCGAAAAAGAGGAAAACTATTATAATAAATTTCTCAGAAGAGAAGAAGAATGAAGAAGAATCTTTGTTTGGATATGATCTAGAGGATATATGGATGTTGCTGGACAAGGGTGAAATGAAGAAAATTGGTGAAATGTGGAATGTATGCTCTCCGATTGAGAAAGTTAAAATTGATGATGTACTAATTGATTATTTGCTGAATAATGGTATTTTAGTTTCAAATGTGTCAGATTCTTTGCCGGATGATCTAGTAGAGATTGTTGAAGAGAGAACATTGTTGGAAGGACCTGAAGGACATAAGTTCAAAGCCATTATTCAAAAAAGGTATAACAAAGAAAACCAAGTGCTATCTAAACATATGAATGAGACAAAAGAATGCATCAGATAAATATCTGACATTTATAGGTATTGTTTGCGGTGTCTGGTGGTGGTTGACAATTTCAGAAGCAGAATTGAAGCTATTGAAGTTGAGATGAACAGTATTGGAAAGAACTCTGATTTCTTTAAAGAAAGGGATGAAAAACAAAGGATAAGGGTTGGAGAATTAAAGGTGGAATTGCTGAATACTCAAAGGAAAAGAGAGGATATGGTTAGAAATTTTTGGTTGGTTAAGGAAGTTCTTGAGGTCCAGTTAGACCATCTCTCCAGAATTCTCTCTGATGCAGAAAATTGTGAACGACTATGTTTGTCTTCTGATTAGACATCCACCTTTATGCAATTATCTTCATTGGAAGGTATGAGTGCAAGAATGAATTCAATTGTGCTTGCTTGGAAATGAATTCTTTCGATCATAGGAGAGAGGTATAAGAAAATATTTCATGTAAAAAGTGTCATTCTTGTTTGAATACTTGAAATGGGAAGCTAGAATTTTTGTGTACATACAAAGTCACCATATACATATGTCTACATCCTACCCTTTTGGTCACCCTTTTCCATTGATGTCAAAGGGGGATAGAGTTAGAGTATAAAGTTATGGGGAGAGAGTAATATGAATAGGGAGAGAATTATGCTAATGTTGTGTTTTGAAAAATCTTGGCACATGTTGCCATCAATGACAAAGGGGGAGATTGTTGGAAGAATGAAGAAGAATGGCTATCTCTATAGTTTTATGATGTCACCATGTTGTGATTGCAATTCTAAGTTAGTACTTGATCTAGTATTTTGGTCCGGTATCTGAACCAGTATTCAAATTGCAACCTTTGGTATTCTTGTTCGTAAACCTCCACTGTTGATAGTTACTAGCACTTGCGGTTTTGGGAAACAGTTTATGGAAGTTGAAAGCATGTTTTTTTATAATCTCTCATGCTCTGGTGTTCATATGGAATATCAACATTATTCTATTGATTACTTTTTGTGATTAAGTCTAAATTCCTGACCGACTTCATGGATAATCCGTGATATGGTGAATTAACTTTTTTTGTTATGCGGATATATGTGTGGCCTATCTTAGATCCATGTCGACATGATGTAGTTCATTGAGCATTTGAATTTCCTTTTGGAAATATTTTGTGAATTCTTGAAGCCAACAAGTTGGTATTTTTGGTAAACAAGGAAATGCATCTAGTTAGGCTGACCTAATTAATGCTTGTAGATAGATTGGGTATATATATGTTGAACAATTTTGAAGATGGTAAGAAATATTTTGTTGAGGTAGTTGTGAATGCGAAAGTGAAGAAGAGCGAAAATGATGAAGTGTGTTAAGTCAGTCTATTGAGCATCACCAGAACTACATCAACACTTGTTAGGTGCACTCTTTTTAGTACAATTTGGCTATGAATCCCAATTTTGTTTTGTAAATCTTTTTGTAGGTAGTGAGCCTCCTTGTAAGAAGTGAGCTTTTGTATCTGGATAGTGAGTCCTATTTAGGGCAGTGAGCCCTTGGTAGCGAGCCTTATATAGTTTATTTTGGAATTACTTTATATTATGAGTTAATCCTCACGTGGTTTTTCCCTTATTAGGTTTTCCATGTAAATCTAGTGTTATTTGTGTTGATTTTATTTTCTGTTATCTGCATTTCATGTTCATATTTAATAACAAAATAGTGTGGTTGTGAAGTTAACAAGTGTTGAAGTTTTGAGTTTAATTTTGTTGAAAATTGATTCAACCACCCTCTTAGTTGTCTTGCACCTTTTAATAGTGTGGTGGCATCTCAGTGGGGTGTTGGCATCTATATAGATAAAGAGTGTGAAGAGCAGAAAAAATTACCAGGGAATAAGCTAATAGATTGACTAAAAGGTTTAATGTTGTGATGGAATGTAAACGAAATACAAGAACAAAGTTCAACAAGAAGAATACTTCTACAACACTAAACTAGAATTGATGAAAGAAGTGAGATAAAGGAAAACCTTTAAACTTGCAAGTTGAGATCTTCACTAGCTTCACTTGACAAATAACCTATACACATAAGAATGAGAAAGTGTTGGGGTTGTGTATAGAGGACTGTCTTAGTCAATCTCTTGCTTTGGTGTTTCCACCTCCATAGATAGCCAAATAGCAACAATTGTATAGAAAGATGATAAAGAGAATATAGAAATGGAAGTACCAAGCAATACTCAAACAATAATATGCTACAATACAAATATGATAATGCAAAGGTGAATGAAAATGGTGGATATCACCTTCTCAACCATGTGCTCTCAAGGAAAATGGAGGAAGGAGCAAGCTTGCAAGCTCTCCAAAGCCAATGTTGTTGCAACAATTGAGAGGATGAGCCAAGAAAACAATAGCTTGCAGCTACAATGGAGGTGGTGATGCAACTTGAAGGAGCTTAAAGTGAGTGTGTAGAGTGAATTCGATCAAGAAGCTATCAAGAACTGTGTAGAAGTGAATGGGATGAAGAGTTAGACAATTTGAAGGTAGATAGGAGGAAAAAATCCCATTTGAAGTCAGTCAAAAGAGCAGAAAATGCTAGAATTTGCTTCCAATGGAGGAGTCTTTAACTCCTCTATGGATTCCAAAGGAAGGAATCCTATCAGGACAAAAGCATGTTGCACAGATGTTTGTGTGCCATGCTAGCATCCCTTACAAAAATTCCCCCACCAACATACAAATGAGTTGCCAAGCGGAAAGGGAAAGGTGGTGGGCATAGGAATTGCATCATTGGATTTAATTCTCTAAGGTAGGGGGTAATGTAAATGTGGAATTTTCCTAGGGGTGCAAATTGACCCCATTACAATATATTATGTATTCAATGTTATGTCAAGGCTTATGACTTCTCTAATGGTTCCACATTAGAAACATGTAAAGAATAATTAGAGAATGTTTATGGTAATTTATATATAGGCATTTGACATTCATATTTTGGGTGGTTGGAATGTAAATTATATTATGGTATTGATTGTGCATATGTCATAATATGCACTAAAAAATAAATTTATCTCTTGCTTTTCCAAAATCAAAGTGTAATGAGAAGAAAACTACTATTATGATATGCACTAATGAGGTAGTCAAAGAGATCAAATGGTTTCTCAATATATATTCTTCTCAATTACATCAACCTCTCATATGTCCTACATTACTCTATTGTGACAATTGGATTACCATTCATCTTGCTAAAACTCTAGTGCTTCATGCAAGGACTAAGCGTGTTAAAATTTCTCATCATTACATGAGAGAGATTATACAATAATAAGTACACCAAGTTGAATATTGTTAGAAAAAATTTCAACTTGCAAATACCTTCAACAAGGCCTTAAGTGATGTTGCATTTGTTTATCTTAGAGATCATTTAGGTTTTTAAGTGAGGTCATTCAATATTTTGATTGTTTTTAGTAAGAGGAGATTGTTATGAATGTCAATCACTACATTTATATTATTTTATATGACACTTTTGTCCTATAAGAATAATATTGAGTTGCCATTTATATGATTATATATTATAAGTCATCTTATGTAATCCCTAACATTAAACAAAAGATATTAAGATATTTATAATAACACATATTCTTATTATTGAAAACACCTTATAATGATATATCTATAATATAATATCAAGAAAACTATCACTAAAATAATGTTATGTCTTTTTAACACTTGCAATATACTACACAATACAACAATGTTGAGTTTGAAGACAATAACTTCAATATCAATATTCAAATTGATTACGTTGTATTACCTTATGTAAACCAATGATAATGCTCAAACTAACCAATGATAATGTTCAAACTACTTGGAAATTATGTGGAAAGAAGCCATCACCTACCACCGACTAATGGCCATTCAACATCTATCAGTGAATGCCTACTTTGTTCTCTTATTCACTCACAAGCATTCGCCTTGTTTGCATTCTTTGCAGAATACTCAGTGGAGAGGCTTGCCCTTTACACTTTTGCATCCATATCCTCTGTCTTTCACTCAACACAACCAGGAAAGTGCTCACCAGCAGACAACACGCAACAAAAAGCTTAACCTGTCTTTAACGTCCAAGGCAATCTATTATTGTCTTCAGATACTCTCTATCAGCTCATAATTTGTGGTGGACTTCAAGTCTCCTTGGGTGAAAATCCTCATCTAAATTGAACACGCCAATATAGGTTTGTTGGGATTCAGAAATGGTTTTGTTTCTTCTGCCATACAGATCACCTTCCTGGACCAGAAGACATTTTTTAAGATTCCTTCCTTGTATTATATAGGGTTAACTGACATCTGTTTTGGAGAAGAGCTCTTTTTTCGTCCCTTCTAGACCTTTGTGATGGGTGATACGTTGAAAAAAGTGGCTGCCATAGATGTCAGAACTAGTATCAGCCTTCTGTTCCAGCCCACTAGAAGTTAATTCCACTGTCACTATCCAATCTGAGTCTCCCCCTTCTTTTAGAGGCTTTTGATACAGACAACTTATAATGTTTCGGCATCATCTGCTTAGATTTCGTTAAGTCGAGCATTGCATTGTTCTATAATAGGGGGTTACTAGTAGCAGAACTTCTAAGTTGTATATCATATGTTGGTCTCTCGAATTCAAATCACTGCTGAAAACCATGATGTTGCAGCGTGCTGCAATCCTAATTAACACATATTGGATTTATAGAAATTATCTACAGTATTAAATGCATGCTTTAGGCTCTCTGGAATGAATATAAGCGTTACATTGCCCAGTTCATTGACCTCTTTTAGTAAACATCTAGATTTATTAGGCTCGCAGTAGAACTATTGTAGAAATATCGGAATGACCTTACTAGAATTTGGAAGTTTTTTCTGTATTTGTAATATTTTTTGCTTTCTGGACTTGGTCCATGTGAATCTGGATTTCTGGGTTTAACACATGTGACTTTCCGGATGTGCCATTTTACCACCCATCTTTTATATTAATATAGATATAATGCCTATTCAATATATATATATGTCTTCACATTTTAAACAATAATAAGGGAGAGGGGCCTATAGTGGGCCACCCTAACTTCGTGCTTCTCAAAGTCTTATGTGAAAATTTTCAAATCACTCCCAAATTTGTACAACAGCTTATTTGGCAAGTCCCTGTTTATAAAAATTGGTTTCAAGGCCACATCATCAAATATGATGCCACATCAGCATGTTTTTTGTCAAGGTATCCAAAAAGGCCCAAAAAAAGGTGAGACTAATATTGAGTCACTAAGTCATGTATTATTGGTGCACTGATGTGGCATCACATGATTTATCAATTTTTGTAATTTATGGATAAAAGTGTTTTGCAATTGGATATTAAGTGTAAGTTTATTGGATATTAAGCCTACCCACTATGGGGCCACTCAGACCTACTCCTATACCCACCATTTGATCCCTACCCACTATAGGCTCCTTTCCCTTATATCCATCCCTGACTTGATCCCATAATTCCGTCAGCCCAAACTAGTGTTGTAGAACTCTCCAAAAAAGGAGATACATATGAGATTTAAACACTCTTTAACTTTAGTTTATAGGTGATTGCACAATATTTGATATACATGTAATTTTTATATTCTTTAAAAGTATTACCCTAGATTATTTTTTTAAATAATTGCAATCCATAAACAAATTGGATTGTTTGAAATAGCTGTTTGATACCTATCACTAATCTAAATCACTAATTTTAAAAATTATTACAAGGAAAAAAATATGTAAGAATTAGAAAAAAAAATATTACAATAATTTATAAATTTAAAGGAAATATTGTAATTGTAATTTTTTGACAAATGATAAATAAAAGGTATTAATCTTTTGAAAAAAATAAAAAAATAGTATTTGTATTGATAAAAATTGCCAAAATTATTTTATAAATAATTTTTCTGTTTAAAAACTTATATTAATGAAAATAAAGATTAAAAAATACAAAGACCGAAATATAAATTATATTATTATTTTTCATTTTATTAAATAATATTAAGAACAATATTAAAAGAAAAAAAAAAGGATTAAAAGGTAAAATAATGGATTGCATTCATCACCCCTCTCCTTACTCTCCTTCCTAAGGAAGAAAGAGGCTATGAAAAGGTAAAATGTTAGATTAAATTTAGTGTTCCACTTTTTAATTTTTAAGATTAAGGTCTTTTAGAATATTTTTTCATTAGTAGAATGGTTATTCATAACATTCATTTTGAAATGATTTATATTGTACCATTGAAATTCTTAAAAAACAAAAAAATATTAAAGTAAGCATTATTTATTTTCATAAAGAATTATATGTAATTGAGTATTTTGTAAGGTTCTTTATATTATTAATTATTTCTAATTGTAATAATAAAAATACATCCACGATAATTAATCTAAGATTCACATGTAAAGCTCATGTTTTCAACCTAGTCAAAGAGTTCAATTTATGTATGATAGGGATTTCAAGAATATGCATAAAAAATTGAACAATAGAAAATAGAGTAAAAATAATTAGAACTATAACAACATGACTATGTTATTCTTAGTTATGTACATTATCTATGAAAATAAGTGTATGGTCTCTCATTATCATCTATAATCTCCATCATTAAAAAAATTGGCTATATACATATCTATACAAGAGAAATGGATAGAACATGTTAGTTGAAAAGTGATGATTCATATTCCTACCATTACTATGACACCCCCTCAAAAATACTATGATGTATCAAGCTACATGGCTTACTAATGTACAGTTATGATGTTTGATTTAGAACAACAATTCTAACTATGATAAGTATCTTGCTAAAAAAAATTAAAGGTCATCATACAGTGAATTAGATTTATAAAGGGATTGAGTGGTCCAAATCCTCTTAGATCATTCACCTTTTCTTCAAGATCATTGGTCGCCATTGTAGGAAAGTGTGATGAAAGATGTGGAAATTGATTTTGAACCTAATCTTATTGAACTAGTTTTATTGGGAAGGAACGTATCCTACTTTAATAATATAGAAGAAATTAATTTTATTCATTTGACCATAAAGTCAATTAATTGAACAAATTTTGTTGGAATGATACATTCTATATTTATTTGTATCTATTGAATTTCCTCTACAACATCTAAATAATTCAATAGAGGTAGGTTGGATGTGAGAAATATACATTGAAGAATTGATACAACATGAGGTAGTACACATAGATTGAGAAAACATATATCAACCTGAATGAATCTTACAAGTAGTGTATTATTATTTTTCCTTCAATAAATCCATCTAAATATGATCTCCAAACTAAAATTCATGCAATGTCATGTCCCTATCATGACACTACTTATACTTAGCATTAGCCTACTATAGAATGATTTAGGCTTGCTATTAAATGTTCTAGTTAATGAAAGTAATGGTTTTTTCAACTTCCTTTTGATATAAATTGTTAATACTACTCATGGAGGAATAAGATAAGCTTTATCAATAGATACCAATTTTTGGAAACTCGAGAAAAGCTAAAAAAGATTTTTATGTTTTAGAGCAATTCATAAATTTGTTAAATGAAAAATAATTTCATTCTAAGAAAAATAATTCTTTGAATTGTATGTCATGCTAAGTTATAGTGCTATGGTTATATTACACAATTATATCTATCCATTAGTCTAAGAATAGAAAATAATTTTTTTTTCTTAATTATGCATATATCATAGACCAAAGCGTTTAATAAATATAATTATTCTTTAAATTGTATTGTATAAGAACATGTATTTTAATTCTATTAAATACCTTTTTTATAAATTAGTCTAGAGATAGAATATTAAATATTTTCTCAACTTTCAATATAGTATAGACTAGCATGTTTTTACAAAATTAATCAAAAATCAAGAATCTTTATATGAAATGATAGTGATGTAAGAGTACCTTGGGTTTAAAATCAATTTTGCATTAACCAAAAATATTTCTTTCTTTCTTTATTTATTTTGTAACTTTCCTTTCACATGAGAGAATTTGAGTACTCAACTACATTTCATTGTAATTACATATTTCATAGAATGAATGCATGTAAATATACATGTTTTAATGATATATCCAAATATTAAGAGATTCTAGTTACCGTAAAGATTTTTTCCTCAGCAAGAACAACATAATAAGCTATTAGCATTCAATATCATTGATTAAGGGTTGTGCCAACTTCCCAAATCCCGTGACAACTAATGAACACATAAAAGCTATAGGCTAAGAGACCTTATCGTATGGACCATGCCAAGATATGTTAATCAATTATTATTGCATTTATACTAGAGGATGTATAAACTCATATATAAACATTATTAAATGTCAATAGAAAGTGACAAAGAAAGTAGAAGCAAGTTTTAGATGGAATTGTAATATATTATGCATTTAATTCTACAATTTACACATGATAAAAAAATAACTAATGTTTAGCATGTTGAAAGCTATTGTGTTAGATAGTAATGTTGTCAAAACTGTAATGAATAATTTATTTATTTATTTTTGATTGAGTTATGTGTTTTCTATTTTCTTACAAGTTACTATTTTAGGACCATACCATGCATTTGTATGGACACCATAATTTGACCTAAATAAAAGTATTTTTCTAATTCATTTTTGAAAAAAATGTGTAATAAACTGAATATTGATGAAGATATTTTTTAATAACTTTTTTTAAATATTTGTTTTTTGATTAGTTTTTTATTGGCCCTAATTGTTGTTTTTGAAAATTCTCATCTACAAACACCATAATTTGATCTAAAGTAATCATATTTTGAATTTTTTATTGTATAAATAAGTGTTTTTATATTGATGTCATAAAATTTGTTCTACCAAAAAAATTAACAAATTAAAAGTTATTAAAAAATATGAAAACTTGACATTTTGATTTTGTGGACCAGTTTCCTTAGAAATTAATTAAAAATCAGATAAAATAATATAATCATAAAAAATTACATGTTTGAAAACTAGACATTATGACCCATTATAAGTTTTAATTGCACAAAATAATTATAAAAAAACTTTGTCAACCATATTGTCAAAGTCATTTATTTCTCTTGTCATTTCCATGACCTTGTACTTTTAGGTCCAATGTTAAGGGTTAATTACCATGTCTTTCCCAAACCTAAAATCAAATCAAAAAGAGGTTTGGCATTTTTTTTTTTAGAAAGAGTATTCACTTTAAAAAGGGCATCCATTTTATTTTTAGAATAGGCACCCATTTAGGATGGGATCCCAATCTGAGGCTAGTCTATGTTCCTAAATGGGTACCCTTCTTTTTAAAAAAATGGGTACATGTTCCTTTCTACATTTTTTCTTTGCATGAAAATTCCCCTCTTTGAGGACCCATCTTCTTGCACATACCCTTATAGCACTACAAACAACCCAATACAACCTAGAATAGGACTAATGCAAAAATAACAATGCATAGACACCAATTAGATCAAAAACCTCATTAGAAAGTGTAGACTTAAACTACAAACTTTATTTTACATTGAAACTATTTTGAACACAAAGTATCTTCTTCATTTAAAGTTGTAAAATTTATAAAAATATCTTATACAAGTGGTTAGTGATCTTCACATGCTCTTTGGGAACTTCTTGTAGCTAAGAACACAAGGAAAAATTTGGAAAATGATATCATAGTAAAACTTTATCACTTTGTATTTTTGGTAAACAATATGCTTTGAAAAAACTAACAGGCATCTACTTTTTTATATATTGTAAAATACTATGTATTATACAATCCACAATAAAATCATTCTAAATACCAAACCCTAAAATAAATTCTTTCCAACATAAAAATAATAAAAAAATAGCAAAAATAAATTCAAAAAAACATTCTATTTTATTTTATCCCACAAATAGTCCCAAAAAATATGCTTCAAAATTTCATTGTTGTGGAAAAATATACATTTAACCAGTTGAAGCCCCTTACATCTCAAACTATCACCCATGAGTAGTCTAAAGTGTACATCTCAAACTAAGGGGATTTTTTTCCAAGAAGCCAAGAAGTGGACTTAAAACCTACATCATCATTCCAATTAGACAATAAAAAATATTGGATGATTCTATTAAAGTCCTCATAACCTTTTTTGAAGGAATATAACAAGATGGGTAATACACATGTGATGCAAGAAATATGTGGTTCACAACTTGAATCTTGATAAGTAGAAGGTATTTTTCCACAGCGTGTCAAATTATGATATTGCTATCAAGATACAACTGTGTAGTTTCGAGTCAAACTCATTGACCCATGTTTCATGAGACATGGGTCAATGAGTTTGACTCGAAACTACACAGTTGTATCCTGATAGCAATATCATAACTTGAATCTTGTCAGCTAAAGACAAAAAAATCTTCCCCCAAGTACAATGCTTTTACAGAAAGCAAAATTTCCATATATAAAAAAGGCATTCACCCAACCCAAAGAGGATGCCCAAGTAGTGAGAGATCCAACCATGTTTAATTTTCTTCCAATATTTCAAAGTCCACTAAGGAACTAGATCCATTTTCCCCATTATAAATTTAGTTTTATGACGCTCGAGCTAACTTTGAAACAAACACATGGTAGTAATGATCAAGGACCTCCATCAAATTATTAAGCTCCTTTTCAAATATTTGAAGAAAGAGCATGTTGTCATTAGAAAAATGCAAGTTAAGCACAACCACACCATTGTGAATAGAAATTTCCCTTATCAAGTTCATTTGATTATACTTTACAATATGTAACCAAGAGCATTAGCAACAATAACATATACAAAATGTGAAAATGAACAAGCTAAATCCTAATTGAATGTTGTAAGGGAAATGTGTAAAACAACTCCTTTTTTATTACTATTTGAGAAATGAAATCTTTGAATAACATTTGGACATGCTTATAAATTTTAGAACCAAAACCCAACCATTTTAGCATCTTGATAATAAAACTCCAATGCATTCTATCATAGGCTTGATTGAAATCCAACTTAACCAACAAGGAATTCTTCCCTAATTGTGGAGCACATTCTATAGTTCCCCAAGAAAGGATAAGGTTTTCAAGGATAATTTTTTTTGGCAAGGAACCTAGTTTGTTTTGGCCTAACTATGCCTTTCACCACAGGTTTGATCTATGTAGCTATGGATTTAACAATGACTTTATAGGAAATGTTAAGAAAAGTGACCAGACACCATCCAAGGCTAATGTCATCATTTTCCCTTTTGGAAATATTTTGATAAGATCTTAGTTAATATTAGGCCCTAATGATCCTTGCTCCAAAGCCTCCAAGTATAAAAATTAAAATTCATCTATAATATTATGCCACATAGTTTTATATAATTTCACTAAAATCCCATGAATTCTTAAAATTTTATCAAGGGTTGTTGAAAAAGTAGCATGTTTTAATTCTTCCATAGAAAGGTCTCAGTATAAAAACAAACTATATTTATTATAACCCTTCTTGGGAATATGATCTTTGATAATATCTTCTGAAATTGATTATCTTACCAATGGGATTCTTCTTTGAAAATTCTCTCAAAAAATATCTAAACAAGACCTTAACCTCTTCCAAATTAGTATAAATATAACTAGTTTAATCTTGAATAACTCCAATATGCTCCTTTTTATGTTTATTATTTAGAACATTGAAGAAGCATATAGAACCTCTATTACCCTCCTTAACTAAGAGTAATTTGGCCCTAATTTTAGCTCCTTGTCCCTTATAAATGTTAATTTTCCAAAGGATTTTGTAAGAGTCTTGTAAGAGGATATTATTAGGATTTTCATTGAGTATAGCGTATCTTGTAGGGATTTTTCTATTCATTTCATTACCAAGACAATCTCTTTCCAGAAGAATGTAAAAATACAACATATTATGAAATAGCATAGTACTTCTATTCCCTATAAGAATCCCCTTCATTTGGTTTGGGAATAGAATTCTAAATGCCAACAAGAGCAACCATGTAGAAAGGATTTTTGAAAGTGATGTATTTAGTTTAGATGACAACTTGGAAACTATATTGCTCTTTTCATCCCCTTGAAACTAAGCACAAGATAGGAAAATGATCTAAGAGAGTAGAAGAATAATCTACTCTAACACAAGTAAATGTATCTTGTACAACATGGAGGTTGAAAGATATATAAAATCAGTCAAGTTTGCTCAACTTTCTATCATTCCCAAATTTTTAATTAGACCAAGTGTATAAATTATTATCATGGCTGAAAATTTTATTATGTAGTGGATCAATAACTCCCATTGAGATACAAGAATAACACCATTTATCAAATTCTTCACTGCTTAACTTAAGATGGTTGGGATAGATACAATCATTAGGATATTCAACCGTATTAAATAGCCTCCTATAACCCAATCTTAACATTAGGAAGAATTTTAGACATCTATTCCTATTACTAACTTCTATCTTTAGCTATTTTAGGAGCATAAACCAAGAGGTTGGCTATTGGTATAATCCAAGGTCTACAAATAACTATGTGATGGGTCCTCCCCTTTACCAATGAAAAAATTATATATGCATCAATGAAACCAATGACTGTCCCCTTGCCTTATGTATGCAACATATGAAGAAAATAAGCATCTCTCCATATGTTGGATAGAGAAGAAGCAAGATGGAGACTAGTAAGTTTAACTTAGTGGAGGAAAAAATAGGTTTTCACATAATAATTGTATCCTTTACTCATATTTATGATAAGCGAGAGATATCCCTCTCACATTCCAAGACAAAATTTTGTAAATCATGGTAGAGAGAAGATAGAAGGGTCTTCCTCTTGATGAAAAATTCATAATGGTTAGCCAAAGAGACAGAGTGATCAAAGATACCCATACCATTATTAGTAGGAGATGAGAACCTTGATCATTGCCTTGCAAAATAGAGAGGAAAGGTGGAAGCTTGGTCCAAATATTTTAAATTATGTTGAGATAATTAATAATGATAACCTTAGAGTGAAATGAAGCCACTCTAACTATCAACAAACCCAAAAAATTATTTTTTCTTTTTTATAACTCACCATCCATCCTCCATCACATCTTTGTAAGATGAAGCAAGAATAATAGAGGACTTATTATCATGTTGGGTATTACAAGGGGGTTTAATAAGTTTTTTTCCATTGGTAGTATCTTTAGGCATTGTAGAAACTAAATGCTAGTTTTTGACTTGTTTCTTACTAGAAGGAGCTAAGACTTGAGGTTGTACAATTTTTTTCCTTCTAGTAGGACAATCTCTTATCAATTAACCTTCTTGATGGCAATAAAAATAAGCATCAGGTTTATTTAAGTTTACTAATAGCTAGTAAATCTCAAATCCTAGTTTGATAAGCTTTTTTTTTTTAGGTAGCTAGTTATTTAAAAATAGTTCCACCAAACCCTAGGGTGCACCCTTAAACTAAAAAAATTATTAGAGTTATTCCTGCACTAGATAACTCTTCCAAGTTGTGAAACTATTTCCCGCAAGAAGGGTATGAAGGAAAAGTTCAAACACAGAAGCTCCACCCAAATTGAATATCATGATATAGAAGGGCTTTCAAGGTGAAAATCCAATGCTCAAGCTTGTAAATATCAGACTTGAACACAAATAACCTAGGTTCCATATTGAAGCACTTCTTGAACATGCTTAGTTGTTTTGAATTTGTAAGGAACATCAAATTTTTCAAGGGCATCGCTTTTAAGAAAATAAAATGATTGATCTATGTAGACACTCAACAATGCATAAGAAAATAAAATGATTGATCTATGTGGACACTCAACAATGCAATCTATAACATCATTAGAAAAAATACATTCTAAAATTTTATTTATCTTCGACACTTTGTTCTTCCATTAAAAACACCCTTTTATCTCCATTCTCTCTTATCAGATCAAACATCACCTCTACATCCAAATCCCCATTTTCATTGCTCTTAACCACATCATTTTCTGTTTCATCAACATTTAAAAAATTATCTAAACCCTCTTCCTTTACGATCCCCTCCTAAATGTCTTGGTTCAACTTTTAGTCTCATATCTCCCTTCATGCATACTCATAAGAACACATTGGGATACGTTAGAGAGTTCTGCATAGTGTCTAGTCTAGTATTGAGTAGTGTACATTGGTCCTTGTCATAAGATTACCATTGGAACAAACCTATTTTAAAATTGAAAATAGTAGTGTATTTGTTACTTCTCACTTCCTTTAGCCTTTTATGGGTTCGAGTGCTTTATTTATATGCTAGCACACTAAAGTGAACCCCTACATATGACTTAAGGTGAGGGTTGCGCGAGGCCCTTTTGTGTAGTCCATAGTCCATCTTCTTTATATTGTAACGTTCCTTTCTAAACCCCAACACTTTGGCTTAAATAAAGTACCAACGCTGACTATGATGGACTGCCTTAAATAAAGTACCTTTTTTCTATTTGAGGGATTTATTTGTGTGAATCTATGTGGACCTTGCTCAAATCATGTGTCTTGGCTATAAAACGTTGTTGGTGACAATGTTACATTGGTCTTTGTCCTAGTTCTAGGGAGGCCCACGGTTAGGGCTTAAATTTGATGGTTGACTTTGTTTGTCAAGCAATTTTTTTGTGACTCTCATTTATTTGAAGTTTCCTTTCAAATATTAAAGGTTATCTATTTTAAGAAAAATATATGTAGATTAAAAAAACATATATAGGAATAATTACATATAAATTTTGATAGTTTAACTAAAATTTTTCCTTTCAAGTGATAGAGTCTTCCTAAAATTTTAATTGTATTTTATAGCTAAAATGACTAAATATGGCTATACGACCATCAAATTTAAGCCTTGGGCCCAACCTTTAAATACTTCCATGGTAGTATGAATTCTTATATATGTCATGCCCAAACAGTCCAAGCTATTTTAAATCAAAGTACTTCTACTAATGCATGTTCCTATATGCCACGCTAAGGTCTTCAAGCCACAAGAGAACCCTCTCTCCTCATAAATATTGAACTAGCATGGTTGCATGGTGCTATTGTTCTCAAAGTTGAAAAGTAATCAACAACCTTGTTTATTTTCCTCCAAACGTTTTAATCCATGTTTATATTCTTGAAAAATATTCATGTAGTTGTCTTCATTATTGAGGTGAATTGGGAAATATTTTCTACATTACGATTTTCTATTCTCAAATTATATACATAATATTTTGTAAATGACTTGTGAAAGATCATTATAGGTCTACATAAAAAAATTGTATTCAATCTACAAATCAAGCTATATGCAAGTTTCTTCAAGTATTTATAAGGGATTGTATGGGTGTGTGATTTCCTCGTTATAATTTATCAATTCTAGATGAAAAATTATTTCCCTAATAGCATCATTAAGATTTCAAATAAAAACCCTAGATGGTCAAGTTTTTTTTGTATATCACGACTTCAAAGAAGAAATCTATTCAAGACCTAACCAATTCACTTATCTAGGTTATGAATCCTTTTAAAAGTGCCACCAATAGAGCATCCTTTGCTAATTTACTAGAAGATTGTAAGTCAAAAATTGGAATAGATAATAAAATTTAAAAGTAGGGGAAATTATTTAATATCTTCTACAATAAATTATGTTGAAGGATTGCACTTTATAATGCATGGATATTTGATTTCAGAAAGGTGGTTGTCTCAAATTAATTTTTTAGCCCTATGTTACTTGAGTGATCAACTACAATGTATAACCCTAGGAATCATATTATATATGATGCAAAAGGTAGTAAAATCATCACAATAAATAATGAATTATTCCAAATGATTTTCCTTTTGAATTGTAAAGCTAAATCCATATTGGACATGTATAAGATGGGTTTGGAGTCTAATAGTATTACGATAAGTTAGAGATAAAAATGACGAACTAATTACATAGATAAAAAACAAGGGGAGAAATAAGAACCAATCCCTAATTTGGAAATTAAGCTTTTGGCTATGCAATCTTTTGTTGGTTTCTTTTAGGACACATACCACTATATATGCCAAGTTACAAGATTTGATGTGCATCCCATGATTTATAAAGGATCATTGCTCTTCACTTCCAATACTCAAAGCATGCATTTACATACTTTATATGACTATGTGATCATTTTGGCTAATTGCATCAATATTTATAAAATATAAAGAAATAAGGGAATGAAAACTCCTTTAGGTGATATTCACTATTGTGCCATATATATTTGTATATATTAGCTAGAGAATGGGATAGTAATATTTATGTATGGTTGAACTCTCCAAAATTGCAAAATGGGATGCTCTAAATTATGAAATTATGAACTCCTCACTTCAATAGGCACAATTCCAATGTTCAGTATTCTATCTTTGAGTACTTGTTTATCACACCTATATTAAGAAGATCTAGCTTTAATTAGCAAAGGATACCAAAAGACCTCATGGAGTTTTCCAAAACTTTGAATAACAAATAAGCTCCAAGTAAAGATCACAAATAGGATGACTAGTCCTGATGAGGGCACAGCCCGAGACACATAAAATAACCCACAAACAAGAGAATAATTTTATTATTCAGAAAATGGAGCTTCTTACATGCAGAGGATCTCAAATCCCCAAGTTCTACAACACATGCAAGTTACAGATAGCTACAGAATGACCCTTTCGCAATATGCGAGCTTGTCCCCCAAAAAGTTACCCAAAAATTAGAAACCCGCCCATAAATAGAGCTCCTCATTAATTTGGAGCCGAAACAACATTCAAATTTGAGTTTAGGCGGTTTGGCACCAAAAATTTACAACATGAAGTTCAAATTTCAAAAGAGCATTTGCAATTGTATCTTCTAGAAAGTGCGCCAACTTCCCGGGGCCATAACTTTTGATCCGGGACTCCTATTCAAGAACCGTTTGAACTGTTGGAAATGTCTTGAAGTCAAGAATGCTCTCGAAATATGCTACATTGATTTCATAAAGTTTTGGGGCCATTCCAGGAACTCTAAGTGCCTCAAATCTAACTCGAAAGATTTTTAGGTGCAAATATGGGAAACTAAAACTGCAATATATTTCCACCCAGGAATAGAAAATAAAAACCGTAAATTGGAAATTTCATTATGACGAAAAGGGTATCCAAAAATGTAAAAACATCTAAAAATTAAGAAACTTGAAATTTAACTATTTTTGGGTGATGCAAGATTGCCCTTACACCACTAGATGCTCCTGCATCAGACACCCAGGGTAATTTGAGAAGTGACCCCGTCACATTTCAGATGGTGGAGGAAAACCCAAATGGTCAACCTCTGCCATAGGCAACCAAGATGAATCTTCAACAGGCCTTCCTTTCCATTTCACCAGATATTTTTCATACTGCTTGTTCTTGGTACTCCTTCCCACACGACTATCCAGGATTTCTTCAATCTCCTCTTCTGAAGTAGGTGTTGGAATCCCACACTGTTCCATTGTTGGTACTTCCTTTGCACCACCTTCATGATACTCTGTCAAATCTGAAATGTTGAAAATGTTGAATCCATCTGGAAACTCTACCTCATATGCATTCCCTGAATCATGCCTCTTCAAAATTTTACGGGACCGAACTTCTTCATCTTCAATTTGTTATATGTTTCCACTGGAAACCTTTCTTTCCTCAAGTGGACCATCACTTCATCACCAATCTGAAACTCCTTATATCTCATCTTCTGATCTGCCTTAGCCTTATACTGCATATTCATCTTGTTAATATGTTCTCTTACCTTCTCATGTATATCCTTGATGTGTTCTGCAAAATCTTTGGCTTCGGCACTTATTTTCTTCTCTTGGTCCATCTTCCTCAATTTTGGAGCTGTTCTGGGGCTACCTCCATACACAATCTAGAATGGTGATCTACCAGTGCTTCTATTGATAGAATTGTTGTAAGAAAATTCTGCCTGGGGTAAAATCAAGTCCCATCCCTTGGGTTTATCTCCCTAGAACATTTGGTAGGTT
>VDFB02075321.1:123087657-123106401 GCA_007258455.2 Sequoia sempervirens
GTAGTATGACTTATATATGCCATGCCCAAATAGTCCAAGCTATTTTAAATCAAAGTACTTCTACTAATGCATGTTCCTATATGCCACGCTAAGGTCTTCAAGCCACAAGAGAACCCTCTCTCCTCATAAATATTGAACTAGCATGGTTGCATGGTGCTATTGTTCTCAAAGTTGAAAAGTAATCAACAACCTTGTTTATTTTCCTCCAAACGTTTTAATCCATGTTTATATTCTTGAAAAATATTCATGTAGTTGTCTTTGTTATTGAGGTGAATTGGGACATATTTTCACATTAACATTTTCTATTCTTACATTATATAAGCATAAGATTTTAAAATCTGAAAGATCATTATAGACATAAATTTGTATTCAATCTACAAATCAAGCTATACAAAGTTTCTTCAAGTATTTATGAGTGATTGTATGGGTGATTTCCTCGTTATAATTTATCAATTCTAGACAAAAAATTATTTCCCTAATAACATCATTAATATTTCAAATAAAAACCCTAGATGGTAAAGTTTTTTTTGTATATCACGACTTCAAAGAAGAAATATATTCAAGACCTAACCAATTCACTTCTCTAGGTTATGAATCCTTTTAAAAGTTCCACCAATAGAGCATCCTTTACTAATTCACTAGAATATTGTAAGTCAAAAATTGGAATAGATAATAAAATTTAAAAGTAGGGGCAATTATTTAATATCTTCTACAATAAATCATGTTGAAGGATTGCACTTATAATGCATGGATATTTGATTTAAGAAAGGTGGTTGTCTCAAATTATTTTTTTAGCCCTAAGTTACTTGAGTGATCAACTAAAATGTATAACACTAGGAATCATAGTATATATGATGCAAAAGGTAGTATAATCATAACAATAAATAATGAATTATTCCAAATGATTTTCCTTTTGAATTGTAAAGCTAAATCCATATTGGACATGTATAAGATGGGTTTGGAGTCTAATAGTATTATGATAAGTTAGAGATAAAAATGACTAACTAATTACATAGATAAAAAACAAGGGGAGAAATAAGAACTAATCCCTTATTTGGAAATTAAGCTTTTGGCTATGCAATCTTTTATTGGTTTCTTTTAGGACACATACCACTATATATGCCAAGTTAAAACATTTGATGTACATCCCATGATTTATAAAGGATCATTGGTCTTCACTTCCAATACTCAAAGCATGCATTTACATAATTTATGACTATGTGATCATTTTGGCTAATTGCATCAATATTTATAAAATATAAAGAAATAAAGGAATGGAAACTCCTTTAGGTGATATTCACTATTGTGCCATATATATTTGTATATATTAGCTAGAGAATGGGATAGTAATATTTATGTATAGTTGAATTCTCCAAAATTGCAAAATGGGATGCTCTAAATTATGAAATTACAAACTCCTCACTGAAATAGGCACAATTCCAATGTTCAGTATTCTATCTTTGAGTACTTGTTTATCACACCTATATTAAGAAGATCTAGCTTTAATTGGAAAAGGCTACCAAAAGTCCTCATGTATTTTTCCAAAACTTTGAATAACAAATAAGCTCCAAGTAAAGAACACAACTAGGATGACTAGTCCCTACATGAGGGAAAAGCTATTATCTAAGTTGTTAGTGTCAAACTTATTTCCCAAAAAGTGCCAATTTGAGTATCATGTTGATAACTTTTTATGTATAAATATTCTATCAAATGAAAATCATGAACTATGAATGCATTATAAGTTATAGGAGAAATTTAATTCTCCCTTCTCAACTTAAACTATCATACTTTATTGGTTTGAGGTAAAGATGTATGTGATATATAATATATGACATCATATGAAAATATACTATAGAATATATATAATCAAGAGTGTGATCATAAATCCTTCATCCATTTGATAAAAAAAAGTTGATGTGGTAGGGTATGAACATTATTAGGTGAAATTTGAAGAACTTATTAGGAGTTCCAATTATAATAATAATAAAATCTAGAAAGGAAGAAATTGTATTGAATAATAGTTTCTTAGGTAAGGATAAAGGAAAGTGGTCCAAATTTGCAAGATTTTTATGCAAGTTGAAAACCCCATAGAAAGGATGAAGATCATATTAGAAAAATTTGACACCATTAGTTTTATACAACTAAGAGTTAGGCAAATTGATATCCCTATAACCTATATAGCTATCCCTAACATTCTTATTACACATGTTAATAGGGTTGAATTTGAACAATAAAGTGACATTCTTGAATCATAAAAATTAGAAGGTAAGAAATTTTTACTAGAAAGAACTTTTGAGGCCCCACCAAAAGTTGGAAAAATATAAACCCTTCAAAACATTTGGTGACATACAGTGAAATAGAAGGGTTAGATTATTTTTTTTCCATGGCAGAAAAATAATAAAAGCTATTTAGTCCCGTGAGAATACATAAAAACTTCAGGTCACTACCCCTTATGTTATCTAAATGTTGGAAGACTCTAAAAGTGATGAAATTACAAGTTATGTAAGGACCAAGGAATACAAGAGGTTTATGTTTGATGATCAATTAATTAGAACTAAGGAATTCAATAATTTTATTATTAAACTAAAAATCCATGCTATGAATTATTTACATACTAGGAAAGAATTTCCCAAGGCCTTTGGTCATAACCCTAATTCAACAAAAAATGTTTCAAGATTTGATGTAAAATTGATAATATTACACAAAAATAGTTCAAAAGGCTTGTGAGGGAGAGTAGACACTTGTTATTATCAAGATATGACATTTAATCAATATTAGCTTTTGACACTTTGAAGAGAAACAGTTAAATTAGGGATGTATCTCAATATATTGAGCAAGAGAGGAAGTTTTATTTAGGATAAGAGTATTTTCCACATTAATAAACCTTGGAATTATGATCTATTTCTTGAAATAATAATAATTCATTTTTTTTATGACTCTCTAGGATTGATTTGTCCATGTTGTTAAAAGAGTCAAACAAACCGATTCTTGAAGGTACATATATTGTGGTCCATATTGCTCCATTCGATGAGGATACAATAAAATAATTATAGATTTGTTATGATTAATCACTAAAATATATGTTACAAGGAAAAATATGGAATTGTGAGAGTAAAAATCTAAGCCTGGATATTATTTATATATTAAAATCAAACAAGTTAAAAAAGGGTATTCATCTACCAAATGTTCCATAGGAGGTGTCTTCATTAAAGAGATAGAAGTATATTGTTAGAATATGTTAAGGTTTTGTAGAATGAGAATAAGTAGTAGAATTTTTAAAGTAGATAAGAAGTTTTAAATTTTGTAAGTGGAACTCTCAAAACCAAAGTATGTAAATTGATTAGATCAATTGATGACCACTAGGAATGTCATGATAACATAAGATAAGTTGTAGAGTACACACATAATGTGACCCCCAAGTTGCCAAATTTGAATGTTAATGGACCCTTGGAATAATGACCAAGAAAATCATCTACAAGGATTTAAAGTATGATCTAGATAGCCAAGAAAAATCATAGCTATGATTTGAAGTTACCAAGCTATTGAGTGATGTTTCTACCTTTTTTAACAAGTTGGGAGCACTTTTGAAACATTAGGATGGTGATTTGAATATATTTATTAATAATGTAATTCCTATCATTACAAATTCCAATTATTAGATAAAGGAAATAAATATTTAGAAGGATGACTTTGGGTACTTGGTACCTTTGGATATATCTTGGAAGGGTAAAAATTCAATCCTATTTTGGTTAGTTGTTAGATTGATAAACCCTTATTATTGGAAAATAAAGTAGAAAGCTTTATTTAGGAAGTAAGAATAGATATAGATGTTGTTTATGCCACTAATATGAATATATTTAAAACTAGTTTACAAGAGAAGTGGTTGGTTGATTTTAAAATTTGATAAGTGGAAAAATAATTTTGCAAATGAATATTAATTACTCATATTTTTTCTTTCATTTCTATAAGTTATCCTTATACAAGTGATTCTAAGTTGTCTTGTCATAGCTAGAGTGAAAATTCTTAGTTAATATTTTATAGGATGACTTCTAGGATCCATCATTGATTATTCTACCTTAGATTTTTGAGTTTAGAGGCCTTTCTTAAAGAAGACGAACACATTATCCATGATTTATGTTAGGATATGGTGTTGTACACAATTACATAAATAGTTATAATGTTGTAATTAAATTATTATTTAACTATGGTGCACCTAGTAGTTGTGTTTAGCCACATTAGATAATTATTTGGGACCACTTATAAAGTTGTATTGTAACATTGGTTTATTATTTAATGTGTGGGAGACAAAGGATAATAATTTAATATTTGGGGAAAGAATTTAATAAAGTGAAAACTTAGTACCCAATATTAAATGAGGGGTGAATGGTTTTGTGTTCACTTGGTTATGTTGCACATGGTTTTATCTTACCACTTAGATGTATTTGTATGAGCTTGTATCTATAAAAGAAACACTTGTTTAGTGGATAAGGTTAGTTGGGTGAGTGGGTTGTCATTATTGAGTCTTTTTGAGGAGTACGAATGTGAAGCATGGCATGGGATGTGTGGATTCATGCTTAGACACATGGAGGATGCATTGGAGAGGCTTGATGCTTTAGAAGTATTCATGGTAACTTTTCAAGTGCATGTATTTTTTTATTGTTGAATAACAGTTGGATTATGGATGCTTCTGGGGGCTATACTTTTCCCTCTTGAGGATTTTCCCACGGTATATCTTGTGTTATCTTATGGTTTTTCTATTTTGATCTATGTATTATGGTTATTTTGTAAGCTTGTATGTATGCTTTTATCTCATGGGGCTATGCAGGAAATGGATTATGAATGTGGGTATGGTGCATTATTTCCTAACAAGTGGTATAAGAGATTCCATGGTTATGAGACATCATGTGAGATACCAGGTTTTGTTATAACCCTTGTTTGAGTAGATTTGGTGCAAAGTTGAATTCATGATAATGTAGGTTAGATCTAGGGCACTACAAGATATGGAACACATGTGCAAGAGTTTGTTTTGCATATTTGGGCTTTTGGGGTTTGAATATTTGTTAGATTAATTACAAATTTGAGGCATGAGAATTTTGGATCAAAAGGGTTTCTTGGATTGTTCTTTCAGATGATGGTTTTGTAGAGGAAATTTTGTAGATGACCTCTTGAGACAAAACATAACTCACCATTGGATCCAAGATGGTTGAGAAAATAAAATTGATATAAAATTTTCCCTATTTTAACCACATGAAAAAAAATGCAATTTGTTTTAGGCTTTAGACCACTAACCATACGGTCCTACAATCACAAAGGTTGTAAAAGAAATCTACATAAATTGAAAAAATGAATATCTGCAAAGATAAAAATTAAAATTGAAAAATTAAAAAAATAATAATAATTGAGGGGCAGACCTCACTATTAACACAAGTGGGCACTGTACTGTTGATAGTGGTAGCACCACCCCACCAACACAAAGTTAGGCTAGCAGGCTTTAGCCTCTCGGCTCTTATTCCAGAGTAAACCAACCCAAGCCATGCCTTGTAATTTAAACTGCCCAAAACTTATTTAAATTTAAAATATTTCCTGACCCCACCAATTCCTTACACCCAGACACACACTACCAAAGTGTCGCCACCAATTGAATAGCCACCCAAGGGCCACCAAGATACCTCTATAAGACAATGTAGAGATTTTCTTTTTCAAACAAGCATAAAATTGACCAACGATGTCAAATTTTCAATTTCTTAAACTTGTTCGAAAGGTGGTTCCAAGTACAATGTAGTGGTATATATTTGGTTCCATGATTTTTCTATTGTGATAAGCTTTTGAGGCCTAAAATTTAGATGTTCCCTTATTCATGGTTTTGAGCATAACTTTTGCATATGGAATCAAATTTCAATTTTGAATAGGAATTGAGAGCATGCGTTGTATATCAAGTAATGATTAGGTAGATTTTATTTACAAGAGATTATGCTCATTAAATATCACTGCAGGAGCTTTTGACATTTGGGGTGTGATTGCATGAGCATCTGAATAAGTCAAGAAATGAAACCTTGAGGGAGTACATATTTTTATATGATATTTATAATGTTATAGCTGATTATTAATTTCATACTTCTTGGTATAGGTTTATAAGTTTTTTTTAGAGTTAAAATTGATGGTGATAGTTACATAGGTTGTCTTCAATCTTGAGGACATGGGTTGACATGGGTAGACTTAGAGTCTTGTGTGGGTGATAGTCGAGTGCAAGTAGAACATTTGCAAGTAGAACATTTGTGATGATTATGGTGTGATGGATATGCTGGTACATTTTATAATTGACACAACATGATCATGTATGTGGTTGTTTGGTGATGATATGGTATTGGTGTTAGGAGGTCATTCTTATATCCTTGATGCTTGTATGGTTCCTTGACTATGGTTACTCATTTGTGGGAATATTTTGTGAATCAAATATGTGGTTGATTTGGTGTTTGGGTCTTGTTGTCTACAAGATTATCTTTTTTATAGCTTAGTTCACAGGATACTAATGTGATGATGAGTTTGCATGCTTCAGTGTTTGGGATCTTCAAGTTATGTAGGTTATAGATTAGCTACCCATTTGGTTGTCATGGGATGTGTAACACAGGACAACAAGCAAGATTAAGCAATACAATGCAATAAACTGAAATTTAAACCTACTATAACAACAAAGAACAATGGAAAGCTTAAAACATAAATAATAGAATGATCTCACTAAATATCTACGTAATTCCATGCATAACCTTGATTTTCCTTGTCCATTTCTCTATTGTATGATAATTTCCCTCAGATTTTTCTTAAGTGTGCAAGTATAGCCTATGATAGTGTTATTAGCAAAACATCAAAGATTATAAAGTTGATTGCTTCGAAAAGTCATAAGATTTTAGGGAGGAGTAATAATGATGAAGGTAAAACCAATTGATAGAAAACAGGGTTTTCGAATGACAGGCTCAGATTGAAAGATAGATGGATGATTAATATTTAAATATTTGACATGCATTAAGATTAGTGTCAGTAATAACGTGAGTGATAAAGCATAAAAGGTGGAGATTAAGATTAAATAATAATTTAATCTTTAGTTGAGACTATTCGAAACTCAAAAGTATAATGATTGCATGTAAAGGATAAATATTAGCATAGAGGAAATGGTTTGTTTGAATGCACAAATGAATTAATTAATTAAATAAAGTTATTTAATTAATAAAAAAATTTACGTAGAAGAATAAAACTAGATAACTAACTGATTAAGACAGAGAGTCCATTCATCAGAGACAATCAGATATTAAATCAGGAGATGACTAACTAATCTAATTAAATCTCAACTTAAGTGGTAAATGACTAATTAGATAACATAAATACTATCCAATCACAAAAGAATATGCTAGGAACAATTATTTTTATGGGTTAAATGATTATTTAATTCAACATTTAAAATTTGGGGATTAAAATAAATAAATAAAGATTTATTTAATTGACTAGAGAAAAGGCTTAAAGAATAATTAAATAATTTTAAATGATTATTTAATTATAGTTGAAAATGTGATGAGAGTGAATTAAATAATAATTTATTTAATTTTAGAAAGAGAATAACATAATTAGCGACTTAATTAAATAAATAATATTTATTTAATTAATCAAGATTGAATAAAGGTAAAAAATGAATTAATTAAATAATTAAAGTTATTTAATTAATAGAGGATAAATGACTTTTATAAAGTAATCAAATAATTAACATTACTTAATTATGAATAAAATTAGAGTCATAGGCCTAGACCAATTTTCAGTGTCTACAGGATGACTCGGATGTGGATTGTCTATATCCATGAGATTGATTTAGTGTTGATACATACTTTGTTAGCTATCCTTTTCTATGGTCATTTTTTTCATTGGTATGTTTCTTCGGGGTGAGAGTATGGATGAGTAGAGTACCTGATTAGTCAATTATTGGGACTTGTACCATGTGGTTTATCACAATGTCATGATAGTTTGGTTACATTTCATTGGTTACACATCTCTATGGGAGCTTTTGATAGTGATGACTTGGTGGTGGATTGATTCTAGGTGTTTTGATAATGGTTGTATCTTCTTGGCTTGGAAATCTTGGTTTTACTTCTTCTTTGAGGCTATTGGGATTGCAATTAAGTGTGTGTGGACCATGGGTGATCTTCATTTAGGATATTGTTGTCATGATTCCATGTGTAACTCAGTATCATAGTTTAGTGGGAGTTGTTGATAGTGATGTGATTCATCAATGGTGATGGATGATCTTCTTTATTATTTTTGGATGTTTTGGAAGAGCTCTTAGATCTTGTTTTTGAAAAAGAGTTCTTTCACAATAATAAGTTTAATATTAGGAGATGGTTATCTTCATGTGATTGGAGATGTTGATTATTGGTTTAGAGTATATTAGGAATTATGTCATAGTTTACACTGGATATCAGTTTGAGTATTGACATGATACAGGTTCTCTTGAGACTAGGATGTATGCATTGTTGCACGTGATCTCATATGAGGAGATGATTAGATCATGATTTCATGATAGGTTCTTGACTCTATGATTAGATCTTTGACATCAATATTTTTGGTTCTCTTCATATTAAGTACATTGGTCATTTTCTTGGGAGCTTCATGATATTGTAGTGTTTCATTTGGAGCTTAGCATGGATTGACCGATTGGAGGCACTCATGGATACTTGGAGACTTTTGAGAGGATGGAGTTCTCTTGTGATTAGAGACATTTTCTTGGGATGGTTACTCTTTGAAAGTTTCAGCAAGAAGACTGAGAATCCTTCACCTAGATATGCACATGAGTTCATGATGGACCTATAGAGGAGATTGCTCTTGGAGTGAGTCATGATGACTTGTTTATCCTAGAGGAGAATTCTCATTCCCCACTCTTGGTCTACTTGATATTTTATCATCTATTAGGAATTTCCTATCCTATTTTTGTTTTGTTTTATTTCATGCTTTATTTTCTCATGGGAATGAGTCATGCGGCATGGTGATTGATTTTGAGAGACTCATTTGAGGTTTATTTAACATTATTTTATATTGTTTTATCTTTCATATATATGGATCTTGAACTATGAATAGTTGGTTCTAAATGATTCATTTTGAGAGACGTTTACCATTGTTGTCTCCTTGTACATATGAGTCATTTTATGTTATTATTCATTGATCAGGATTTGAGGAGATTTTTATTGGGCTGATTTCCTTGGATAGAGAGGCTTACATCCACATTGGCATTATACATGTTTCATATGTTGCATTTGATCTTTGAGATTGAGTGGATGGGTATTGTTGAGGCTTTTCATTTTAGGTTGTAAGGAGATCATAATTGACATAGTGTATCACTTTGAGGTATAACAAATTCTAAGGGTATATGCAAGATCATCATGGAAAAAACAGGCCCTTAAGTGGCAAAAAATTCAGAAAAATCAGAGTTAGGCAACTTGATGTAAAAATTTGAATAAGTAATCTATATTATTTCAAAAATATGTAAGAATAGAATTTGTAGCAAATTGAATGTAGTTTCTAATCTACTAGGTTTATTTTAAAAAAACAAAAATATATTTCCAAGTGAAAAATTGAAATTTCAATGCAGTAGTACTTAAATTTTAGGGAAAAACTAAGAAGTAGCTATCTGTCTGACCACCCTAACCACAGTAAAATGATAATATTTTTTTATAAGATTTTAGATATAAGTAGAGGACTCATGTCCAGATGTGATGCATATTTTTTTGTAATTTTTTCCAAGTAAATAATTAATTATGATTTTTTTATTACAACTTTTTAAAAATATAAAAACGCGTATGTCTGATCACCTTAACTTGGTCAAAACTTCATGACTTTTTTTTTTTTAATCCTATAGTATGTGAAGCATAGGATGTGACGCATGTTTCAGATTCAAAAAATGTGATACCGTTTGAAAACTATAGATGTTTTTCAATCAGCTTATCAATCAGGAATTTAGTCATAATTCAAATAGAAAATGAATAATAATTATTTATTAAATTAAAAGTAAAGCATAATTTATATTGGTGGAAAGCTGAGAATCTCCTTTAAAAATCCTTTTCATTTCATCAATTTTGGGTAAAAAAAAGTCATCAGCCACATACCCTACACATACCCATCATAATGCCACTTTTTGGCCCATCATGATCCTACACATACCCCTAATCCTAACCTTAGAACCCAAGATGTACATTCTTAGTGAGAAAAAATAAGTCTAACAAATGAGGGAGTCATAAAACCAAGTAGACATTCCACTTGGGTGTCTAAATTGGTTTCTATGAGGAAAGATAATGGAGATATTAGATTGTGTCTATATTTTAGAAACCTAATCATCTTATCACTTAAGGATAACTATCCTCTACATAATATGGAGGCAATATTAAAGAAATTAACATGATACAATCCATTGCAAGTGATGGATGGGTTCTCAAGTTATGGTCAAGATAAGGTATTTAATAATATGAGAAATATAACACTAAATCCATAACTCAATGTAGAACATATGTGTATATGAGAACGCTAATTGAAAAATCAATAAATGGACACATTTTTAGAGATCCATGGATATGGTTTTTGTTGTTTTGATTGATGATATTTTATTAGTATATGAAGGTGAGATAATGAAAGTTTCATGTTGGATAAATAACATTATAATAATTTAGAAAATATTTTGAAGAGATTTTTGGAATATGAGATTTCTTTGAAATTGAAGTAATTTATCTTTTCTATTTAAGAGAAAATATTGTTAGGTTATACTATTTCCAGATATGTTATAATAATTGATCATTAAAGAGTTGTAGAGATAGATAAAATTATTCATCCTAAACTATTAAAGGTATCTAATATTTCTTTGGGAAGTTTTTTTTGGAAGGTTTGTTTCTAAATTTTCTAAGAAAACTAAATATATTTATAAATTCTCAATAAGGGAGAAACAATACATTGGAATGGAGAACCTATTGAATCTTTTAGATATGTGAAAGAGGCTATTAATTTGATTAGTATCAAATTATTAAAGAAATTTTAATTATTTTCATTGCATATTTTCATACTATTTTGGAAATGTTTCCATAGAAAAATATTTAGGGTTATCAAAAACCTATTTCTTTCTCTAGTAAATCCTATAAAAATGTTGAATTAAAATATGATTTTATGAAGAAAAAAGTCTATTCTTTTGTTAAAACTATGAAAAATTTCAAGTCACATTTGGTGGGAACAATAGTCATTTCTTATGTAACTCACTTAGTTGTTAGAGATATTTTATTTATTAAGAGGTCATTTGGAGGAGACGTAGATTGATAGAAAAATATAGGATTTTAACATAATATCCAAGTCATCAAGTTGATCATAGGATAAGGATTAGTGAGATACATGATAGATTCAAAACTAAAAGTAATAGGTACTAACAAAATTAATGTACTTGTGTAGATTAGTAGTTGTAATCTAGCTAATTCATAGTTATATTTAGACATATTTTATTATACTTAATAAATATTATTTATCCCTGTGGATAATGGAAATGGAATGCACAACTTCTGTGTTCACACCAAAAGGGGGAAAAAAGAAGTATCCAATTTCACAATGTTCACACTCAAGAACAAACGGGCTCGAGATTCCAATGCAAAAGAGGTTGAAATATATCAAAGGGTATTGTCCTCAAGGCTGAAAATTGATAAAAGAGATTAACTACTAATGCAAAACTAAGAAAATGCAAGATGTTTGAAAGCACAATGTGATATGCAAAAAGACCTAGACAGATAAATAAAAATGCAGGTAAAACAAAATAGGAAAGTAAAATAGAAAGTGTGCACCTTGAAACTTTTAGAGACTTGGAATAAATTTTGGAAATTCTACTAGTCCTAAAATTTTGACCTACTGGGACTCATTCGCCATTCTGGGCGAATTAGTCCCAGATCTAGAAAATTGTATCACAGCCTATTTCAGGAAAATAGGTATCTGAATCTATAGAAATATCTTTAAAAAAAGTACAATGGGTCCACTTTGAATTTTCTAAAAACTCAAAAGTGGAATCTATAGCTCTCGATCTGCTCAATCTGTACTTCCAAGTGTCTAAATCTGAAACCATAATTTTCGGCACTATAAGTGACTTTTGGTGAAGATTTTAACCTTGCAAATAGGAATATGACTTCAACAAGTTTGAAACCTATTCTTCAATCATCTCTAGTCCTTCAAAGTACCTAGATTTGCAATCACACAAAGGAAGAGAGAAAATGTTAATTGTTAGGAAATGGGGGTTTTCCTTGGTCAAACCCCTTTTAGGTAATTAAACTAAAATAATGAAATAAGATAATGAAGAATGAAATAATGCAATTAGAGACTTTCCATGATGATAGATCTTGAATTGTTGCAACAGTGGATGAAGAATATTCCCTTGAATTCCTTAGAATTGATCTTGTGAAGTTTTGAAATGCTTAACCCTAGCTTGCTTGACTTGATAATATGAATGCATTATGATACTTGAATGAAATGAGGGTTTGGAGGCTTATTTATATAGGAAACCCATTCAAAAGCTTGTTAATTTGATCCCCTTGAGCCAACATTGAAGAAAATTAAACTTAAAACCCAATTTTTTCACACTCAAACTCTGAAAATAGCTCAAATGGGACTCATCCTCCATCTTGGGTGAATGGGTACAACAGGGGCTATTTTTCCAGTTGGGAAGTCAGGGAATGCATAAATTAGGTTTACATGTTGATTTTGTGAGGTCTTTTATCAAAATAAGCCTCAAGATGCACAATATGGGGTCATAGGGGCTTATTAATGATGATATAAAGGTCATAAATGCAAAGAGGCCCAAAATCCAATGTGAAAGTGTAAATAAATATACATTACAACACTAAATTAAGGCTACATTAAGTCTATTTAGCTTAGAAGGGCCCTAGACCCATTGTGAATGTGAAAAAAACATTACAACATTAGATTAGGTCCACTTTATTTACAATCATCATGAATTTAATGTGAAAGTGTAAATAAATACATTTTACAACATTAAATTAGGGTAGGGTTAGGTTAATTTAGCTTAAAAAAGGTTCAAGACATAATGCGGATGTGTAAAACACCTCACAACACTAGACCAAGGTGACCTTAAGTTCAATTTATCATTAAATCAAGCAAGGAAAAAGGCATACATTTTTGGTGTCCACATTTAGTCCCCACTTTAGTGAGAAGATTAACTTTCTTCAAACTCACACTGAAGTAGACATTCAAGAGGGGTCTAATTGTACCAATGCAGATGACAAAGCATGACAAAGATCAAGGTAGCAATCAAGCCCCCAGGTTCCAAGATCCTAATTCAAACCAACATAAGCACAAAAGGACATGCACAAGGTATATAATATGCAAAAAAAAATGATACACAATCATGCAATTTCAAGAAATAAAAGAAATAAAAATGAAACATGGATAAAAAATGTGCTCACTTTGGGGCTATAGAAAATCAGGTCGTCTGTGGGGTGAATTGTCCCAAAGAAGTGGTTTAGTGAGAAAGTCATGTTAGTGCATTGGCTTCCCACCGTATAATGAGAAATTCATGATAGTGTGTTGGCTTCCTATTATACAAATCATACCAAAGTTATCCTTTTGATAACTTTGATAAGGCACCAAAATGAAAATGCTTTTTGTAAATACTTTTTAAATGTAAAATTTTTGTTAAAGGATATTTTGCTTTGTTCGTGTAAGGTCTTATTCTTAGGGAGCATTGTGCCTAATGTCTCCAAGAGAGGACAAGTCCAAGTTTCAGATAATTTCCTATCAGATGCCTCATTCACACCATGCCATGTCAGAAGATCATACACCCTTGGATGACACCAAACCCAATGACACCACCAAGAAGAGGATACATCACAAGAAAAAAGAAAAATCATTCCATGAAATATTTTCCAAAAGATGTCATCATTGCATGCCTCAACTTTAAAGTGGTTGCAACACCATCACTGTGAGTAATTTTTTTAAAGTAACCAATGATAAATGAAAGAAGACATGAAATCCAACTTTCTGCCAAGTCATATGTTTCTAAATTGAGCTACATCATGAATAAGTATGGAACATGTGAGTCAAATTAAGGCATGTCATCCACATCCCAAGCTTGCTCTTATATGTTCATGAAAGGTTTACAACTTGCCAAAAGAGACAACAAAAAGTGACATACGAGGACAAAGCTACTTAACCCCTTGCCCCCACTTAGTGCAGGACAAAGGTGAGCTTGGAATGGACAATGATATGCTACTCCTTGCAATAGTGAGTATGCTATGATCCTACAACTATTACGTGGCAAGGAGCAACAACTAATGTTATTTATTTTGACAAGTAAACAAAGTTTCTACTTGATACATGTTTAAGGAGATGTCTATCAGTTTAGGATGTACCAAGGTTAAAGTTATCTTGGAAGAATATTTTGCAATATCATTGGCATTGGATGAAGGTTTTTGTTTTAAGTTACAATAACCAAGATCATTAGGCTTTATAGCATCACATACTTTTCTAGGCTGCTTCAGAAGTTCAAAACGTCTTCCAAAAGGTTTTATCATATTTGTTGGATTTGGTGGTTGTTCAATTGCCTCAAAGTGTCTTGGATGTTGTCTTTTCTTTAAAGGTTGTTGAAGGGAATGTTTTTGAATTTCATATTGCCGTTACCGGTTTCTCTTTTGTTATGATCTTGTATTCTCCAATGGATATAGGTATGAAATCAAATGTTCCACAACATCTTCCAATAACTTTGTTTCTTTTGCAGTTTTCTCTTGTTTTTCTATGTCATATGCAACCTTTTTGTTTTGAGGAGTAGAAGGATACTTGTCATAAACTCCTAACATTTACTTCAAGGCTTGATCCATATCAAGTAATTCAGGATGCTGCGAAGTGAGGTTGATTTTTGGTTTGCATATGATAGTGTTGATGTTTACTTGCACCATGATAGCTTAACTATTATGAGATTTTTTAGGAGAACCACAAACTAGATGTTCATGACATTCAATTTTTTTCTCTTCAATGTTGACTTTATCACAAGGGAATGATCCGTGGTTGGATTTTCTTTCTTGGCAATGATGGTGTTTATGTGTTCAATAATCTTTTCCTCATGATTCCCATTGATGGGATATTGTAACAACATAATATCTTCTTTACCAATAGGAGAGATATTAGGAGAGGGGGAAATTTGATTTTTGTCCATAATGTCATCTTTTTTCTCTAAGGTATCATTCTCTTGTGCCATAATATTTACCCTAGTAGGAGATACTTTAGGAAAGTGACAAACAATAGGTTCATCACATTTCATGATTTGATTTGATAAAGTAGCTTCATCTCTCATATGAGAGGCATCAAGAGAAGAATAACTAGAAGTTTTATGGTTACCAATGATTGGAAATTTTGGTTCAAATAGGTCTTCCCAAATGGTAGGGCATCAAGAAAGGGAGGAATAAGATTCTCATAAGTCTCAATAAGGGTATCTTCTAATACTAAACTATTTTCTTCATGTATAGAGAATATATTAGGAGAAGAAAAGGTTTGATTTTCATGATTATATACATTTACATCCCCATGTCCAATAATGTCTTCCTGAGTAGGAGCTCGGTAGGATTGTCATAGCTCTCAAAAATCAACATATCCTCCACAAAAATGTGTTTGTCATGATCATTCGCGATTTTATCCTTATTCACTAAAACATTTTCACAAGTAGGGGAGGTATTGGGAGATGAATGGAGACTAGGTAAGGTAGTGGCCAAGATTTCAACTTCGTGTGCCATAATGTCTTTGCAAGGGGGAGGAGGAGGAGGACAAGAAATATTTGCATGATCGTCAATGAGTGTATCTTTTTTCACTAAGATACCATCATCACCAATGGGAGAGATATCAAGATAAGAACAATTATGATTTTCATGAGCATCCTTTTGTGTCAAATCTTTAGTGGATGATCCTAGTGAGAGGAAGTTCTTAAGGGCTTCATCTAGCATTTCTAAGTCATCACTGCTAAAGGGATTGGATGATATGATTTTTCTAAATTGAATCATTTTTTGAATTGTTTCTTTTGATGTTTTTAGTTTTTTATTTTCATTTTCTAATGAATTTGATCTAAATGAACTAGGAACTAATGCTAAAAATGAAAATTGCAAAAATCTAATGCTATCCATAATTTCCATGAATGTAAACAATGCTTATTTCTAACGATTTAAATGCAATAGAAACTATACAAACTTAAAATGCAATGGAAAGACACAGGATGAAATGCAACTTTTTAGATTTCACACAACGTAATGTATTGATGATATTATGCAATGATCTGAAAATTAAATTTTGTGAGTGCAAAATTGAAATTAAGCAATTTGCATTAAATTAGCAAAATTAAGCTAGATTTAGTGAAATGCATGTAACAAGAACTTAACCAACTAATACAAATAGTTAATGGAAAAAAATAGAAGTGTAGAAATAGGGTTTTCAGTGCTATAAAATCCAATTTGAAGGGTGCAAAGAGATTGATTCACCCAAGGTGGCGACTGAGTCCCAATGGGGATTTTTTTCAATTTTTTAGAAAATTTCAATTGTTTTTTATGATTTTTATGGTGGATGATATATATCCTAAGTGCAAATGAAATTTTTAGATGATTTTCAATGATTTGAGATGCAAAAATGTAACCTATATGCACTTTCACTAATGCAAAATTTTAGAAACCCTAGATGCCAATTAACTAATGTAAAACCTAATGCAAAGTTAATGAAAGCTAGATCTAGGATGATGATGGACTTTGAATCAGAAAACAATGTATTCTAAATGCAGTTTCACCAAAATGTGGACAATGAAAATAGAATGCACAACTTCCTTGCTCCCACCAAAAGGGGAATGAAGGAAGAGGGATCTAATTTCACAATGTTCACACTCAAGAACAAACCCTCAAGATTATAATGCAAAGGAGATTGAAATCTATCAAAGGGGATTGTCCTCAAGGCTAAAAATTAATGAAAAAATAAGAAAATGCAAGATGTTTGAAAACACAATGTGATATGCAAAAAGACTTAGAACGATGAATAGAAATGCAAGTAAAATAGAACAAGAAAGTAAAATAGAAAGTGTGCACCTAGAAACTTGTAGAGACTTGGAATGAAGACTGGAAATGTTGCTAGTCTTGAAATTTTGACCTACTAGGACTCATTTACCATTCTAGGTGAATCAATTCCAAATCTGGAAAACTGTACCAGATCCTATTTCAAGAAAATGGGTGTCTGAATCTGCAAAAATCTCTAAAAAATAAGTACAGTGGGAAAAACTTGCAACTAATGGAAAATGAGTCCACTTCAACTTTTTTGAGAACTCAAAAGTGGAATCGGTAGCTCTTGGTCTACTCAATCTATACCTCCAGGCATTTGGATCTGAAACCCTAATTTTTGGAACTACAAGTGAATTTTTGTGAATATTTTGACCTTTCCAATATGAAGATGAATTAAACAATTTTGAAACCTATTCTTCAATCATCTCCAATCCTTCAAAGTACCTAGATCTACAATCACACAAAGAAAGAGAGAAAATGTTGATTGTTCGGAAATGGAGGTTTGCCTTGGTCAAACCCCTTTTAGGTAATTAAAATGAAATATTGAAATAAGATAATGAAGCATGAAATAATGCAATTAGAGACTTTCCATGATGATAGATCTTGAATTTCTACAACAATGGATGAAGAATCTTCCCTTGAATTCCTTAGAATTGATCTTGTGAACTCTTGAAATGCTTAACCCTAGCTTGCTTGACTGGATAATATGAATGCATTATGATACTTGAATGAAATGAAGGTTTGGAGACTTATTTATATAGGAAATGTACTCAAATTCCCATGAATTTGATCTCCTAGGTCGACATTGAAGAAAATTAAACTTAAAACCTATTTTTTTCCAGCTCAAACTCTGAAAAATAGCTCAAATGGGACTCATTCTCCATCTTAGGTGAATGGGTCCCACCTAGATGGGACTCATTCCCCCAAAGTGGTGAATAGGTACTACAAGGTCTATTTTGTGACCTGAGATGTCGAGGAATACAAAAATTAGGTTTATATGTTGATTTTGTGAGGTCTTTGATCAAAATAAGCCTTGGGATACATAATATGGGATCATAGGGGCTTATTTATGATGATATAAAGGTCATAAATGCAATAGGTCCCAGAATCCAATGTGAAAGTGTAAATAAATATATTTTACAACAATAAATTAAGGCCAAATTGAGTCTATTTAGATTAGAAGGGCCCTAAACCCAATGCGAATGTTAAAAAACATTACAACACTAAATTAGGTCCTCTTTATTTACAAGCCTGATGAATTTAATGTGAAAATGTAAATAAATACATTTTACAACATTAAATTAGGGAAATGTTAGGTTAGTTTAACTTAAAAAGGGCCCAACACCTAATGCAAATGTGTAAAACACCTCACAACACTAGACCAAGGTGACCTTAAGTTCAATTTATCATTAAATCAAGCAAGGAAAAAGGCATACTTTTTCAGTGTCCACAATCCCTCATGTTTAGAGATCTTGAAATTAAAATCTAAAATGTATATGCTAGTTAATCATTTTATCATGTAGATAAATGATGAAGGGTTACTATTAATATTCTTGTTAGATGATGAAGCCTCAAAAAAATGTAGTATTCCATCAAGGAGGTTTTGGGGGAAATTTTAAGGTTATAATGATTACACATAAAATATTGAGAGTAGGAT
>VDFB02075321.1:123106501-123120291 GCA_007258455.2 Sequoia sempervirens
GGAATGGACTTATTTATATTGGGGAGGGCACCTTCAATGTTTTCTTGTGTGTACCTCATTTGTCAAACAATATATTTTCCATCTATTAGATTACACATGGTGGGGATGGGAGGATTGTGGATTTCACTCCTAATTCAATTATCATTAGAGACTTGGAGAGTAGAGATATTCTTGCTACTAGGATGGTTCATCATTTATCTCAATTATACACCTTTGAAGATTTTTCTTTTGTTAATGGCATTGTCCCTTCATATTTTGATCACACTTCTAGTGTGAAACATGATTCAGAGGAGACATTTGGATTCTTGAACTTGGTAGTTCTCACATTGAATCATGTTCTTTATACTTGCATTTCATCTCCTCCATCTTCTATTGTATTTGATTATGTTCATGTTGTCACAATTTTGGCCTTTTGTGATTTATTGCAGGAAGATTAACATCATATTCCAACTACATCTACATGGGATGGGTAATTGATAGACATTGGTGGGTTGTTTGTTGAGTCCCACATTCCATATTTTGGAGAAATTCTTGATTGCATTCATCTTCTCAAGATTTATGGAGATTATCCTTCTTCAATTGTTGTGAGGAAATATTTTGACCCTCTTGTTCATTCTCTACACGATCATTCTTCACATATTGAAATGAGTGTGGATACTTTGGAAAACATTTGAAGGAAGATTATTTGTCTTTGGATTGTGTCTTGCATTCATACCTACTAGATTTTAGATTGACATCTTCTGTAGTTGACATAGAATGCTTTTTTGAAGTGTGTTAGCTTTCAACATTGACATGGAGACACTTGATCATAGTTCAAATAAATCACATATCATTCTTCTTCTCACTTATTCCTTTCATAAATGGGAAGAGATCCTACATACTATCCTATTTTTATTTCTTCCTAAGGGGAGGAGTGTTGTTCAGGGAGATTAGATCATCTTCAACATTTAATGTTGAGATTCTACCATTTTAGGAGACTCACTGTTGATGGGGTATTGTATGGTCTCTCTTCTTCTAACTTATGGGGGATCACTTTATTCATATGGGGTTTTGTCCCTCTCATGTATCATTGAGATCATTTTTTATTTCATCTCTCTTTTGGGGAGAAGTTTTGTCCCACTGGGTTTTCTCCTTTTCTCCATTTGTGAAATATTTCATTGCATATGTACATGGGTACCAAACATACCCTCATAGTGGGGACCCATATTTGCATCATTTTCATAATAATATTCTCCCTAAGTTGCACTTAAGGGGGGTGTTGGTGTGAATAAAATTCTTGTACCTAGCTAATTCTTACTAGTGAACTTATTCATATGTTAAGTTTACTTAGGTCATAAGATTCTTTCTAGAAGATTTAGTTTTCATGTCTAGATCTTATCTTTTAGAATTTTATGTCAAGTTAGTTGTCTCATGTCATGATCTTGTTGAATCCTATGTCTCATCTTGGCTATATAACCAATGGGTTTTCATTTACAAATTCACTCCAAGATATCAATTTCATTGCAATCTTGAGAATTGCATATTGATCTCTTTGTTCTTTCCATTTGGCCTCTAGAACTTGGGTGGCTATCTCCATATCAAACTCTTACACTCAAAATATTTATCTCTAGAGCATAGTATTATTTTTATAATCATTTAAGGAGTCCCAAATCTAGTTATAATATTATACATAGCAAATTCTATAAAAACCATTGAAGTAACATTCTTTGTAGGCATGACCTCTACTAATTGATGAAATAATTAGCAACCACTAATATCCACTTGAATCCATTTGTATATTTTTTATTATCTCCCTTATAAATAAAATTCCTCGCCATTGGAATGGATATTCAACATATTATTTTTAATCGTAAGTATCTTTTGTACTTTATTTGACTAAAAATCCTTTATTAAGAGTCACATTTCTTAACTTTCTTAGTCACATTCATGAATATTGTTGGTCACCAATATCCTACTCTCAATATTTTATGTGTAATCATTATAACCTTAAAATTTCCCCCAAAACCTCCTTGATGGAATACTACATTTTTTTGAGGCTTCATCATCTAACAAGAATATTAATAGTAACCCTTCATCATTTATCTACATGATAAAATGATTAACTAGCATATACATTTTAGATTTTAATTTCAAGATCTCTAAACATGAGGGATTGTGGACACTGAAAAAGTATGCCTTTTTCCTTGCTTGATTTAATGATAAATTGAACTTAAGGTCACCTTGGTCTAGTGTTGTGAGGTGTTTTACACATTTGCATTAGGTGTTGGGCCCTTTTTAAGTTAAACTAACCTAACATTTCCCTAATTTAATGTTGTAAAATGTATTTATTTACATTTTCACATTAAATTCATCAGGCTTGTAAATAAAGAGGACCTAATTTAGTGTTGTAATGTTTTTTAACATTCGCATTGGGTTTAGGGCCCTTCTAATCTAAATAGACTCAATTTGGCCTTAATTTATTGTTGTAAAATATATTTATTTACACTTTCACATTGGATTCTGGGACCTATTGCATTTATGACCTTTATATCATCATAAATAAGCCCCTATGATCCCATATTATGTATCCCAAGGCTTATTTTGATCAAAGACCTCACAAAATCAACATATAAACCTAATTTTTGTATTCCTCGACATCTCAGGTCACAAAATAGACCTTGTAGTACCTATTCACCACTTTGGGGGAATGAGTCCCATCTAGGTGGGACCCATTCACCTAAGATGGAGAATGAGTCCCATTTGAGCTATTTTTCAGAGTTTGAGCTGGAAAAAAATAGGTTTTAAGTTTAATTTTCTTCAATGTCGACCTAGGAGATCAAATTCATGGGAATTTGAGTACATTTCCTATATAAATAAGTCTCCAAACCTTCATTTCATTCAAGTATCATAATGCATTCATATTATCCAGTCAAGCAAGCTAGGGTTAAGCATTTCAAGAGTTCACAAGATCAATTCTAAGGAATTCAAGGGAAGATTCTTCATCCATTGTTGTAGAAATTCAAGATCTATCATCATGGAAAGTCTCTAATTGCATTATTTCATGCTTCATTATCTTATTTCAATATTTCATTTTAATTACCTAAAAGGGGTTTGACCAAGGCAAACCTCCATTTCCGAACAATCAACATTTTCTCTCTTTCTTTGTGTGATTGTAGATCTAGGTACTTTGAAGGATTGGAGATGATTGAAGAATAGGTTTCAAAATTGTTTAATTCATCTTCATATTGGAAAGGTCAAAATATTCACAAAAATTCACTTGTAGTTCCAAAAATTAGGGTTTCAGATCGGATGTATGGGTACAAATTAACAGGTAGACCAAACTCTTGATTCCACTTTTGAGTTTTCAAAAAGTCAAAGTGGACTCATTTCCATTTTGGCAAATTTTCCCATTGTGCTTGCTTTTTAAGAGATTTTTTGTAGATTCAAGCACCCATTTCTGAAATAGGGTGTAGTGGAGTTTTCAGATTTGGGATGGTCGCCGAATGATAAGAGCGAGTCGATGGGTCAAAACTCAAGACCATGACATTTTGATCTTCATTCCAAGTCAAGTTCTAGGTGCACACTTTCTATTTTACTTTCCTGTTCTATTTTACTTGCATTTCTATTCATCTTTCTAGGTCTTTTTGCATGTCACATTATGTTTTCAAACATCTTGCATTTTCTTAGTTCTTCATTAGTATTTAATCTATTTTAACAATTTTTAGCCTTGAGGACAATCCCCTTTGATAGATTTCAATCTCCTTTGCATTGGACTATCAAGGGTTTGTTCTTGAGTGTGGACATTGTGAAATTAGATCCCTCTTCCTTCATTCACCTTTTGGTGGGAGCAAGGAAGTTGTGCATTCTATTTTTTTTGTCCACATTTTGGTGAACCTACATTTAGAATGTCTTCTTTTCTGATTTAGAGTCCATCATCATCCTAGATCTAGATAGCTTGCATTAACTTTTCATTAGTTAATTGGCATTTAGGGTTTCTAAAATTTTTCATTAGTGAAAGTGCATATAAGTTACATTTTGCATCTCAAAATTGATTAATCATCTAAATATTTCAGAATGCACTTAGGATATATATCATCCACCATAAAAAGCATAAAAATTTGAAAGTTTCTAAAAAATTTAAAATCCCCATTGGGACTAGTCAACACCTTGGGAAAATCAATCTCTTTGCACCCTTGAAATTGGCTTTTATAGCACTAAAAACCCTATTTCTACACTTCTATTTTTTTCCATTAACTATTTTATCAATTGGTTAAGTTCTTGTTACATGCATTTCACTAAATCTAGCTTAATTTGGCTCATTTAATGCATTGCTTGATTTCAATTTTGTACTCACAACATTTCATTTTTAGATCATTGCATAATATAATCAATACATTACCTTGTGTGAAATCTAAAAAGTTGCATTTCATCCTATGTCTTTCCATTTCATTTTAAGTTTGCATAGCTTCTATTACATTTAAATCATTAGAAATAAGCATTGTTTACATTCATGGCAATTATGGATAGCATTAGATTTTTTCAATTTTCATTTTTAGCATTAGTTCCTAGTTCATTTAGATCAAATTCATTAGAAAATGAAAATAAAAAACTAAAAACATCAAAAGAAACAATTCAAAAAATGATTCAATTTAGAAAAATCATATCATCCAATCCCTTTAGCAGTGATGACTTAGAAATGCTAGATGAAGCCCTTAAGAACTTCCTCTCACTAGGATCATCCACTAAAGATTTGACACAAAAGGATGCTCATGAAAATCATAATTGTTCTTATCTTGATATCTCTCCCATTGGTGATGATGGTATCTTAGTGAAAAAAGATACACTCATTGACGATCATGCAAATATTTCTTGTCCTCCTCCTCCTCCCCCTTGCAAAGACATTATGGCACACGAAGTTGAAATCTTGGCCACTACCTTACCTAGTCTCCATTCATCTCCCAATACCTCCCCTACTTGTGAAAATGTTTTAGTGAATAAGGATAAAATCGCGAATGATCATGACAAACACATTTTTGTGGAGGATATGTTGATTTTTGAGAGCTATGACAATCCTACCGAGCTCCTACTCAGGAAGACATTATTGGACATGGGGATGTAAATGTATATAATCATGAAAATCAAACCTTTTCTTCTCCTAATATATTCTCTATACATGAAGAAAATAGTTTAGTATTAGAAGATACCCTTATTGAGACTTATGAGAATCTTATTCCTCCCTTTCTTGATGCCCTACCATTTGGGAAGACCTATTTGAACCAAAATTTCCAATCATTGGTAACCATAAAACTTCTAGTTATTCTTCTCTTGATGCCTCTCATATGAGAGATGAAGCTACTTTATCAAATCAAATCATGAAATGTGATGAACCTATTGTTTGTCACTTTCCTAAAGTATCTCCTACTAGGGTAAATATTATGGCACAAGAGAATGATACCTTAGAGAAAAAAGATGACATTATGGACAAAAATCAAATTTCCCCCTCTCCTAATATCTCTCCTATTGGTAAAGAAGATATTATGTTGTTACAATATCCCATCAATGGGAATCATGAGGAAAAGATTATTGAACACATAAACACCATCATTGCCAAGAAAGAAAATCCAACCACGGATCATTCCCTTGTGATAAAGTCAACATTGAAGAGAAAAAAATTGAATGTCATGAACATCTAGTTTGTGGTTCTCCTAAAAAATCTCATAATAGTTAAGCTATCATGGTGCAAGTAAACATCAACACTATCATATGCAAACCAAAAATCAACCTCACTTCGCAGCATCCTGAATTACTTGATATGGATCAAGCCTTGAAGTAAATGTTAGGAGTTTATGACAAGTATCCTTCTACTCCTCAAAACAAAAAGGTTGCATATGACATAGAAAAACAAGAGAAAACTGCAAAAGAAACAAAGTTATTGGAAGATGTTGTGGAACATTTGATTTCATACCTATATCCATTGGAGAATACAAGATCATAACAAAAGAGAAACCGGTAACGGCAATATGAAATTCAAAAACATTCCCTTCAACAACCTTTAAAGAAAAGACAACATCCAAGACACTTTGAGGCAATTGAACAACCACCAAATCCAACAAATATGATAAAACCTTTTGGAAGACGTTTTGAACTTCTGAAGCAGCCTAGAAAAGTATGTGATGCTATAAAGCCTAATGATCTTGGTTATTGTAACTTAAAACAAAAACCTTCATCCAATGCCAATGATATTGCAAAATATTCTTCCAAGATAACTTTAACCTTGGTACATCCTAAACTGATAGACATCTCCTTAAACATGTATCAAGTAGAAACTTTGTTTACTTGTCAAAATAAATAACATTAGTTGTTGCTCCTTGCCACGTAATAGTTGTAGGATCATAGCATACTCACTATTGCAAGGAGTAGCATATCATTGTCCATTCCAAGGGCAAGGGGTTAAGTAGCTTTGTCCTCGTATGTCACTTTTTGTTGTCTCTTTTGGCAAGTTGTAAACCTTTCATGAACATATAAGGCTGCAGATGTGGATGACATGCCTTAATTTGACTCACATGTTCCATACTTATTCATGATGTAGCTCAATTTAGAAACATATGACTTGGCATAAAGTTGGATCTCATGTCTTCTTTCATTTATCATTGGTTACTTTAAAACAATTCTCATAGTGATGGTGTAGCAACCACTTTAAAGTGGGGGAATACAATGATGACATCTTGTTGTCTGGAGTTTTTACTTTTACCCCACTGAGTAGGGACCCTCTTTTTGGGTGTCTTTGACATTTGCTTCTATTGGTTTATGTTTGGTCTTGACATGGTGATCTGCTGGATTTGACCTTGCCTTGGTTTGAATTCGGTGAAAATGGTTTTGGTCTGGTCAGGTTTTCATTTGGATGCAGGATTTGCCATTACGGCGATTTCGAGGGCCACAGTTTCCTTATCGTTTTACGGTTACTCCGGGTCACGGAGTTTACGCGCTACTTCTGGATTTTCCGGTCCTGGCGGATTTTTTCAAATTCTGCCAAAATCCCGATCTTCCTCATTTCCCCGGTTTCTACATTTCTGCGGAATCCGTGTTTTTGCGCATTCTGGGATTTTCTAAAATTCCGTTTGGGGCTCAGGTTTCCGGACTTGTCAGAAATGTCTTATTGCGCATTAATGATTGAGGTACCTTTGCTCAGGCGAGTATAAGGGTGGATTTAGGGAATTTTCAGTGCCATTCTAACTTCATTGCTCCCTTGCTGATTGCTCTGGTGATTGAGATTTCTGTTTGAAGCTTTGAGAATCGATCTTAATTTATTTGTGTGAGGATTGCTTGAGTGCCGGTGTCGGTGTTTTCATCGCTTGGACGTGTTTGCTGCGAAGGTCACCTTTTCAAGCTCGAATTTCTTCCGCTTCGATCCATGGTATGTAGTCATTGCCCTTCCGTTTTGCTTGTATGGTGATTGAGGGTTTTGTGTTGGGTATTATTAGATTTTGGTCGGCCCTTGATTGATTTTGGTTTCATATTTATAGAGCCGGGGTTTGACCCGTTTTTAGTTATGGAACCCTATTTCCCTTGCCCTATGAGCTCTATTTATCCGTGAGGTTGCGTATGTATCCTTTAGACGGAGTTCTGGGCTTGATTGCTTGTTCTTTTAGTGCGGAATCCACCATATCATGCGAAGTTAGGGTTTTTTCTTCGGTGTTTGGGCCCAGAGCGAAGATTTCTTTTTGTTTGAGCGATTTTGTCCCTGTATCTTGTTGACTTCCCCGTCTTGTGAAGATTTGAGTGCTTTAGGTAAATCCTTAGCCGATACTTTAGACCCTAAAGCTTGCTTTGGTTTTAATGGCAGAGATTTGATTATTCGATTTAGGGCACCATCATTTTGATATGGGAATTTGTCCTTTGCAAGTTTCTGGGACTTTGGGGTCCTTTGTGCTCTAAATTTTGTTGATTGCCATCGGTTCTGAGATCATTCGAGCTTAGGTGGGGAGGATCCCATGGTCATTTGAGTTTTGGGTCGCGTTTCGCCATTTTTCGGGTTTCTGAGGTCGTCGCGGAATTTCCTCGTTGTCGGATTTTCCCGGTTTGGACTTATTCTATGGACCGGGGTTATTTCCGGAACATTTTAGGTCGTCCGCGAAAATTTGTTCCATCCGCATTTTTCTGGATTTCCTGTCTGATTGTGTCCTTTCAAATGTTTCGATGATAGGATTAATGGAACGGTTATTTAATGCTTATTTCTTTTTGCCAATGAGTGAATTCAATGATTATCCTTTGTTTTTTCATCTGCACTAATGATTTATTTGACTAATGATGCTTTGGCAGCAGGAATCTGTATGGGTCAGATTTCTCCAAAATTCTGCCCCGACGGTATTTTCCCGGTTTGCATGATTTTCCCAGACTATCTGATTTCTCCAGATCTCGAAGGATTAGCATTTGGCAATGGATTTTGATTGATTTATATGATTTGTGCTAACCTTTCAGATTGGAATATGAGCAATAATTGAATACTAATGATGATTTTTGGATATGCAGGCTGAATCAAGCAAGGCGGCTGCTGGGAAGTCCAAGGGTGGCGCATGGGCTTCATCCATCTCTGAGACTGAACGATTGAGACTAGACATGAAGAACCAGCTTCCTGAGAGCAAAGTGTCTTCTGTGTGGGTTGACGTATCAGATACTAATGTTGGTGCTTGGCGATATGAGGAGTTCAAACAGAGAACGACCGAGAAGGATCAGTCAGCCTTGAGGCAAGGGATGATGAATTCCGGATTGGTACATGTGGCAGGGTTCCCTCCGGTAGTTTAGTGTTATGAATTAATTTTGGAATGTGCTAGATAGTATGATTTTTATACACAATGGGTGGTTAGCACCGAGGGAAGGGTCCTGGCTAACTTCGGTCCGGCCTCCATTGCACAGGCTTTCAGTATGCCAGATCTTCCTTCAGTGTGTGCCTTGAATATTGACACTGCCAGGACCTACTATGAGAATGAGCCAGTCAAGGCTCAGTAGATAATTAACTCGTGGCTAGAGAAGCCAAAATCCCATCATTCAAAGTTGCCCAAACAGCTGCACAGGGTAAAATTCAGGTCAGATGTGTATGATGCCATCACACTTCTGAGCAGGGTGGCCGGATTGAGAAGTGCAGGGGTATTGGAGAGTTGGATGGTCCATGTGATCACCAAAATTAGTCAAGGGACCAATTATCACTGGACAGGGCTAATCAGTGCTGAGATTGACAGACAATTGAGGAATGTTTTGGAGGCAAAGAAATTCACTATGTCCTCATATGTAATGTATGTGTTGATCTCCTACCCATACAAAGGTCTGAATCCGAGGGGAACAATTGGACAGAATATAATTTATGAGGTTTATCCGGAGTTGCATCTGGGGCATAGGGATTACAGGAGGACAAATGATGCATTCACAATGCATATCACCTGGACACTCCAGAATGCTAAGCACCTCAGATTATCCGATGGAGCTAAAGGACTAATCAAGAACTACGGAGCATGGTTCATCCAGTTCCCTACATTCACTTACCTCAGGATTGATGGATGCCCAGTTGCTCCTTACAGGTTGCCTCGGTATCCCACTGACCACATTATGCTACTGGAAGTTGTAAGACAGATCTGTGAATTTGATGCAGTGGTGAAGAGGGAGAAGCACAAGACAGGCTTCGGAGGAGACTTCCCTCTTGGGATTGGTGTGGGAGAGATGTGCCTGTCTATCCAATCAGCTCACACCGCAGGGGAGGAACTGGCAGCCTATGGATTCTCCTTCCATTTGAAAAGAATGAATTTTGATATAACTGGAGAGGTTCAGAAGAAAGCTACCCGGGAGTATAGGCACAAAGATGACTTGGAAGACTATTGGGTCAATATCAAAGATGACCTTGAGGCGAGGAAGAAAAGATATTCTAGGTTTCCTGTGGAGGCCATTAGGCAATATAATGTTAAGCTGATCCCGGATCAACTTGATGATGACGGAAACCTGGTTCAGGACCATGTCTATGAGGCCATAAAGGATAGGTCAGTCGGTGACATCGACTGGAATAAGGCTAAAGTGATAGAGTTAGAGGACATGATGGCTCCTGTCATGAAATTCACCCTTTCTTGGGTAAGGCATAAAATTTGGGAGTTGGAGAATGCAAAGGTAGCTTGCACCTTTGAACTGATGGGAAATCTCAACCCCATGTCGACTTCTAAAGAATCCGGGGAAGATGACCCCAAAGGGAAAATAGCAAAAACTTCACCATTCAAGATAAAAGTTAGAGGTCCCAAGGGAGCTGAGCCTGAAATGAAGAGGAAACCTAAAGGGAAGCGAAGGTGGAAGACCCTGACAATCAACAAGTCCTCTGATGAGGAGGAAACGGAGAAAGCTGAAGAGGAGGATGCTCCTCCATCGCCTAAGAAAACTAGAACAACAAGGACTGCCAAGAAGAAGGATCAAGTTGCTTCGGAGGATGAACCTCCAATTGTCGATGTGGAGAGTTCTGGAGGGGAGAAAACCAAAATCTACACAAGGAAATCAAGGACTCCCTCTCCCAAGGATGTTGCACAGCAGAGAGACTCTTCCCCAAAGCTACCAGTTGAAGAGCCACCAAAGTCTGTTTCTCCACCGCCAAGCGCACCTGAATCGGAGAATCTGGATGAGCATGAAACTAGCGGGGGGGTAGAGCAGTTCAAGGAAGGAACACTTTTCAGTGAGGTGGCTGAGCTTGAGGTAGAAACGGAAGAAAGACACACTTCTCCATTAGTGCAATATGAAGATTCCCTAGAGAGTGATAGAAGTCGCGGATCGCCAGAGCTGGAAGAAAGTATCCCTGCTAGAACTCCATCACCGGTGCTTCCAGAATTAGGACTTGAAGAGGCCGACCAAGGTGAACAGCTTCCAAAAAAAGAAGATGATAGGGCAACCGCAGAGGAAGAAAAGGTGACATAAGAACTAGGAGAAATAAGAGTAGAAGAATTCCGGACTGACCCTGTAGCCCCGGACTAGTTGGAGAAGGAACTTGCAGGGAGGAAGTAGGTGATTGTTGAAGATACTCCCTTAGACTGGGAGGAAATGCTATCTAAGATTGGTAAGGGAAAGAAGAAGAAGGTTGCAAAGGTCATCTCCCGGGTGGAAAGGGATGAAGCGAATAACCGGGTTGTCCATGTTGCCACTCCTGCCGCAGGTAAAATGAGAGATGATGTTATAGGCCAATATTATAATGTTTAGACCATTAACCTTGGGCCGGCCTCCCTGGAGCAGCATATTGAGGAATTTGAGGGGTCTAGTGCAGTCATTGTTGACAGATTAAAGAGAGAAACTCAGACCAAACGAGAGCTAAAGAGAGAAAATGAAAGATTAAGAAAATTCTTGGAAGAGGTAATGAGGCCTCTGTAGTTTCTCCACCCTTCTTCTTCTGCTACTTCGGGTTTTCTGCCTAAAGAAACAATCTCCGGGATTGAGAAATTGAAAGCTTCAGCCCAAGCTACAATAGATTGGCTGATGGATGTCTAGACCAAAGGGGATGATGCTATCAAGGAGATCTTATCTGTGGGAAAGGATGCGGTCCGGGCGGAGCAGCTGTTAGAGCATATCCTATCTCAGGATAAGGATGACATGGACCTCCTGTTGCAGAAATCGAAGGTTATCCTGGGACATGGCAAGGAGTAATTAGCTAAGGATGGAATCCTTGCTTCCTCCAAGTTGGATGAGTTGTGGGAATGGTTTGAGGCGCTGCAGATTAGGCAGAAGGCATTGAAGAAAATACAGAAACAAAGAAAGTCAATTGACAGTGAGCTTACTGCAGTCTATGATGGATGCATTGCCTTCTTTGAGGTAATGACAGGGAGGAAGAAAATAGCTCCTAAGTATCTGAGCTTGGATCAACTGAAGGAGTGGTGGCATGAAATTTATGCCCCGAATTCTGATGGAGCTGTCACCAGCCACTTGCTTGATGATGCAGCTACATACTTGGCGGTGATGGATAGATACATGGCCAGCAGGGAGGATTGGAACAAAATTGTTGAATGGTCCAATGAAGAAATAGATTCCATTAAATGCCGACTTAGGGTTTTGCCATTGCCACCTATTGCTGAGTTGGAGGGAATATTCTTGAAGGTCCAAGGGTCATCCGGGCAGAAGAAGGATAAAGGGAGTAGCAGTTAATGCTCATTTCAAGATTTGTGCTTCCCTATTACCATGGGGCATGCATTGGACCGGACTTCCTTGGCTGACTTGGATGATGGCATTTAATGTGTTCCTTAGTTCATTTCCTTGGCTGACTTGTTTTGGCAGTTTTTATTATTTTGTAAAAATGTTTGGCTGGGCCGACATGTTTTGGGGGGAATTTTCTATAAATAGGCATTCTTGCCTCGTTGTAAGAGTTAGACATTAGTTCTGGACATTAGCAAGACAGTAATAGAGCTTAGCAAGAGCAATAGTTAGAGTAGTTTGATTTTCTGGAAGCAAACATTATATTCAGAACAGTTGAAATTGTTGCAGAATTTTGGTGATTAATACAATTGAAGACATTGTGGTTATTCCTGGTGAAATCTTTTGTGTTATTTCATCTTGCATGGTTCCTTTGTTCTATCTTTTAAATTGCTTGAAGATTTAGGGTTTAGCATTCAGAAATAGATTAGTTTCAGTTGGATAAATGATGTTTATGATTTCATATTTGGAATGTTTGTAGCTATCTCTGGTCTATACTCCCAGTAACTATCTGATTGTAGTAGGCTGGCAAAGTCAACTTGGACCGTATATTCAATGTGTTTAAGTTCGATTGTAGATACATGTCTATGATTTGAAAACTTGTATTCCCCAGAAGATTGCACTGTTCTTGTAAGATTGCATTGTGGGTTGAACAAGAACTGGTTATTTGAGATAGGTCCATTCTAGATAAATGTCATTCGCATTGCTTGTCTTAGCAATAGTTTAGATCTTATCACTTCCCTGCATCCCTATCTTTTGCTGTTTCTTTATTATTCGGTTAGATTTAGGATTTAAGATCATCATATTGTCAAACCTGATAAATTGAAAGATACAGTTTGCTTGTAGTAAGGTCCGATTGTGATTACCAACATTTCACATTTTATCTGAGTTGTTTTATGAATTGTTATGACCTAACACCCGAGAGACCTTGGGGTGATTTTCAGTGATTTATTGTTGAAAATAACCTTTCAAGAGAGATAAAATATTGCATTCTGTCTGAGTTGTTGCTATGCAGAAAACACCATCAACAGATTGGTGCTAGAAGGAGGTCCTGAATGAGCACACTGGATCGTTTCTTGAACGCCATCTCTCTAGAGAGATATAGGAGAAATATCAGATCTACCACAAGAGAGGAAGATTTAGAGGAGCTACAGTTCCCCACTAGGTCAAGGAGGACTAGAGAGAGAAGAATCATCATCACCCATCCCTTCACCCCCATCGTCCACATCTTCACATCCTGAGGTTGAAGCTATACCCATCCCTGAAGAGGTTCCTGTTCAATAGCCTCAGCCTGTCATTAACCAACCACAACCTCCACCCCCGCTCTTACCAATGGCTTTCCTTGCCAATAATCCATCACCTTTGTTCTTCCAGGCTTACAATGTAATGCCCAAAAACCCTGAACATTTCTGCTCTAAATTCCATGCGAATGATCCAAACAGAACTGCAGAAGAACACATAAGGATTTTCCAAACTTGCCTCAAAGATAGAGGGATTGTCCATGAAGATGTTGCTTGTAGGTTATTTCCTTATTCACTAGGAGAAGAAGACTTTTACTGGTATAGACATCTCCCTGCTGGCTCAATCCTTAATTGGAATGACCTTGAAAAGGC
>VDFB02075321.1:123120391-123252461 GCA_007258455.2 Sequoia sempervirens
TGGGTCCTAATTAAGGATTTATATGGGTCACCTTCATTCTTATCCACTGCAGGAATGTTTGGAAGCTGACCTTATTTGAATTTGTAAGTATAATAGATATTTTCCTACATTGGAGAAGGTTTCTGAGGTTGAGGTTGATATAAATAAGAGTGGTGATGTTGTGAGATGCAAGAGAGAAGTAAGATAGATGCAAGATCGATGCAAGTGATGTGTGATGTGAATTTGAGTAGAGTAGTATGAATTTCAAGTATTGGATTGTTGAAGGCATTGAGCTGAAGGTGTCTAAAATCCTTCATGCAAGGTTGCAAGAGTGTTGGAGTAATTGTGGTGGATTCATGTTGCATTGAGAAAGTGTTCTCTATGTAACATTTATCTTTTATATTCTTGTATTTCTTTTTGTGGTAGTGAGCCTTGGATGTGAGCCTTTCTGGGTAGTTTGTCCTTTTTTGGTAGTGAGCCATTGTATTGATTTTGCTATTACTTATATTGTGAGCTAATCCTCACCATAGTTTTTCTCTTATTGGGTTTTCCATATAAATCTAGTGTTCTCTTGTGTATGCTGTTGTTATTTTAGGTTTTTTTTATCTACATTTAATGCTTAATCACATTAACAAAATAAGGGTTTAATGAATGCATGTGAATCTAATTATTGTTGAGGGTTTTATGTTTCACTTGCTACAACCGATCTCACCCTCCCTCTTAGTTGTCTTGTCTGTCCAACACACACACACACACACACACACACACACACACACACACACACACACACTCTCACACACACACACACACACACACACACACACACACACACACACACACACACACACATATATATATATAATGTTGTATCAAAAAGGGTTGGAAATCTTTGTACCATATTATTTTTTCAAGTTATATATAAATTTCAAAATGTTTTATCATAAATGCTTATAATAGAAGTAGGAGTATGCCATTATGATAGCTAATTGCAAGGGAGATGGGCTGATATTGGGTCGGGGTTGTGTTATGGGTATATTGGGTGACAAAAAGTGTAGGTGGAATGATAGGTGGAATTTAAGGTTGCATTGAAGGAATTAATGATAGAAGTGATATGAAATGGGTACACAAAAAATTTGGTTGGTGATTTGAAAGTTGATTTTGAAAATTTTGAAATTGTTGATTGTTTTGATACTTTTTTATGATTAATTTAATATCATGTATAATTTGTTGAGAAAATGGTGTCTCAAAATTACTAGTTAAGGCTCTCTAATGTCATGAAAAAACTTATCTAAGTCAAAATATTCTACACCACAGTACCACAATGGTTTAAACTAGACCTAGTGGGTTGAGAGTAAAGGTTCACTTAATTGTTACCCGCAAGTTTTGGAGTTCAGGCTTTAGGCTTATTGCTTAGCAAATGCCATGGTAACAAACTTAGAAGTTTTGTAAGTAATTAGGCATCCGTATTTGGGCTTATCGCTTACCAAATGCAGTTGAAAAGGACTTAGAAAATTTGAAGGGTTTCTACAATCAGAATTCAAAGTTCCATCATATGCTTTACTTATGAAGTTTGCAGTAATGGGTATTGAGAAACCTCAAATCTTGACTCATGAAAGGACTTCGTTCTTCATTGTTCAGAGGTATGGTTGTCAGTATACTTGCTTGAGCTCTAATTAGTATGGAGAATGCAGGATCCTTGGTCCTCAACAACTGCTAGACAATCCAATGAGGAGGGTTGTGGTATGGCAGTATAGAACCTACAACCCCACAATAGTTCGATGAGGGGGGTTGTGGTATAGTAGTGACCTGTAACATCGCAATTGTCTTTTGGATGGACTATGGTGGAGCAATATCGTGTAGTACACAATAACTGGCAGAGTGATTAAGATTAGTGCAACCCAACGATGAGTTAAGAATGGCTCGACAAGATTGCAATTATGTATATTCAGTGGTTGTAGAAGTTGAAGTGTCTGTTATGGCAATTTTCTTGTAATGCTTGAGAAGTACGTATGTAATGCCTTAGCGCATTGGAATAGAGTGAAAGATCAAAGTGAATGTAATGAAGTGCTACCGATTTCATTTTGAACTGACACCTAGAGGAGCATAGCTCTGAACTTGTATGTAATATTTTTTTATTGTAATACAAGAGATCTCTACTTTGGTGTATGAATTTTTTGCTGAAAGGCTTTTTCCACATAAATTTTGTGTTATCATTTCATTGTATATATCTTATATTCTTAAATGTGCATCTTAAATAAACTGTAATTGTAAAATTTTAAATAGTTTATTTTCTTCTCTCCTAAATATTAGTGTTAGGAAGGTGTATTTTGCACTCTGCTTTCCTTTCAGTTTGGTATTACAGCTTGGCTAGAGCTTTGTTATCCTTGTGGGTTAGAAGAGTTTTTTTGTGCTAATCTTGTTTTGGTGGGATTTTTGTAGAGAAATACAGTTGTAATATTATTGCAGATTTAAGATGGTGAGCACATCGAGAAGAATAGAAATAGAAAAATTCAATAGTAATTTTGAGTTGTGAAAACTCAAGATGGAATACTTGCTCATAGATCTAGAGTTGTAGTATGTGGTATCCAGTAATAAACCATCATAAACCTCACAAACTAACTAGGATGCAATGGACTAGAAATTGAAGGGTCTAATTAGATTGTGCTTGATCGATTTTGTTCTCTTGAACATCCATGAAAAGAAGACCGCAAAAATTCTCTGGAAGAAACTTGGTGACATTTATCAAGGGAAATCTTTGGTAAAGAAGTTATTCCTCAGAAAGATATTATACTCTTTGAAGATGGAGGAAGGAGTGTCCATTGTAGAGCATCTGAATACGTTTAACATGATTTTTGCTCAATTGGAGTCTATTGGTGTGAAGATAGATGAAAAGAATCATTGCATGCACATGTTGTGTTATTTTCCTAACACATGGAATCGCCTGGTAATGGCTATTTGGAGTACAACAACCACTTTCAAGATGGAAGATGTGGTTGCTTCACTATTGTCAGAAGAAATGCAAATGAAGTCTTATGAGATGGCCAAGGAGGCCATTTCTATTCGAGGCAGATCATAGGAGAGAGACAAGAAGAAGGACAAGAATTCTAAATCCAAGTTAGAGGGGAGATCAAAGTCTCCTGGTAAGAAGTCCAAGGTGAAATGTTGGAACTATGGGAAAATCAAACATATGCAAAAAGACTACAAAGAAGAGAAGAAGAAGAAAAAGAAAAAAAATATTCTTTTGATAATGAAACTTATCAAGATGATGTAGATGCTTTCATAGTAGCCTTGGCAACTCATGCATCAGAACACGTGTGGTTAATTAAATTAGGTGCATCTTTTCACATGACCTGTTATAGGGGTTGGTTTTTAAAATATGAAGAGTATGATGGTGGAAAGGTGTATCTGGGTGATGATTCTCACCTACAAATTGTTGGTAATGGAAGAGTCAGGATTTATTTTTTTAATGGAAGGATAAAGGGAATTGATGGTGTGATGCATATCCTTGGTTTGGCACAAAATTTACTTTCTATAAGTAAGTTGAATGGTCTGCGTGTGAAGGTATCTTTCTTTAATGGTAGTTGTAAGATGACTAGATGTTCTATGGTGCTTGCTAAGGGTGTGTGAGTTGGCACTCTGTATAAGTTAGATGCTTGCATGGTCCAGTCCAATAGTACTTCAGTGAATTTTGGGAAAAGGGCTTCATCATCTGATCAAGTAGAGAAGGAGGATGTTGTTCCTGAGGGTAATAATTCTTTAGAGGTGAACCTTCCAAAAGAGAAGGAAATGTTGTCGCACTAGAGGCTTGGCCACATTGGTGAGAAAGGTTTAAAAGCCTTGAAGAATAAAAGCTTGGTTGATGGGCTTGATGATTGTAATCTCGAGTTCAATTTTTGTGAACATTGTATATATGGAACACAACACCATGTTTATTTTATTTCTAGTTCTCATAAATCTTCTAGAATTATGGATTATATTCATGCTCATGTGTTTGTTCTAGTTAATGTTCCTTCATTATTTAAATCTATGTGTATTTTTTCTCATTCATAGATGATTATTCAAGGACACTTGTATATTTTCTCATAATGAAAATGGAATTATTCAGTTGATTTAAGGAGTTCAAAAACTTGGTAGAAAATTAGACTAGTAGGAAAATAAAGTGTTTGAGAATGGCTAGTGGTGGTGAGTTTTGTTCTATAGATTTCAACATGCTTTATAAGGACCATGGGATTAAGAAACATAAAACAACTCCCTACACTCCACAACTAAATAGAGTTGTGGAAAGGATGAAAATAATGCTGATGGAGAGGGAAAGGAGTATGCTAAGTGGTGTTGGTCTTGAACTAAAGTTTTGGACTAAGGTTATAGCCACTACATGTTATTTAATTAATAGATCTCCTACTTCAACACTCATGTAGCTTATGTGCCTAGTGAAAATAGATCTAAATTAGAGAGAAAGGAAATGAAGTGTATCTTCATCGATTATGGCATCGGTGTGAAAGGGTACAAGCTTTGGAACCTAGTTATAGAGAAGGTGCTTTACAATAGAAGTGTGATCTTTCATGAGCTAAAACCTTACATGGTTGATCTATAGCCAGAGATGAAAGAAGAAAGAAAGGAGATAGTTTAAGTTCCTCTTACACCTTGAAATGGGTGTTTTTGTATGTGGCCCGACTCTCTTACACTTCTAGGGTTTTGGACCTAAAAGGAGAAAGATGCAAAAACCTTAACACTTCACTCAAGAACAAATGCTTGAGATTTCAATGCAAAGGAGATTGAAATATGTCAATGGGGATTGTCCTAAAGGCTAAAAAATAATAAAGAAGTTCACTACTAATGCAAAACTTAGAAAGTGCAAGATGTTTGACAACACGTTGTGATATGAAAAAAGAGCTAGATGATCTATAAAATGCTTCAAAAATGTAAGAAAAATAGAATAGAAGAGTATAGAAGTAAATGGTGTGCACCTAGAAATATTAGGGTGACTAAAAGCAATTCTGAAAATCTAGAAATGTTGACTTTTTGACCAACTAGGACTCATTCGCCAACCTGGGTGAATCAATCCCAAATCAAGGATTCTACCCAACAAGTTGTTTTGGGGAAAAGGGTACTGGAATCTACAAACTATTCTAGAAAACACCTTCAATGGGATTCATTTTCCATTAATGGTGAATCAGTTTCATTCTACTTTTTAAGAAACTAGAAAATCTGATCTGTACTCCAACACCTATACTTTCTTTCGAGGTTGGGTTTCAGATCTAAATCTATGAAAACACCTAAAAAATAGAATATAATTGGATTTTCTAATGGGGGGTTTGCCTTGGTCAAACCCATAGTTTGGTAATTAAACCTTAAAAGAGATAATGAAATGCACATGCAAACCCTAGCCTTAAGTGTGTCTAAGACTAGGAAATATGAAACATAATGTAATCTTATTCTAATATGCAAGAATAAGATACATGAATGAGATTTCAATAAAGCAAGACTCACTCTAGGAGACCCTAAATCATCTCAAATGAATCTCAATCATATACAAACCTTCCTTAGGTTGAAAGTTGGAAGAAAATGGAAGATATAATCACTTAGAAAGCAAGTCCTTAGGCTTGGTTTGATGGCTAGTTGCATCTCCCCAACCTAGAATTCCTCATGATTCACCATAGGAATCCATGATCAACTCTTGAAAATGCTAGATCTTGAATAAAAGTGAGCTTGAAGACCTGCACAAATCTTTGAATGCTACTCCAAAGCTTTAACTTTGTTGCAAATAGACTTGTGAATCTTCTTGTGAAAGATTCTCAATATTTGAATCTTGAAGTTTCTTACTTAGGTTGCTTAGATGTCTTGAAAATGACCTAAAAACTTATATTTATATGGATTAACACCTAACTTATCATTATTTAGACCTCAAAGGCTGACATCCACTGGAAATTTGAATTAAGTTGGTAATTTTCCCACTCAAACTTGAAAAATGCCCCAAAAGGGACTTATTCGCCACTCTTGGCAAATGGGTCCCACCAAAGGGAACTCATTCTCCCAAGGTGGCGAATGGGTCCCACCTAAGGTTTTTGTGGTGGGTTTTTGGGATTTGGATGTCTTGAATGCTTTTTGTTAGGATTTTATATGACTTTTAAGTGAACTAAGCCTCAAGGTCCAAAATAATGAGTCCCAGAGGCGCATGAATGGTGATTTTTAAAGAGTAATCAATGAAAGGGTGCCAAATAGGTCCAAATTGAGTGTGAAATTTCCTCTTTCTTCAAGAGTGTACAATTTTCTAAGCTACACACCTAATAAAGATGGACTTCATACTCTTGGTGGACCTATTGAGGAGGAGAGCTCAAGTAGCTCTGAAAGTTTTGAACAACATGAAGAACCTCAGCCTCAACTTGTGAAGAGGTCTACACATGCTAAGTGGAAACCTAAAAGGTTTGTATATTTTATGTTAGATTCTAGTTGTGCCTTTGCTTTAATTGCTAACACTAATGAGCCTAGGATGTTAGAGAGGCTATGGGCATGTCTGATGTAGATTCTTGGTTGGGAGCCATGAATGAAGAAATGTCATGATTGAAGAAGAATGATACATGGGATCTAGTACCATTTCCAAAAGGACAAAATCCTATTGGATGTAAATGGGTGTTCAAGAAAAATATAGGTCTTGATGGTAGTGTTGAGAAGCATAAAGCAAGGTTGGCCATGAAACCTTGTATTCCTAGGTGGAGGGAATTGATTATAGGGAAATATTTTTCTCCTATATCAAAGATGGAATCCATTCAAGTCTTGTTGTCACTTGCAACAATGTATGATTTAGAAATTGAGCAGATGGATGTGAAGACAACTTTCCTTCATGGTGATTTGAAGGAAGAAATTTATATGCCCCAACTAGAGGATTTCATTGAGAAAGGTAAAGAGAACCCAATATGTAAGTTAAATAAATCTCTGTATGGTCTAAAGTAGTCTCCTAGAATGTGGTACCAAAAGTTTGATACATATGTGTTGTCTTTAGGATTTGTGAGATCAAATTATGACAATTGTATTTATTTTAAGACTGAAAATGGTAGTCTTCTTATTATTTCCCTATATGTGGATGACATGTTGTTCATTGGGAATGGTAAGGGTATGATTTATGAATTAATATCTCAATTGTCAACACAATTTGAAATGAAGGGTCTAGGTTTAGCTAGGTATATTCTAGGGATGGAGATCAGAAGGGATAGAGAAAATAGAAATATTTGGCTTAGCCAGAGAAAATACGTGAACTCTGTCCTAGAGAGATTCAATATGATAGATTGTAAGCAATTAGTGGTTCCTGTGTTGAAGGGAATAAAGCTTTTTTGTTGAAGATTGTCCAAAAATCTCCTACTAAGATGGAGGACATGACTAGGGTACCTTATGCAAGTGCAACTGGTAGTTTAATGTATGCAATGGTCTATACTAGGCTAGACATTTCCCAAGTAGTGGGAGTTCTTACTCAATTAATAGCTAATCTAGGATAGACACATTGGGATGTTGTGAAAATAGTTTTTAGATATTTGAAGGGTACTTTGGAGTATGCCTTATGTTATCATAGTTATTCTACTAGATATTAGCATTCATTAAGCATTCATGGATATGTGGATTCTGATTGGGTGGGTGATAATGACAATAGAAGATCCACTAGTGGATAAGTTTTCACATTATTTCATGGTGCAATAAGTTGTATGAGCAAGCGACAAGTCATAGTAACTTTGTCCCCTACTGAAGTAGAGTACATAGCAGCAACTCATGCTTGTAAAAAATCCATTTGGCTTAGACGATTGTGTTCGGATGTTGGTTTTGAGGCATGACAAATTACTATTTATTGTGATAGCTAGAGCGCCATATGTTTGGTGAAAAATCCAACTTTCCATGCCAGAACAAAATACATTGATGTTCAATATCATTTTGTTCATGATATGTTGGAAGATGGAAAGGTTGACTTGGAAAAGGTTGAAACTTTGGTGAATGTTGTTGATGCACTGACAAAGCTAGTGAGAATAGAGAAGTTTAGATGGTGTGGCAATTCAATGGGCCTTGAGGCCTAGGGTGATACAGTGACTTTGAGCGCTGATTGGAAGCCAGTAAGTTCTTCATCATGTGGGAGAATGTTGAGAAAAAAGTGTCTCAAACTTACCAGTTAAGGCTCTTTGAAATTAGGGAAACAATTAGCTAAGTCAAAATCTTCTACACCACAATATCGTGAAGGTTTAAACTAGAGTTAGTGGGTTGGTGGTAAAGGTTCACCTAATTGTTACCCACAGGTTTTAGAGTTTGGACTTTGGGCTTATCACTTACCAAATGCCATGGTAAAAGACTTAGAAATTTTGCAAGTAATCGAGCATTGGTCTTTAGGCTTATCGCTTACCAAATGTAGTTGAAAACAACTTAAAAAAATTGAATGGTTTTGGTAATCAAACTTTGGAGTTCGATTGTATGCTTTACCTATGAAGTTTGCAGTATCGATTATTAAGAAACCTCGAATCCCAACTCGCAAAAAGACTTCTTTCTTTGCTATTTAGAGGTATAGTTGCCAGTCTACTTGCTTGAGCTCTAAGCAGTATGGAGTATGCAGGATCCCTTATTCCCGACAACCAATAGATAGTTCAATGATGAGGGCTATGATATGGCTGTATAGAACCTGCAATCCTGCGATAGTTCGATGAGGGGTGCAATAGTATAGTGGTAACTCGGGACACTGCAATGGTCTTTTGGATGGACTATGGTGGAGTGGTATTGTGTGGTACGGTGGTAACAAGTAGACTGATGAAGATTAGTGCAACCCCATGATGGTTTAAGAATGGATTGGAAGGATTGTGGTTATGTCCATTTAGTGGTTGTAGAAGTTGATGTATTTTTTATGATGATTTTCTTGTAACACTTGAGAAGTATACATATGTAATGCCTTAGCGCATTGAAATAGAGTGAAAGATCAGAGTAAATGTAACAAAGTATTATCGATTTCATTCTGAACTAACACTTGGAAGAGCATAGCTTTGAACTTGTATGTAATATTTATTTTACTATAATGCAAGAGATCTTTGCTTTGGTGTGTGGGTTTCTTCTTGGAAGGGTTTTCCCATGTAAATTTTGTGTTATCATTTCATTGTTTCTATCCTATATTCTTATATGTGCATCTTAAATGAACTATAATTGCAAAGTTTTAAATGATTTATTTGATTCTCTCTCCTGAAGATTAGCATTAGGAAGGCATATTCCACACTCTTCTTTCTCGTCATAATTGTGAAGTATGGTTGATATAATTAGTAATTTTTTTTTATAAAATTACTTTGCATAGTGAGCTTGAGAATTCATTCTTTGCATTATTGCAAGTAAATTACAAAAAAGGTTGGTATAGATGGACATGGTGGAACTAATAGTTTGTCAATGAGGGATGAATAATGAAACATTTTTTATTGTAATATGTTAAAATGTATTTCCAAGTTGATTAGTTTACAATGCGCTTTGCACATTTCAACTCACTCTTAATGCAAAAGAACATATATTTTGGAAATAAATATATCTATTTGCATTAACCTATTTTTTTGAAGGTGGCAAACAATATATCTATTTCCATTCACCTAATTTTGGGAAGATAGCAAATATTTACTATACCCATGATAGGACATAATTCTAATTTAACATGAACATGTCTTATCATATGAATAAAAATATTTGAATTTTTTTTGGGTATTTTATTGTTGTTAAGTAGGGCCAAGGCTATTGCCTACTATACACACGATCGACCTCTCTCCCTTATTTGACACTTTTTGGTTTATAAAAATATATTTTTTAAAATACTTTTTTATAAAATTATTTTCGTTTATAAAAATGTTTTAAAATTTATTTTTATTTAATATTTGGTTTGGGTGGGCCTTCGATCCCCTTGGGTTCACCTTAGAATGTGTTGGGTATGCCTAGAGACCTACCTAGGTACCTTTGGTTCATTGTGGGTCCTTGTGAAGGACCCATGTTGCCACAATGAACCCATGGTGCCTATGTGGGGTCCTAAGCATACCTTGGCCACTCCCATTGTAAGACCCATACTTGTACCTGTTCAGTATAGGACTATGCCCTCCAAGGGGTGTACCTAATAACTTATGTTTCATTTAATAAATTGGTTACAATATGAGGCCAACATTTCTAAGATCTATTATTGACCATTATTATGGAGGATATAAAATGGAATGTATCCATTCAATGAGGGTTATATATTAATTTCTATATAAAAATATTATTAGATATTATTTTGAGCACTTGTATTTGAGCATTTGGATTTGAGAAGAAAAACCATTAGATCTATTTGAGATTAGAGGGTGCCACCCCTTTAGTGGATGATATCACTTAGAATTCACATTGAAGTTTCATTTTGGTTGTAGAATAGCTACATTATATTAGACTTTTGTTGATGTTTACCATGAATATGCACACTATATTTTATTACTATTCAATTGCTATTATAATTTTCTATTATTGTGAAGCATTTTAATGCGCCTAAATTTTATTGTAATAAGAAAAAGGATTGGAAGTTACATTTGTTATTTTTGGTGTATTTTTTGGAACATGTAATGGAAATAATATAATGTAAATATAACTTTGATAAGGCCTAAGTTGAGTACTAAAACCTAATATTATTTTTCCCAAATATGTAACATTTGAAAAGAGTTTAAAATAAATTTAGTCAAATTTACATATTTTTTTTGTATTGATACTCTACAATCATATTCTTGCATGAGATATTTTCTTTTGGATTCATTCCTTTATGCACTTATGCATTTTTACCCTAGTCCTTACACCTTGTTGCATAACATTAAGTGTTATATCAAATATTAGGTTTCTCACACCAAAATGACTATCTCCCTCATCTATCCACGTTTTGTACCCCTTTAACTTTTATTCTCTAATCCTATCATCCATTTTGAGAGGACACTCATGTTCTTTAAACTTTCCTATCATCTCAAGAGGGCATCTTACTTCCCTCTTTTCCATCACTTCCATCCATCCAATGATTGGGGAATCCTACAATTAGTTCCATCTCTCCAAAAGCCGCTATATTTTATTCTTCTTCGAAACATTATTTCTTTTTTGTAACATCTCAAATAAGGAAATAATGAAGATGCATAAAAATTCTTATGACTTAACATGTCTTGTCATCTTTCGATTTTCCCAATAATGGAATAAGTTTTAATAACTTATTTAATCATTTATCATTTCTCCTAAATTCCTAATCCCATTTTTCTAAATCCTAATTCATTTTCCTACGTCATAATTCACTTGTTCTAATTCCTAATAACCTAGCCCCCTTTACCCTTTACACATGATTCTATAAAAACTAATTTATTAACTTTTTCCTTTCCACTTCACTACCTAAAACAAATAAAATGAATTCTAAATGTCCTATTATTCTACACATCACTCATTTCATAACGGTCTCCCAAATATTAAAAATACAATATAAAAATATTCTTTTTATCTCTACCATCTATCTTGCAACATCCAAACTAACTTAATCCCGACCCTTGATCTCCTAAATCTTACCCATTGATCTCACTTTCTAAAATTCCATATATTCATCTATCCCCAAATCATTTTCATATACATACATGCTTGATTATATTATTATACTATTGGAATAAGCAATGACATACCATCCAACCAACAATCTTGGAGCATAACTACTATTTTGGTGGAACAAAAACTCTCTGATTAAATAGATTATTTATTTTATTTAAAGAAAGAGGTGGGTCCCACATGAGTAAGGAGCTCACCTGCTGAATATAAATGCTTTTTAGAAGGGCCTACAACACCAGGGCACCGAGAGCCAAACCAAGGCTTCACTAGTAGAATAACACTCACAACTCAAAACATTAAATTGCATGAATCACTATAACAATCAAGGACATAATCATTAAAAAGACCTAGAGCTCAAACGATACATTATTAAGAAAGAGCCAAAATAATCTATTAAAGAAATATAGATTACTCCAAAAGAATGTGTGAAAAAAACACATGATATAAAAAATGATATTTTAAGACATTTGAGATCATCTAATTAAAATAATATTGAGCAAAGATTTTGATTTTTTATTTATACTCGTTTTAATAGCTTGAATTCAGAAATTTTGGAATTTCTCCTTAGCCAGAGAAGACTCTCTTCCATCTTCATGGCTGCCTTGTACTAAATATCTCGCAGGATTCATGTAATTGCGTTTTGATTTAAGAAGAAATATGGGAAGCTAAATGCCATGTAGTAAAAAATCTTCTCCAGTTTGCGATCGAGAGTTCCATCGTCTTCTTTCTGGTATATCATAACGGCAGTCACTATAAACGCCTATCTACCAGTCATCTGTTGTTTCAAGTAGCCAATTATGCATTTTCCACTTGCCACTGTCAATGGCATAAAATATCTGATTTTGAGTCGCTGGCTGTCACACTACCCACCTACTATATGCTCCCCTGGTACGTCAACTCCTCACAGATATTATGTGTATGCAATCTGTCATATGACGCCAGGTCCTCTCATTGCCCATGAGCCCCTCGCGCACTTCGTGACTGGATTTATGTCCGTTTGTTTAAATTCTATAGCAGAGGTAATATGTACGATGTTGACTTCAGCAAACAGAATTCAGACTCAGAGCAGCGAAACAGACGTTATAGGTAAATGATGAACACAACTGGAAGAAATCTTGTCAGAAAAGCATCAGACATAGCTTCTACTAGAGGTAAATATATCTGGAAGCTTTAGGGTAAAAGGATTTTCAGGCATTCCTAAACAGTCCTGTTGACAACGATGTTGGCTTCATATAGATTTCCATATTCTACCCTAGGTAGTTTCCCAATAATTGCTCAAGGGTTTTATTATACTTGTACGATAGGAGGATGGCTGGTGAAGAACAGAATCCAGTGCTGTGAATAGTAACACTGGTATTTTGTACTTGAAGATTATCAAGCCATGTGGAGTTCATTATTCAATATAAAATCTTCTATTTTTGCAGTGGAGCCATTCTTATTCATTTTACTCTGTATTAATAACTTCTCCCCAGTTCCTCTAATGTTAAACTGTCGCTTCTGATAACATTTTTCCTTTTTATTTCCCTTATGTGGGCTGGGCAGGATTTACCCTACAGCCAGCTCTGAACCCTCTATCTTCTTAAAAACTAAAAATAAATTTGACTGTATTATATAACCAAATACCCTAAAAACGTGCATACAACGGTCAAATGTTGCCCTCCTTGGACATACAGAAAAGGTACGCTTCATCCGGAGGGTTTCGAGTTACATTGATTAACTTTATGCTAGCTATTTCACCTTAATATGGAATGGGTATCTTAGTATGCGTATTATGAATATTTATTGTAGGTTGAGCAGGTGAAAGGTTTTGGTTTTATTATGGTATAATATATTATTATATTATATTAATATTGAATGAGAATTGTATATAATAAAATATTTTGTAATTGATTTCAGATTACCATTTAAATTTTATTATATAATAATATATTTAAGTATTATGAAATTAGAAAATTAAATATTAATTAATATTTATATTTTTACATTAAAATAATTGTTGGGTTGTGAATGTTGACTATATTATTTTTATGGGTTAACATTTACCTCTTTTGATCATTATCATGAGCATCTAAAGTAACTGAATTTTTAATTCACAAGGACCTTTATCATGAAATAGGTTAACAATGATCATTGTCTCTACGAGGAATGTTTATTGTTACATATAATTGCTATATAAACTGTGTCATTGAATATAATTTAACAACTCCATTTAGTCAAAGAAGAGATCAAATGGGAGGATTGTAGATGTACCTAACAAGAAGTGGTTGGTAAGGATGTAGTAGTGGGCCATTGGGTTTCAGTAGCTAGCCTCCCACATGTTTCACATATAAAAATAATTCCATTGATATGAAGTAAAAAATTGTCAATAACCTCTAGTGTGGACCAATCCAAGTTGTCAATCTTAGGTACTTCTTGCATCCAAATGAAGATATTAAAATATGTAGAGTCTCTATGCTTCCACTCTACTTGTTGTTGGGGCTTTTTCTTGCTTTAAATCTAAACCCTATTCTAGAAAATATCTTGCAAAGAAATAATTCAAAGAATTTCAAAATTCATCTATGTAAACAAAGAATTTATAATCAAATAGACCAAGGAAAAGACCAACACATGAGAGAAGACTCTTCTCTCCTTTGAGATTTACATATCTTTGAAAAGATGAAACAAATACAAGATCTCTTCAAAGGAAAACATGGTTGAAATCATATGAAATGATCAATTCGTATAAAACTATTTACTAATTAAGTGATACTTTATGACACAATTCTAGATCCACACAAGTTTAAGAAAAAAAAAGGAAACATACAATAATTGATAGCATTATGTTATTGTAAATTATTTGCAATGCATTATTAAATTACATGAGATATTTCTAACTAAATTTTCATATTAAAAATGAATTAAATTATTAGAAAATAATTATTATTGGTTCCTTGTATTTTGTGCATAGGTTCAAGTATAAGATCATAAAGATAAAAGGGTAGTTCATGCTTCATGTTTATATTGATAGACCTAATGTACTTCATAGTGTCTTGCAAAACTTAGGATATCAACTACTTAATATGAGACAATTAGACTCTACTATTAATCTATTATAATCACCCTTTTCTCAACATGTTAGATGTGGAATTTTTCTTATCAATTTATAAATATTCTACAAGATTTTTTACAACATTGTTTAAATACAAGCTAACACAATTGTAATAAGATCATAACAAACATGTATAGAAAATAATCTTTTTTCAAGAAATGAGTAATATAATATTTTCATATTTAGAATTTAAGAATATTCTGCCTTTCATCTAGCTATTGGGGAGATAACAATTACTCCCGAGGATGTGTATCATATCTTGCAGATTCCAGTGGTTGGCGAGATAGTTGTCTATGACAAAGTAGAGAGGGGATAGACCGATGCCTTGCATAAGATTTTGTAAGATGATCATGTTTTAGGCTGTTGGGTGCCCTAGCAAGAGATGGTCGGGAGATATGGTCCTCTACCATGTATTATGTCAGGGTTCGTTGGATGATTCCTTTGTCTTGACCATAGGTCAAAGGGATTATCAGTGGGTTGGGGTTAGGTAATCGAGCGTATGATGTTGGAGGGGACAAGATATGCATGGGGTTCTTGAATGTTAGCCCATTTGTATCATGATTTGCACCAAGTTATTTGTTGTGGAGCAATGAGCCTATCTATTAGAGTTACACTATGCAAATATGGGAATGGGAGCATATAGCAATCACTTGGCCAGTGGGAGATAGACAGTGACCAACAAGTAGACCTTATGTGTTAAGCTACACCGGTTTGTGTGTCCAACTTAAGTTGGGAAAATTAGATTATTGGAGACATGTCCTAGATGATCTAGAGACCATGACATGGCTCCCTTACTTGGATTGTGAGGTGTGGCTAGAGGATCGGTTGGAAATGCCATACATGCTACTATCACAATACTTGATGGGATAGACATGTTCTATACTCGAGATATATTTGTATCTGTAGGTTTGTCATCAGTTTGGATGAGTTCAGGTGATGCCTCAGGGGGTTTCCCATTATGCACGACGATGAAAAGATGTGACAGAGTGGGGGTTGTGCTTATATTATGATGTTGCTTATACCGAGTATTATACATTGGCACCATGTTTCTGGGATTATGCTCCATAGGTTGCAGATGCAGGGATGATAGAGGATTATTCTGAGTATTTCTACACACATCCCTTTCCGAGGTTATCTAGTCCTTATGAGCCAATTCTGCTAGTTGATGATGATGACAAGGCACCACCTCAAGCATCGAGACAGAGGGGGGATGGAGACGAGGAGGAGAGTTATATTGGGGATGGAGGGGATGATGATTGTGCTGAGGGTGGTGGTGGGGGTGGTGACAATGGTGGCGGTGGTGGTGATGATGGTGGTGGTGGCGATGATGGTGGTGGTGATGGTGGTGGTGATGGTGGTAGCTCAAGTGTAGGGCTATCAGGTAGTTGGTAGTCACATCCTGTATTTTGCAATTCCTAGACATAGAAGGAGTACTATCGTACCTCATTCGGTGATTCCTAGGATTTGGATTGGAGTCCCCTCTCATCAGAATTAGGCCTAGATAGAGTCATTACAATCATAGATTTAGACTCTTTAGGGCGAGTTAGTGTAGGATTGGGCATAGGTTCAGACACTCACGGCTAAGAGAGGTGCATACAGGCAGGAGGTACATCATGTACAAACACAAGTTCAAACTCTTCAGGGTCAGTTAGTGCAGGCTTAGGCACAGGTTCAGACATTGACGACTAAGAGAGATGCAGATAGGTAGCAAGTACAATAGGTAAAGGTATAGGTTGTCATACTTACCACAGAGAGGGATGTCGTGAGACAATAGGCAGAGTAGGATGAGGCCATTACTAAGAGATTATAGCAGGTTACAATAGTTTCTAGTACATTCGATTATTTTAGAGAGATTCAACACATAGTTTAGGAGGCTCAGTTTTATAGGGGTAAATACAATGAGTTGGTTCCTCTCGAGTGGCAAGAGAGCTTTGTATAGTCTCGATCTGGCAAGTCTCAGTCTTTGATTGTTATCATGGGTGTTACACAACCATTGCCTCAAGATAGGAGATATCCTGGTGCATGTCTATTAGGTGGAGGAGGTACTGGTTCTATGACTCCAGCACTGTCTGGGGGGAGCTCAACATAGCTCTAGTTAGGGTAGCATATTTTGATGTGTGTTGGACATGATGCATACACTGTTGTGACATTGATGATGTACATCTTGCTTTCAGACTTCACAATACAATGCCATTTTTGATATTGATGTATCTCATCATACTTTTGGATATCCTCATACACTTTGACATTATGATTTTTTAGGTTATATGATATGAAGCAATTATTATGATCTATGTGTTGATATGATGATAGATGTCTATGATGCATTTAATTTCCATGTTATGATGATTATTATGATGTACATTTTATTTCCATGTTATGATGATGTTGATGGTATGTTATATGATGGATTCGAGTTTTTTGTACTTTTTCTATGTAAATAAATGATGCCATGAATGAATGAATGTGTATATAAAATGATTGTGTGATGGTACCTAATTCTATGAGAATGTATGCAATGATGATATGATATGATAGTGCAATGATGGATGATTTTATTGATTTATGCAAATGATGTTTTATGCTATGTGAAGTGAATTTGATTATGCAATAATGATATGTGATGAAATGTGATGTTCATATTGATTATGTATGGATGTGATGATAATGAGATATAATGATTATGTAAATGTGTGATGTTTTGTAATGATGAATTATTATTATGTGATGTAAATGATTATGTAGATGATTGTGTTCTAGGGTCTTAAGCTTAAATGAGTGAATCTATCCAACTTCCAAGAGTTGTGGGAAGATTGTCGTTAGTTGATTCTTTGTTAAATTAAGCTTTCACAAAACCTGACATATTTCCCAATTCTTTTGGAAATATGAAGAGACTCACTCATTTAAGCTTAGTGAACCACATTCCTAATGCCACTATATGAAATGATTTTGATTATTTAAATGAGATGCGATGCACGTCCTTTTGTGTTTTCTAATGCAAATATTATGATGTGATGCATGAATGGATGAATGATGTAATGTTTCTTGATGTAAGTGATATGAAACTAAATGAGAATGTTTTCTAATTGATGATAATGCAAGTGATGTGTAACTATATGAAAATGATGTGTTTTTGGCAATGTCAAGTGTACTCAATCCCTTAATACAACATATAACATCATTGTTGTAGCTTTGGAAATCCCATAAATACAGATGCAAACTAACATGGATGCACTCTACTCTAACCATGTAGATCTCGTATGCAAAAAATTTCATTCATAATAGCCAATTTTTCATGATTTTTATCATCATTGGGCCTTTAAAATGTTGAAAGTGAGTACAAGTACTAATGGTATATTTAGACCATGATGACCTGAGTACTACTTCCATGATGTTTGATAGTGCAAGTTAACATAAGTATCTAAGTATAATCAAATCGAGATGACCTGAGTATTGCTTGCGTAAACAGACAAGAGTTAACTGTTTTCCTATGCAAATTTGGAATGTCATTAGTGATACTTTGTAGAGTACGTCTCGTGACAATTTGCATAGTAATAATGATCAACTCACAGACAACAGACAAAGAAAAATCATACTCCTTCCTAGCTCCTCTAGTTTGATGCATCATTGAGGGATTCCAGAGATATGATAACAAAAATCAAAGTTCAATAGTTAAACTTTCGAGTGTGACATGATAAACCCATGGTTTAGAAGAATATCATCCATTTGAAATTTTCTTTTGATTTAATTCATTTGGTTTTTTGATTTGGATGGTTGATGTGTTCATGTTTGTGTGACTAATGTTCAATGTTGAGTTGCACTATGATCATTGTTTTGGGTTGTGTTGTACTACTGTTGTTTGTCTGTTGGTTCAAGCTCAAAGTTTATTGCCCTCAGTGAGTTTTGGATTTTTTCCCCAGTCTAGGGTGATACACGACTATGATGCTAGGATATGTACATGGTGCTTTCCAAGGATAGGCAGATGGATGTCGAAAGCGAATGGTCGGCATGCTTAAATATATGGAAAGCTAACCTATCACAAATAACGCCTATTGCCAGGTTTTGACTACTTGTTTTTATTGCACTTTTTAGATTTTATGATTTTTTTTTTAAATTATTTTTTTTCTAATTTTTTTTTAGAATTTTTTTTTATCTTTTTTGACTTTTTCTATTTTTACCAAGATGCTTTTTTTCTAGGTTTTCATCAAGGAAACCATTTCTTCATGACATTTTCTGATGTTTTTGGTATTTTTTAGGACCTCTTTCCGACACACTAGACAATTAAATTGTAGAACTTCTTGAGATGTAGGCTATTGAGGGGTTCGTCAAATAAATCCCCCTCTGGTGTGGACAACTGATATGCTCCTAATCTAAAGACTAAGACAATGACAAAGGGACCTACCTAGTTTGGTTCAAATTTCCCATTCTTCTCTCGATCTTGTTGATAACGGGGATTCTCTTTCAAGACTAAATCACCAACTTGGAATGTTCTAGGCTTTACTTGGTGGTTGTAGCTTCTAGATATCCTATGCTAATATGCTTTCAGGTGATCCACTACATGCTGATGATGCTCATCCAAGAGTTCCAATTCATATAACCTAGACACTTTGTAATCCTCATCTAAAATGATCCCTTTTAGTGACACAGAGCGATGGCAGTTCAACCTCAATAGGTAGAATGACTTATGATTTGTAGACTAGATCATAGGGTGTAGCTCTCGTCAGGGTATAGATACTGGTTTTGTAATCCCATAGAGCAGGGTTTAGTTGTACATATCAATCATGTCCAACATCATTGATGGTTTTCTTTAAGATTTTGAGGATAGTCTTGTTTGAGGCCTCCACTTGGCCATTGCCTTGAGGATAATAGGGTGTAGAAAACCGATGTTGGATGTGAAATTTCTCACAAAGTTCTTCAATGTCTTGATTTTTAAAAGGTCGACCATTTTCAGTAATGATGGACTAAGGGATGCCATATCTACAAATGATGTAATTCAAGATGAAGGACAAGATTTCTTTTCCTGTGATGGTAGTTAGAGGGAAAACTTCAATCCACTTTATGAAATACTTAGTGGTTGTGAAAATGAACTTATGTCCATTTGACAAAGATGGATGAATCTTGCCTACGAGGTCCAATCCCCACTAAAAAAAGGGTGAAGTTCTTGCGTTGGTGCATGGATGGGATTGCCATGAATTTGGCATTTTTGGCATTTCTTGACTAACTGAAAAGAATCCTTCTCCATAGTCGACCAGTAATATCCCAGACAGAGGAATTTTTTAGCTAAGGTTAAACCACTCGAATAGGTTCCACAAACACCTTCATGTACTTCTAGTGAAGCCGTTTCAGACTCGTCACTTTCCAGACATCAGAGGAGAGTTCCATCAAGACCTTGTCGATAAAAGACATCCACGATACGGGTGTGTCGGGTGATTTGGCGAACGAAGTTTCCTTTTTGATTACGGGATAGGTCAGGAGGGAGAGTGTTATATTTTACCTACATATATATTTTCTCGTAGAGGGAAATTTAAGCCTCAACTACATGGTAGATAACTTGGGACTCAGGGTTGTCATAAGATGGGTTGAACATTTGTTCTACCATGAACTTGTAACAGGCTCACTTCTCTGAAATCTGCAAGAGAGAAGCAATGGTCGCCATGGCATTAGTGGAATTATTGTTGCTTCGAGGAATTTGCTCAAATCTTATTTCCACAAAGTACTTTTTGAACTTGTCATCAACCATTCTTTTGTAGCGCATCAACTTGTCATCCTTTTTTCGATAGTCATCATTTACCTGATTAATGACTAGTTGTGAATCCCCATAGACATGTAACTCTATGATCTTGCACTCCACTACTACTTTGATTCTAATGATCAAGGCTTTGTCTCCGGCTGTATTGTTGGTGCAAGGGAACATCAGTCTATAGGACTTGGGAATTGTATGTCCTTGTGGCAAGATAAATAAGATTCCAAGTCCTGATCCATGTTCTATATAAGAACCATCAAAGTACAAGACCCATTGTTGTGTGGACACTATTACGACATCAACATTGGGAAACTCAATGTTCATTGGATGATTGTATTATAATGGTGCTTCAGCTAACTAATCTGCGATTTCTTGTCCTTTGATTGTCTTCCTATCAACATATTGGATGTCAAATTCACTCAACATCATGACCCACTTAGCCAATCTTCTAGTTAGATTAGCTTTTCTAAGAAGGTATTTCAAGGGATCTATCTTGGCTATTAACCTGATGGTATGGGTGAGCATATAATGTCACAATTTTTTGGTAGGGAACACTACTGCCAGACAAGCCTTTTCAATGAAGGTGTAATTTATCTCATAGCCATTTAAGGTTCTACTGATATAATAGATTGCCTCTTCTTTTCCTATTGAATCCTCTTGTGTTAAGAAGGATCCCAATGATATTTGAGTTGTTGCTATGTACAATAAAAGTGTCTTTCCTTCTATAGGTGGTATCAAGATAGGTGGAATCATCAGATATTGTTTCAATTGATTGAAGTCTCCTTTGTATTTTTTATCCCATCGGAAAGATACATTCTTGTGGAGCAAGTGATTGAAGGGGTGCATTTTGTCAGCTAGTTGTGCAATATACCTCCTAATAGATTGGAGTCTTCCTTACAAGGATCTGAGTTGGCTAATTTTTTTAGGAGGAATTTAAATGATGTATTTGACCTTTTCAGGGTCTACCTAAATGCCTTAAATTGGTGAATGTACCCCAAAAGTTTAGCTGATGTTACACCGAATACACATTTCTTGGGATTTAGTCTCGCATTGAACTTCTCTATTCTGGTGAAGATTTTATCTAAAATTTTTGGGTGTCATATTGTGTAGGATTTTTCCAATAGATCATCTACATATTCTTGCATAAAAGTGTACATCATGTCATGAAAGATGGTGGTCATTGCTCTCTTATATGTGGCTCAAACATTTTTCAACCCAAAAGGCATTACATTCCAGTAGAAAGTGCCCTAGGGACATGTGAAGGTTGTCATATCTTGAGCCTTCGATGCAATTTTGGCTTGATTATACCCTCCAAAGCTATCCATAAGTGAGAGCATTTCATGTCTAGTAGTCAAATCTATGATGATGTCAATGTTCGGCAGGGGAAAGTCATCTTTTGGGAAAGCTTTGTTGAGATCCCTAAAATCTGTGTAGATTCTAATGCTTTTGTCTAGTTTGGAAATAGGTACGATGTTAGAAATCCACTCGGAATAGTCAATAAGTGTGATAAATCCCACATCTAGTAGCTTCTTCAATTCTTCTTTTACCAATATCGCAATATGCGGATGCATTTTCCTTAATTTTTGTTTGACTGGTTTTACTCCTGTTGGTACTAACAAGTGGTGCATGATGAGTTTTGGATCAATCCTTGGAATATCAGTATATGAACAAGGAAAATTAATTTTTATTTCTGTGAAGAATTTTATGAAGTTAGGTTTTTCTTGATCTACCAAGGATTCTGCCAAATGGACAGTCTTTACTGTTTCTTCATTGCCAATATTGATAGACTAGGTGGGTTCAACCAATACTTTAGATCATTCCTAAAATTATTCGGGGAGTGTTTCAAATCTTCCATCCTTCAGCACCTCAGAGAGGTTTTCACTATTGGATACACTCTTTGTTTTTTTACTTTTTCTAGATCTGATACTTCCATTGAATGGTTCTCACCATTTGATCTATTCCATGTATTAATCATTTTCCAGCTAGAAAATTTAACACTCTCCTAGTTGGAAGCTTCGTTATGATGTTCAATGGTGCAATATTTTTCAGGATTGGCGTAACAGAGGAAGTTGACAATGGCTGCATTGTTTGAAAAGAGGGGGATATGAAATGGCTCTGTTTGATCACAATCTATTAATTTGGGATGTACCAAGGGTAAGGAGTCATTCGATTGAGTAAAGTTAGATGCAGTAAGAGTACCAATGGTACTTTCTTTGGATTGTCCAATTGAAAAATTAATGTCTATAAGGTAACTCTCCTCTTAATTATCCCTTTCACTCGAGTCTGATCGTCTCCACTAGAATCGTCAATGTGTAGTGACCCTATGTCAAGCGATCTATAATGTAAACTTTGACCCTCCTCACATATGGGTGTATACTTTTTGACTACATCAATTTCCTTATCATGACAAGAATCTTCGAATAACGAATCCTACTCATATTCATTTGAATCCATTTCTTGAGCATCACTAACTTGTAGTTGTAGGATTCTTTCAACAACTTGTTGTTCAATTTCTTCTCTAGATTCTTCTCTATACCCCAAATCTATTTTATCTTTGGCTTGCATTGTGATAGGTTGTATTGGTTCTATGAAGCCTTCTTTCCTTTTTCCTATAGGACCTTTTCCCTTGTATCCCATCTTTTCCATGATTGTCTTCCCTTTGCCATTATGCTCTATTTGTAAACTTGAGGTGGATGCTTGTGATGATTCTTCATCTTTGTATAACCAATTTAAAACCTCTTTGTCATCTGATCCATCCACTAATGTGCCTGCTCTTACAAAGGTTCCATCAAGTATAGTGGTTGAATGTGATGATTGTTGTCTTGATGTCAATGGTTATCCATATGACTTTGGAGAATATGAAAGTTGTGATAAACATAAGGATTGTTGAAATGAGTATTCACCCATGCCTTTATCTTTCAATTGGATCTTGAAAACTTGTTTTAATAAGGATTCGAGTTGACCTTCCTAATTTTTTGGAGTATGATTTGATGTACTTACTTTATTTGAGGGATTGGCATCACCAATATCATTATCCTTTGATTGATCTGTTTTCTCAACCAACTTTGACAAGGCATTTAGTTGTTTCCCATCATTTGATAAACCTTGAGTTGGAGGTTCACTATTGTGTGGTACAAAGGTATCTTGGGTAGTCTTGAGGGTGTTACAATATTGGGGGTTGTTTGAGTCAGCTACAATAGTGATTTCCTGCCCATTGAATAGGAACTTTAAACACTAGTGATATGTGGATGGTACTACTTGCATGTCATAAATCCAAGTTCTTCCCAAGAGTATGTTGTAGGTTAACTCTTTGTCTAACACCTAACATACTATATCTCTAACAACTGGTCCCACTTGAATAGGTAGCACTATCAATCCTTGTGAAGATCTCTCCTGTCGTCATATGCTTTTGTTGTGATTTTCCTCCTAGGATTAATAGCATTTTATGAATAGCCTAGTGCATAGACAAGTTTCAAAGTACACATATTTAGACCAGCTCCTCCATCTATTAGGACACGTTTAATGCAGTGCTTGTGGATGAGGACCTCAATGTGTAGGGAAGCATTGTGGGGATGATTGATAGATACAACATCATGTTTAGGAAATGATAACTAATGTGGTGCAGTCAAATGACCCACCATAGTCTAGAATTGGAAAACCTCTAGATTGTTTGGTACTGTGGTGGCAACTAGAGCTTGTTCCAAGATTTCCTTGTGAGTAGGAGAAATCTTGAGAAGTTCTAATATGGATATTTGTGCGGGTATCTTCTGCAACTGATCCACTATGTTATATTGAGTCACATGGATAGCAATTGATTTGGACATGGATGGAGTAGCTCCTTCCAATGTTACCTTGGCTTGTCCTCATGTGATTGCATTGACAGGTGTGTTGTCTTGTTGTTCTTTGATTTTGATAACATTAATTTGATGTGAGGTAGTGTCAACATTATGGTGATGATTTTGAATTGCAAGGATGTCTTGTTCATGTTCAATGGTGTTATTTTTGGTTGAGTTATCCTCTGCAATAAGATTTGATTTGTCATCGGTTGGATCATTAACCACCTCAATATGCAGAATCGTGGTGTCATAGACATAGTTTATGTTTTTTCCTTTAGAACTTGAAGAAGAAGATTCCCCTTTTGTCGTAGTTGGGTAAAGGGTTCTTGAATGCTCCATGATCATTTTTTTTGAAGTCCTTCTACAAATATCATCTTGTTGTCAATTAGGTCTTGTATCAAGTGCTTCAATTGCATGCAATCGTTGGTTTTATATCCTTTGTTACAATGAAATCCACATAAATGAGCATCATTCCACCATGGAGGCTTAAATTGTGGTTCCCAATTTCTTGCCTCAGGTAATGCTATGACTTTAGCTTTAGGAATTTCCTTTAGTGTTTATTCAGATGTTAGTCCCAAAGGGGTGAACCTTCTCAAATTTGAAGATTTTTGATGCGATGGTGTTCTAGAACCAACATTACCTTGATTGTTGCTTTGGCTGATATTTTGGTGGCTATTTTGGTTGTTGCCTTCATTGTTTGGGGAATTGTTATTTTGATTGGTCTTGCCAATGGCTATAGTTAGGTTGAATACAGGTTTTTCATTTTGAATTTCAAGTGCCCCATCGTTGTTTACAACGTTCTTGTCTCGTTGCCAAAAAATGGGTTTGTCACCACTTTTGTCATTGTTGGAGGAGTTTGATGAGTTGTTTTCGGTTTATATCTTGATGACTCCTCTCTTGACTAAGGCCTCTTCAATTTTAATTTCATTTTCAATCATTTTTTTATAGATTGGGGGACATTGCAATTCCAATCTATAACTCATCTCATCATTGAGGTTGTCAATGAAGATTTCTATCTTTTCCTTTTTAGGTACAGGATGAGAATATCATGGAAATAACCTTCTCCATTTTTGCAAGAATACAAGGAATGATTCACCCTTCTTTTGTTTCAAGTTACAAAGATCTTTCATGGTGATGTCAAGTTGGATGTTGTAAGAATATTGGGTGATGAACTTGTTGAATAATTCCTCAAAGGTGTTAATTGGTGGGGTGAGTTTGGAGAACCATTCAAGACCATGTCCAACTAAACTCCTTGGGAATAATCTCATCAAATATGTTTCCTCATATGAAAATTCAAGACTCATGGTCCTAAATTCCCTCACATGGTCTATCAGATCAATCTTGCCATTGTATTTGTCATACTTTGGGAATTTACAATGTTATAGGTAAATGATGAACACAACTGGAAGAAATCTTGTCAGAAAAGCATCAGACATAGCTTCTACTAGAGGTTAATATATATGGAAGCTTTAGGGTAAAAGGATTTTCAGGCATTCCTAAACAGTCCTGTTGACAACAATGTTGACTTCATATAGATTTCCATATTCTACCCTAGGTAGTTTCCCAATAATTGTGCAAGGGTTTTATTATACTTGTACGATAGGAGGATGGCTGGTGAAGAAGAGAATCCAGTGCTGTGAATAGTAACACTGGTATTTTGTACTTGAAGATTATCAAGCCATGTGGAGTTCATTATTCAATATAAAATCTTCTATTTTTGCAGTGGAGCCATTCTTATTCATTTTACTCTGTATTAATAACTTCTCCCCAGTTCCTCTAAAGTTAAACTGTCGCTTCTGATATCATTTTTCCTTTTTATTTCCCTTATGTGGGCTGGGCAGGATTTACCCTACAGCCAGCTCTTAACCCTCTATCTTCTTAATAACTAAAAATAAATTTGACTGTATTGAATAACCAAATACCCTAAAAACGTGCATACAACGGTCAAATGTTGCCCTCCTTGGACATACAGAAAAGGTACACTTTATCCGGAGGGTTTCGAGTTACATTGATTAACTTTATGCTAGCTATTACACCTTAATATTAATGTGGAATGGGTATCTTAGTATGTGTATTATGAATATTTATTCTAGGTTGAGTAGGTGAAAGGTTTTGGTTTTATTATGGTATAATATATTATTATATTATATTAATATTGCATGAGAAATTTATATAATAAAATATTTTGTAATTGATTTCAGATTATCATTTGATTTTTATTATATAACAATATATTTAAGTATTATAAAATTAGAGAATTAAATATTAATTAATATTTATATTTTTACATTAAAATAATTGTTGGGTTGTGAATGTTGACTATATTATTTTTATGGGTTAACATTTACCTCTTTTGATCATTATCATTAGCATCTAAAGTAATTGCATTTTTAATATATTATTATCTTGTATTAGACATAGTTTATGTTTTTTCCTTTAGAACTTGAAGAAGAAGATTCCCCTTTTGTCGTAGTTGGGTAAGGGGTTCTTGAATGCTCCATGATCATTTTTTTTGAAGTCCTACAAATATCATCTTATTGTCAATTAGGTCCCTTATCAAGTGCTTCAATTGCATGCAATCGTTGGTTTTATATCCTTTGTTACAATGAAATCCACATAAATGAGCATCATTCCACCATGGAGGCTTAAATTGTGGTTCCCAATTTCTTGCCTCAGGTAATGCTATGACTTTAGCTTCAGGAATTTCCTTTAGTGTTTATTTAGATGCTAATTTCTTCAGATTTTCCAACAGAAAAATTAATGTCTATAAGGTAACTCTCCTCTTAATTATCCCTTTCACTCCGAGTCTAATCATCTCCACTGGAATCATCAATGTGTAGTGACCCTATGTCAAGCGATCTATAACATAAACTTTGACCCTCCTCACGTATGGGTGTATACTTTTTGACTACATCAATTTCCTTATCATGACAAGACTCTTCGAATAATAAATACCACTCATATTCATTTGAATCCATTTCATGAGCATCACTAGCTTGTAGTTGTAGGATTCTTTCAACAACTTGTTGTTCGGTTTCTTCTCTGGATTCTTCTCTATACCCCAAATCTATTTTATCTTTGGCTTGCATTGTGATAGGTTGTATTGGTTCTATGAAGCCTTCTTTCCTTTTTCCTATAGGACCTTTTCCCTCGTATCCTATCTTTTCCATGATTGTCTTCCCTTTGCCATTATGCTCTATTTGTAAACTTGAGGTGGATGCTTGTGATGATTCTTCATCTTTGTATAACCAATTTAAAACATCTTTGTCATCTGATTCATCCACTAATGTGCCTCCTCTTACAAAGGTTCCATCAAGTATAGTGGTTGAATGTGATGATTGTTCTCTTGATGTCGATGGTTATCCATATGACTTTGGAGAAGATGAAAGTTGTGATAAACATAAGGATTGTTGAAATGAGTATTCACCCATGCCTTTATCTTTCAATTGGATCTTGGCAACTTGTTTTGATAAGGATTCAAGTTGACCTTCCTAATTTTGTGGAGTATGATTTGATGTACTTACTTTATTTGAGGGATTGGCATCACCAATATCATTATCCTTTGATTGATCTTTTTTCTCAACCAACTTTGACAAGGCATTTAGTTGTTTCCCATCATTTGATAAACCTTGAGTTGTAGGTTCACTATTGTGTGGTGCAAAGGTATCTTGGGTAGTCTTGAGGGTAATACAATATTGGGGGTTGTTTGCATCAGCTACAATAGTGATTTCCTGCCCATTGAACATGAACTTCAAACACTAGTGATATGTGCATGGTACTACTTGCATGTCATGAATCCAAGTTCTTCCCAAGAGTATGTTGTAGGTTAACTCTTTGTCTAACACCTGACATACTATATCTCTGACAACTGGTCGCACTTGAATAGGTAGCACTATCAATCCTTGTGAAGATCTCTCCTTGTTGTCATATGCTTTTATTGTGATTTTCCTCCTAGGATTAATAGCATTTTTTGAATAGCCTAGTGCATAGACAAGTTTCAAAGTACACATATTTAGACCAGCTCCTCCATCTATTAGGACATGTTTAATGCAGTGCTTGTGGATGAGGACCTCAATGTGTAGGGCAGCATTGTGGGGATGATTGATAGATACAACATCATGTTTAGGAAAGGATAACTAATGTGATGCAGTCAAATGACCCACCATAGTTTGGAATTGGAAAACCTCTAGATTGTTTGGTACTGTGGTGGCAACTAGAGCTTGTTCCAATATTTTGTGAGTAGGAGAAATCTTGAGAAGTTCTAATATGGATATTTATGCGGGTATCTTCTGCAACTGATCCACTATGTTATATTGAGTCATAGGGATAACAATTGATTTGGACATGGAAGGAATAGCTCCTTCCAATGTTACCTTGGCTTTTCCTCATGTGATCGCATTGACAGGTGTGTTGTCTTGTTGTTCACTGATTTTGATAACATTAATTTGATGTGAGGTAGTGTCAACATTATGGTGATGATTTTGAATTGCAAGGATGTCTTGTTCATGTTCAATGGTGTTATTGTTGGTTGAGTTATCCTCTACAATAAGATCTAATTTGTCATCGGTTGGATCATTAACCACCTCAATATGTAGAATCGTGGTGTCATAAACATAGTTTATGTTTTTTCCTTTGGCACTTGAAGAAGAAGATTCCCCTTTTGTCGTAGTTGGGTAAGGGGTTCTTGAATGCTCCATGATCATTTTTTTTGAAGTCCTACAAATATCATCTTGTTGTCAATTAGGTCTTGTATCAAGTGCTTCAATTGCATGCAATCGTTGGTTTTATATCCTTTGTTACAATGAAATCCACATAAATGAGCATCATTCCACCATGGAGGCTTAAATTGTGGTTCCCAATTTCTTGCCTCAGGTAACGCTATGACTTTAGCTTCAGGAATTTCCTTTAGTGTTTATTCAGACGATTGTCCCAAAGGGGTGAACCTTCTCCAATTTGAAGATTGTTGATGCGATGGTGTTCTAGAACCAACATTACCTTGATTGTTGCTTTGGCTAATATTTTGGTGGCTATTTTGGTTGTTGCTTTGGTTGTTTCCTTGGTTGTTGCCTTCATTGTTTGGGGAATTGTTATTCTGATTGGTCTTGGCAATGGCTGTAGTTAGGTTGAATACAAGTTTTTCATTTTGAATTTCAAGTGCCCCATCGTTGTTTACAATGATCTTGTCTCGTTGCCAAAAATTGGGTTTGTCACCACTTTTGTCATTGTTGGAGGAGTTTGGTGAGTTGTTTTCAGTGTATATCTTGATGACTCCTCTCTTGACTAAGGCCTCTTCAATTTTAATCTCGTTTTCAATCATTTTTTTGCAAATTGGGGGACATTGTAATTCCAATCTATAACTCATCTCATCATTGAGGTTGTCAATAAAGATTTGTATATTTTCCTTTTCAGGTACAGGATGAGAATATCATGGAAATAACCTTCTCCATTTTTGCAAGAATACAAGGAATGATTCACCCTTCTTTTGTTTCAAGTTACAAAGATCTTTCATGGTGATGTCATGTTGGATGTTGTAAGAATATTGGGTGATGAAGTTGTTGAATAATTCCTCAAAGGTGTTAATTGGTGGGGTGAGTTTGGAGAACCATTCAAGACCATGTCCAACTAACCTCCTTGGGACTAATCTCATCAAATATGTTTCCTCATATGAAAATTTAAGACTCATGGTCCTAAATTCCCTCACATGGTCTATCAGATCAATCTTGCCATTGTATTTGTCATACTTTGGGAATTTGCAATGTTTGGGAAAGGGTATCATGTGGATACTTTGATCTAATGGATAAGGACAAATGTCTTGGATCAAGTATCCTTTTGAGGTTCCTCTTTGCATATCAATAATTTCTTGTTGAAGGTTCTTTATTTGGTGAGTTAGAGCAACCACTTGTTTAGGATCATTTTCGAGCTTTTTGGGTCATCCTTTCAATTGATTCACATCAAAGTGGTATGGCAATTTGGCACCTTGTTTAGCTAGCATAAGGAGGTATTTTTCCCCATTTCTTTCAAAAATATTTTCTAAGAATTTGTCGAAGTTGGGGTCTTGTTCAACATGTTGGATATCTTCTTTAGTTATCTCATCCCCTTCATTGTTGTTGAGTCCATGAAAAGGATTCTCTTCAGTCTCCACCATGGTATTTTGTGTTTCATTATTTTGAGTTTTGGTGTTTTGAGTCTCAATGATTGGAGTTTCAATGGTTGGAATCTCAATGTTTGGATTTTCAATGTTTGGCTCTTTAACGTTTTGATTTTTGAGTCCTTTTTCCTTGAGATTTTGTTTTTTTAACCTTGCTTGAATGGGCATACAAGAGTTATAGTTTAGACTATACTTTGATCTAAGTTTTTAAAAAGTACCAAGGATTACAACTAAGTAAAATAGAATGAAAAATTATAATGAGACTAAGTTTGACTTGACTATATAGCTTCATTTTGTGATGAGAGGATGATAAATCTTGATGATGGAACTAGGCTTAATAATCAAAGGTGTGATAAATTTGATGATTTTGGTACTTTGAGATGCTAGATCTTGGTTTAGGTTGGAAAATTCCACTTGTAGAGGTAAATTTTAACAATTTTAGATTCTAAGATATCTATGGAATGATTTTGGACTAAAATTTTTGTTCAAACTGTGAAACTGAAGACAAATTTTCTTCCTATACGAGATACCCAAATCTTTGGAAACGTCTTAGATTTTGATAATAGTAAAATGAGTACAAGTTGGGATTTTTTTTTGAAGATCTTTTGTAAAAATTGAAGACCAACCTCTCTCTAAATTCATATAGAGTGTTGAGAGACGTTTTTGATGTTCTCTTGAACTAAGAACTTTGGACTTGGGTTTCTGGATTTTAAGCTTTCATGAAATCATTTGATAAAACACATGTTCAAACTCTATTTTTCCTAAGGAATGGTTGAACACTACTGAGGATTCCCAGGATAAGTTTGACTATTAGACAAGAGATGAATCTAGATCACTGTTTTGTGGTCTACAAAATGTACCAAAATAGAGACAAAAAGCACTAGAGAAAGTGTAAAAAGCACTAGAGAAAGTGTAAAAAGCACCAGAGAAAGTGCAAAAAGTGCCCGAGAAAGTGCAAAAAGTGCCCGAGAAAGTGCAAAAAGTTCCAGAGAAAGTGCAAAAAGTACCAAAACAAGTACAAGATGTGCTACAAGACTTGCAAGATGCACCCAAAAGTTTTACAAGGCTCTGTAAGTAGGTTGACTTTGGTAACTTGGACAATATAATTGAATACAGGTGCAATATGTGCTAGAATGTAGCCAATATGCACTAGAAGGTCTACAAGATGCACCGAACTGGAAGAATAAAACTGTTTTTTGGAATTTTGTTTGATTTTTCAAATTTTCTAGATGGAGACTCTATTGTTTCAATGAATGTAATTCTGCATCAGGGTTTTCACTTTCGACATGTGATGTTTTGTTTGAAATTTGTTTCGAAAACAATTTGATAAAGAGACATCAGGCAATGTACACTCCTAAGGCTGTGAAAGAATGTATTCTTTTGGATTCCACGCAGGTTTTACCCCAACCACACTTATTCTTAGCGGATGATTAGATGCTTGACCCCACTAGCTCACCTCCGCGACACTCACTTCTACGGGGCAGCCAAGCATCAATACCCATGAATCTCCAATGGCATATTTCTCATCTCTACTAAAAAATACAAGAATTTGGATGCCTTCGCAATGACCATTGTTGCACCAAAGAATAGATAAAGGTTTTTGGAAAAACTATAACAAGGGTTCTAGTACATACATTTTGTTCATGGGGGATAATCCATGTAGTGAGAGACCATCGTTGTCATTCTCGTCAAAACTATCCTTGTGATACTTGCCTTTGTTCAAGTACCCACATTTATATCCCTGTTGGAAGTTGCTTGGCTTTAGCGTGTTTCCGGTTGGGTCGTTCCCTTGGGTGATTACTTTTTCCCACAAGGCAGGCCCTCTATGGATAAAAAAAGTGAGCAAGTACAACCATAGTTCGATCAATCTTTGTTTTTGTGTGAACAAAGAGAGAACACACACGATATACTCAACTCACACTTGCAAACAAAAAGTGAATGGGTCTAGCTTTTTGGTCACCTAGTTAAGGGGAGAGCATATGCCTACCATCCACCAAGCATGAAAGACATGGTGTTCATTAACCTTTTAATTAAGCTATGTTCCTAACTTAACCAAAAGGAAACAATTCAATCACTTCCAACCCCTACAATATGTTAGTAGTTTATGTTTGATTCTTTGACAAGCATATTTAGGAAACCTGCAAAACAACACAAAGTATTAGCTTTCAGATTTAGAGAAAAATAGGGAAATTGTAAAATGCGCTATAACAAAAACAACAAGTGCCAATTTGGAAGAAAAATGCACCAAAACTCATGCAAGAAGTGCCAAAACTCATGCAATAAGCGCCAAAACTCATGCAATAAGCATTAAAACTCATGCAAGAAGTGCTAAAACTTAGAAACCATGTTTTGGAACCCTGGTAAGCTTTTTTGGAAACTTGCAAGAAGCGCCAAAACTCATGCAAGAAGCACCAAAACTCATGCAAGAAGCACCAAAATAGGTGCAAGATGCGATAGAACGAGTGCAATATGTGCCAGAATAGGTGCAAGATGCGTCAAAAGTCCCACGTTTGAACCTATGAACATAAATTTTCCATCATGTTAAAAAAAATGGGGCAAGGCCCCATGGTGGGTTCCATTTTGTGTGTGTGTGAAATGTGTAAAGTTAGTAAATCAACACAAACCTTAATGAAACGAATTATATTAAAGATTCAAAGAAAAGAAGCTACTCTAATTTACAATTTAACAAATCTTCCAAGAATGTCTCATTTTCCTCTATTCTTAATGATTCTTTTAACCCTTTGGCCCTCAAATTTCTATGTGCACAAAGGCTATTAGAATGACACTTAAGAAATGAGATTAGTATTCGACATGAAAGCCAACTAATCTCCTACATGCAACTATATGATGGAAAGGATAATGGATACTATGATGAATGGATCATGATGTTTATGATGAATGGAAAAATGGTGGTGGATACTATGGTAGTGATCTATATGATTCTACATATGCTCAAATGCAAACTATGGAAAACTAAAATGATACTCCATATCCTGAAATGCTAACTATGAAAATGCTAATCTAGAATGAAACTATGATACAAAGGATGACATAAAATGCAACTATGAAGCAAATTGTTAGTCTAAGATTTAACTATGATGCAAAACATGATATAAAATGTAACTATAAAACTCCATAATGCTGACAAGCTCAAACGATATTCATGCATGATAACTCTATTCAAAAGTGGATGCAAAATACAATGCCAAAGGGGTGTATTTATAACCTTTTCCAAGCATCTAGTGAGGTGGCTATGATTGATGGTCCAGATTTGAACAAGAAGAATGGATGGTGAAGATGGAGAGAATCAAGATGTTGTCCCCTTAACCAAAGACAACATTCCATTTGGATGAAAAAATCTCTTGACCAATGGGCAGCATGCCATTTGGATGGAAGAATCAAGTTTGGGAAGAAAAGACCATGTGCTTTTAAAACTGGTGGAAGTGTGTGAGAAATAAGCCACATGATTTTAAAAATTGGTTGAAGATAATTCTAATTAAAAATTAGAATTATTTAATTTCATGTGACCTTGGTGTGGTGGCACAAAAAGTTGTAGACATGTGCTCAAATTCCTAATCGAGATTAATGAAGATTAATTAAATAAAACAAGCTCATGGAATTTTTTTTATCTAATTAATTCAGAAGAATATGTTTTTAGATTTGGAGAATTTAGAAAATGAACAATATAAATAAATTGAGAATTTATTTATACATAGTCAAAATATTAATTAAATAGCTAGTATTTAATTAATTAAATGTGATGACCGATTTTAAGTGTATACATTTTTGCGCTCTATGAAGTAATGTGTTTACATGTTGCTTCAAATAAAAATTTGATACTGATGCCCAGAAAAGTTTTCGATGCCCTAGAGAATGCCCTAGATGTTGATTTTCAGGTACTGACTGATATATGCCCCCTCAAGAAATAAATCGGTGAAGTTTGAAATTTTGATGATTTGTCGATGATTGGATGATTTTGCAGTGATGTGATGATGATTCAATGTTAAACCAATGATAATTTTATAAAAAACATGATTTATCTCTCAAAATTTGATTCCAAGCTCGCTCCTTTAATAGTTTTGATTAGTTAAAGCCCATTTTTGGTTAAAAAAAAGAAAATAAATCCCACCATAATTCCCTCCATTAATCTTTAAAAAGGTAAAAAGTGGGAAAAGTGAATTCATTTGCACATTGTGATTTTGGAGAATTTTGAGAGTGGAGAGCTAGAGGAAGATGGTGATTCCATATCACAGGCATCGTTTTGAGTGTGTTTGTCGCCATGGTCGCCCTACTACACCTGGACCTTTGGTACACATTACGAGAAACCTCAATTAGTCATTTTCTCACCTTTTATTTTTGTTTTGAATGTGGTAGATAGGTGTTGTAGGCCATTTAAAGTCATTTTTTCACTTTTGGGGGGTATTTTTGCTGTTTTGGAGTCATTTTTTGGTGTTTCTAAGAGCTTTGGCACATCTTGTGCCTGAAATGGCACTTTTTGCTTTAGAAATGGTGCCTTTTGCTCTTGTGGCACTTTTAGGGTCCCAAATGGCACTTTTTGCCGGTCTTTTGGTGCATTTGTAGCCCTGATTTCACGTGTTTGGCATGGTTCAACACATTTTTCCCCTGAAATGGCACTTTTTGCTGATTTTATGGTGCCTTTTGCTGATTCTGTGGCACCTTTTGTTATCTTGGGGGTGTTGGAAGGATTTTTATTTGATGATTCCTAATGATTTTCCCTATTATTTTGCATATCTGATGATGTGTGATTGATTAAAGTCCTCTTTGTTATGTCAAATGTTGCATTGTTGATGTTCACTAAGGCTTGTATAATGTTCATGAATCATGTTAGTCATTGCATTGTGCTATTTAGTGATGATTTTGATTGATTTCGGTCTGATTGTCTATTGTTTGTTGCTTGATTGATGTTTGATAAGATAGCTAATGATTTGATCTCATGATAGGTGAGATTCAAATGATAGGATAACTTGATGATGTATTGAACTCATGATAGGTGAGGATAGATGATAGGATTGATGATGTTTTGACCTCATGATAGATGAGGATCGATGATAGGACTGATGCTTGATCGACCTCATGATAGGTGAGGATCGATAGTAGGATTGATTATGTATCGACATCATGATAGGTGTGGATCAACGATAGTATTGCTGATGTATCAAACTCATGATAAGTGAGGATCGATGATAGATTCACTGATGATTGTATTGATTGATTGATTTGATGATTGATTTGATAGATTGAATGATGATCTTGATTGAACATGGTTTGATTAACTGATGATCTTGATTGAACCTAATTTGATTAATTGATAATCTTGACTGAACATGATTTGATTGATGCAATGTTGATTTGTTTGTCATGATATGATTAGGAGGACCATGATGTTCTTTAGTCTCAGGAGCGTTTCTTGAAGACATGGGATATGATTCATCAGTTGACACAGGTTGCTTTAGATATTATCGTGTGTTGTGGTTTGACATAATTGTTAGATATACCCCAGTATAGGATTAATAGGGGTTTGTTGACTGCTTTGGCAGAGAGGTGGCATAGTGACCACACCACCTTTCATCTGGATATTGGGGAGATAACAATTACTCCCAAGGATGTGTATTGTATCTTGTGGATTCAAGTGGTTGGCGAGATAGTTTTGTATGACAAAGAAGAGCAGGGTGGGATCAATGCATTACGTAGAATTTTTTGAGATGATCATGTTTCATGTTGTTGGGTCCCCTGGTAGGAGATGGTTGGGAGATATGATCCTCTATCGTGTGTTATGTTTGAGTTCTTTGGTGGATTCCTTTGTCCTGACTACAATTCAAAGGGATTATTGGTGGGCTAGGGTAAGGTATTGGAGCGTATGATGTTGGAGGGGACTAGATATGCATGAGGTTCTTGTATATTAGCCCATTTATATCATGATTTACGTCAGGTTGTTTATTTTGGGGCAACGAGCTTCTCTTCTAGAGTTACGTTGTTGTAGCTATGGACATGGGAGCATATAGCGATCACTCGGCTAGTGGGAGATAAACAACGACCGGTGGGTAGAACTTATGTGTTCAACTACACCAGTCCATGTGTCTAGCATAAGCTAGGAAAATTAGATTATTGGAGATGTGTCCTAGATGATCTGGAGACCATGACTTGGCACCCTTACTTGGATTGCGAGGTGTGGCCAGAGCATCAGGTGGAGATGCCATACATGCTGATATCGTGATACTTTATGGCACAAACATGTTCAATACTTGAGAGATATTTGTATCTACATGTTTTTCGTTAGTTTGGATGAGTTTAGGCGATGCCTCAAGGGGTTTCCCATTATGCATGGAAACAACAGGATGTGACAGAGTAGGGGTCATGCTTATCTTATGATGTTGCTTGTACTGAGTATTATACATTGGAGCCATGTTTGTGGGATTATGCCTCACAAGTTGCATATGTAGGGATGATAGAGGATTATTCTGAGTATTTCTACGCACATCCCTTTCCAAGGTTATCTAGTCTTGATGAGCTAGTTCCGCCAGTTGATGATGATGAAAGGGAACCACCTCAGGCACCGAGACAGAGGGGGGATGGAGAGGAGGAGGAGAGTGATATTGGGGATGGAGGGGATGCCGATGGTGCTGAGGGTGGTGGTGGGGGTGGTGAAAATGGTGGTGGTGGCGGTGATGATGGTGGTGGTGGCAATGATGGTGGTGGTGGTGGTGGTGGTGGTGGTGGTAGCTCAAATGCAGGGCTATGGGTTGCAGTTGGTAGTCACATTCTAGATTTTGCAGTTCCTAGATGTAGGAGGAGTACTACTATACCTCAGTTGGTGATTCCTAGGATTTAGATTAGAGTCCCCTCTCATCAGCAACAGGCATAGATAGAGGTATTATAGGCACAGATTCAGACTCTTCACGGTGAGTTAGTGCAGGCTTAGGCACAAGTTCAAACACTAACGACTAAGAGAGGTGTAGATAGGAAACAGATACAATAGGTACAGGGATAGGTTCAGACTCTTCAGGTGAGTTAGTGGAGGATCAAACACAAGTTTAGACACTAACTAAGAGAGATGCAGATAGGCAACAAGTACAGTAAGTATAGGCATAGGTTGTCATACTTATTGTAGAGAGGGATGTTGTGAGATGATGGGCAGAGTAGGCTGAGGCCATTACTGAGAGATTATAGCAGGCTACAACAACTACCAGTACATTTGATTATTTCAGAGAGATTTGATACACTAATCAGGAGGCTAAATTTTACAGGAGTAAATATCATGAGTTGGTTCCTCCTGAGCAGTAAGAGAGCTTTGTACAATCTTGATTTGGCAAGTCTCAGTCTCGGACTATTAGCACAATTGTTACACAACCATTTCCTAGAGATAAGAGAGATCCTGGTGCAGGTCCGTCAGGTGGAGGAGGTACTGGTTCTATGATTCTAGCACAGTCTGGGGGGAGCTCAACATAGCTCCAGTTACAGTAGCATATTTTGATGTATGTTGGACATGATGTATACACTGTTGTGATATTGATGATGTACGTCTTGCTTTCAGACTTTACGATACATTGCCATTTTATATATATATGTATCTTATCATATTTTTGGATATCCTCGTACACTTTGAAATTATAATTTTTGAGGTTATATGATATGAAGCAATGATTATGATCTATGTGTTGATATGATGATAGATGTCTATGATACATTTAATTTCCATGCTATGATGATTATTATGATGTGCATTTTATTTCTATGTTATGATGATGTTGATGGTATGTTATATGATGGATTTTATTTTTTTGTACTTTTCCAATGTAAATAAATGATGCCATGAATGAATGAATGTGTATATCAAATGATTGTGTGATGGTACCTAATTCTATGAGAATGTATGCAATGATGATATGATACAATAATGCAATGATGGATGATTTTATTGATTTATGCAAATGATGTTTTATGCTATGTGAAGTGGATTTGATTATGCAATAATGATATGTGATGAAATGTGATGTTCATATTGATTATGTATGGATGTGATGATAATGAGATATAATGATTATGTAAATGTGTGATGTTTGTAATGATGAATTATGATTATGTGAGGCAAATGATTATGCAGATGATTGTGTTCTAGGGTCTTAAGCTTAAATGAGTGAATCTATCTAACTTCCAAGAGTTGTGGGAAGATTGTCATTAGTTGATTCTTTGTTAGATTAAGCTTTCACAACACCTGACATATTTTGCAATTCTTTTGGAAATTTGAAGAGACTCACTCATATAAGCTTAGTGAACCACTTTCCTAATGCAACTATATGAAATGATTTTGATTATGTAAATGAGATGTGATGCACGTCCTTTTGTGTTTTTTGATGCAAATATTATGATGTGATGCATGAATGGATGAATGATGTTGTAATGTTTTTTGATGTAAGTGATATGCAACTAAATGAGAATGTTTTCTAATTGATGATAATGCAAGTGATGTGTAACTATATGAAAATGATGTGTTTTTGGGAATGTCAAGTGTACTCAATCCCTTAATGCAACAAATAACATCATTGCTACAGCTTTGGATATCCCATAAATACATATGCGAACTAACATGGATGCACTCTACTGTAACCATGCAGATCTCGTATGAAAAATTTGTCATTCGTAAAAGCAAATTTGTTATGCTTTTTATCATCATTGGGCCTTTATAATGTTGAAAGTGAGTACAAGCATTGATGGTATATTTAGACCATGATGACCTGAGTACTACTTCCATGATGTTTGATAGTGCAAGTTAACACAAGCATCTAGGTATAATTAAACTGAGATGACCTGAGTATTGCTTGATTAAACAAACAAGAGTTAACTATTTTCCTATGCAAATTCAGAATGTCATTAGTTATACTTTGTAGAGCACATCCTACGACAATTTGCATAGTAATAATGATCAACTCACAGACTACAGACAAAGAAAAATCATAATCCTTCCTAGCTCCTCTAGTTTGATACATCATCAAGGGGCTCCAGAGATATGATAACAAAAATCAAAGTTCAACAGTTGAACTTTTGAGCGTGACGTGATAAACAAATGATTCAGAAGAATATCATCCATTTGAAAATTTATTTTGATTTGATTTATTTGGTTGTTTGATTTGGATGGTTGATGTGTTTGTGTTTGTGTGACTGATGTTCAATGTTGAGTTGCACTATGATCATTATTTTGGGTTGTGTTGTACTACTGTTGTTTGTCTATTGGTTCAAGCTCAAAGTTTATTGCCCCAAGTGAGTTCAAGATTTTTCCCCTCATCCAAGGTGAGACATGACCATGATTGCAGGATATGTAAATGGTGCTTTCCAAGGATAGGCAGATGGATGGTGAATGTGAATGGTTAGCATGCTCAAATAGATGGAAAAGCTAACCTATCATAAATGGCGCATGTTGCCACGTTTTCACTACTTATTTTTATTGCACTTTTTCAGATTTTATTATTATTAATTTTTATTTTTTTGATTTTTTTTAAAATCTTTTTTGACTTTTTTTTGTTGTTACGAAGACACCTGTTTTCTAGGTTTTCATCAAGGCAACCATTTTTTCATGACATTTTCTAATGTTTTTGGTATTTTTCAGGACCTTTTTCCCATGCACTGGATGATTCAAGTGTAGAACTTCTTGAGATGTATGCTATTGATTGGTTCGTCAAACAAATCCCCTTTTGGCATGGACAACTGATATGCTCCTGATCCAAAGACTAAGACAATGACAAAGGGACTTAGCCAGTTTGGTTCAAATTTCCCATTCTTCTCTTGATCTTGTCAATTATGAGGATTCTCTTTCAAGACTAAATCACCAACCTAGAATGTTCTAGGATTTACTTTGTGGTTGTAGCTTTTGGATATCCTTTGTTGATATGCTTTTAGGTGATCCATTGCATGCTGATGATGCTCATCCTAGAGTTCCAATTCCTATAACCTAGACACTCTATAATCCTCATATGAAATGATCCCTTTTAGCGACACATAGAGTGATGGTAGTTCAACCTCAATAGGTAGAATGGCTTCCGATATGTAGACTAGAGCATAGGGTGTAGCTCCTATCAGGGTACAGATATTGGTTCTATAAGCCCATAGAGTAGGGTTCAATTGCACATGCCAGTCACATTTAGCATCATTGATAGTTTTCTTTAAGATTTTCAATATAGTCTTGTTTGAGGCCTCTGCTTGGCCATTGCCTTGAGGATAATAGGGTGTAGAAAAATGATGTTGGATGTGAAATTTCTCACAAATTTCTTCAACGTCTTGATTTTTGAAAGGTCGCTCATTGTCAATAATGATGGACTAAGGGATTCCATATCTACAAATGATGTAATTCAAGATGAAGGATGAGATTTGTTTTAGTGTGATGGTAGTTAGAGGGATAACTTTGATCCACTTTGTGAAATCCTCAGTTGTTGTGACAATGAACTTGTGTCGATTTGACAAAGATGGATGAATCTTGCCTATGAGGTCAAATCCCCACTAACAAAAGGGCCATGTTGATGCAAAAAGGTGAAGTAACTATGCTAGTGCATGGATGAGATTGCCATGAATCTGGCATTTTTGGCATTTCTTGACAAACTAAAAAGAATCCTTCTCCATAGTCGACCAGTAATATCCCAAACGGACGAATTTATTAGCTAAGGTTAAACCACTCAAATGAGTTCCACAAACACCTTCATGTACTTCTTGTAAATCCATTTCATACTCATCATGTTCCATACATTGGAGGAGAGTTCCATCAAGACCTTGTCAATAAAGGACATCCGTGATAAGGGTGTGTTGGGTAGTTTGGCAAATGAAGTTTCATTTTTTATTGCGGGATAGGTCGGGAGGGAGAGTGTTATCTTTTAGGTATGTATAGATTTTCCTCACCATGACATCAACGGATTTGTTGTCGCTTCAAGGAATCTACTCAAATCTTATTTCCACAAAGTAATTTTTGAAATCATCAACCATTCTTTTTTAGGGCATCAGCTTGTCATCCTTTGTTTGATAGTTGTCATTTACCTGATTAATGACTAGTTGTGAATCCCCATAGAAATGTAGCTCTATGATCTTCCACTCCACTACTACTTTGATTCCAATGATCAAGGCTTCATATTTGGTTATATTGTTGGTGCAAGGGAACATCAGTCTATAGGACTTGGGAATGGTATGTCCTTGTGGCGAGATAAACAAGATTCCAACTCCTAATCCATGTTGTGTATAAGAACCATCAAAGTGCAAGACCCATTGTTGTGTGGACACTATTAGGACATCAACATCCTAAAACTCAATGTTCATTGGATGATTGTCTTGTAATGGTGCTTCAGCTAACTAATCTATGATTTCTTTTCCTTTGATTGAATTCCTATCAACATATTGGATGTAAAATTCACTCAACAACATGACTGACTTAGCCAATATTCTAGTTAGATTAGCTTTGCTAATAAGGTATTTTAAGGGATCTATCTTGGCTATTAACTTCATGGTATGGGTGAGCATATAATGTTGCAATTGTTGGAAAGTGAACACTATTGCCAAACAAGCCTTTTCAATGAAGGTGCAATTGATCTGATAGCCATTTAAGGTTCTGTTCAAATAATAGATTTCCATTTCTTTTCTTATTGAATCCTCTTGTGCTAAGAAGGCTCCCAATGACATTTCAGTTGTTGCTATGTACAATAAAAGTGGCTTTCCTTCTGCAGGTGGTATCAAGACATGTGGTCTCATCATATATTGTTTCAATTGATTGAAGGCTCCTTTGCATTTTTCATCCCATTGGAAAGATACATTCTTGTGGAGCAAGTGATTGAAGGGGTGCGTATTGTCAGCCAGTTGTGCAATAAACCTCCTGATAGATTGGAATCTTCCTTGGAAGGATCTGAGCTGGCTAATGTTTTTAGGAGGAGGCATTTCCATGATGGATTTGACCTTTACAAGGCCTGCCTAAATGCCTTTAGCCGACACAATGTACCCCAAAAGCTTAGCTGATGTTACACCGAATACACATTTCTTGGGATTTAGTCTCACATTGAACTTCTCCAGTCTAGTGAAGATTTTATCTAAAATTTCTAGGTGTCCTTCTCTGGTGTAAGATTTTTCCAACATATCATCTACATAGTATTCCATAAAAGTGTGCATCATTTCATGAAAGATGGTGTTCATTACTCTCTGATATGTGGCTCCAACATTTTTCAACCCAAAAGGCATTAAATTCCACTAGAAAGTGCCCCAAGGTCATGTCAAGGTTGTTTTATCTTGATCTTCAGGTGCAATTTTGATTTGATTATATCTTGAAAAGCCATCCATAAGCGAGAGAATTTCACATCCAGCAATCAAGTCTACAATGATGTCAATGTTTGGTAGGGGAAAGTCATCTTTTGGGAAAGCTTTGTTGAGATCGCTCAAATCTGTGCAGATTATGATGCTTTTGTCTGGTTTGGAAAAAGGTATGATTTTAGAAATCCACTCGGCATAGTCAATAGGTGTGATAAATCCCACATCTAGTAGCTTCTTCAATTTTGCTTTTACCAATATGGTAATATGTGAATGCATTTTCCTTAATTTTTTTTTGACTAGTTTTACTCCTATTGGTAGTGACAAGTGGTGCATGATTAGTTTTGGATCAATCGCTGGCATATTGGCATATGACCAAGAAAAAATTATTTGTCTTTCTATGAAGAATTTGATGAAGTTCAATTTTTCTTTATTTGTTAAGGATTCTGCCATATGGATAGTCTTTACTGTTTCTTCATTGCCGATAGTGATAGACTGGGTGGGTTCAACCAATACTTTAGATTGTTCCTAAAATTATTCAGGGAGTGTGTCAAATCTTCCATCCTTCAATGCCTCAGAGAGGTTTTCACTGTTGGATACACTCTTTGTTTTTACTTTTTCTAGATCTGATACTGCCATTGAATGGTTTTCATCATCAGATCTATTCCCTGTATTATTCATTTTACAACAAGAAAATTTGACACTCTCCTAGTTGGAAGCTTCGTTACGATGTTCAATGGTGGAATCTATTTTGGGATTGGTGTAATAGAGGAAGTTGATAATGGATTATTCATTTGAAAAGAGGGGGATATCAGATGGCTCAGTTTGATCCCAATCTATTAGTTCAAGATGTACCACGAGTAAGGATTCATTGGATTGGCTAAAGTCAAATGCATTAAGAGTGCTGATGGTAATGTCTTCAGATTGTCCAATAGTGAAGTCAATGTCTATAATGTAACTCTCCTCTGAATTATCCATTTCACTCTAAGTCTAATCATCTCCATTGGAATCATCAATGTGTAGTGACCCTATTTCAAGTGATCTATAACCTAAACTTTCACCCTCCTCACGTATGGGTGTATACTTTTGGACTACATCAATTTCCTTATCATGACAAGACTCTTTGGATAAAAATTCCCACTCATATTAATTTGAATCCATTTCATGAGCATCACTAGCTTGTATTTGTATGATTCTTTCAATAACTTGTTGTCTGGTTTCTTCTCTAGATTCTTCTCTATACCCCAATCCTATTTTATCTTTGGCTTGCATTGTGATAGGTTGTATCGGCTCTATGATTCCTTCTATCCTTTTTCCTATAGGATCTTTTCCATGATTATCTTCCCTTTGCCATACTGCTTTGTTTGTACACTTGGGGTGGATGCTTGTGATGATTCTTCATCTTTGTATAAATAATTTAAAACCCCTTTGTCATTTGATTCATCCACTAATGTGCCTGCTCTTACAAAGGTTCCATCAAATAGTGTGGTTGACTATGATGATTGTTGTCTTGATGTCAATGGTTGTCCATATGACTTTAGAGAAGATGAAAGTTGTGATAAACATAAGGATTCTTGAAATGAGTATTCACCCATGCCTTTATCTTTCAATTGGATCTCAACAACTTGTTTTGATAAGGATTCGAGTTGACCTTCCTAATTTTGTGGAGTAGGATTTGATGTACTTTCTTTATTTGAGGGATTGGCACCACTGATATCATTATCCTTTGATTGGTCCTTTTTCTCAACCCACTTTGACAAGGAATTTAGTTGTTTCCCATCATTTGATAAACCCTGAGTTGGAGGTTCAATATTGTGTGGTACAAAAGTATCTTGGGTAGTCTTGAGGGTGTTACAAAATTGGGGGTTGTTTGATTCAGTTGCAATAGTGATTTATTGCCCATTGAATAGGAAATTCAAACATTGGTGATATGTGGATGGTACTACTTGCATGTCATGAATCCAATCTCTTCCCAAGAGTATGTTGTAGGTTACCTCTTTTTCTAACACCTAGCATACTATATATCTAAAACATGGTCCCATTTGAATAGGTAGCACTGTAAATCCTTGTGAAGATATCTCCTTCTCATCATATGCTTTGATTGTGATTTTCCTTCTAGGATCAATAGCATTTTTTGAATATCCTAGTGCACAAACAAGTTTCAAAATACAAATATTCAGGCTAGCTCCTCCATTTATTAGGACACGTTTAACACAGTTCTTGGAGATGAGGACCTTAATGTGTAGGACAGTGTTGTGGGGATGACTGATAGATACATCATCATGTTCAAAAAAGGATAAGCAATGTGGTGCAGTCAAATGTCCCACCATAGTCTGGAATTGGAAAGCCTATTTATTGTTTGGTACCGTGGTGGCAACTAGAGCTTGTTCCAATATTTCCTTGTGACTAAGAGAAATCTTGAGAAGTTATAATATGGATATTTGTGCGGTTATATTCTGCAACTAATCCACTATGTTATATTGAGTCATAGGGATATCGATTGATTTGGATGTGGAAAGGGTAGCTCCTTTCAATGTTACCTTGACTTGTCCTCATGTGATCACATTGACAGGTGTGTTGTATTGTTGTTCTCTGATTTTGATAACATTGATTTGATGTGAGGTAGTGTCAACATTATTGTGATGATTTTCAATTGCAAGGATGTCTTGTTCATGTTCAATGGTGTTATCGTTGGTTGAGTTATCCTTTGCAATAAGATTCAATTTTTCATCAGTTGGATCATTAACCACCTCAATATTTGTTTGAAGTCTTATAAATATCATCTTGTTGTCAATTAGGTCTTGTATCAAGTGCTTCAATTGCACGCAGTCATTGGTTTTATGCCCTTTATTACGATGAAAGTCACATTAATGAGCATCATTCCACCATGGAGGCCTAAATTGTGGTTCCCAATTTCTTTCCTCGAGTAATGTTATGACTTTAGCTTGAATAATTTCTTTAGTGCTGATTTTGATGATTGTCCCAAAGGGGTGAACCTTCTCCGATTTGAAGATTGTCGATACGACGGTTTTCTAGATCCAACATTACCTTGATTGTTTCTTTGGTTGACATTTTGGTGGCTTTTTTGGTTGTTGCTTTGGTTGTTTCCTTGATTGTTGAGGGGATTGTTATTCTGATTGGTCTTGGCAGTGGTTGTAGTTAGGTTGAATATAGGTTTTTCATTTTGAATTTTGATTTTCCCATCGTTGTTTCCAACATTCTTGTTTCGTTGCCAAAACTTGGGTTTTTCACCACTATTGTAATTGTTGGAGGATTTTGATGAGTTGTTTTCATTTTATATCTTGATGACTCCTCTCTTGATTAAGGCCTCTTCAATTTTAATCCTATTTTCAATCAATTTTTTGAAGGTTATGGGACATTGCAATTCCAATCTATAACTCATCTCGTCATTGAGGTTGTCAATAAAGATTTCCATCTTTTCCTTTTTAGGTACGGGATGAGAATATCGTGCAAATAGCCTTCTCCATTTTTGCAAGAATACAAGGAGTGATTCACCCTTCTTTTGTTCCAAGTTAAAAAGGTCTTTCATGGTGATGTCATGTTGGATATTGTAAGAATATTGGGTGATGAACTTGTTGACTAATTCCTCAAAGGTGTTAATTGGTGGGGTGAGTTTCGAGAACCATTCAAGACCACATCCACCTAAACTCCTTGGGAATAATCTCATCAAATATGTTTCCTCATATGCAAATTCAAGACTCATGCTCCTAAATTCCCTCACATGGTCTATCAAATCAATTTTTCCATTTTATTTGTCGTACTTTGGGAATTCACAATGTTTGGGAAAGGGTATCATGTGGATACTTTATCAAATGGATAAGGAAAAATTTCTTGGATCAAGTATCATTTTGAGGTTCTTGATTGCATATCAAGAATTTGTTGTTGAAGGTTCTTCATTTGGTGAGTTAGAGCAACCACTTGTTTGGGATCATTTTTGGGATTTTTGGGTGGTCCTTTGAATTGATTCACATCAAAGTTGTCTGGAAATTTGGCACCTTGTTTAGCTAGCATAAGGAGGCATTTTTAAGAATTTATGGAAATTGGGGTCTTGTTCAACATGTTGGATATCTTCTTCGGTTATCTCGTCCCCTTCATTGTTGTTGAGTCCATGAAAAGGATTCTCTTCAGCCTTCGCCATGGTGTTTTGTGTTTCATTGTTTTGAGTTTTGGTGTTTTGAGTCTTAATGATTTGAGTTTCAATGGTTGGAATCTCAATGTTTTGAGTTTCAATGGTTGGAGTTTCAATGTTCGGCTCTTTAACATTTTGATTTTCGAGTCCTTTTTCCTTGAGCTTTTGTTTTTGTAACCTTGTTTGAACGGAAATACAAATGTTATAGTTTAGACTAAACTTTGATATAAGTTTTGGTAAAGTACCAAGGATTACAACTATGTCAAATAGAATGAAAAATTCTAATGAGACTAAGTTTTACTTGACTATATAACTTTGTTTCATGATCAGAGGATGACAAATCTTGATGATGAAACTAGGTTTAATAATGAAGGGTGTGATAAATTTGATGATTTTGGTACTTTGAGATGTTAGATCTTGGTTTAGTTTGGAAAATTCCACTTGTAGATGTGAATTTTAGCAATTTTAGATTCTAAGGTACCTAAGGAATGATTTTGGACTGAAATTTTGGTTCAAACTGTGAAACCAGAGACAAATTTTCTTCCTATACGAGATACTCAAATCTTTGGAAAAGTCTTGGATTTTGACAATAGTAAAATGAGTACAAGTTGGGATTATTCTTTGAATCTCTTTTGTAAAAATTGAAGACCCACCTATCTCTAAGTTCATAGAGTGTTGAGAGACATTTTTTATGTTCTCTCGAACTAAGAAATTTGGACTTGGGTTTCTAGATTTTAATCTTTCGTGAAATCATTTGATAAAACACATGTTCAAACTCTATTTTACCTAAGGAATGGTTGAACACTATTAAGGATTCCTAGGATGAGACTGACTATCACACCGGAGATGAATCTAGGTCACTTTTTTGTGGGCAGCAAAATGCACCAAAACAAAGACAAAAAGTGTTAGAGAAAGTGAAAAAAGCACCAGAACAGGTACACAATGCTCTATAGGACTTGCAAGATGTGCCAGAAAGTTTTACAAGGCTCTGTAAGTAGGTTGACTCTTGTAACTTGTACAATATGTGTAAATACAGGTGCAAGATGCACCAGAAGGCAGCCAATATGCGCTAGAAGGTCCACAAGAACGCGCCAAACTAGAAGAATAACATTTTATCTTGGAAGTTTGAATGATTTTTTGGATTTTCCAATTGCAGACTTGGTTATTTCAATGAATGTAATTCTGAATCAGGGTTTTCACTTTCGACATGTGATTTTTTGTGTGAATTTTTTTTCTAAAACACTTTGATAAACACACATCAAGCAATGTACACTCCTAAGGCTATGAAAGATTGTATTCTTTTGGATTCCACGTGGGTCTCACCCTAGCCACACTTATTCTTAGTGGATGATTAGATGCTTGACCCCACTGGCTCCCCTCCATGACACTCACTTCTATGAGGTAGCCAAGTATCAATACCCATGAATCTCCCATGGCATATTTCTCATCTCTACTAAAAACTATGAGAATGTGGATGCCTTCGCAATGACCGTTGTTGCACCAAAGAATAGATAAATTTTTTTGGCCAAACTATAGCAAGAGTACTAGTACAGACATTCCATTCATGGGGGATAATCTATGCGGCAAGAGACCATTGCTGCCCTTCTCATCAGAACTATCATCGTGATACTTTCCTTTGTTCAAGTACCCACATTTATATCTCGATTGGAAGTCACTTGGATTTAGCATGTTACCGGTTGGGTTGTTCCCTTGGGTGATTAATTTTTCCCACAAGGTAGGCCCTCTATGGATAAACAAAAGCGAGCAAGTACATCTGTATTTTGATCAATCTTTGTTTTTGTGTGAACAAAGAGAGAACACATGCAATATACTCAACTCACACTTGCAAAAAAAAGTAAATGGGCCTATCTTTTTGGTCACCCAGTTAAGGGGAGAACATATGCCTACCATCCATCAAGCATGAAAGACATGGTGTTCATTAACCTTTTAATTAAGGTATGTTCCTAACTTAACCAAATGGAAACAATTAAATCACTTCCAACCCTTGCAATATGTTAGTCGTTTATGTTTGAGCCATTGAAAAGCATATTTGGGAAACCTACAAAACAACACAGAGTATTAGCCTTCAAATTTAGTGAAAAATAAGGAAACTACAAAATGCGGCAAAACAAAGACAAAAAGTGCCAATCTAGAAGAAAAATGGGCCAAAACTCATACAAGAAGTGCTAAAACTCATGCAATAAGTGCCAAAACTCATGCAATAAGTGCTAAAACGCATGCAAGAAGTGCTAAAACTCAAAAACCATGTTGTGGAACCCTGGTGAACTATTCTGGAAACTTGCAGGAAGCACCAAAACTCATTCAAGAAGCGCCGAAATAGGTGCAAGATGTGCCAGAACGGGTGCAGTATACGCCAGAATGGGTGCAAGATGCGCTAGAAGTCTCACGTCCAAACCTGTGAACATAAATTTTCCAACATGTTAAAAAAAATGGGGCAAGGCCCCATGGTGGGCACCATTTTGTGTGTGTGTGAAATGTGTAAAGTTAGTAAATCAACACAAACCTTAATGAAACAAATTATATTAAAGATTCAAAGCAAAGAAGCTACTCTAATTTCCAATTTAACAAATCTTCCAAGAGCGTCTCACTATCCTCTATTCTTAATGATTCCTTTAACCCTTTGGCCCTCAAATTTCTATGTGTAGGATCATGATGGCCCAAAAAGTGGCGATATGTAAGTGATATAATGGCCCATGTGGTTGATGACTTTTTTGTTAGCCAAAATTGATGAAATGAAAAGGGTTTCTAAAGGATATTCTTAGCTTTCCACCAATATAAATTATGCTTACTTTGAATTTAATAAATAATTATTATCCATTTTCTATTTGAATTACGACTAAAGTCCTAATTGATAGGCTGATTGAAAAAAATCTATATCTTTCAAACAGTATCACATTTTTTGGATCTGAAACATGTGTCACATTCTATGCTTTGCATACTATATGATGAAAAAAAATATATTGAATTTCATGAAGTTTTGACCAAGTTAAGGTGGTCAGACATACGAGTTTTTATATTTTTTCAAAGTTGTAATAAAAAATTCATAATTATTTATTTACTTGGAGAAAAATTACAAAAAAATATGCATCACATTAGGACATGAATCCTCTACTTATATCTAAAATCTTATAAAAAAATATTATCATTTTATTGTAGTTAGGGTGGTCAAACAAACACCTACTTCTTATTTTTTCCCCAAATTTAAGTATTAATGCATTGAAATTTCAAATTTTCACCAAATAGATTTAAAAAAAAAACCCTAGTAGTTTAAAAACTACATTCAATTTGCTATAGATTCTATTCTTACATTTTTTTGAAATAATATAGACAACTTATTCAAATTTTTACATCAAGTTGCCTAACTCTGATTTTTCTAAATTTTTTGCCACTTAAGCGCTTGTTTTTTCCTTGATAATCCTTCACATACCCTGCACATAGGCTATTAGAATGAAACTTAAGAAACAAGATTAGTATTCAACATGCAAGATAACTAGGTTCCTAGATGCAACTATATGATGGAAAGGATAATGGATACTATGATGAATGGATGATGATGTTTATGATGAATGGACAAACAGTGGTGGATAGTATGGTAGTGATCTATATGATTCTATATATGATTCTACATATGCTAAAATGCAAACTATGGAAAACTAAAATGATACTCCATATGTTCAAATTCTAACTATGAAAATGCTAATCTAAAATGCAACTATGATGCAAAGGATGATATAAAATGCAACTATGAAGCAAAGTGTTAGTCTAAGATTTAACTATGATGTAAAACATGATATAAAATGTAACTATAAGACTCCATAATGCTCCCAAGCTCAAATGATATTCCTACATGATAACTCTATTCAAAATTGGATGCAAAATACAATGCCAAAGGGGTGTATTTATAACCTTTTCCAAGGATCTAGTGAGGTGGCTATGATCGATAGTCCAGATTTGAACAAGAAGAATGGATGGTGAAGATGGATACAATCAAGATGTTGTCCCCTTTACCAAAGAAAACATGCAATTTGGATGGAAGAATCTCTTGACCAATGGGAAACATGCCATTTGGATGGAAGAGTCAAGTGTGGGAAGAAAAGACCATGTGCTTTTAAAATTGGTGGAAGTGTGTGAGGAATAAGCCATGTGCTTTTAGAAATTGGTTGAAATAATTCTAATTAAAAGTTAGAATTATTTAATTTCATGTGACCTTGGTGAGATGACACAAAAAGTTGTAGACATTTGCTCAAATTCCTAATCGAGATTAGTGAAGATTAATTAAATAAAACAAGCTTATGGAAATTTGTTTATTTAATTAATTCAAAAGAATATGTTTTCAGATTTGGAGAATTTAGAAAATGAACAATATAAATAAATTGATAATTTATTTATACTTAGTCAAAATATTAATTAAATAGCTAGTATTTAATGAATTAAATGTGATGACCGATTTTAGATGTATACACATATATCACCTGAGCATAGAGCCATTATTGACAAAGCTTTATAGGTCACTACCATTCCCACTGACCTTGATGTCAATCACTTCTAGGAGATGGTGGGCTACTTAGATAATACACATCATGTAACTTTCCCGAACCAAGATTATTTGACCCAAAAGACTAGTCACAATGATCCCTTACACCTTGAAGTCTTTGTCCATAAACACAAAGTCAGAAGGGTCTTGGTAGATGGTGGAGCAGGGTTTAATATTTTCACACTCAAAGTAGTTAAGGCATTAGGATTATCTAAGGCATGTGTAGACATGACACAGAGCATTGTTATCAAAGCCTATGATGATGAAGAGCACTCTTCCAAGGGAGTTATAACAATACCAATCAAAGTTGGGCCTACAATAATGGACACCACATTCCAAGTCTTGGACCTAGACCTTCCATATAACCTCCTCCTTGGCTGACCATGGATCCATGCCATGAAGGACATACCATATACACACCATGAATGCCTCAAATTCCAATATAATGGCACTTAAATCATAATAGTTGGTGATACTGACCAATTTCAATATTCCAGTAATTTGATAGGAACACCCAAACAATAAGTTCCCATAAATTGAGAAGCCTTGTCAATCCACCTCATCTCACTACATTGATCCTTCAAATTTATCCAAAACATCCACCTCCAAAACTCCACCTTCTAATCCCAAAATTGAGGTCTAAGATAAGGGGTTTGGTGAATATTACATGAAGACATCTTACTATGTCAGTAAACTTACATCTCCAAATTCATATGGTAAACCATCAGTAGATAAAAGACAATCTAAGGTCACTACTCAGATACCTCCCACAACCACTTTAACAAAATTGGGAGAGCTAAACAAATAATCCATCAATGAAGAAGATGTGACCTCCTGGCTATATAGAGAAGAAGAAGAAGACACTATTCCACTAGCACAAATACCCACTGAAGAATATGGAAAAGGTTTTGAAATAAGGAAGAATAAAGGTTACAATAGACACAATGGACTTGGATTAAACTAAATTAGGATGCCTGAATTTTTTTCAATGTATAAGTGACCAAAAGGCTTAGGGGTAGGGTTTAACCCAATCAAGATTGGCACTCCTAGTCATTAGCCACATGTACCCTAGTCATCAGCTAATATATTGTAGAGATAGATAGACATATTATTTTTTGATACCCTTCTTCATTTAGCATTTAACTTAATTATAAGTATGGTTTGTTTGTTCTTCAATTATAGTGACTCTAACATGTATGGTAACCATGCATGCTATCTCACAAAAGGGTTCTAAATATTTGTATCACACTATTGTTTCAAGACATATATAATTTTCATAATGTTGTTTCAGAAATGCTTATAAATAATTGCATCATAATGTGTTTTATGTATGTATGTAAAAATATCATAATATTCTTTCAAGTTATATATAAATATCATAATATTTTTCACAAATGCTTAAAAATATTTCTATCATAATCTTGGAATTATGTATGCATATGTATGTATATGTATGTATATATATGTATATATATATATATGTATATATATATATATGTATATGTATGTATATGTATGTATATATATGTATACATACATACATACATACATACATACATATATATATATATATATATATATATATATATATATATATAGATTGTTCGAAGTATGAAGGTGTTGCCATTGATGACAACTATATGTTGAGGAAGTTTGTTGCATGATGAAGATGTTGAGGATATTGAGAAAATTGTGAAAATAAAGAAAATAGGTTGTTGCAGGTTGTGCATGTGTAGTTGAGAGATTGAGGAAGTGTTGTGAGTACATGGAGCTATCATTTTGTTGAAGTATCTAAAGATGAGTTGGAATGAAGTAATGATCTTAGATGATGTCTCTGGTACTTGGTTTCAAAGTGCTTTTGAGAAAAATTGATAGACAAAGAAAACAGTGTTGTGCAAGTATTCAAAATGTGCTATGATATTGTGCTTCACGTTTCTTCTATGTTGAGACTATGCCTATGTGGATATGATAAGTTTTTCAAGGTTTTCAAGGGTTTCTATATTTAGAATTTGGGTTTCTAGATCATTGTATAGTGTGATATATTTTCAGCAGTGTGTGAACCAATTTTTTAGTGATGTTTTTTAAAGCTTGGGATAAATGTATTTTCTCCATGTTTCTCCATAATTTGGATTTAGGTTGTGAAAATTTGGGAAGTTGATTATAATGTTTGTATCTTTTTGTATTCAAGGTTTCACTTGATTTGGTGCAGTACAAATTGAGTTTCATACATCAATGTGCGAACAAGGTTTACCAGTTGTTTTGAGTTGAAGTATTTGCATGATGTGAGCTTGGATGAAGTGTTTGATGGATATCAAGTGGTTCAAGGATTATTCTAGATTGTGTTCAAGTGAATTTTGTTGTCCAAAATTTTTGGATTGATTTAAGGAAGCATGTACTTAATGTTTATGGTGTTTAGCACGCGTATTGGTCGACCTTGTGTTAACACTACATGTGAAGTTTATGGAAGTATGTCGAGGTGTGTTGGGATCTATTTGGGTCCTAATTAATGAATTATATGGGTCACATTATTTCCTATCCATTGAGGGAATGTTTGGGTGTTGACCTAAATTGTATTTGTAAGTATAACAAAGAATTATTGATATTGGAGAAGGTTTTTGAGTTTGAGGTTGATATAAATAAGAGTGGTGATGTTGTGAGATGTAAGAGAGAAGTAATATAGATGTGAGATTGATGCGAGTGATGTGTTTGATGCAAATTTGAGAAGAGCAGTGTAAATTTCAAGTATTGGATTGTTGAAGGTAGTGAGCTGAAGAAGTCTAAAATCCTTCATGCAAGGCTATGAGAGTGTTGGAACAATTTTGGTGGATCCCTATTGTATTAAGAAAGTTTTCTCTATGTAATATTTCTCTTATATCTTCTTGTATAATTTTTTCTATAGTAGTGAGCCCTGGCTGTGAGCCTTTCTAGACAGTGTGTCCTATTCTAGCAATGAGCCCTTGTAATAGTTTTTCTATTACTTATATTGTGAGCTAATCCTCACCGTGGTTTTTCACTTATTGGGTTTTCCATGAAAATCTGATGTTCTCTTGTGGTGTTTTTATTTCAATTTTTGTTATGTGTATTTCGTGCTTAATCACATTAACAGAATAAGTGTTTAATGAATGCATGTGGATTTGATTACTATTGAGGGTTTTGATGTTTTAATTTGCTACAAGTGATTCACCCCCCGTATCAGTTGTCTTGTTCATTCAAAAGTTGGTATCAAAGCAAGGTTCCTTCAAGAAGAGCTTAACCGCTTAAGGTAGACCTGGGATGGCAAAGCAAATTGATTACCCTATATTTGATGAAATAGATTATGCATTCTGGAAGACAAAGATGGAATGATATTTGGCATGTCAAGGATATGAGATTAAGAAGGATTATAATAATACATATACTCCACCTAAAAATGGTTTGAGCATAAGTGATGGGATCAAGGAACATGAGGTAAATGCTAAGGAAAATTTTATTATTCCAAACAGGCTTTCAAATTTTGAATTGGTCAAAGTTATTGTTAGAAAAAAGCCCACAAGAAAATCAACTGCAGAAAACCTTCATGAGATAGAGAGGAGCACTATGCTACTTCACTAGAGAAGATGGAAAAAATATGAGATGAATAAATTTACATAATGTACAAGATTTTAAATCCATGAGAAAAGTGTCGGGTGGGAAAACTACCCACATGGGAAAAACCACTTGGGAGAAACTAATCAGTGTAATCTACCCTAAGTGAAAACTTAATTACACTAATAGTTATGAATCTTAAGATTGATAAATGAGTTTGGGATAAGCTTGAAAGTATTTATGAAGGAGATGAAAAGGTCAAAAAATAAAACCTATAGAATTTGAGAGCACAATTTGAGACTATGTGAATGTCTGAAGATGAAATAATTACAACCTACATGCAGAGGATTGATGAATTGGTAAGTGCTATGAGAGGTCTTGGTGCACAAGTTAAATAACCTAGGGAGGTAAAGAAAGTTCATAGAAATCTTCCCGATTCATATAGTGAAAAGGTATATTCTATTAAGGAATTTGCAAATTTTAATACTTATTTTAGAGATCAATTGATTTGTACACTAATTTCAATTGAAATGAGAAATCTTGGTTTGGAAAATCAGAAAAGATTAAATATTTAGATGGAGATGATCTTGATGATGTGGAAGCTAACTTTGTGATAAAGATGAAAATGGGCATAGGAAAGTATATAGGTAAACTACCTTTCAAATATTTTAGCTATGGTGAAATAGGTCATTATGCTTCAAGATTTCTAAAATGAGTTGTAAACAATAAGAATAAGGAGAACAAATGCAAGATGATTGAAAGAGCTTACTATGTTAGAGAAGATGCTGGTATTTTTTATGATGAATCTAACTATGGAGATTTTGATGACAATGAATGCTTGTTCTTGGTTATAAAAGAAGAATCTAGTTGTTAACTCTAAAAGTTGTGTGAAGGAAAATGATCCAGAGAAGAAGGATAAGGTTAAAGGTACTTTGGTATCTTCTTTTCATGTTGAAGAAGATAAGAATTACTAGGTTGTTGACAATGGTTGCTCTAATCACATGACCAAAGACAAAATTAAATTTGTTAAACTTGAGAAATATGATGGGGTATTAGTTAAATTTGGAGATGATTTAGGAGCTAAGATTTATGGAATAGGTTCAATAAGTTTTGATGGCAAGTATAATACTGATAATATCTACTATATTAAGGAATTAATGCATAACATTTTGAGTATTGGAAAAATTTGCGGCAAAGGATATAATCTTGTGTTTAAGGATGAAACATGTAAGATTAGAAAAGGGTTCAGAATTGTGATTGATGTTGGAAAGAGAACATATGGAAACATTTATTAGCCTAAGGGTGTTGATGTACATTGATTTATGTCTTAGATTAATGATAGTTGGTTATGGAAAGTTGGAGGATGTGTCACATGAATTTTGATAATTTGGAAAGAATTAATTTAGTTCATGCAGTGATAGATCTACCAAGAATCATAAATCTTATCAATGTTGTTTGCAAGAGTTGTCAATTTGGAAAAAAATTACTACCAGACTACTGGAATTAGTACATACAGATGTTTTTGGTCCTACCAAAGTGAGAATTATGCAAGGTGATAGGTATTTCATTCTTTTTATTGATGCTTATTCTAGAATAACATGGGTTACTTTTCTTAGAGAAAATTTTCATACATTATATAGATTCAAGGAATTTAAGGCTATGGTTGAGAATGAAATGAATGTGAAGATAAAATGTTTGAGGTTTTGAAAAAGGTGGAGAATTTACCTCCAATGAGTTTAACATGTTTTGTGAAGTTCATGGAATAGAGAAGCACTTGTATACCCCTAGAACTCCTTGGCATAATGGAGTTGTTGAAAGAAAAAACTGGATTGTTCAAGAAGCTACTAGGAATATGATGAAAGAAGAAAATATACTAGAAGTCTACTAGAGAGAAGTTATTAAAATAATTGTTTGCATACTTAACAAAATTTAGGCTAAAGCTAACAACACAAAGACTCCCTATGAGTTATGGTATGGAAGAATTCCTACTATGAAGTACTTTACAGTATTTGGAAGAAAATGTTATATCAAAAGACAAGAAAAAAACTTAGGAAATTTTGATGCAAGGTTTGATGAAGGTATCTTCCTTGGATATTGTACTAAAAGAAAAGCTTATAGATGTTACAACAAAAGGCTCAGAAATATAGTTGAAAGTGCAAATCTTAAGGTTGATGAAAATTGTAGAATTCAATTGTAGTAGATGGATATGTGTCAGATGAGCTTGATTACAAAGAAGAAGAAGAAAAAGTTGATGAAAAAGAAGTAGGAAGAAGCTCTAGAGAAGACCCCTAAGACCCCTAAGTATGTGCAAAAGAATCATTCTGAAGAATAAATAATTGGAGACAAAAGGAAAGGTGTATTGACAAGAAGAAAAGTTGTTGAAGTTGAGGTAAATCTTTGTTTACTCTCTAAAGTTGAACCTAAAATAGTGAGTGAGGCATGTAAAGATGAACATTGGATGAAGGCAATGGAAGAAGAAAATATGAAAATTGAGAAGAATTAGACTTGGGAATTGGTTCCTAGACTAGAAAACAAGAACATAATTGGAACTTACTAGGTATTTAGAAACAAGCTGAATGAAAATGGAGAAGTGGTAAGAAATAAGCAAAGACTTGTGTGTAAGGGTTACTCAGAAGTGGAAGGTATAGACTTTGAGGAGACACTTTATCATGTGGCTAGGATGGAAGCTATTATAATTCTTTTAGCATTTACAACATATAAATGCTTCAAAGTTTATTAGATGGATGTGAAGTATGCTTTTTTGAATGGTGAATTGGAAGAAGAGGTTTACATGTAACAACCGAAAGGATTTTAGTTGTCAGATCAATTGGATATGGTGTGTACATTAAAGAAAGAATTATATGGATTGAAGCAAGCTCCTAGAGCTTGGTATACAAGGTTTGACATGAATTTGATACAATAATGATTCAACAAGGGCACCACAAATAGTAATTTTTACTTCAAAATGGAGGAAGAGAAAATATTGGTAGTAGTTGTGTATGTGGATGATATTATCTTTTGTGGAAATGAGGCTATGTGTAAGAAATTTACTAAAGATATGAACAAAGAGTTTGAGATGTCAATATTTGGGGAGATGAATTTCTTCCTTGGGCTACAAATCAATCAAACCAATAAAGGGATTTTCATTCCATAGTCCAAGCATGTCAAATAGATGTTGAAAAAGTTTAAAATGGAAGAATCCAAACTGGTGTGCACTCATATGGTGATTGGTTGTAAATTGAGAAAAGATGATAATTCACCTAAGGCTAATCAGAGCAAATATAGATCCATTATTGGTGGACTACTATATCTAACTGAGCTACTAGACTGGATATCGTGCATGTAATTTATCTTGTGGCTAGAATTCAGGAAGATCCTAAAGAAACAAATGTTGTAGTTGTGAAGAGGATATTTTGATATTTAAGAGGCACTCTAGATTATGTCTTGTGGTATCCTAAGGATACTGATTTTACATTAAGTACTTATATAGATACAGATTGGGATGGTTGTGTTGATGACTTGAAAAGTACAAGTGGTGGTGCATTCTTTCTTAGATGAAGATTAGTGTCATGGTTGAGTAAGAAGTAAGATTCAATTCCCTTATCCATTGTAGAGTATTATATTATAGCGATATCATGTTGTACACAAGTTTTTTAGATGAGAAAAATATTGAAGGATATCATAGTAGTGTATGATGAGCCTATTTTTATCTTTTGTGGTATACAAGTGTAATTAAAATTTGAAAGAATCCAGTGATGCATTCAAGGACAAATCATATATCTATTAGGTAACACTTTTTGAGAGAAAAGGTTATGGAGAATGAGGTAAATCTTGAGTATGTACCTATAATGGATCAGATTACTAACATATTTACTAAGGCTCTTCCTAAGGATACTTTTGAGTATCTTTGGGAGAAGTTGGTGATTATTTCCTCTCCTTATTTGAACTAGATGCATATGGATATGCATCATTCTAGTGGATCCATGGATCGATCTCTTTTCTAGATTGATGTTGGAGGCTACCTCTCAGGAGAGTAGGTATTCCCATGTATTGTCATTTTTTTTGAGTTTATTAGGTGTACTCCTTAGGGGGTGTATTCAAAGAAAGTATCTTGGTTTAGTGTCAAAGGGGGAGAACAGTGCAAAACATTTTATCCTTTTCCATTAATGTCAAAGGGGGAGAGATAATCAGTGAAAAATGTATAAAGTATTAGGGGAGAAAGTTGTGTATATTTTCTAATCATTATTGTCAAAGGGAGAGTGTGTATGTTGTCTTTTATGGTTTTTTCACATATTTTTTTGCCATCAATGACAAAGGGGGGTATTTTTGCAAGTATGAAGGTGGTTTCATTGATGTTAAAAGGATTTTATACTGGCTTGCATTGCATTGATTTCAACTATATGTTGAGGAAGTTTGTTGTATGATGAAGATGTTGAGGATATTGAGAAAATTGTGAAAATAAGGAAAACATGTTGTTGCAGGTTGCACATGTGTAGTTGAGATATCGAGGAAGTGTTGTGAGTACATGGAGCTATCATTTTGTTGTAGTGTTTGAAGATGAGTTGGAATGAAGTAATGAGTTGAGATGATGTCTCTAGTACTTGGTTTCCATGTGATTTTGAGAAAAAAATGATAGGCATAGAAAATAGTGTTGTGCAAATATTTAGAATGTGCTCTGGTATTGTGCTATGTGTTTATTTTGTGTTGAGGTTTTTCTTGTGTGGATCTGATATGTTGTTCAAGGTTCTCAAAGGTTGCTATATTCAGAATTTGGATTTCTAGATCATTGCATAGTGTGAGATATTTTCACCAATGTGTGAACCAATTTTTCAGTGATGTTTTCTATGGCCTTGGAGAAATGTATTTTCTCTACATTTCTTCATAGTTTGGCTTCAGGTTGTGTGGATTTGGGAAGTTTCTTATAATATTTTTTATCTTTTTTTATTCAAGGTTTCACTTGATTTGGTGTAGTACAGAGTGAGTTTCATACGTCAATGTGTGAATTAGGTTTACTAGTTGTTTTGAGTTGAAGTATTTGTATGATGCAAGCTTGGATGAAGAGTTTTACAGATCTCAAGTGCTTCAAAGATCATTCTAGATTTTTTTCAAGTGAATTTTGTTGTCTGAAATTTTTGAATTGATTTAAGGAAGCATGTACTTAATGTTTATGGTGTTTAGCATGGGTGTTGGTTGACCTTGTGTTAACACTACATGTGAAGCTTATGGAAGCATGTTGAGGTATGTTTGGATCTATTTGGGTCCTAATTAAGGATTTATATGGGTCACCTTCATTCTTATCCACTGCAGGAATGTTTGGAAGCTGACCTTATTTGAATTTGTAAGTATAATAGATATTTTCCTACATTGGAGAAGGTTTCTGAGGTTGAGGTTGATATAAATAAGAGTGGTGATGTTGTGAGATGCAAGAGAGAAGTAAGATAGATGCAAGATCGATGCAAGTGATGTGTGATGTGAATTTGAGTAGAGTAGTATGAATTTCAAGTATTGGATTGTTGAAGGCATTGAGCTGAAGGTGTCTAAAATCCTTCATGCAAGGTTGCGAGAGTGTTGGAGTAATTGTGGTGGATTCATGTTGCATTGAGAAAGTGTTCTCTATGTAACATTTATCTTTTATATTCTTGTATTTCTTTTTGTGGTAGTGAGCCTTGGATGTGAGCCTTTCTGGGTAGTTTGTCCTTTTTTGGTAGTGAGCCATTGTATTGATTTTTCTATTACTTATATTGTGAGCTAATCCTCACCATAGTTTTTCTCTTATTGGGTTTTCCATATAAATCTAGTGTTCTCTTGTGTATGCTGTTGTTATTTTAGGTTTTTTTTATCTACATTTAATGCTTAATCACATTAACAAAATAAGGGTTTAATGAATGCATGTGAATCTAATTATTGTTGAGGGTTTTTATGTTTTAATTTGCTACAACTGATTCACCCCCCTCTTAGTTGTCTTGTTCATTCAACATATATATATATATATATATATATATATATATATATATATATATATATAATGTTGTATCAAAAAGGGTTGGAAATATTTGTACCATATTATTTTTTCAAGTTATATATAAATTTCAAAATGTTTTATCATAAATGCTTATAATAGAAGTAGGAGTATGCCATTTATGATAGCTAATTGCAAGGGAGATGGGTTGATATTGGGTCGGGGTTGTGTTATGGGTATATTGGGTGACAAAAAGTGTAGGTGGAATGATAGGTGGAATTTAAGGTTGCATTGAAGGAATTAATGATAGAAGTGATATGAAATGGGTACACAAAAAATTTGGTTGGTGATTTGAAAGTTGATTTTGAAAATTTTGAAATTGTTGATTGTTTTGATACTTTTTTATGATTAATTTAATATCATGTATAATTTGTTGAGAAAATGGTGTCTCAAAATTACTAGTTAAGGCTCTCTAATGTCATGAAAAAACTTATCTAAGTCAAAATATTCTACACCACAGTACCACAATGGTTTAAACTAGACCTAGTGGGTTGAGAGTAAAGGTTCACTTAATTGTTACCCGCAAGTTTTGGAGTTCAGGCTTTAGGCTTATTGCTTACCAAATGCCATGGTAACAAACTTAGAAGTTTTGTAAGTAATTAGGCATCCGTATTTGGGCTTATCGCTTACCAAATGCAGTTGAAAAGGACTTAGAAAATTTGAAGGGTTTCTACAATCAGACTTCAAAGTTCCATCATATGCTTTACTTATGAAGTTTGCAGTAATGGGTATTGAGAAACCTCAAATCTTGACTCATGAAAGGACTTTGTTCTTTGTTGTTCAGAGGTATGGTTGTCAGTATACTTGCTTGAGCTCTAATTAGTATGGAGAATGCAGGATCCTTGGTCCTCAACAACTGCTAGACAATCCAATGAGGAGGGTTGTGGTATGGCAGTATAGAACCTACAACCCCACAATAGTTTGATGAGGGGGGTTGTGGTATAGCAGTGACCTGTAACATCGCAATGGTCTTTTGGATGGACTATGGTGGAGCAATATCGTGTAGTACACAATAACTGGTAGAGTGATTAAGATTAGTGCAACCCAACGATGAGTTAAGAATGGCTCGACAAGATTGCAATTATGTATATTCAGTGGTTGTAGAAGTTGAAGTGTCTGTTATGGCAATTTTCTTGTAATGCTTGAGAAGTACGTATGTAATGCCTTAGCGCATTGGAATAGAGTGAAAGATCAAAGTGAATGTAATGAAGTGCTACCGATTTCATTTTGAACTGACACCTAGAGGAGCATAGCTCTGAACTTGTATGTAATATTTTTTTATTGTAATACAAGAGATCTCTACTTTGGTGTATGAATTTTTTGCTGAAAGGCTTTTTCCACATAAATTTTGTGTTATCATTTCATTGTATATATCTTATATTCTTAAATGTGCATCTTAAATAAACTGTAATTGTAAAATTTTAAATAGTTTATTTTCTTCTCTCCTAAATATTAGTGTTAGGAAGGTGTATTTTGCACTCTGCTTTCCTTTCAGTTTGGTATTACAGCTTGGCTAGAGCTTTGTTATCCTTGTGGGTTAGAAGAGTTTTTTTGTGCTAATCTTGTTTTGGTGGGATTTTTGTAGAGGAATATAGTTGTAATATTATTGCAGATTTAAGATGGTGAGCACATCGAGAAGAATAGAAATAGAAAAATTCAATAGTAGTAATTTTGAGTTGTGGAAACTCAAGATGGAATACTTGCTCATAGATCTAGAGTTGTAGTATGTGGTATCCAGTAATAAACCATCATAAACCTCACAAACTAACTAGGATGCAATGGACTAGAAATTGAAGGGTCTAATTAGATTGTGCTTGATCGATTTTGTTCTCTTGAACATCCATGAAAAGAAGACCGCAAAAATTCTCTGGAAGAAACTTGGTGACATTTATCAAGGGAAATCTTTGGTAAAGAAGTTATTCCTCAGAAAGATATTATACTCTTTGAAGATGGAGGAAGGAGTGTCCATTGTAGAGCATCTGAATACGTTTAACATGATTGTTGCTCAATTGGAGTCTATTGGTGTGAAGATAGATGAAAAGAATCATTGCATGCACATGTTGTGTTATTTTCCTAACACATGGAATCACCTGGTAATGGCTATTTGGAGTACAACAACCACTTTCAAGATGGAAGATGTGGTTGCTTCACTATTGTCAGAAGAAATGCAAATGAAGTCTGATGAGATGGCCAAGGAGGCCATTTCTATTCGAGGCAGATCATAGGAGAGAGACAAGAAGAAGGAAAAGAATTCTAAATCCAAGTCAGAGGGGAGATCAAAGTCTCCTGGTAAGAAGTCCAAGGTGAAATGTTGGAACTATGGGAAAATCAAACATATGCAAAAATACTACAAAGAAGAGAAGAAGAAGAAAAAGAAAAAAAATATTCTTTTGATAATGAAACTTATCAAGATGATGTAGATGCTTTCATAGTAGCCTTGGCAACTCATGCATCAGAACACGTGTGGTTAATTAAATTAGGTGCATCTTTTCACATGACCTGTTATAGGGGTTGGTTTTTAAAATATGAAGAGTATGATGGTGGAAAGGTGTATCTGGGTGATGATTCTCACCTACAAATTGTTGGTAATGGAAGAGTCAGGATTTTTTTTTTAATGGAAGGATAAAGGGAATTGATGGTGTGATGCATATCCTTGGTTTGGCACAAAATTTACTTTCTATAAGTAAGTTGAATGGTCTGGGTGTGAAGGTATCTTTCTTTAATGGTAGTTGTAAGATGACTAGATGTTCTATGGTGCTTGCTAAGGGTGTGTGAGTTGGCACTCTGTATAAGTTAGATGCTTGCATGGTCCAGTCCAATAGTACTTCAGTGAATTTTGGGAAAAGGGCTTCATCATCTGATCAAGTAGAGAAGGAGGATGTTGTTCCTGAGGGTAATAATTCTTTAGAGGTGAACCTTCCAAAAGAGAAGGAAATGTTGTCGCACTAGAGGCTTGGCCACATTGGTGAGAAAGGTTTAAAAGCCTTGAAGAATAAAAGCTTGGTTGATGGGCTTGATGATTGTAATCTCGAGTTCAATTTTTGTGAACATTGTATATATGGAACACAACACCATGTTTATTTTATTTCTAGTTCTCATAAATCTTCTAGAATTATGGATTATATTCATGCTCATGTGTTTGTTCTAGTTAATGTTCCTTCATTATTTAAATCTATGTGTATTTTTTCTCATTCATAGATGATTATTCAAGGACACTTGTATATTTTCTCATAATGAAAATGGAATTATTCAGTTGATTTAAGGAGTTCAAAAACTTGGTAGAAAATTAGACTAGTAGGAAAATAAAGTGTTTGAGAATGGCTAGTGGTGGTGAGTTTTGTTCTATAGATTTCAACATGCTTTATAAGGACCATGGGATTAAGAAACATAAAACAACTCCCTACACTCCACAACTAAATAGAGTTGTGGAAAGGATGAAAATAATGCTGATGGAGAGGGAAAGGAGTATGCTAAGTGGTGTTGGTCTTGAACTAAAGTTTTGGACTAAGGTTATAGCCACTACATGTTATTTAATTAATAGATCTCCTACTTCAACACTCATGTAGCTTATGTGCCTAGTGAAAATAGATCTAAATTAGAGAGAAAGGAAATGAAGTGTATCTTCATCGATTATGGCATCGGTGTGAAAGGGTACAAGCTTTGGAACCTAGTTATAGAGAAGGTGCTTTACAATAGAAGTGTGATCTTTCATGAGCTAAAACCTTACATGGTTGATCTATAGCCAGAGATGAAAGAAGAAAGAAAGGAGATAGTTTAAGTTCCTCTTACACCTTGAAATGGGTGTTTTTGTATGTGGCCCGACTCTCTTACACTTCTAGGGTTTTGGACCTAAAAGGAGAAAGATGCAAAAACCTTAACACTTCACTCAAGAACAAATGCTTGAGATTTCAATGCAAAGGAGATTGAAATATGTCAATGGGGATTGTCCTAAAGGCTAAAAAATAATAAAGAAGTTCACTACTAATGCAAAACTTAGAAAGTGCAAGATGTTTGACAACACGTTGTGATATGAAAAAAGAGCTAGATGATCTATAAAATGCTTCAAAAATGTAAGAAAAATAGAATAGAAGAGTATAGAAGTAAATGGTGTGCACCTAGAAATATTAGGGTGACTAAAAGCAATTCTGAAAATCTAGAAATGTTGACTTTTTGACCAACTAGGACTCATTCGCCAACCTGGGTGAATCAATCCCAAATCAAGGATTCTACCCAACAAGTTGTTTTGGGGAAAAGGGTACTGGAATCTACAAACTATTCTAGAAAACACCTTCAATGGGATTCATTTTCCATTAATGGTGAATCAGTTTCATTCTACTTTTTAAGAAACTAGAAAATCTGATCTGTACTCCAACACCTATACTTTCTTTCGAGGTTGGGTTTCAGATCTAAATCTATGAAAACACCTAAAAAATAGAATATAATTGGATTTTCTAATGGGGGGTTTGCCTTGGTCAAACCCATAGTTTGGTAATTAAACCTTAAAAGAGATAATGAAATGCACATGCAAACCCTAGCCTTAAGTGTGTCTAAGACTAGGAAATATGAAACATAATGTAATCTTATTCTAATATGCAAGAATAAGATACATGAATGAGATTTCAATAAAGCAAGACTCACTCTAGGAGACCCTAAATCATCTCAAATGAATCTCAATCATATACAAACCTTCCTTAGGTTGAAAGTTGGAAGAAAATGGAAGATATAATCACTTAGAAAGCAAGTCCTTAGGCTTGGTTTGATGGCTAGTTGCATCTCCCCAACCTAGAATTCCTCATGATTCACCATAGGAATCCATGATAAACTCTTGAAAATGCTAGATCTTGAATAAAAGTGAGCTTGAAGACCTGCACAAATCTTTGAATGCTACTCAAAAGCTTTAACTTTGTTGCAAATAGACTTGTGAATCTTCTTGTGAAAGATTCTCAATATTTGAATCTTGAAGTTTCTTACTTAGGTTGCTTAGATGTCTTGAAAATGACCTAAAAACTTATATTTATATGGATTAACACCTAACTTATCATTATTTAGACCTCAAAGGCTGACATCCACTGGAAATTTGAATTAAGTTGGTAATTTTCCCACTCAAACTTGAAAAATGCCCCAAAAGGGACTTATTCGCCACTCTTGGCAAATGGGTCCCACCAAAGGGAACTCATTCTCCCAAGGTGGCGAATGGGTCCCACCTAAGGTTTTTGTGGTGGGTTTTTGGGATTTGAATGTCTTGAATGCTTTTTGTTAGGATTTTATATGACTTTTAAGTGAACTAAGCCTCAAGGTCCAAAATAATGAGTCCCAGAGGCGCATGAATGGTGATTTTTAAAGAGTAATCAATGAAAGGGTGCCAAATAGGTCCAAATTGAGTGTGAAATTTCCTCTTTCTTCAAGAGTGTACAATTTTCTAAGCTACACACCTAATAAAGATGGACTTCGTACTCTTGGTGGACCTATTGAGGAGGAGAGCTCAAGTAGCTCTGAAAGTTTTGAACAAGATGAAGAACCTCAGCCTCAACTTGTGAGGAGGTCTACACATGCTAAGTGGAAACCTAAAAGGTTTGTATATTTTATGTTAGATTCTAGTTGTGCCTTTGCTTTAATTGCTAACACTAATGAGCCTAGGATGTTAGAGAGGCTATGGGTATGTCTGATGTAGATTCTTGGTTGGGAGCCATGAATGAAGAAATGTCATGATTGAAGAAGAATGATACATGGGATCTAGTACCTTTTCCAAAAGGACAAAATCCTATTGGATGTAAATGGGTGTTCAAGAAAAATATAGGTCTTGATGGTAGTGTTGAGAAGCATAAAGCAAGGTTGGCCATGAAACCTTGTATTCCTAGGTGGAGGGAATTGATTATGGGGAAATATTTTTCTCCTATATCAAAGATGGAATCCATTCAAGTCTTGTTGTCACTTGCAACAATGTATGATTTATAAATTGAGCAGATGGATGTGAAGACAACTTTCCTTCATGGTGATTTGAAGGAAGAAATTTATATGCCCCAACTAGAGGATTTCATTGAGAAAGGTAAAGAGAACCCAATATGTAAGTTAAATAAATCTCTGTATGGTCTAAAGTAGTCTCCTAGAATGTGGTACCAAAAGTTTGATACATATGTGTTGTCTTTAGGATTTGTGAGATCAAATTATGACAATTGTATTTATTTTAAGACTGAAAATGGTAGTCTTCTTATTATTTCCCTATATGTGGATGACATGTTGTTCATTGGGAATGGTAAGGGTATGATTTATGAATTAATATCTCAATTGTCAACACAATTTGAAATGAAGGGTCTAGGTTTAGCTAGGTATATTCTAGGGATGGAGATCAGAAGGGATAGAGAAAATAGAAATATTTGGCTTAGCCAGAGAAAATACGTGAACTCTGTCCTAGAGAGATTCAATATGATAGATTGTAAGCAATTAGTGGTTCCTGTGTTGAAGGGAATAAAGCTTTTTTGTTGAAGATTGTCCAAAAATCTCCTACTAAGATGGAGGACATGACTAGGGTACCTTATGCAAGTGCAACTGGTAGTTTAATGTATGCAATGGTCTATACTAGGCTAGACATTTCCCAAGTAGTGGGAGTTCTTACTCAATCAATAGCTAATCTAGGATAGACACATTGGGATGTTGTGAAAATAGTTTTTAGATATTTGAAGGGTACTTTGGAGTATGCCTTATGTTATCATAGTTATTCTACTAGATATTAGCATTCATTAAGCATTCATGGATATGTGGATTCTGATTGGGTGGGTGATAATGACAATAGAAGATCCACTAGTGGATAAGTTTTCACATTGTTTCGTGGTGCAATAAGTTGTATGAGCAAGCGACAAGTCATAGTAACTTTGTCCCCTACTGAAGTAGAGTACATAGCAGCAACTCATGCTTGTAAAAAATCCATTTGGCTTAGACGATTGTGTTCGGATGTTGGTTTTGAGGCAGGACAAATTACTATTTATTGTGATAGCTAGAGCGTCATATGTTTGGTGAAAAATCCAACTTTCCATGCCAGAACAAAATACATTGATGTTCAATATCATTTTGTTCGTGATATGTTGGAAGATGGAAAGGTTGACTTGGAAAAGGTTGAAACTTTGGTGAATGTTGTTGATGCACTGACAAAGCTAGTGAGAATAGAGAAGTTTAGATGGTGTGGCAATTCAATGGGCCTTGAGGCCTAGGGTGATACAGTGACTTTGAGCGCTGATTGGAAGCCAGTAAGTTCTTCATCATGTGGGAGAATGTTGAGAAAAAAGTGTCTCAAACTTACCAGTTAAGGCTCTTTGAAATTAGGGAAACAATTAGCTAAGTCAAAATCTTCTACACCACAATATCGTGAAGGTTTAAACTAGAGTTAGTGGGTTGGTGGTAAAGGTTCACCTAATTGTTACCCATAGGTTTTAGAGTTTGGACTTTGGGCTTATCACTTACCAAATGCCATGGTAAAAGACTTAGAAATTTTGCAAGTAATCGAGCATTGGTCTTTAGGCTTATCGCTTACCAAATGTAGTTGAAAACGACTTAAAAAAATTGAATGGTTTTGGTAATCAAACTTTGGAGTTCGATTGTATGCTTTACCTATGAAGTTTGCAGTATCGATTATTAAGAAACCTCAAATCCCAACTCGCAAAAAGACTTCTTTCTTTGCTATTTAGAGGTATAGTTGTCAGTCTACTTGCTTGAGCTCTAAGCAGTATGGAGTATGCAGGATCCCTTATTCCCGACAACCAATAGATAGTTCAATGATGAGGGCTATGATATGGCTGTATAGAACCTGCAATCCTACGATAGTTTGATGAGGGGTGCAATAGAATAGTGGTAACTCGGGACACCGCAATGGTCTTTTGGATGGACTATGGTGGAGTGGTATTGTGTGGTACGGTGGTAACAAGTAGACTGATGAAGATTAGTGCAACCCCATGACGGTTTAAGAATGGATTGGAAGGATTGTGGTTATGTCCATTTAGTGGTTGTAGAAGTTGATGTATTTTTTATGATGATTTTCTTGTAACACTTGAGAAGTATACATATGTAATGCCTTAGCGCATTGAAATAGAGTGAAAGATCAGAGTAAATGTAACAAAGTATTATCGATTTCATTCTGAACTAACACTTGGAAGAGCATAGCTTTGAACTTGTATGTAATATTTATTTTACTATAATGCAAGAGATCTTTGCTTTGGTGTGTGGGTTTCTTCTTGGAAGGGTTTTCCCATGTAAATTTTGTGTTATCATTTCATTGTTTCTATCCTATATTCTTATATGTGCATCTTAAATGAACTATAATTGCAAAGTTTTAAATGATTTATTTGATTCTCTCTCCTGAAGATTAGCATTAGGAAGGCATATTCCACACTCTTCTTTCTCGTCATAATTGTGAAGTATGGTTGATATAATTAGTAATTTTTTTTTATAAAATTACTTTGCATAGTGAGCTTGAGAATTCATTCTTTGCATTGTTGCAAGTAAATTACAAAAAAGGTTGGTATAGATGGACATGGTGGAACTAATAGTTTGTCAATGAGGGATGAATAATGAAAATTTTTTTATTGTAATATGTTAAAATGTATTTCCAAGTTGATTAGTTTACAATGCGCTTTGCACATTTCAACTCACTCTTAATGCAATAGAACATATATTTTGGAAATAAATATATCTATTTGCATTAACCTATTTTTTTGAAGGTGGCAAACAATATATCTATTTCCATTCACCTAATTTTGGGAAGATAGCAAATATTTACTATACCCATGATAGGACATAATTCTAATTTAACATGAACATGTCTTATCATATTAATAAAAATATTTGATTTTTTTTTGGGTATTTTATTGTTGTTAAGTAGGGCCAAGGCTATTGCCTACTATACACACGATCGACCTCTCTCCCTTATTTGACACTTTTTGGTTTATAAAAATATATTTTTTAAAATATTTTTTTATAAAATTATTTTCGTTTATAAAAATGTTTTAAAATTTATTTTTATTTAATATTTGGTTTGGGTGGGCCTTCAATCCCCTTGGGTTCACCTTAGAATGTGTTGGGTATGCCTAGAGACCTACCTAGGTACCTTGGGTTCATTGTGGGTCCTTGTGAAGGACCCACGTTGCCACAATGAACCCATGGTGCCTATGTGGGGTCCTAAGCATACCTTGGCAACTCCCATTGTAAGACCCATACTTGTACCTGTTCAGTATAGGACTATGCCCTCCAAGGGGTGTACCTAATAACTTATGTTTCATTTAATAAATTGGTTACAATATGAGGCCAACATTTCTAAGATCTATTATTGACCATTATTATGGAGGATATAAAATGGAATGTATCCATTCAATGAGGGTTATATATTAATTTCTATATAAAAATATTATTAGATATTATTTTGAGCACTTGTATTTGAGCATTTGGATTTGAGAAGAAAAACCATTAGATCTATTTGAGATTAGAGGGTGCCACCCCTTTAGTGGATGATATCACTTAGAATTCAAATTGAAGTTTCATTTTGGTTGTAGAATAGCTACATTATATTAGACTTTTGTTGATGTTTACCATGAATATGCACACTATATTTTATTACTATTCAATTGCTATTATAATTTTCTATTATTGTGAAGCATTTTAATGCGCCTAAATTTTATTGTAATAAGAAAAAGGATTGGAAGTTACATTTGTTATTTTTGGTGTATTTTTTGGAAAATATAATGGAAATAATATAATGTAAATATAACTTTGATAAGGCCTAAGTTGAGTACTAAAACCTAATATTATTTTTCCCAAATATGTAACATTTGAAAAGAGTTTAAAATAAATTTAGTCAAATTTACATATTTTTTTTGTATTGATACTCTACAATCATATTCTTGCATGAGATATTTTCTTTTGGATTCATTCCTTTATGCACTTATGCATTTTTACCCTAGTCCTTACACCTTGTTGCATAACATTAAGTGTTATATCAAATATTAGGTTTCTCACACCAAAATGACTATCTCCCTCATCTATCCACGTTTTGTACCCCTTTAACTTTTATTCTCTAATCCTATCATCCATTTTGAGAGGACACTCATGTTCTTTAAACTTTCCTATCATCTCAAGAGGGCATCTTACTTCCCTCTTTTCCATCACTTCCATCCATCCAATGATTGGGGAATCCTACAATTAGTTCCATCTCTCCAAAAGCCGCTATATTTTATTCTTCTTCGAAACATTATTTCTTTTTTGTAACATCTCAAATAAGGAAATAATGAAGATGCATAAAAATTCTTATGACTTAACATGTCTTGTCATCTTTCGATTTTCCCAATAATGGAATAAGTTTTAATAACTTATTTAATCATTTATCATTTCTCCTAAATTCCTAATCCCATTTTTCTAAATCCTAATTCATTTTCCTACGTCATAATTCACTTGTTCTAATTCCTAATAACCTAGCCCCCTTTACCCTTTACACATGATTCTATAAAAACTAATTTATTAACTTTTTCCTTTCCACTTCACTACCTAAAACAAATAAAATGAATTCTAAATGTCCTATTATTCTACACACCACTCATTTCATAACGGTCTCCCAAATATTAAAAATACAATATAAAAATATTCTTTTTATCTCTACCATCTATCTTGCAACATCCAAACTAACTTAATCCCGACCCTTGATCTCCTAAATCTTACCCATTGATCTCACTTTCTAAAATTCCATATATTCATCTATCCCCAAATCATTTTCATATACATACATGCTTGATTATATTATTATACTATTGGAATAAGCAATGACATACCATCCAACCAACAATCTTGGAGCATAACTACTATTTTGGTGGAACAAAAACTCTCTGATTAAATAGATTATTTATTTTATTTAAAGAAAGAGGTGGGTCCCACATGAGTAAGGAGCTCACCTGCTGAATATAAATGCTTTTTAGAAGGGCCTACAACACCAGGGCACCGAGAGCCAAACCAAGGCTTCACTAGTAGAATAACACTCACAACTCAAAACATTAAATTGCATGAATCACTATAACAATCAAGGACATAATCATTAAAAAGACCTAGAACTCAAACGATACATTATTAAGAAAGAGCCAAAATAATCTATTAAAGAAATATAGATTACTCCAAAAGAATGTGTGAAAAAAACACATGATATAAAAAATGATATTTTAAGACATTTGAGATCATCTAATTAAAATAATATTGAGCAAAGATTTTGAGTTTTTATTTATACTCGTTTTAATAGCTTGAATTCAGAAATTTTGGAATTTCTCCTTAGCCAGAGAAGACTCTCTTCCATCTTCATGGCTGCCTTGTACTAAATATCTCGCAGGATTCATGTAATTGCGTTTTGATTTAAGAAGAAATATGGGAAGCTAAATGCCATGTAGTAAAAAATCTTCTCCAGTTTGCGATCGAGAGTTCCATCGTCTTCTTTCTGGTATATCATAACGGCAGTCACTATAAACGCCTATCTACCAGTCATCTGTTGTTTCAAGTAGCCAATTATGCATTTTCCACTTGCCACTGTCAATGGCATAAAATATCTGATTTTGAGTCGCTGGCTGTCACACTACCCACCTACTATATGCTCCCCTGGTACGTCAACTCCTCACAGATATTATGTGTATGCAATCTGTCATATGACGCCAGGTCCTCTCATTGCCCATGAGCCCCTCGCGCACTTCGTGACTGGATTTATGTCCGTTTGTTTAAATTCTATAGCAGAGGTAATATGTACGATGTTGACTTCAGCAAACAGAATTCAGACTCAGAGCAGCGAAACAGACGTTATAGGTAAATGATGAACACAACTGGAAGAAATCTTGTCAGAAAAGCATCAGACATAGCTTCTACTAGAGGTAAATATATCTGGAAGCTTTAGGGTAAAAGGATTTTCAGGCATTCCTAAACAGTCCTGTTGACAACGATGTTGGCTTCATATAGATTTCCATATTCTACCCTAGGTAGTTTCCCAATAATTGTTCATGGGTTTTATTATACTTGTACGATAGGAGGATGGCTGGTGAAGAACAGAATCCAGTGCTGTGAATAGTAACACTGGTATTTTGTACTCGAAGATTATCAAGCCATGTGGAGTTCATTATTCAATATAAAATCTTCTATTTTTGCAGTGGAGCCTTTCTTATTCATTTTACTCTGTATTAATAACTTCTCCCCAGTTCCTCTAAAGTTAAACTGTCGCTTCTGAGATCATTTTTCCTTTTTATTTCCCTTATGTGGGCTGGGCAGGATTTACCCTACAGCCAGCTCTGAACCCTCTATCTTCTTAATAACTAAAAATAAATTTGACTGTATTGTATAACCAAATACCCTAAAAACGTGCATACAACGGTCAAATATTGCCCTCCTTGGACATACAGAAAAGGTACACTTCATCCGGAGGGTTTCGCGTTCCATTGATTAACTTTATGCTAGCTATTACACCTTAATATGGAATGGGTATCTTAGTATGTGTATTATGAATATTTATTATAGGTTGAGCAGGTGAAAGGTTTTGGTTTTATTATGATATAATATATTATTATATTATATTAATATTGAATGAGAAATGTATATAATAAAATATTTTGTAATTGATTTCAGAGTATCATTTAATTTATTTTTCTTTGATAGATAAATAACTGCTATATGGGCCAACACCCGGTATTGCTTTTTTGGAAAGATATTACAAATGGAAATTCATTGAGCATATACTCCGTAGACTATACTTTTCCCTATAGACACCCTACTTTAATACCTTCAGCTCAAAATGTCCAAGGCCAGAGACAAAAGCCTGGATAATTACAGATAATATCCTAGACCAGATTGCAGATTGACGAAACTAACACCAAAAAAACATTATGAACACTTCTAAACATATTGAGCAAACTGACTATACAAACCCTTTAAATTGATTGCAAGTTTACCAACAAGGTTTATGCAAAAATAACCTTTAGACAACAAACCACCAGCCTTACTCATCACTATCCTCATCTGAGCCGAGTCGTTTCTGCCAGGCTTTGAACTCTGCGATCACTGGGCAATCTGGACCACAATTGACATGAGCTGGGCTTTTGACCTTCTGTTCTGGATCCCGCTCATCATTTTTGTGCCATTCTTCCCCCAGCCCTAGTTAGATTATAATTCAATTTTTATTATATAACAATATATTTAAGTATTATAAAATTAGAAAATTAAATATTAATTAATCTTTATATTTTTACATTAAAATAATTGTTGGGTTGTGAATGTTGACTATATTATTTTTATGGGTTAACATTTACCTCTTTTGATCATTAATATTAGCATCTAAAGTAACTGAATTTTTAATTCACAAGTACCTTTATCATGAAATAGGTTAACAATGGTCATTGTCTCTACGAGGAATATTTATTGTTACATATAATTGCTATATAAACTGTGTCATTGAATATAATTGAACAACTCCATTTAGTTAAAGAAGAGATCAAACGGGAGGATTGTAGATGTACCTAACAAGAAGTGGTTGGTATGGATGGAGTAGTGGGCCATTGGGTTTCAGTAGCTAGCCTCCCACATGTTTCACATATAAAAAACATTCCACTGATATGAAGTATAAAATTGTCAATAACCTCTAGTGTGGACCAATCCAAGTTGTCAATCTTAGGTACTTCTTGCATCCAAATGAAGATATTAAAATATGTAGAGTCTCTATGCTTCCACTCTACTTGTTGTTGGGGCTTTTTCTTGCTTTAAATCTAAACACTATTCTAGAAAATATCTTGGAAAGAAATACTTCAAAGAATTTCAAAATTCATCTATGTAAACAAAGAATTTATAATCAAATAGATCAAGGAAAAGACCAACACATGAGAGAAGGCTCTTCTCTCCTTTGAGATTTACATATCTTTGAGAAGATGAAAGAAATACAAGATCTCTTCAAAGGAAAATACGGTTGAAATCATATGAAATGATCAATTCTTCTAAAACTATTTACTAATTAAGTGATACTTTATGACACAATTCTAGATTCACACAAGTTTAAGAAAAAAAGAAGGAAACATACAATAATTGATAGCATTACGTTATTGTAAATTATTTGCAATGCATTATTAAATTACATGAGCTATTTCTAAATAAATTGTCATATTAAAAATGTATTAAATTATTAGAAAATAATTAGTATTGGTTCCTTGTATCTTATGCATAGGTTCAAGCATAAGATCATAAAGATAAAAGGGCAGTTCATGCTTCATGTTTATATTGATAGACCTTATGTACTTCATTGTGTCTTTCAAAAATTAGGTTATCAACTACTTAATATGAGACAATTAGACTTTACTATTAATCTATAATAATCACCCTTTTCTCAAAATGTTAGATGTGAAATTTTTCTTACCAATTTATAAATATGCAACAAGATTTTTTACAACATTGTTTAAATACAAGCTAACGCAATTCTAATAAGATCATAACAAACATGTATAGAAAATAATCTTTCTTCAAGAAATGAGTAATATAATATTTTCATATTTAGAATTTAAGAATATTTTGCATTGAACTCTTAGAAAAGAAATGCATGAAAAATCCTTATGAAATATGCATATGAAATAATCTTTGTAGCTTCCTTTTCCTCTTTATAAGGAATAACAATTCTCATCTCATGGTTGATTGAAACTTATCACTCATTGAACAATATTGAGTTTGTTAGAAAGTAACATTTCCAAAAGTGCACATGAATCCTAGCTTCCCCAACAACCAAGGGCTCATCCACTAGAGCTGAAGCAATGAAATGTTGTAAGAATGCAATGAAAAAAGGAAACTATCTTAATTTCCTTAGCTCGTAATTGCACTTTGATCCTCCAAAAGGAATCAAGCATCAATCATAGTACATCACCACCCACTGTGTTTCTAGTTGATAAATAAGAGATCTCTAAATTATTATAGATATATTTGCCCACAAAAAAATGTTGTACTGATATTTGGGATGGATACCCCTCACATTATATAGTTGAAAAGGTTTTGATAACAATCTATCCACTCAACTTATGCATCTAAATGAAGCAACATAGTTCTTCCTAGAAACATGTCACGAGATTTAGAGGGGTCATGTGCAATGCAAGGCCATTACCATGATAACTAACCATTGTCCATATGAAGCTCTAAGATATTTAGGACAAATTCAAAGAATTATTACCATTAAAGGAGGATGAACAAAGTTCTTTTAAAAGAAGAAAACATAAAATATACTAGCCATGGTATTATGCTCTTCCCAAAACCTCCCATTTTGTAACAATACATACTTTGAGACTCCATACCTAGATAAAAATTTATGTTAGATATATAAGTATCTTTTATATATATATCCCAACATATGCAAGTTACTATTAACATAGGAATTGTAAAATTCAAATGAAACCTCTAGATGCAATAATATACAATTTATTTATTTTCTCTATAAAATTCCTCCAAACTCATTAAGGTAAGGGTCAATAATTAATGGTAGATTCAAAATTGGCCAAGTAAATACTAACCAAGACTTTATACTTTGGCTACAACAAGACTTCATTATTTCACTTGTGTAAGGATAACTAATAGTTAGGAAAGGACAAAGATGAATCATTAGTATTCATTTCTAAATTTCCTTGTCAACTCATTAAATTATTCATTAATTGAATAATCTACCTGTAAAATCATTTTAATTTTATTCATATTAGTTTGAAATATATAGTGTCTAGATTGATTCTTACTTCCTTAATAAAAATTTTCATTTTATTTTCTAGTAGTAAGGTTGTATCAATCCAGCAACTAACCAAAGTAGGATTAACACTTTCCCCTTATAAGGTAGGATTTAGCCACAAAGGTATCAATTCCCAAAAATAAACCTTTAAAAAATCTATTTCCTTTATATTCCCACTAAGATTTGTAATTATAGGAGTTCGATAATTAACCATTTCTTTAAAACCATACTACAATTTGTTAAGAAAGGAAGAAACATCATTAAAAAAATTTGTTACTTTGGAATTCTTTGTGATTTTTTTGGGGCCTATTTGGATTATACCTAGAATTCTTATAGATAATATTCATGGTCATAATTCTAGGGATCCACTTAACATTCAAATCTAACAACTTTTGGGTCACACTATGAATATTCTTTATAGATTTTCTCATGTTGTCATAATATTCCTAGAGATCATCAATTAAATTGATCAAGCTGGATACTCTAGAAATGATAATTCTCTTTAGAAAAATACTATAGAAATGATAATACTCTAGAAATGGTAATTCTTCTAATTGTGCAAATCCTTAACCTATTAGAATAATACATTGATATCTCTCTAAAACTAGAAAAATTCTTATGGAACATTTGGTGGAGGAATAGTTAATTTTGTACTTGATTATTTTATGTTCTAACAACAATTTGTAGACTTGGATTTTCATGCTTCCCATTCCTTATTTATAAATATAACATCTTGTAGCAATTCATCATAGTCCCTTTATAATTTACTTGTTAGAACATCAGTAAATTAAACAATATCCACAACAAGAGATGCAAGATTAGGAGCAAGCATGTCTTACACTATTTTATCAGTAAGTGGACTGATTTCACCTTGAGTGTCATCAAAATATTATGGATCTTAGAATTCTCTTGGGAAATAAACCATAATGACAAGGGTTCTAGATGGGGACAATACTTTTATCCTTAATAAAAAACACTAGCTTATTTAATATCTTTAGACACTCTCACTTTATTCTTTTTTCTCTAAGTGTCAAATTTTAATGTTGAGGTCATACCCCATTCAATTATAATATTATCAATACCCACCTCAAATATTAATGCACTTTCTACTAAAGTAAGGTCATTGTTTAGAAAATTCTTTCCTTTTCATAAAAGCAATCCTTGCATTGGTTTATAGGCTAAGAGTGAAATAATTAAATTCCTTACTCTTAATAAAATAATCATTGAACATAAACATCTCACATGCCTTGATCTATACATCATTTATACTTTTTTTACCACAAAGGCCTTCCCACACTATGAAAACTTATGAGGTAGTGACCTAAGGTTTACATTTATGCTCAAGGAAATAGCTTTGATTATTTCTCTTTCAATTGGGTGTGTATTAACAGAAAAAGTATCCCTTTTTCTTTAATTTTAGAATAATCAACAATAAATGAGTCTAATGTTGTCTTGATTTAGTGTTGTAATGTGTTTTACACATTCACATTAAATCTAGGACCCTTTTTAATAAAATGGACTTACCATTTATTATTATTGCATAGTTGAAAATCTTTCTACTGTATGTACAAACAATATAGAGATATAAATACATAAATTTATCCTACTTCCCGTGGATGTAGCCAAATTGATAAACCATATATATCTTTCGTCTTGTGTCTTTAATTCTGTTTTTGCAATTCCAGTTTATTTTCTCTTTTTATTCAACATAAAATCACAGTACATCTTCTCATTGTGCAAAGACTTAACCTATTCAAATAATACATTTCTATCTCCCTGAGACTAGGAAACTTCTTATGGAACATTTGATAAAGGAATACTTTTTTTTCTACTTGATTATTTGATTTTCTACAAGTAATTTATAGACTTTGATTTTCATTGTCCCTATTCCTTATTTATACTTATAACATCTTGTAGCAATTCATCATAGTCCCTTTAAAATTTTCATGTTACAACATCACTAAATTAAATAGTATGGACAACGAGACATGCAACATTAGGAAAAGGCGTGTATTGCACTATTTTTACTATAAGTGGACCAATTTCTGGTTGAGTGTCATCAAAATATTGTGACTTATAATGCTCTTGGGAAATAAACCATAATGTTAAAGTTTCTAAATGGGGTCAATATTTTCATCCTTAATTAAAAAATCATAGCTTGCTCGATATCCTTAGAGACATTCCCACTCTATTTTTTTTCTCAAAGTGTCAAATGCTAATATTGAACAAAAAAATTTGATTTTTTTAATTATACTCGTTTTAATAGCTTGAATTCTGACAGTTTAGGATCTATATTTAAGTGTGTTATGTTTTCGAATTTCTCGTTAGCCAGAGAAGACTCTCTTCAATCTTGATGGCTGCCTTCTACTAAATACCTCAAAGGATTAATGTAATTGCGTTTTGGTTTAAGAAGAAACATGGGAATCTAAATGCCATGTAGTAAAAAAATCTTCTCGAGTTTCCGATCGAGAGTTACCGACTATCGTCTTCTTTCTAGTATATTTCAGAACGGCAGTCATTATAAACGCCTATCTACCAGTGATCTGGGTTTTAAGTAGCCAATTATGGACTTTCCACTTGCCACTGTCTGGCATAGAATATCTGATTTTGAGTCGCTGGCTGTAGCACTAGCCACATACTATATGCTCCCGTGGTACGTCAACTCCTCACAAAATATTATGTGCATGCAATCTGTCATATGACGACAGGCCCTCTCATTGCACTAATAAACAACTGAATGCCCACGGGCCCCTCGTTGCACCTCGCGCACTTCATTACTTGATTTATGTCCGTTTGTTTAAATTCTATAGCAACGCAATATGTACGAAGTTGACTTCAGTAAACAGAATTAAGACTCAGAGCAGCGAAACGGACGTTATAGATGATGAACACAACTGGAGGAAATCTTGTCAGAAGATCATCAGACATAGCTTCTACTAGAAGTAAATAAATATATATGAAAGCTTTAGGGTAAAAGGATTTTCAGGCATTCCTAAACAGTCATGTTGAGTCGTTGACAACGATGCTGGCTTCAAATAGATCTCCATATTCCATCAATTCAATAGACCTAATAAAATATATATTTAAATTATAGCTAACAAAGTATGTATCAACACTAAATCAATCTCATGGGTATAGACAATCCACATCGGAGTCATCCTATAGACAATGTTAATTATTTGATTACTTTCTAAAATTCATTTATCTTCTATTAATTAAATAACTTTAATTATTTAATTAATTTATTTTTTATCTTTATTCAATCTTGATTAATTAAATAAATATTATTTATTTAATTACGTTGTTAATTAAGTTATCCTCTTTCTAAAATTAAATAAATTCTTATTTAATTCACTCTCATCACATTTTCAACTATAATTAAATAATCATTTAAAATTATTTAATTATTCTTTAATCCTATTCTCCAGTTTTAATTCCCAAATTTTGAATGTTGAATTAAATAATCATTTAATTCATAAAAAGAATTATTCCTAGCATATTCTTCTGTGATTGGATAGTCTTTATGTTATATAGTTAGTCACTTACCACTTAAGTCAAGATTTAATTAGATCAATTAGTCATCTCCTAATTTAATATCTGATTGTCTTTGACGAATGGAATCTTTGTCTTAATCAGTCAGTTATCTATTTTTATTCTTCTACGTGCAAAATTTTATTAATTAAATAACTTTATTTATTTAATTATTTCATTTGTGCATTCAAATAGACCATTTCCTCTATGCTAATATTTATCCTTTACATGCAATCATTATTCTTCTAAGTTTTGAATAGTCTCAACTAAAGATTAAATTATTATTTAATCTTAATCTATATTTTTTATGCTTTATTACTCATGTTATTACTGACACTAATCTTAATGCATGTCAAATATTTCAATCTTAATCGTCCATCTATCTTTCAATCTGAGCCTATAATTCAAAAACCCTGTTTTCTATAAATTGGCTTTACCTTCATCATTATTACTCCTCTCTAAAATCTTATGAATTTTGGAAGCAATCAACTTTAGAATCTTTGGTGTTTTGCTAATAACACTATCATAGGTTATACTTGCACACTTAAGAGAAATTTAAGGGAAATTATCATACAACAGAAAAAATGGAGAAGGAAAATCGAGGTTATGCATGGAATTACATAGATATTTAGTGGGATCTTTCTATTATTTATGTTTTAAGCTTTCCATTGTTCTTTTTTGTTAGCGTAGGTTTATATTTCAGTTTATTACATTGTATTGCTTAATCTTGCTTGTTTTCCTGTGTTACACATCCCACAACAACCAAATGGGTAGCTAATCCATAACCTACATAACTTAAAGATCCCAAACACTGAAGCATGCAAACTCATCATCACATTAGTATCCTACAAACTAAGATATAAATAAGATAATCTTGTAGACAACAAGACCCAAACACCAAATCAACCACATATTTGATTCACCAAATATTACCACAAATGAGTAACCATAGTCAGGGAACCATATAAACATCAAGAATATAAGAACAACCTCCTAACACCAATACCATATCATCACCAAGCAATCACATACATGATCATGTTGTGTCAATTATAAAATGTACTAGCATATCCATCACACCATAATCATCACCAATGTTCTACTTGCATTCAACTATCACCCACACAAGACTCTTTATTTAGTCTCTACCCATGTCAACTCATGTCCTCAAGATCGAAGTCAACCTATGTAACTATCACCATAAAATTTTAACTCTAAAAAAAACTTGTAAACCTATACCAAGAAGTATGAGATTTATAATCAGCTATACCATCATAAATATCATATAAGAATATTTACTCCCTCAAGGTTTCATTTCTTGACTCATTCAAATTCTCATGCAATAACACCCCAAATCTCAAGCTCCTACAAGTGATATTGAACAAGTATAATCCTCTTTGTGTACCATAAAATAAAAATCTACTTGATCCATTATGTAGTATACAACACATGCTCTCCAATGCCTATTCAAAATTGAAAATTTGATTCCATATGCAAAAGTTATGCTCAAAACCATGAATAAGATAACATCTAAATTTTAGGCCCCAAAAGCTTATCACAATAGAAAAATCATGGAACCAAATATATACCACTACATTGTACTTGGACCCACCTTTCCAACAAGTTTACAAAGTTGAAAATTTGACATCGTTGGTGAATTTTATGCTTGTTTGAAAAAAAACTTCTCTAAATTGTCTTATAGAGGTATCTTGGTGGCCCTTGGGTGGCTAGGTGGTGGATCCACTGGTGGTGGTGACACTTTGGTAGTGTCTAGGTGGCAAGGAGGTGGTAGAATTTAAAATATTTTAAATTTAAATAAATTTTGGGTGGTTAATTTTTTTAAGGCATGTGGCTTGGAGGCTGGTTCCCCACTCAACTGGGAGCTGAGAGCTAGGTGCTAAGCCTCACTAGCCTGACTTAGTGTTGGTCAGTGGCGCTACCACTATAAACAAGTACCACAGGGTACCCCACTGGTATTATGGGTATAGGGGGATCTACATACCCCTCAATTATTATTATTTTTTTAATTTTTCAATTTTAATTTTTATCTTTGCAGATATTCATTTTTTCAATTTATGTAGATTTCTTTTACAACCTTTGTGATTGTAGGACCGTATGGTTAGTGGTCTAAAGCCTAAAACAAATTGCATTTTTTTTCATGTGGTTAAAATAGGGAAAATTTTATATCAATTTTATTTTCTCAACCATCTTGGATCCAATGGTGAGTTATGTTTTGTCTCAAGAGGTCATCTACAAAATTTCCTCTACAAAACCATCATCTGAAAGAACAATCCAAGAAACCCTTTTGATCCAAAATTCTCATGCCTCAAATTTGTAATTAATCTAACAAATATTCAAACCCCAAAAGCCCAAATATGCAAAACAAACTCTTGCACATGTGTTCCATATCTTGTAGTGCCCTAGATCTAACCTACATTATCATGAATTCAACTTTGCACCAAATCTACTCAAACAAGGGTTATAACAAAACCTGGTATCTCACATGATGTCTCATAACCATGGAATCTCTTATACCACTTGTTAGGAAATAATGCACCATACCCACATTCATAATCCATTTCCTGCATAGCCCCATGAGATAAAAGCATACATACAAGCTTACAAAATAACCATAATACATAGATCAAAATAGAAAAACCATAAGATAACACAAGATATACCGTGGGAAAATCCTCAAGAGGGAAAAGTATAGCCCCCAGAAGCATCCATAATCCAACTGTTATTCAACAATAAAAAAATACATGCACTTGAAAAGTTACCATGAATACTTCTAAAGCATCAAGCCTCTCCAATGCATCCTCCATGTGTCTAAGCATGAATCCACACATCCCATGCCATGCTTCACATTCGTACTCCTCAAAAAGACTCAATAATGACAACCCACTCACCCAACTAACCTTATCCACTAAACAAGTGTTTCTTTTATAGATACAAGCTCATACAAATACATCTAAGTGGTAAGATAAAACCATGTGCAACATAACCAAGTGAACACAAAACCATTCACCCCTCATTTAATATTGGGTACTAAGTTTTCACTTTATTAAATTCTTTCCCCAAATATTAAATTATTATCCTTTGTCTCCCACACATTAAATAATAAACCAATGTTACAATACAACTTTATAAGTGGTCCCAAATAATTATCTAATGTGGCTAAACACAACTACTAGGTGCACCATAGTTAAATAATAATTTAATTACAACATTATAACTATTTATGTAATTGTGTACAACACCATATCCTAACATAAATCATGGATAATGTGTTCGTCTTCTTTAAGAAAGGCCTCTAAACTCAAAAATCTAAGGTAGAATAATCAATGATGGATCCTAGAAGTCATCCTATAAAATATTAACTAAGAATTTTCACTCTAGCTATGACAAGACAACTTAGAATCACTTGTATAAGGATAACTTATAGAAATGAAAGAAAAAATATGAGTAATTAATATTCATTTGCAAAATTATTTTTCCACTTATCAAATTTTAAAATCAACCAACCACTTCTCTTGTAAACTAGTTTTAAATATATTCATATTAGTGGCATAAACAACATCTATATCTATTCTTACTTCCTAAATAAAGCTTTCTACTTTATTTTCCAATAATAAGGGTTTATCAATCTAACAACTAACCAAAATAGGATTGAATTTTTACCCTTCCAAGATATATCCAAAGGTACCAAGTACCCAAAGTCATCCTTCTAAATATTTATTTCCTTTATCTAATAATTGGAATTTGTAATGATAGGAATTACATTATTAATAAATATATTCAAATCACCATCCTAATGTTTCAAAAGTGCTCCCAACTTGTTAAAAAAGGTAGAAACATCACTCAATAGCTTGGTAACTTCAAATCATAGCTATGATTTTTCTTGGCTATCTAGATCATACTTTAAATCCTTGTAGATGATTTTCTTGGTCATTATTCCAAGGGTCCATTAACATTCAAATTTGGCAACTTGGGGGTCACATTATGTGTGTACTCTACAACTTATCTTATGTTATCATGACATTCCTAGTGGTCATCAATTGATCTAATCAATTTACATACTTTGGTTTTGAGAGTTCCACTTACAAAATTTAAAACTTCTTATCTACTTTAAAAATTCTACTACTTATTCTCATTCTACAAAACCTTAACATATTCTAACAATATACTTCTATCTCTTTAATGAAGACACCTCCTATGGAACATTTGGTAGATGAATACCCTTTTTTAACTTGTTTGATTTTAATATATAAATAATATCCAGGCTTAGATTTTTACTCTCACAATTCCATATTTTTCCTTGTAACATATATTTTAGTGATTAATCATAACAAATCTATAATTATTTTATTGTATCCTCATCGAATGGAGCAATATGGACCACAATATATGTACCTTCAAGAATCGGTTTGTTTGACTCTTTTAACAACATGGACAAATCAATCCTAGAGAGTCATAAAAAAAATGAATTATTATTATTTCAAGAAATAGATCATAATTCCAAGGTTTATTAATGTGGAAAATACTCTTATCCTAAATAAAACTTCCTCTCTTGCTCAATATATTGAGATACATCCCTAATTTAACTGTTTCTCTTCAAAGTGTCAAAAGCTAATATTGATTAAATGTCATATCTTGATAATAACAAGTGTCTACTCTCCCTCACAAGCCTTTTGAACTATTTTTGTGTAATATTATCAATTTTACATCAAATCTTGAAACATTTTTTGTTGAATTAGGGTTATGACCAAAGGCCTTGGGAAATTCTTTCCTAGTATGTAAATAATTCATAGCATGGATTTTTAGTTTAATAATAAAATTATTGAATTCCTTAGTTCTAATTAATTGATCATCAAACATAAACCTCTTGTATTCCTTGGTCCTTACATAACTTGTAATTTCATCACTTTTAGAGTCTTCCAACATTTAGATAACATAAGGGGTAGTGACCTGAAGTTTTTATGTATTCTCACGGGACTAAATAGCTTTTATTATTTTTCTGCCATGGAAAAAAAATAATCTAACCCTTCTATTTCACTGTATGTCACCAAATGTTTTGAAGGGTTTATATTTTTCCAACTTTTGGTGGGGCCTCAAAAGTTCTTTCTAGTAAAAATTTCTTACCTTCTAATTTTTATGATTCAAGAATGTCACTTTATTGTTCAAATTCAACCCTATTAACATGTGTAATAAGAATGTTAGGGATAGCTATATAGGTTATAGGGATATCAATTTGCCTAACTCTTAGTTGTATAAAACTAATGGTGTCAAATTTTTCTAATATGATCTTCATCCTTTCTATGGGGTTTTCAACTTGCATAAAAATCTTGCAAATTTGGACCACTTTCCTTTATCCTTACCTAAGAAACTATTATTCAATACAATTTCTTCCTTTCTAGATTTTATTATTATTATAATTGGAACTCCTAATAAGTTCTTCAAATTTCACCTAATAATGTTCATACCCTACCACATCAACTTTTTTTTATCAAATGGATGAAGGATTTATGATCACACTCTTGATTATATATATTCTATAGTATATTTTCATATGATGTCATATATTATATATCACATACATCTTTACCTCAAACCAATAAAGTATGATAGTTTAAGTTGAGAAGGGAGAATTAAATTTCTCCTATAACTTATAATGCATTCATAGTTCATGATTTTCATTTGATAGAATATTTATACATAAAAAGTTATCAACATGATACTCAAATTGGCACTTTTTGGGAAATAAGTTTGACACTAACAACTTAGATAATAGCTTTTCCCTCATGTAGGGACTAGTCATCCTAGTTGTGTTCTTTACTTGGAGCTTATTTGTTATTCAAAGTTTTGGAAAAATACATGAGGACTTTTGGTAGCCTTTTCCAATTAAAGCTAGATCTTCTTAATATAGGTGTGATAAACAAGTACTCAAAGATAGAATACTGAACATTGGAATTGTGCCTATTTCAGTGAGGAGTTTGTAATTTCATAATTTAGAGCATCCCATTTTGCAATTTTGGAGAATTCAACTATACATAAATATTACTATCCCATTCTCTAGCTAATATATACAAATATATATGGCACAATAGTGAATATCACCTAAAGGAGTTTCCATTCCTTTATTTCTTTATATTTTATAAATATTGATGCAATTAGCCAAAATGATCACATAGTCATAAATTATGTAAATGCATGCTTTGAGTATTGGAAGTGAAGACCAATGATCCTTTATAAATCATGGGATGTACATCAAATGTTTTAACTTGGCATATATAGTGGTATGTGTCCTAAAAGAAACCAATAAAAGATTGCATAGCCAAAAGCTTAATTTCCAAATAAGGGATTAGTTCTTATTTCTCCCCTTGTTTTTTATCTATGTAATTAGTTAGTCATTTTTATCTCTAACTTATCATAATACTATTAGACTCCAAACCCATCTTATACATGTCCAATATGGATTTAGCTTTACAATTCAAAAGGAAAATCATTTGGAATAATTCATTATTTATTGTTATGATTATACTACCTTTTGCATCATATATACTATGATTCCTAGTGTTATACATTTTAGTTGATCACTCAAGTAACTTAGGGCTAAAAAAATAATTTGAGACAACCACCTTTCTTAAATCAAATATCCATGCATTATAAGTGCAATCCTTCAACATGATTTATTGTAGAAGATATTAAATAATTGCCCCTACTTTTAAATTTTATTATCTATTCCAATTTTTGACTTACAATATTCTAGTGAATTAGTAAAGGATGCTCTATTGGTGGAACTTTTAAAAGGATTCATAACCTAGAGAAGTGAATTGGTTAGGTCTTGAATATATTTCTTCTTTGAAGTCGTGATATACAAAAAAAACTTTACCATCTAGGGTTTTTATTTGAAATATTAATGATGTTATTAGGGAAATAATTTTTTGTCTAGAATTGATAAATTATAACGAGGAAATCACACACCCATACAATCCCTCATAAATACTTGAAGAAAATTTCTTATATAGCTTGATTTGTAGATTGAATACAAATTTTATGTCTATAATGATCTTTCACGAGTCATTTACAAAATCTTATGTATATAATTATGTGAGAATAGAAAATGGTAATGTAGAAAATATATCCCAATTCACCTCAATAACGAAGACAACTACATGAATATTTTTCAAGAATATAAACATGGATTAAAACGTTTGGAGGAAAATAAACAAGGTTGTTGATTACTTTTCAACTTTGAGAACAATAGCACCATGCAACCATGCTAGTTCAATATTTATGAGGAGAGAGGATTCTCTTGTGGCTTGAAGACCTTAGCGTGGCATATAGGAACATGAATTAGTAGAAGTACTTTGATGTAAAATAACTTCGACTGTTTGGGCATGACATATATAAGAAGTCATACTACCATGGAAGTATTTAAAGTGTGGGCCCAAGGCTTAAATTTGATGGTCGTATGGCCGTATTTAGTCATTTTAGCTATAAAATACAATTAAAATTTTAGGAAGACTCTATCACTTGAAAGGAAAAAATTTAGTTAAACTGTCAAAAATTCTATGTAATTATTCTATATATGTTTTTTCAATCTACATATATTTTTCTTAAAATAGATAACCTTTAATATTTGAAAGGCAACTTCAAATAAATGACTGTCACAAAAAAATTGCTTGACAAGCAGGGTCGACCGTCAAATTTAAGCCCTGACTGTGGGCCTCCCTAGAACTAGCACGAAGACCAATGTAACATTCCATGTCACCAACAAAATTTTATAGCCAAGACACATGATTTGAGCAAGGTCCACATAGATTCACACAAATAAATCCCTCAAATAAAAAAAAGGTACTTTATTTAAGGCAATCAATCATAGTCAGCATTGGGACCCACCTTTCAAAAACCATATTAAATAAAGACCATGTGACTATGCTAATATAGGTAATGGAATCAAAGCATGAAGACAAAAGGAATGCATGGTCCACTAAATAAATCTTGAATAATTTCCAAAGGAAGGAAAAATAGGGAACCAAGAACAAGTAATCACTAGCGCCAAGCCAAAGTGTTGGGGCTTAGAAAGGAACGTTACAATATAAAGTCAATGGACTATGGACTACACAAAAAGGCCTCGCACAACCCTCACCTTAAATCATATGTAGGGGTTCACTTTAGTGTGCTGGCATATAAATAAAGCACTCGAACCCATAAAAGGCTAAAGGAAGTGAGAAGTAACAAATACACTAGGATTTTCAATTTTAAAATACGTTTGTTCCAATGGTAATCTCATGACAAGGACCAATGTACACTACTCAAGACTAGACTAGACACTATGCAGAACTCTTAACGTGTCCCAATGTGTTCTTACGAGTATGCATCAAGGGAGATATGAGACTAAAAGTTGAACCAAGACATTTAGGAGGGGACCGTAAAGGAAGAGGGTTTAGATAATTTTTTAAATGTTGATGAAACAAAAAATGATGTGCTTAAGAGCAATGAAAATGGGGATTTGGTTATAGAGGTGATGTTTGATCTGATAAGAGAGAATGGAGACAAAAGGGTGTTTTTAATGGAAGAACAAAGTGTCGAAGATAAGTAAAATTTAGAATGTATTTTTTTTAATGATGTTATAGATTGCATTGTTGAGTGTCCACATAGATCAATCATTTTATTTTCTTAAAAGTGATGCCCTCTTAATTAGACTTTTGTAAATGGGAAATTTATGTTACTTACAAATTCAAAACAACTAAGCATGTTCAAGAAGTGCTTCAATATGGAACCTAGGTTATTTGTGTTCAAGTCTGATATTTACAAACTTGAACATTGGATTTTCACCTTGAAAGCCCTTCTAGATAATGATATTCAATTTGGGTGAAGCTTCTGTGTTTGAACTTTTTCTTCATACCCTTCTTGTGGGAAATAGTTTCACAACTTGGAAAAGTTATCTAGTGCAGGAATAACTCTAATAAGCTTTTTAGTTTAAGGGTGCACCCTAGGGTTTGGTGGAACTATTTTTAAATAACTAACTACCTAAAAAAAATTAAGCTTATCAAACTAGGATTTGAGATTTACCAGCTATTAGTAAACTTAAATAAACCTAATGCTTATTTTTATTGTCAACAAGAAGGTTAATTGATAAGATATTGCCATGCTAGAAGGAACAAAATCGTACAACCTCAAGTCTTAGCTCCTAGTAAGAAGCAAGTCAAAAACTAGCATTTAGTTTCTACAATGCCTAAAGATACTACCAATGCACACAAAATTATTAAACCCCCTTCTAATACCCAACATGATAATAAGTCCTCTATTATTCTTGCTTCATCTTACAAAGATGTGATGGAGGATGGATGGTGAGTTATAAAAAAGAGAAAATATTTTTTTGGGTTTGTTCATAGTTAGAGTGGATTCATTTCACTCTAAGGTTATCATTATTCATTATCTCAACATGATTTAAAATATTTAGACCAAGCTTCCACCTTTCCTTTCTATTCTACAAGGAAATGATCAAGGTTCTCATCTCCTACTAATAATGGTAAGGGTATCTTTGATCACTTTGTCTCTTTGGCTAGCTAACCATTATGAATTTTTCAACAAGAGGAAGATCCTTCTATCTTCTCTCTACCATGATTTACAAATTTTTTTCTTGGAATGTGAGAAGGATATCTCTCCCTTATCATAAATATGAGTAAAGGATATAGTTATTAAGTGAAAACCTATTTTTTCCTCCACAAAGTTAAATTTACTGGTCTCCATCTTGCTTCTTCTCTATCCAACGTATGAAGAGATGCTTATTTTCTTCATATGTTGCATACATAAGCCAGGGGGACAGTCATTGGTAAAGGGGAGGAGCCATCACATAGTTATTTGTAGACCTTGGATTATACCAATAGCCAACCTCTTGGTTTACGCTCCTAAAATAGCTAAAGATAGAAGCCATAATAGGAATAGATGTCTAAAATTCTTCCTAATGTTCAGATTGGGTTATAGGAGGCTATTTAATATGGTTGAATATCCTAATGATTGTATCTATCCCAACCATCTTAAGTTAAGCAGTGAAGAATTTGATAAATTGTGTTATTCTTGTATCTCAATGGGAGTTATTGATCCACTGCATAATAAAATTTTCAGCCACGATAATAATTCATACACTTGGTCTAATTACAAAGTTGGGAATGATAGAAAGTTGAGAAGACTTGACTGATTTTGTATATCTTTCAACCTCCATGTTGTACAAGATACATTTACTTGTGTTAGAGTAGATTATTATTCTACTCTCTCAGATCATTTTCCTATCTTGTGCTTAGTTTCAAGGGGATGAAAAGAGTAGTATAGTTTCCAATTTTTCATATAAACTTAATACATCACTTTGAAAAATCCTTTCTACACGGTTTCTCTTGTTGGCATTTAGAATTCTATTCCCAAACCAAATGAAGGGGATTCTTATAGGGAATAGAAGTACTATGTTATTTCACAATATGTTGTATTTTTACATTCTTCTAGAAAGAGATTGGCTTGGTAATGGAATGAATAGAAAAATCCCTACAAGATAAGCTTTAACACACTAGAAAATTACTCAATGAAAATCCTAATAATATCCTCTTACAAGACTCTTACAAAATCCTTTGGAAAATTAACATTTATAAGGGACAAGGAGCTAAAATTTGGGCCAAATTAATCTTAGTTGAGGGTAATAGAGGTTCTATATGCTTCTTCAATGTTCTAAATAATAAACATAAAAAGGAGTATATTGGAGTTATTCAAGATTAAACTAGTTATATTTATACTAATTTGGAAGAGGTTAATGTCTTGTTCTATAGATTTTATGAGAGGATTTTCAAAGAAGAATCCCATTGGTAAGATAATCGATTTTGGAAGATATTATCAAAGATAATATTCCCAAGAAGGGTTATAATAAATATAGTTTGTTTTTATACTGAGATATTTCTATGGAAGAATTAAACATGCTACTTTTTCAACAACCCTTGATAAAATTTTGAGAATTGATGGGATTTTAGTGAAATTATATAAAACTATGTGGCATAATATTATAGATGAATTTTAATTTTTATACTTGGAGGCTTTGGAGAAATGATCATTAGGGCCTAATATTAACTAAGGTCTTATCAAAATATTTCCAAAAGGGAAAATGATGACACTAGCTTTGGATGGTGTCTGGTCACTTTTCTTAACACTTCCTATAAAGTCATTGTTAAATCCATAGCTATATAGGTCAAACCTATGGTGAAAGGCATAGTTAGGCCAAAACAAACTAAGTTCCTTGCCAAAAAAATTATCCTGGATGACCTTATCCTTTCTTGGGGAACTATAGAATGGGCTCCACAATTAAGGAAGAACTCCTTGTTGGTTAAGTTGGATTTCAATAAAGCCTATGATATAATGCATTGGAGTTTTATTATCAAGATGCTAAAATGGTTGGGTTTTGGTTCTAAAATTTATAAGCATGTCCAAATGTTATTCAAAGATTTCATTTCTTAAATAGTAATAAAAATGGAGTTGTTTTACACATTTCCCTTACAACATTCAATTAGGATTTAGGTTGTTCGTTTTCACATTTTTTCTATTTTATTATTGCTAATGCTCTTGGTTACATATTGTAAAAGTATAATCAAATGAAATTGATAAGGGAAATTTCTATTCGCAATGGTGTGGTTGTGCTTAAATTGCATTTTTCTAATGACAACATGCTCTTTCTTCAAATATTTGAAAATGAGATTAATAATTTGATGGAGTTCCTTGATCATTACTACCATGTGTTTGCTTCAAAGTTAGCTTGTCATAAAACTAAATTTCTAATGGGGAAAATGGATCTAGTTCCTTAGTGGACTTTGAAATATTGGAAGAAAATTAAACATGGTTGGATCTCTCACTACTTGGGAATCCTCTTTGGGTTGGGTGAATGCCTTTTTTATATATGGAAAATTTGGTTTCTATAAAAGAATTGCACTTGGGGGAATTTTTTTCTTTTCTTTAGTTGACAAGATTCAAGTTGTGAACCACATATTTCTTGCATCTTATATGTATTACCCATCTTGTTATATGCCTTCAGAAAAAGGTTATGAGGACTTTAATAGAATCATCCAATATTTTGTATTGTCTAATTGGAATGATGATGTAGGTTTTAACTCCACTTCTTGGCTTCTTGGAAAAAAATCCCCTTAGTTTGAGATGTACACTTTAGACTACTCATAGGTGATAGTTTGAGATGTATGGGGCTTCAACTGGTTAAATGTATATTTTTCCACAACAATGAAATTTTGAAGCATATTTTTTGGGATTATTTGTGGGATAAAATAAAATAGAATGTTTTTTTGAATTTATTTTTGCTATTTTTTTATCATTTTTATGTTGGAAAGAACTTATTTTAGGGTTTGGTATTTATAATGATTTTATTGTGTATTTTATAATACATAGTATTTTACTTAATATATAAAAAAGTAGATTCTTGTTAGTGTTTTCAAAGCATATTGTTTACCAAAAATACAAAATGATAAAGTTTTACTATGATATCATTTTCCAAAATTTTCCTTGTGTTCTTAGCTACAAGAAGTTCCCAAAGAGCATTTGAATATCACTAACCACTTGTATAAGATGGTTTTATAAATTTTACAACTTTAAATGAATGAAGTTTTATAAGATACTTTGTGTTCAAAATAGTTTCAATGTAAAATAAAGTTTGTAGTTTAAGTCTACACTTTTCTAATGAGGTTTTTGATCTAAATAGTGTCTATGTGTTGTTATTTTTGCATTAGTCCTCTTCTAGGTTGCATTGGGTTGTTTGTAGTGCTATATGGGTATGTGCAAGAAAATGGGTCTACAAAGAGGGGAAGTTTCATGAAAAGAAAAAATGTAGAAATGAACATGTACCCATTTTTTTTAAAAAGAAGGGTGCCTATTTAGGAACACAGACTAGCCTCAAATAGGGATCCCATCCTAAATGGGTGCCTATTCTAAAAATAAAATGGGTGCCCTTTTTAAAGTGAATACTCTTTCTAAAAAACAATAAAATGCCAAACCTCTTTTTTATTTGGTTTTAGGCTTGGGAAAGACATGGTAGCTAACCCTTAACATTGGACCCAAAAGTACAAGGTCACAACAATAACAAGAGAAATAAATGACTTTAACAATATGGTTGATGAAGTTTTTTTATAATTATTTTGTGCAATTAAAACTTATTATGGGTCAGATGGTGCAGGAGCACCTAGGCTAAACTCCAGTTTGTTATGTTCAATTTTGGATTGTACCTAACCTTAGCCAAGTCAGGGTAATAGTGTGTTTATTTTGAACCTTAGAAGGTCTTGCTTGTGTGTGGAATAAGTGAATAAGTTATTAGGACTAAGGTCACCATAGCTTAGTCTTTGTTAAGCATCTTTTGCTTTAATTAGTTTAGTAGGTTAATTTGAGTGCTGAGCCTTTAATGTGTTCTAAACACATGGTTGTTGTTAGAAGATGCCAAGAGGCAGTTAAGGGAGTTGATGGCTCGAAATCAGGGAGATTGAGGTCCTAAGATGTAGGATGATGGCAAAGTTGCATGATAACATTTGTTAGGTTGCATGCAACTTAGTTGTCTTGGATTCCCTAAAAATTAGGAGTAAGGGATCAATCAACATCCCTTGAAACAAGGCAAAGGCATCTATGTAAGGTAATGGCTCGAAGACAAGCAGTTAGAGTGCATTGTAATCAAGTTTTGTTGTGTGGAATAGAAGAAAGGATTGCAGAATTCTATGTTTTCCCGAGTATCTTGAGAAACAGAGATATCAAAGGCACTGCATATATTGATTTAGCACTGTATTTGTGTTCATAGAATAGTTTTGAGTACCTTTCATTTTGTAGTCAAGTTGTTTAGAGTTAATTTGTTGCTGTGAAATCATAAATTAGAGTGTAAGGGGTTTGTAGTCTCCGTTTTGGAACAGTCAGTCTTTTAATGGCTCCCCATTGAAATCTAGCCACGGGAATTTCCTGAAAGTGGATGGATTTGTTAGGGGAGTCATTTTTCTATACATATGTAGTGGTAGGGGTCTTGAAGAGTCGGGCAATAGGATGTATTGACAAACCCTAGGCGAGCTAAAGGTGCCCAGTTAGAGGTTTGCAAGTGACAAATTGAAGAACATAGGCAGGGGAAGGAGGTACTGTATGGAACAAGTATAGTTCCAGGTGGGACATAACCATACCTAAGCATGCTAGAAGGACTGAAACTTCAACCAATCCATTTGAGATAGATTTGAAAGAGAAAGTGATAAAACCCTAGGAATTAGGCCTACTAGCCCTAATTGTCCTTGATTGTAGGAAGCTACTGTACGGAGGAGACAGGGGTTTGAAACCCGATGAATGTTTTAAAGGACTAAAAAGGGTGTCCAAAAGTGTAATTTATTTGCTAGGCTATTTGGAGAGTTTGGCCAGGAAAAGAAAAAAGGTGACTGGTAAGGGCTACAAGAATTAGGCCTTTTCAAGACAAAATCTTGAGATCGGTAAGAGTGAAGACTGAAGACCCTCCAAGATGTATTCAATTGAATGTGAAATGCAAGAAATCAGTGTCTCTAACACCCCTGTAAGCAGTTCAAGTTTGATAATGAAGTTAGCACTTAGATCCTTCTAAGTGTAGGAGATAGTCTACAAATTCAAATGGTGTTAAGTCCTCCAAGGTGAAGCACAAGGAGTGAGACTCTTGTAGTAGAGTTGAAACAAGGCTTAGTTGATGATCTAAGTCAAATAAGAACCTAGAAGCTATCAGGTTCTTGGGTGAAGACAGAGAGAAGTCTTCTAGTAGGTTGGTGCAAGCAAACTCTAGAGCATAACACACCATCAGAATGTCTAGTTTTCAAACATGTAATTATTTATGATTATATTATTTTATCTGATTTTTAATTAATTTCTAAGGAAACTGGTCCATAAAATCAAAATGTCAAGTTTTCATATTTTTTAATAACTTTTAATTTGTTAATTTTTTCGGTAGAAATTTTTTTTATGACATCAATATAAAAACACTTATTTATACAATAAAAATTTCAAAATATGATTACTTTAGGTCAAATTATGGTGTCTATAGATGAGAGTTTTAAAAAAAAAACAATTAGGGACAATAAAAAGTTAATCAAAAAACAAATATTTAAAAAAAATTATTAAAAAATATCTTCATCAATATTTAGTTTATTACACATTTTTTTCTAAAATGAATTAGAAAAATAATTTTATTTAGGTCAAATTATGGTGTCCATACAGATGCATGGTATGGTCCTAAAATAGTGACTTGTAAGAAAATAGAAAACACATAACTCAATCAAAAATAAAATAAAATTATTTATTATAGTTTTAACAACATTACTATCTAACACAATAGCTTTCAACATGCTAAGCATTAGTAATTTTTTTATCATGTGTAAATTATAGAATTAAATGCATAATATATTACAATTCCATCTAAAACTTGCTTCTACTTTATTTGTCACTTTCTATTGATATTTAATAATGTTTATATATGAGTTTATACATCCTCTAGTATAAATGCAATAATAATTGATTAATATATCTTGGCATGGTCCATACGATAAGGTCTCATAGCCTATAGCTTTTATGTGTTCGTTAGTTGTCACGGGATTTGGGAAGTTGGCGCAACCCTTAATCAATGATATTGAATGCTAATAGCTTATTATGTTGTTCTTGCTAAGGAAAAAATCTTTATGGTAACTAGAATCTCTTAATATTTGGATATATCATTAAAACATGTATATTTGCATGCATTCATTCTATGAAATATTTAATTACAATGAAATGTAGTCAAGTACTCAAATTGTCTCATGTGAAAGGAAAGTTACAAAATAAATAAAGAAAGAAAGAAATATTTTTGGTTGATGCAAGATTAATTTTAAACCCAAGGTACTCTTACATCACTATCATTTCATATAAAGGTTCTTGGTTTTTGATTAATTTTGTAAAAACATGCTAGTCTATACTATATTGAAAGTTGAGAAAATATTTAATATTCTATCCCTAGACTAATTTATAAAAAAGGTATTTAATAGAATTAAAATACATGTTCTTATACTACACAATTTAAAGAATAATTATATTTATTAAACACTTTGGTCTATGATATACACATAATTAAGAAAAAATATTATTTTTTATTATTAGACTAATGGATAGATATAATTGTGTAATAGAACCATAGCACTATAACTTAGCATGGCATACAATTCAAAGAAGTATTTTTCTTAGAATGAAATTATTTTTCATTTAACAAATTTATGAATTGCTCTAAAACACAAAAATATTATTTAGGTTTTCTTTTGTTTCCAAAAATTGGTATCTATTGATAAAGCTTATCTTATTCCTCCATGAGTAGTGTTAACAATTTATATCAAAAGGAAGTTGAAAAAACCATTACTTTCGTTAAGAACATTTAATAGCAAGCCTAAATCATTCTATAGTAGGCTAATGCTAAGTATAAGTAGTGTCATGATAGGGACATGACATTGCATGAATTTTAGGTTGGAGATCATATCTAGATGGATTTATTGAAGGAAAAATAATAATACACTACTTGTAAGATTCATTGAAGTTGATATATTTTTTCTCAATCTATGTGTACTACCTCATTTTGTATCAATTCTTCAACGTAGATTTCTCACATCCAACCTACCTCTATTGAATTATTTAGATATTGTAGAGGAATTCAATAGATACAAATAAATATAGAATGTATCATTCCAACAAAATTTGTTCAATTAATTGACTTTATGGTTAAATGAATAAAATTAATTTCTTCTATATTATTAAAGTAGGATAACCTCCTTCCCAATAAAACTAGTTCAATAAGATTAGACCTTCAAAATCAATTTCCACATCTTTCATCACACTTTCCTACAATGGCGACCAATGCTCTTGAAGCAAAGGTGAATGATCTAAGAGGATTTGGACCACTCAAACCTTTTATGAATCTAATTCATTGTATGATGACCTTTAATTTTTTTTAGCAAGATGCTTATCATAGTTAGAACCATTATTCTAAATCAAACATCATAACTCTAAATTAGTAGACCATGTAGCTTGATACATCATAGTAGTTGTGAGGGGGTGTCATAGTCGTGATAGGAATATGAATCATCACTTTTCAACTAACATGTTCTATCCCTTTCTCTTGTATAGATATGTATATAGCCAATTTTTGTAATGATGAAGATTATATATGATAATGAGAGACCATACACTTATTTTCATAGATAATGTACATAACTAAGAATAGCATAGTCATGTTGTTATAGTTCTAATTGTTTTTACTCTATTTTCTATTGTTCAATTTTTTAGGCATATTCTTGAAATCCCTATCATACATAAATCTTCTACATTTATAACATAAATTGAACTCTTTGACTAGGTTGAAAACATGAGCTTTACATGTGAATCTTAGATTAATTATCGTGGATTTATTTTTATTATTACAATTAGAAATAATTAATAATATAAAGAACCTTACAAAATACTCAATTACATATAATTCTTTATGAAAATAAATAATGCTTACTTTAATATTTTTTGTTTTTTAAGAATTTCAATGGTATAATATAAATCATTTCAAAATGAATGTTATGAATAACCATTCTACTAATGAAAAAATATTCTAAAAGACCTTAATCTTAAAAATTAAAAAGTGGAACACTAAATTTAATCTAACATTTTACCTTTTCATAGCCTCTCTTCCTTAGGAAGGAGAGTAAGGAGAGGGATGATGAATGCGATCCATTATTTTACCTTTTAATCCTTTTTCATTTCGTTTAATATTGTTCTTTATATTATTTAATAAAATGAAAAATAATAATATAATTTATATTTCGGTCTTTGTATTTTTTAATCTTTATTTTCATTAACATAAGTTTTTAAACATATAAATTACTTATAATATAATTTTGGCAATTTTTATAATACAAATACTATTTTTTTATTTTTTTCAAAAGATTAAATACCTTTTATTTATCATTTGTCAAAAAACTTCCATTACAATAATTCCTTTACTTTTATAAATTATTGTAATATTTTTTATTCTAATTCTTACATAATTTTTCCTTGTAATAATTTTTGAAATTAGTGATTTAGATTAGTGATGGGTATCAAACGGCTATTTCAAACAATCCAATTTGTTTATAGATTGCAATTATTTTAAAAAATAATATAGGGTAATACTTTTAAAGAATATAAAAATTACATCTATATCAAATATTGTACAATCACCTATAAACTAAAGTTAATGAGTGTTTAAATCTCATATGTATCCCATTTTTTGGAGAGTTCTACAACACTGGTTTGGGCTGACGAAATTATGGGATCAAGTCAAGGATGGATATAAGGGAAAGGGGCCTATAGTGGGTAGGGATTGAATGGTGGGTATAGGAGTAGCCCTGAGTGGGCCCCATAGTGGGTAGGCTTAATATCCAATAAAGTTACACTTTTTTTTTTTTTTTTTAGACTGCAGGAATCGGGTAGCACGACCCCCTATAAACTGCAGTGCGCCTGGTAAACTTTTTAACGTGACCGGCGGCGCTAGCGCGACACGCCCTCCGGTACCACGGGACGGGGGGAGACTAGAACTCGTGACCAGCAGAGCCACAACGGAATTACTTAGCCAACCGAGCTAGGGCCCCCGCCCCCAATAAAGTTACACTTAATATCAAATTGCAAAACACTTTTATCCATAAATTACAAAAATTGACAAATCATGTGATGCCACATTAGTGCACCAATAATACATGACTTAGTGACCCAGTATCAATCTCACCTTTTTTTTGGGCCTTTTTGGATACCTTGACAAAAAACATGCTGATGTGGCATTATATCTTATGATGTGGCCTTGAAACCAATTTTTATAAACAGGGGACTTGCTTGTTGTACAAATTTGGGAGTGGTTTGAAATTTTCACATAGGACTTTGAGAAGCACGAAGTTAGGGTGGCCCACTATAGGCCCCTCTCCCTTATTTCTGTTTAAAATGTGAAGACATATATATATATATATATATATATATATATATATATATATATATATATATATATATATATATATATATATATATTGATTGAATAGGCACTAGGCACTATTTGAATAGGCACTATATATATATATAGATATATAGATTGAATAGGCACTATATCTATATTAATATAAAAGATGGGTGGTAAAAAGGCACATCCAGAAAGTCACATGAATTAAACCCAAAAATCCAGATTCACATGGACCAAGTCCAGAAAGCAAAAAATATTACAAATACAGAAAAAACTTCCAAATTCTAGTAAGGTCATTCCGATATTTCTACAATAGTTCTACTGCGAGCCTAATAAATCTAGATGTTTACTAAAAGAGGTCAATGAACTGGGCAATATAACGCTTATATTCATTCCAGAGAGCGTAAAGCATGCATTTAATACTGTAGATATTTTCTATAAATCCAATATGTGTTAATTAGGATTGCAGCACGCTGCAACATCATGGTTTTCAGCAGGGATTTGAATTCGAGAGACCAACATATGATATACAACTTAGAAGTTCTGCTACTAGTAACCCCCTATTATAGAACAATGCAATGCTCGACTTAGCGAAATCTAAGCAGATGATGCCGAAACATTACAAGTTGTCTGTATCAAAAGCCTCTAAAAGAAGGGGGAGACTCAGATTGGATAGTGACAATGGAATGAACTTCTAGTGGGCTGGACCAGAAGGCTGATACTAGTTCTGACATCTATGGCAGCCACTTTTTTCAACGTATCACCCATCACAAAGGTCTAGAAGGGACGAAAAAGAGCTCTTCTCCAAAACAGATGTCAGTTAACCCTATATAATACAAGGAAGGAATCTTAAAAAATGTCTTCTGGTCCAGGAAGGTGATCTGTATGGCAGAAGAAACAAAACCATTTCTGAATCCCAACAAACAATGAAAACAAGGCGACTGCTTGTGAGTGAATAAGAGGACAAAGTAGGCATTCACTGATAGATGTTCAATAGCCATTAGTCGGTGTTAGGTGATGGCTTCTTTCCACATAATTTCCAACTAGTTTGAACATTATCATTGGTTAGTTTGAACATTATCATTGGTTTACATAAGGTAATACAAAGTAATCATTTTGAATATTGATATTGAAGTTATTGTCTTCAAACTCAACATTGTTGTATTGTATAGTATGCAAGTGTTAAAAAGACATAACATTATTTCAGTGATAGCTTTTTGGATATTATATTATAGATATATCATTATAAGGTGTTTTCAATAATAAGAATATGTATTATTATAAATATCTTAATATCTTTTGTTTAATGTTAGGGATTACATAACATGACTTATAATATATAATCATATAAATGGTGACTCAATATTATTCTTATAGAACAAAAATGTCTCTCACACAAAATAATATAAATGTAGTGATTGACATTCATAATAATCTCCCCTTACCAAAAACAATCAAAATCTTGAATGACCTCACTTAAAAACCTAAATGATCTCAAGATAAACAAATGCAATCATCACTTAAGTCCTTGTTGAAGGTATTTGCAAGTTGAAATTTTTTCTAACAATATTCAACTTGGTGTACTTATTATTGTATAATTTATCTCATGTAATGATGAGAAATTTTAACATGCTTAGTCCTTGCATGAAGCACTAGAGTTTTAGCAAGATGAATGGTAATCCAATTGTCACAATAGAGTAATGTAGGACATGTGAGAGGTTGATATAATTGAGAAGAATATATATTCAGAAACCATTTGATCTCTTTGACTACCCCATTAGTGCATATCATAATAGTAGTTTTCTTCTCATTACACTTTGATTTTGGAAAAACCAAGAGATAAATTTATTTTGTAGTGCATATTATGACATATGCACAATCAATGCCATAATATAGTTTACATTCCAACCACCCAAAATATGAATATAAAATACCTATATATAAATTACCATTAACATTCTCTGATTATTCTTTACATGTTTCTAATGTGGAACCATTAGAGAAGTCATAAGCCTTGAAATAACATTGAATACATAATATATTGTAATGGGGTCAATTTGTACCCCTAGGAAAATTCCACATTTACATTACCCCCTACCTTAGAGAATTAAATCCGATGATGCAATCCCTATGCCCGCCACCTTTCCCTTTCCGCTTGGCAACTCATTTGTGTGTCGGTGGGGGAATTTTTGTAAGGGATGCTAATGTGGCACGTGGACATCTGTGTAACATGCTTTTGTCTTGATAGGATTCCTTCCTTTGGAATCTATAGAGGCATTAAACACTCCTCCATTGGAAGAAAAGTGTAACATTTTATACTCTTTTGACTGACTTCAAATGGGATTTTTTTCTCCTATGTGCCTTCAAATTGTCTAACTCTTCATCCCACTCAACTTCTACACACTTGTTGATAGCTTTTTGATCGAATTCACTCTACACGCTCACTTTAAGCTCCTTCAAGTTGCATCACCACCTCCATTGTAGCTACAAGCTATTGTTTTCTTGGCTCATCCTCTCAATTGTTGCAACAACATTGACTTTGGAGATCTTGCAAGCTTTCTCCTTCCTCCATTTTCCTTGATAGCACATGGTTGAGAAGGTGATATCCACCATTTTCATTCGCCTTTGCATTATCATATTTGTATTGTAGCATATTATTGTTTGAGTATTGTTTGGTACTTCCATTTCTATATTCTCTTTATCATATTTCTATACAATTGTTTCTATCTAGATATTTGTGGAGGTGGAAACACCAAAGTGGGGGAATTCACTGAGATAGTCCTCTATACACAACCCCGACATTTCTCATTCTTTTGTGGGTATGTGCAAGATCATGATGGGCCAAAAAGTGGCAATATGATGGGTATGTGGCTGATGACTTTTTTTTAACCCAAAATTGATGAAATGAAAAGGGTTTTAAAAGGAGATTCTCAGCTTTGCACCAATATAAATTATACTTTAATTTGAATTTAATAAGTAATTATTATTTATTTTCTATTTGAATTATGACTAGAGTCCTAATAGATAGGTTGATTGAAAAACATCTATAACTTTCAACTGGTATCACATTTTTTGAATCCAAAACATGTGTCACATTCTATGCTTCGCATACTATAGGATTAAAAAAAGAAAAATTGAATTTCATGAAGTTTTGACCAAGTTAAGGTGGTCAGGCATACGAGTTTTTTAATTTTTTAAAAGTTGTAATAAAAAATTCATAATTAATTATTTACTTAGAAAAAGTTATAAAAAAATATGCATCACATCGAGACATGAGTCCTCTACTTATATCTAAAATATTATTAAAAAATATTATCATTTTATTGTGGTTAGGGTGGTCAGACATACACCTACTTCTTATTTTTCCCTAAAATTTAAGTACTACTGCATTGAAATTTCAAATTTTCACCAAATAGATTTTTTTCTTTTTAAACAAATATAGTAGTTTAGAAACTACATTCAATTTTCTACATATTCTATTATTACATATTTTTGAAATAATATAAATAACTTATTCAAATTTTTACGTCAAGTTGCCTGACTCTGATTTTTCTGAATTTTTTGCCACTTAAGGGCCTGTTTTTTCCATGATGATCTTGCACATACCCTTGTGTGCAGGTTATTTGTTAAGTGAAGCTAGTGAAGATCTCAACATGCAAGTTTAAAGGTTTTCCTTTATCGCACTTCTTTCGTCAATTCTAGTTTAGTGTTGTAGAAGTATTCTTCTTGTTGAACTTTGTTCCTATATTTTGTTTACATTCCATTAGAACATAAAACCATTTAGTCAATCTGTTATCTTATTCCCTAGTAATTTTGTCTACTCTTCACACTCTTTTTCTATACAGATGCCAACACCCCACTGAGATTCAACCACACTATTAAAAGGTGCAAGACAACTAAGAGGGGGGGTGAATCAGTTGTCACCAAAATTAAACTCAAAACTTCAACACTTGCTAGCTTCACAACCACACTATTTTGTTATTAAATATGAACATGAAATGCAAATAACAGAAAGTAAAATCAACACAAAAAACACTTGATTTACGTGGAAAACCTAATAAGGGAAAAACCACGATGAGGAGTAACTCATAATATTAAACTAATTCCAAAATCAAATATATAAGGCTCACTGCCAAGGGCTCACTACTCTGAATAGGACTCAATATCTGGATAGAAAAGCTCACTGCTTACAAGGAGGCTCACTACCTACAAAAAGATTTACAAAACAAAATTGAGATTCACAGCCAAAATGAACTAAAAAGAGTGCACCTAACAAGTGCTGATGTAGTTTCGGTGATGCTCAATAGACTGACTTAACACACTTCATCATTTTCGCTCTTCTTCACTTTCACATTCACAACTGCTTCAACAAAATATTTCTTACCATCTTCAAAAATATATACCCAATCTATCTACAAGCATCAATTAGGTTGTCCTAATTAGATGCATTTCCTTGTTTACCAAAAATACCAACATGCTAGCTTCAAGCATTCACAAAATATTTCCAAAAGGAAATTCAAATGCTCAATGCACTACATCATATCAGAATGGATCTAAGATAGGTCACACATATATCAACATAACAAAAAAAGGTTAATTCACCATATCACAACTTATCCATGAAGTTGATCAGAAATAGACTTAATTTCAAAAAGTAATCAATAGAATAATGTTGATATGTCGTACTAGTACTAGAGCATAAGATATTCTAAACAAACATGCTTTCAACTTCAATAAAATGTTTCCCAAATCTGCAAGCAGTAACTATCAATAGTGGAGGTTTACGAATGAGAATACTAGAGGTTGCAGTTTGAATACTGGTTCAGATACTAGACCAAAATACCAAATCAAGTACTAACTTTGACTTGCAATCACAATATGGTGACATCAATGACAACATAAAACTATAGAGATAGCCATTCTTCTTCATTCTTCCAACAATCTCCCCCTTTGTCATTGATGGCAACATGTGCCTAGATTTTTCAAAACACAACATTAGAATAATTCTCTCCATGCTCATATGACTCTCTCCCCATAACTTTATACTCTAACTCTCTCCCCCTTTGACATCAATGGAAAAGGGTGACCAAAAGGGTAGGATGTAGACATATTTATATGGTGACTTTGTATGTACACAAAAATTCCAGCTTCCCATTTCAAGTATTCAAACAAGAATGACACTTTTTACATGAAATATTTTCTTATACCTCTCTCCTATGATTGAAAGAATTGATTTCCAAGTAAGCACAACCGAATTCATTCTTGCACTCATACCTTCCAATGAAGATAACTGCATAAAGGAGGATGTCTAATTAGAAGAAAAACACAGTCGTTCACAATTTTTTTCATTAAAGAGAATTCTGGAGAGATGGTCTAACTGAACTTGAACAACTTCCTTAACCAACCAAAAATTTCTAACCATATCTTCTCTTTTCCTTTGAGTAGTCAGCAATTCCACCTTTAATTATCCAACTCTTATCCTTTTTTTTCATCCCTTTCTTTGAATAAATCAAAGTTCTATCCAATATTGTTCATCTCAACTTCAATAGCTTCAATTCTGCTTCTAAAATTGTCAACCACCATTGGCCACTGAAGACAATACCTATAAATGTTAGATATTTCTCTGATGCATTATTTTTTCTCATTCATATGTTTAGATAGCACTTGGTTTTCTTTGTTACACCTTCTTTCAATCATGGCTTTGAACTTATGTCCTTCGGGTCCTTCCAACAATGTTCTCTCTTCGAAAATATCTAGTAGATCATCTGGCAAAGAATCTGACACATCTAAAACTACAATACCATTATTCGGCAAATAATCAATCAGTACATCATCAATTTTAAGTTTCTCAATTAGAGAGCATGCATTCCACATTTCACCTTTATCCAACAACATCCATATATCCTCTGGATCAGATCCAGACAAAGATTCTTCTTCATTCTTCTTCTCTTCCGATACATTTATTATAATAGTTTTCCTCTTTTTCAGTTCTAAAGGAGACTCATCAATGGTAACTTCCAATTCTCTCTTAGTGAAGGATGAACCCACTTCAAACTGACTCGGTACTAACATACCAAAGCCTAGATTTATTTATAAGGATATGAAATATGATTTGTAGTCACCTACATTATCCGCCAATGATTCCAAGTATCTGTAGACTTGTTTCCCAATAGGAATACCGGATTACCACACAACATTTTCTCTTCTTGTTAGGGAGTTCAAAATGTAAAAATCCAAGCACACAAGCAAAGATCCAAACTAAAAAGGATAACCCTCAACTAGTGACATCTAGGCATTCTCAGTTAAATTTTCAAGCAATAGGCTACACAAATCAAACTTCCTATTTTTCTTAACCATCATATGTGCGATATCTACGACAATAGCCAAAGTTGAGCCTTCACGATTTCTGAAATAGATTTTGGAAGAAATGTTGTACATGACATACCTTACATTGGAATTCAGGAGAGTGTTTATCAATAAAGCTTGAGGGTCTTTATTAATTCTAGTAAGTTCCTCAACATCTTTGTATTTTATAGTTTTCTTTCCAAGAAGATCCCCAATACTGCATATAAACCAATAATCACTTCGATCACTTCCTTCATAATTAGGTATGGTTTGTTCAACACTATGTTGTTGTTCTTGAATCAACTCAACAAGAATAAGATAAATTCTTTATCATCAAACCAAGGAAATTCTCCCCACAAATTCATACCTAGGGTTTTTTATGTTTTCTAATTCATTTTCCTTCATCCCTAGTTGCATTTCCTTTATCTTCCTATGATCAAATTCTTCCAATTCAACTCCTTTTAGCTTCAGTGGAATGTCACCACTCGATCCTCTATCCATTGCCATGCTTAACTTTTTTGAATTCATTATTGTTCAGTCGAGACCTTTTCTTTTTCCCTCTTAGATTAAAAAATAATTCCAGAGTATCCATAATAATAATTTCTTCAAATTACTTCAAAACAACTTCAAATAGCTTCGAGATCACTTCAAGATGCCTTTAAAACTCTTCAAGTGCTCTCAACTTATCAAAAAGGATTACAAATTTTACCATATACACTATCAATTTTCCCTAAATCACATTAAATGAGGCAGACATAAAAAATTTGCTAAAAAAATTCTTCTTAACATAGAAAACCCTAATTCAATCCACAAATCAGCATGCCAACATGTTTTCTTCCAATTCCTTTTCCAAAAACTCTAATTATTCATTCTTCACATTCCAACCTAATACCAGCCTCTAACATGCCATTCAACTAGGGGGCTTTTACAATTTTTTCTGATAATACTCCCCCTAAGACCATGCTAGGTCTAATTCCTATAGGCATTGTCTGTACTAGATGAGGGCATAGACACGCCAGCAATTTTAGGTTCTTCATCTTCTTTCTTCTTCCATATCTTATTCATCTCTTGCTTCATCTCTTCTTTGTCGATCTTCTTTACTCATTCATTATTCTCTACCAAAGCAAACTGCTTTCCCTTCTTACTTCTGCAAACCTTTGAGATATGTCGAGGTTTGTTACAATTATAGCAGAAAACACTTTTCTAATTAGTCTGACCTTCATTACTTCTCAATCTACATTGATTTTATTTGTGTCCAAATGTATTATAGATATAGCAGTAGCCATTAAAAGATTGATTCATTTTTCCCCCATTAAACCTGTTCATCATTACCCGACTGATCATTCTCACATGAGATCTACATTTAGTAGCTTTATTTTCAGCCTTCTTACATGAAAAACATTGTCTAGAGAAAGGACCAAGAAATTGATTCATCCTAATCATGTATTATGTAGCCTTGTGACCATATTTATTATAGGAAGAACAAATACCATTGAAAGAGGGATATCTTTGTGCATTAGGTTGTCTCACAGGTGGTCTCCTTGCAAGATTTCTTGAATTTCTTTTATGTTTCCCTTTTTCTGGAGTCTTTTGATTGTCCTTAGAACTTTCACCTACTTTATTTCACAAGACACCTTTATCTTTACTTGGTTTTTTTCCTGCAAGTAGTTCTTCAAGCTTATTGAAGCTAGCTCTGAAATTGTTGTCACATAGTTTTTCCTTCTCTAGCTCTACTCTCAAGTTTACTACCTCTTGTTCAAGTTTAGAGCATTCATCAAACATGTTATGCACCATTTTATGTAGACACTATTAAATTTTCTTATTTTCTTCTACAAGCACTTTTAGTCCAATTATCTCTTGCTTCAACTACTTACTCACTTCTATGTGTCTTTCTTTAAATTTCTTTAATTGTTCCTTCAACTTTCATACACATTCATTAGCATCGTCAATATTTTTCTTCAGATCTCTATTTTCATTTTCAACTTTGACAAGATCCTCAAGTGCAGCTTGCAGTTCTTCTTTATCATCCATCTAATCAACCTTCAAGGTCTACCTCAAGTTGTTAAGCTCTATACCAAGGAACAGAAGCTCTTATACCAATTGTTAAAAGGTGTAGGACAAGTAAAAAGGGGGGTGAATCTATTGTCACCAAAATTAAACTCAAAACTTCAAAATGTGTTAACTTCACAACCACACAATTCTGTTATTAAATATGAACATGAAATGCAGATAACAAAAAGTAAAATCAACACAAAGAACACTATATTTACGTGGGAAACCCAATGAGGAAAAAACCATAGTGAGGATTAACTCACAATATAAAGTAATTCCAAAACTAAATATATAAGGCTCACTGTCAGGGGCTCACTACCCTGAATAGGACTCACTATCTAGATACAAAATCTCACTGCTTACAAGGAGGCTCACTACATATAAAAATTGTTATAAAAAAAAATTGGGCTTCACAACCAAAATGAAATGAAAAGAGTGAACCTAACAAGTGTTGTAGTTCTAGTGATGCTCAATAGATTGACATAACACACTTCATCATTTTCACTCTTCTTCACTTTTGCATTCACAATTGTCTCATCAAAATATTTCTTACCATCTTCAAAACTATTCAACATATATATGCTTGATCTATCTGCAAGCATCAATTTGGTCAGCCTAATTAGATGCATTTCCTTGTTTACCAAAAATACCAACCCGTCGGCTTCAAGTATTCAAAAAATATTTCCAAAAGGAAATTCAAACATTCAATGCACTACATCATGTCAGCATGGACCTAAGATAGGTTGCATGTATATTTGCATAACAAAAAAAGGTTAATTCAACATATCACATCTTATCCATGAAGTCAGACAAAAATAGACTTAATTGCAAAAAGTAATCAACAGAATAATGTCGATATGTCATACGAGCACTGGAGCATGAGATATTTTGAAGACACATGCTTTCATCATCCATAAACTACTTCCCAAAACTGCAAGCAATAACTATCAACAATGGAGGATTGCGGACTAGAATAGTAGAGGGTACAATATGAATATCGGTTCAGATACCAAACCAAAATACTAGATCAAGTATTGACTTAGACTTGCAATCACAACATGGTGACATCAATGGCAACACAAAATTGTAGAGATAGCCATTATTCTTCATTCTTCCAACATGCACCACATTGGAATCCATGTCCTGCATTGTTGTCCTTAGGTAGTGAGTTGTCTGAGTTGTAGATTGAACTCTAGGAATCGACTCGTTTGATCCCATTAAACATTCAGATTAGCAGAAGGATAGTAGCAACAAAATTTCTCTTCCTTTTCAACCTTAACTATTTAACATTTCTAATCACTTAGCAAAGCTGGAGGTAAATCAAATAAACCTATTTCTTTGGACTCTCCCATGACCTAGGGTGTTCAAGCAATCAATCCCCCTCTATATTTTTGGTGAACTCAATGTGAAATATTTTGGTTCCATTTCATAGTGCTAAGGACTATTCTCTCATTTTCTAGGCATGTTGTAGATTTTTTGTGTTGCAAGGCACAAAGCCTTGCAACCCAACCTACGACCCCTAGTGGCATAGTTAGAAGGATCTCTAGAAATTTAGAAGCAAAATCTATCTAGGTCATTATCTGATTGATAAACCTTTGGGGTATCCTGAGGAAGTCCTTTTAGAGTACATAAAAAATGTCCTCTTTTATGCATCTTCCCATTCCTTCTACATAGCCTATGAATGGATCACCTGCTATAACTTTTACATCACAGGACCTTCCTATGAACATGAATAGAGAGCCTTCTCCTCTGTACATTCACACTCACATCAATAGAAACATCATAATAGGTGTTCTAATTGATCCCACTTGTGTGAATTTTATAACATGGGAGATTATATTGATAAATTTATTACATTAAGGATGGGTATGATGAATCAAAAAGTACAATACATATGCATGATGGACTCGATCTCTCCAATTGGTTCAATCAATCTCTCAGTCCTAGAAGGACCTAGGACTATAAATTCTTCTTTTGACATAATCCTAGAGTTAGACTTGTTTAGAGTGAAGCTAGGCATCCCATGGTTAGTTTCCATGAATGTAGTTGTTTCAATAGTTCATAAGTGTTTGAATTTTTCTTATGAGGGCTTTGTGCACATTTTGCATGACACTGGATATAAACCCTTGGAGTCACATGAGGGCTATATTAAATCACTTATGGCTTGCCCCTGTCGGTTTGCTTCCTCTAAGGACGAACCTATTGTATCACACCTAAGTTAAATATAAGAATGGGGGCATAGCACCAAAGGTGGCATACCCTATCTCCCCTTATGCCATTTTCGTTAAACACTCTATGATTGTGCAACAATAGGCTACCTCCTCCTCCTCTCAAAAGAGGAAGGGGAAGTCTACTCACGCCTAGGAGCCTTCCTCTTCTTCTACTCTCTCATCCACTTCTTCATCCCACCCTGCTATGGTGCCTTTGGCCTTTGCTCCTATGCCTCACATGGGGAGCCCAATGTTTCCCTCTTGGTGGAAGTTCAAATGTTAGGTATTCAAACTTCCCATCTTACCCATAGTTCCTATTGTATATGGTAAGGGGAAGGATCCTCATGGAGTTTCCCCTATGTCTCAACCTTCGTGGCCTCATACTACTCTTGCCCCTTATGTAGTGAATGGGAAGAAGCCTGCTACTGAGGTGCTTGAGTTTTCTTCTCCACCTATTTCAATCTCTACTCCTGTGCTTCCTGCTCCTCCCATCTAGGAGGTTTCCCTTCCACTGGTAACAATTGTGGAGGACACACCTATGGTGGAACATGAGCCTCAAGCAATGAGTTATAGTTCTCAAGTAGTGAGTTTTATTTCTTAGAGCTGACGAAATTGGCTTACGTGTGAATGTAAGCACTAAAGGAAGGCTCTGGATATTGAGCAAGCTGACTCATAGAAGGTAGAAGAGGAGCTAACAAATCCTGTTTCAGTATCTTCTACTATGCCTCCCTCCTCTGTTTCTTCTAATTTGGTTCCTATTACCTTGATCTTGCTTCTAGCTCCTCCCACAAATGCTAATGACCCTCACCCCACAAGGGTGTAGGTGTTCATTTCTCCCTCTGTGGAGCCTCCTCTTCTAATGCCTCTTCCAGAAATCCCTCCATTTCTCTCATCCCATGGACATTCCAAACACCATGGTGGTATCTGTTGCATTGTTATCCTCTTCCTCACCTTTCACTTCCTTTGTGGGGATTTTGAATCCTCTTATGAAGTGTAAGTTGGTGAATTACCTCACTTCCAATGGAGGTCAAAAGAGTGGATCGCCTTCGAGAGAGTGTTATGATTTGTCTTGTGTCATCCTTGTGATGAATGTAGCCCTGACATCTCTCAAGTTTTTCACCATCTCTTTTGATGAGATTGATGGTAGATCTTTGGCACCTCCTTCATCTGCCACTTAGTTAACACATGGCAATCCTATCAAGTGCATGTTTAACTCAATAGATGATTTCCTAAATTTTTTGGAAATCTTTGCAAGATCAATGATATTTACCTCACAGGAGTTGAGTGAAGAAGACCTTGAGGGGCCTTCTTCTTTATCTCTTGTCATAGGAGATTCAGAGGGTGCTCTCTTTGCTAACCCACCCTTGTAGGCTTGTCCCCCTTCCCCTTATGATGATCTAGATTGGGAGAATGATGACCTCCTAGTTGATGAGGACTAGGGGAGTACCTCTTCTTTATTTGTAGATTAGATTTGTGTGTCCATTGTGTTTCTCTTGTGCTTTTTTTTGTGTGTTCTTGGAGGACCAAGCACGTATTTGAGCTTACATTGTAGGACCAAGCACTTGTAAAGGTCAACCAGACTTTTTAGAGCCTTTAATTTCTATCCCCCAAGGATCAAGCACCTATGGTACCTCCTTTATAGGACCTATCAACTATGAAGCATTTTCATTTTACAAGACCAAGCACTTGTAAAACATTTATTTTCCTTTTGCGGCACCGAGCACCCATGGATCCAATTCTATAGGACTAAGCACCTGTAGAGCTTTTATTCAAAATTCCATAGGACCAAGTGCTTGTGGAGCCATCTCTCTCTCTCTCTCTCTCTCCCTCTCTCGTACATGTTTGAGCATGTCAAATTGTAGTTTGCTTCCTCAACGGTTTACGTATATGCTTCTCAATTTTTTTCTCTACTTTACCTCACGTTCAATGATGTGTATGATTGCTAAAGTGGGAGAAAAATGTAATGGCATGAATTTCCACCCTAGGAAAATTCCACATTTCCATTACCCCCTACCTTAGAGAATTAAATTTGATGATGCAATCCCTACTCTCACCACCTTTCCCTATCCACTTGGTAGGTCATTTATGTGTCAGTGGGGGAATTTTTTTGATGGATGCTAGCACGACGTGCAAATTCCCATGTGGTGCACTTCTGTATTGACAAGATTCTTTCATATGTAATCTATAGAGGTGTTACAATCCTTCATTGGATATGAAGTGTAATGTTTGATGCTCTTTTTAACGAATTCAAATGGGATTTTTGCCTCCTTTGTGCCTTCAAATTGTCTAACTCTTCACCCCATACAACTTCTACACACTACTTGATAGCTTCTTGATCAAATTCACTCTACAAACTCACTTTCATCTCCTTCAAGTTGCATCACCACCTCTATTGTAGTTGCAATTTATTTTCTTGGCTCCTCTTCTTTTTTGTTGCGATAATGTTGGCTTTGGAGAGCTTGCAATCTTGCTCCTTCCTCCATTTTCCTCGAGAGCACATGGTTGAGATGGTCATATCCACCAGTTTCATTCACCTTTGCATTATTGTATTTGTATTGCAACATATTTTTTTTGAGTATTGCTTGGTACTTCCATTTCTATATTCTCTTTATCATCTTTCTATACAATCATTGCTATCCGACTATCTATGGAGGTGAAAACACCAAAGTGAGGGACTATTTGAGGAAGTCTTCTATACATATCCCTAGAATTTTCTCATTCTTGTGTGTGTAGGTTATTTTTCAAGTGAAGCTAGTGAAGATCTCAACTTCCAGGTTCAAAGGTTTTCTTTTATCACCCTTCTTTCATCAATTCTAGTTTAGCGTTGTAGAAGTATTCTTCTTGTTGTACTTCATTCTTATATTTCCTTCACATTCCATCACAACATAAAACCTTTTAGTCATTTTTTTAGCTTATTCCCTAGTTTTTTTCCACTCTTCACACTCTTTGTTCATATGGTTGTCAATGCCCCACTAAGACACCAACATGTCATGCTAGAGTTTGTGTCTTGTGCTACTATCATCAAGCAGTGAGCTATTTGAGTTGTAGATTGAACTCTAGGAATTAGCTCATTTGACCCTCTAAAACATTTAGGTTAGCAGAAGGGCAGTAGAAACCAGATTGCTCTTCCTTTTTGACCTTAACTATTTAAGATTTCAAATCACTTAGCAAAGCTTGAGGTAGATTAGGGCAGCCTATTGCTTTGGACCCTCCCATGACCTGAGGTCTCAGAGCAGCTAGTCCCCCTCCTCTACATATATATGCATACAAATGTAAATGTATATGTATATGTATATGTATGTGTGTGTGTATACATATATATACATATATACATAACATATATAGTTTGGTACAAGTCAGGTATATCAATATCTTAACATGTATTTGCAATATGTTGGATCAACATAATCACAATCTATTTATCTAGATTAATTTTGTACTTGTTGACATCTAAGTTACAAAACCTCTAGAATCCTCCATCTTGAATTGATTAATAAGTACATAAAAACTTTGTTTTTGAAAGCAAGATGTAATTTTACCATTTTGTCATACTTAATAACTAAGAAATTAATCAAGAACTCCTAAATATTTCATCTCAATTTCATCTCACATGATTTGAGAAACCAAAATTTTCTATAGCACTAGATATTATGCACCATGATATGAGTAATTATGATGATATTGTACAAAGTGTGTGAAGGAATAAAAACCAAGGAGGAATATAACTAGATGCAACAAGATGATATTAATTTTGAGGTACACCAAGTATGAACTCACAAATACAAGCCACAAGGAAACAAAAAAAAATAAAAATCAAGCATGCACAAGTGATGAAAGTAAAATGTAAATAGGATCTTTCCCAAGTTAAAAGCCAATAATCAACAAATTTTATGCTTATCTTATTATTGATGTGGGAATAGCATATTTCCAAGAATTATTTAGAATTGGGAATAATGTGACTTCAAAGTAATGTTATTAAATTTGAAATCATATAAGGTTTGGTTTTCACTAAGACTATGGAGGAAACTTATGCATTCTTTCAAGATGTGTTAAACTCATTGGCTAGATTTGTGTGGATTTTTTAATTTTCTACTACCTTACTATGCTTGAAAATTTTGAATTTTTAATAGGCTATATGGCTTGAATTTTGATGAGATGCTAGGAATTGGATACCAGTCTTGAGATCTTTAGCATGTAGGATTTAGGATGTGATGTATGTTGGGATTTGATAATGTTTTAACTAGTAAGTATAATACCCATTCTAGTTCCATGGGTGGAGTTATTGAATGGATGGGAGGACGTGGGGATCTAGGATGGTAACAAGGGATGTGACTCATGATGTAAATGGGGAGGGGATTCATGATGTTATCTTTAAGGACTATATTACATTGTAATTATAGGCCCTAATTTATTAAGTGTCATTCATTATGTTATTATAAAGTGATAGCTAAATATGATATCATTTAATCCATGAATTGTGATAAAATAGTAGATAATTTTTCTATAGAAGATTAGACATAGGGTTTCTAAAAACCAATTTCAAGATATTTTCCATTTCCTCATCTAGGTCAAAATAAAAAATTAGGATAGGATGGGTATGATGACATGGAAATGTTGATGTGATGGATGTGAATGATACAATGGATTGATATGGATTGTTGGTTAATGGTCATGAAGGCTAGATGTTATGAGTTGATGGGTTTTCACATGATGCCTATGAATGGGCATTTTCCATTGTATTAGTATGCAAGGCACCATAGTAATGGTTTTCAACATAGGATATTTTTTTATATATTTAATATTTATATTTCTTCTAATTATTTTCCTTTTTCATATTTATTATATTTCACATATTGGTTTCTAGATTTCTGATTCAACTATATATTACCTATGGTAAGATAATAGAATCCCATTCAAAATGACTATTATACATGTAACATATTTTTGGTAATGATATCAATGAATGTTGTGAATTGTGTTGATTCTTAAGTTCGGTTCTCCCAAATGTACACACCTTAACATGATTCCCTCATCCCCACTATGATAGAGGGTGTTACCAAGGGAAATCATAGTGGGAGGAAGGTCAAATGAAGGATGTATCATGGTTATGCGAAAGATCGGATGATATATTTGATTATATAAATATTATGGATGCAAGGATTGAATTTTGTAGGCCCATGATTAAATTCCATATGACCACGAGAAATTTGGGATAAAAATTTGACACACTATGCCACAGTTTGATAATGGATTTCTTGTTGGACTTGATGGAAACTTTTAGATTTATACATTTTTGGACTTATTGGATGAGGGGATTTCAAATGCCTAAGATTTTGGATATTATGATTTTAGATTTTGTATTAAACTTTCATACAACTAGATTTTGTGACCCAAATGAATTCTATGTTCCATCTTGTTGGATTTTTACTTGAATATTTTGTATGCCTAGATTTGAGATTGTTGGATTTTTTGATCCAAATGGAATTTTTTTTGGCTTTTGGAATTGTGGATTATAAAATTCTAAATTTTAAGTAAAGTATTTTTTTCTTGAGTTCCCTAGATTCTGTAAGATAAAGACTTTGGGACCCAAACAAATTTTAGATACTTTAATTTTTGGATGTTGAAATTTTAGATTTTTTATTTTTATTGGACAACTTGGGTTTTTTTAATTTTTATAATCAAATATATTTTTCAAACAATGCCACATATATTATTTGGGATTTATACTTTTTGTACATGAAGATATTAGGTCTATAGATGGGTTCCAAGAACTGGTGTATCATGTATCCAAGTCAATGTTAGAGCCTATTTTATGATCTCTTAGGGAAATAGTATCCTTGAATTTCATGAAGTTTGTGATAGTTTCATCACTATGAAATAGGTCAAGTGATGCATGATTTTTTTGGCCATAGATAGTGGATTTAGATGATGGATGGTTAAAGTTAGTGATTAGAATGATGAGGTCTATGAAAGTGTTTGTGGTAGGGATGATATGTTCAATGAAAGTGTAAGTGGAAGGGATAATGGAGTCAATGAGAGGGTGGATATTAGGGATAGTGAGAAATATGAAATGGTTGGTGGCATGAATGATGATGTCAAAGAAATATTTCTTGCTGGAAAAGTCCTTGTAGGAATTTTGGGGGAACACATTTTTATGTTTGAAGAAGTTAAATTATCACAAATGGGGATATAATTGATAGAACTTTTTTACTTATCAAGTGATTTATATGTGATGCTCTAAAATTCTTTGTTTGTATAAACATTAATAAGCTCTAGGATTCCTTATTCATGAATGGGTAGCCCATTGACTAGATACTTCATGATTTGACCTATTTAATTTTTGATAGAATATTCAATACTTTATAAATAGAGCATGAATCCATTATTATGTAGCTAGGAAGCATTAGAATTTTCCATCTTCCCATTTATGAGAAGACTAAAGAAAATAAAGGTGGTTGGACCAAATTGATAGGTTTATTGTGCTAGGATAATATAGATGCAAGATTGATAGGATTATTTCCCTTGACTTGGAACAATGGGATCAATGAAATGGAAAAAATGATATAATTCATACTCTAATCTTTTTGCTTTCTAGTCTTTTTTTTCATTAACACAACTTTTTAAACAAATAAATTACTTAAAGTAAATTTTGACAATTCTTATTAGTACAAATTCTATTTCTTAAATAATTTCAAAACATTAAATACATTTTATTTATCATTTGTCAAATTTTTTACCAATACAATAATTTATTTACTTTTAAAAATTATTATAATACCTTATTCTAATTCTTGCACACATTTTTTGGTAAATAAATTCTCATAATTTTTTAAATTAGTATTGGGTATCAAATCACTATTTTAAACAGTCTAATTTGTTTATGGATTACAATTGTTTAAAAAAATATAATCTAAACTAATACTTCTAAACAATACGAAACTTGCATTTATGTCAAATATTGTGTGAATCACCTATAAACTAAAATTAAAGGATGCTCAAATATGATATATATCCCATTTGTGAGAGAGTTCTAGAGCACTAGTTACGTGGAAGTTATGGGGTCACCTATAAACTAAAGTTAAAGCATGCTCAAATCTCATATGTATCCCATTTGTGAGAGTTCTAGAGCACTAGTTTGGGCAGGAGGAATTTATGGGGTCAAGTCATGGGATGGATATATTTCTGTTTAAAACTTGAAGAGAGATATTGCTCTATATATATTGATTTCAAAAGAAAATACAAAATTCAAAGAGAGAACTTCCAAATTCTAGTTACATCATTCCAATATTTTTACAGTAGTTCTACTCCGAGCCTAATAAATCTAGATGTTTACCAAAAGAGCTCAATTAACTCGACAATGTAACGTTCATATTCATTCCAGAGCTTAAAGCATGCATTTTATACTATACAACATTTATTTGACCCCCTGTAGACAATTCTATAAATCCAATATGTGTTAATTAGGATTGTAGCAAGGTGCAACATCATGGTTTTCAGCAGTGATTTGAATTCGAGAGACCAACATATGATATACAACTTAGAAGTTCTACTACTGGTAACCCCCTATTATAGAAGAATGCAATGCTCTACTTAGCGAAAGCTTAGCAGATGACGCTGAAACATTACAAGTTGTCTGTATCAAAAGCCTCTAAAAGACGGGGGAAACTCAGATTCGATAGTGACATCTATGAAGACACTTTTTTCAACGAACCATCCATCACAAAGGTCTAGAAGGGACGAAAATGAGCTCTTCTCCAAAACAGATGTCAGTTAACCCTACATAATACAAGGAAGGAATCTTAGCGTTTCGTTTAAAAATGTCTTGTGGTCCAGGAAGGTGGTCTGTATGACAAAAGAAACAAAACCATTTCTGAATCCCAACAAACCTATCGTGGATTGGGCAATTTAGATGAGGATTTTCCCCCAAATTATGAGCTGATAGAGAGTATCTAAAGACAAGAATACATTACCTTGGACGTTAACGATGGGTTAACCTTTTGTTGTGTGTTGTGTACTGGTGAGCACTTTCCTGGCTGTCTTGTGTGAAAGATAGAGGATATGGATGCAAAAGAGTAAAGGGGCAAGCTTCTCCACTGAGCATTCTGCAAAGAATGCAAACAAGGTGAATGCTGGTGAGTGAATAAGAGGACAATGTAGGTATTTTCTCGATAGATGTTCAATGGCTACTAGTTGGTGTTAAATGATGGCTTCTTTCCACATAATTTTCAAGTGGTGTGAACATTATCATTGCTTTACCTTAGGTAATACAAAGTAATCATTTTGAGTATTTAATATTTATATTAACGTCATTCATAACAATCCCTTCTTAATAAAAACAATCAAAATTTTGCATGACCTCACTTAAATCTAAATGATCTTTAAGATAAACAATGTTCCTTCTTCAATCTAACATGGTCTGAAACCTCCCATCACACAAACACATTCAAAAAATTATACAAAAGAGAGCTGGTAGTTGTTCTTTGCAATTTTCAAATTTTTTGAAGACATTTTGGTGGCAAGAGGTCAATAGATTGCCTTGGAGGGGGGCCCATGTGGTTCCCCCACCAAAAAAGGCCACTTACAAAGATTCAAAGGTTGTCATATTGAGAGAGGCTTGTTGCTTTGGTTGGCAAGGATGCATCTTTTTCCTTGAAGTCTACTTCTTTGAGTTGTCAAATGGTATTGAGGTATATTCCTTTGGGAGGAGGTAAAGATTCCTTTTTTGTAGAAGAGGACCTGTCTTCCTATGTTGAAAATTGATAGTGTGAATTTTCCAAACCCCAACAATTTCTCTTTTTCTCTAGTTTCTAGATTAGAGAAATGTCTTGTAGTTTTTGTGTCAAATGATCTATTGGATGAAACAATAGCTAGAATGGACAACACTTTGTGGGTAAGTTTCTAGCATTTAGACTAAGAGATATCAAGTATGTAAATGGGTTGAAGGATTTTGTAAATTAAAGGGTAGTGTTTCCATTTGTGCTAAAAAAATGGTTTGTTTATGTTCTGGTTTGTTAATAAAGTAGATATTATTTATGTTCTAATGGGGGGTCCCTAGGCCCTAAACAAACCCTTCCACAACACCTTTTAGGTATATTTTAATGGAAACATCGGTTCAACCCCTCTATAGATCTTGGAGCTATGGCCCCTACTTGGGTTTGGCTTACAAGGATTCTTTTGGAATTCTAGAGCAATAAGATTTTCTAGGGCATAGCTAATTCATTTGGTTATTTGCTTGTCATGGAGAAAGTAACTCAATTGAAATCTAGACTAGATTTTGTGTCAATGTTCCAATGAATACGGTCCTCACTAATCAAATAACATTAAAATCCATATTTGGAAGTTGGGTTCAACAAATTGTTTTTAAAAAGGAAAGGGTTTACTATCAAATCTGGAAACACTATGAGAAATCTTAGTGATAGGTGTAAACTTAATGAAACTAAAAAACAAGAATGTTTTTGAAGACTAATTTACCCTAAAAAACTCAACTAAAGAAATTCACAAGGTCATTCATGAGGAATGTCTTGAGATAAAGACCTTAGATCTAGGTTTTGAAGTTAATGTAGGGGTATTGAGGTCAATCAAAAAATTTAGGTAGAAGTTATTTAGGAACAAAGTGTTAGTCACAAGAAGAAAGGGGAGAGTAACTCTCAAAAAATGGATCATTTAGAGGAATAAAATCAAAAGGATCAAATTGTTACAAGCCCTAAAAATGGAGAAAAGATGAATCCTCAAAAGGAATCTTGGGAAACATAAGTCTTGGAAGAAGGGAAAGTGGAAAATCTTCTAAGGAATCCAAGGAAATAGTTGATTCATAAACTAAGTATCGTCTTGGAAATACTAAGGTAGAACCATTGAAAGGTGTTGACAAAATAAATCTACAAATGAATTAGGTTCTTACTGACACCACTAGAGGTATTAAAGAATCTTTAAACCTATTTGGTTTTGGTTTTGATTCAATTCCTTCCCCATCTAGAATCTCTATGGAAGGTAATACTCGAGATGAATGAAATATTTTCAATGGAAAACTAAAAAAGAAGGAAAAGCTAAATGTAGGAGGAGATATAAAACAAGGAAGGCCTTTCCAAAGAGAAAAAGGATCTAGAGAAGTGGCTAGAGAGGAAGCCATGAAAAAACATAAAACCCTAGATAGCATTTCAAGGGCTATAAAATAGAAAAATGAGTTGTAATAAGTGTGAGGGGAGGCATCCCTAGGTTAGGGTCTTCTAGAGATTTCTAATTGACTAAAGATTGTATTTATTTATTTATTTATTTTGTCCCAAATGAACATTTGTTAGAATATCAAGAGATTTAATAATCCCTATATAAAAAAAACTTATCAAATGTACTCTTAAAAATAAGTTTGATATTATTTTTCTCCAAGAAATCAAAATTTTTGAGTTGATGTTTTTCTTAAATTATCAAAAATATATGGCTTGCTACTAAATTTTTTGTTAGTCCTAATAAATGAGCTACTTTTTGGAATCTTGGTAGATTTTTGGGAAGAAAAGGGAGCTTTTGTAAAACAGTTTGTTCGTCTCCTTTCAAAACATTAATAACAAGGTTAAATGTGGAATATTTTTATTATTTATTCTCCTAACTCTAAAATTTCTAGGAAATAATTGTGGGATAATCTCTCAAGTATGATAGGAAGGAATTAGAATGATAGTTCGATGTTAGGGGGTGACTTCAATATCCCTTTGTTCCCTTTTGAAAAACATGGGATGTGTTATGCCCCACATACCCATCCCCATTTTCCCTTTGGTTTAAAATGGTTCCCCCCTTTTGTTCTTTGTGTTTCCTTTATTTTTGGATTGTTTTCTTTCCCTTTGTGTCCTTTTTTCCTCTCTAGTTGTTGAATTTTTTGTTCTCCTGGGCTCTTTCTCTTTTTCCCTTGAGGTTTTTCTTTGGTACTGAGATTTTTTATTCTCTCGGGCTTTGTTTCTAATTGCCTTGTCAAATCTTGGGTTCTAAAATAGACTTTGAACCTTTTCTAAAAGGTTAGGATCCATTTTTGAATCTTGATCCTACTTTTCTTTGTGTCGTGTTAGGTTTTTGGGTTCCAAAATGGACTTTGGGCTTTTTTCTAAAAGGTTCAAAACCGTTTGGCAGTCTCACCCCAGCATTGTTTTCTTTTTGGGACTTTAAATTTAAAATGAATTGGACCTTGTATAGTATTATTAGGGTCCATTTTCTTTCCTCACTCCCACCTTGTTTCATTTTGTTTGTGTGTTTCTTCCAAGAACTATTTAGGAATCATAACCCTAATTGGATGTGAGTTTCTTTCAACATTGGTTCTAAGGTTTGTTTTCGCCTTGAACTCCTGACCACCTACCACATTCATGGTGAATGAGATTTCACATGTATATGGGTAATTTAAACATTTATTATCATAAATTACCCCATTTTTACAAGTTAATTTAATTGAGTTTAGGGCATTTGGAGTTAGAGCACAAAATTGAAACTTGAATTGGAGCATTTTATTGTTGATTCCTCCTTGAATTTCTTCCCTCTAGCATGTTGCTAGGTTTGTTTTCTTCGTGTTTTCATTTTTTGTTGTTTGTTTTCTCATCTCTCTCTCATTTCAATTTTTATTTTTTTCATATTTTGTGTGTTGTCTATTTTTTTGGCTCGTTTGAGTCTAGTTTTCCCCTCTCAAGTCAACCCTTGTTCAAGATATTTTGAGAACTAGGGTTTTTAATTTAGTTTTTTCCCTATTAATTGGTCGAGATTTGAAATCCTAACATGCCCTTTTTCAGATGAGGGTTTCAATCCCCAGCGTTCCATAGTTCTTCCCTAGGGTTTTTTCAAAAAAATTAAGAGACCTAAGTTCTAAATTGATCCTTTTGGGTTTAGAAACCCCTAAAGGATATCTCTGCAAAAGGTCTCAATCTAGAATCCTTTCCCAATCTCGATCCCCATAGAGTACCCATCATGAAATCACTTAATTTCCTCATTTTATCCCTTCTAGCTTTCAAACTCCGAAGGGATGCATTCAACAAAATCTAGAATCCTTCATCTGTTCCTAGTCCCAATCTCTACAAGACAAGTCTATTTGGGATTCGTATTCTTGATAGGACATTCTTAAGATTGGGTCCAAAGTCCCTTTTAGGTCTCGATTTCTGCCAAGCACTATTGTTCAAACCTTGGAATATGATTTCGAAACACATTTAATCCTTTGGGTTTCTAAACCCCAAAGGTGTATACATCATGACTAATTCAGGATTCCAAATCTAGACCAGAACAAACTCATCAATGGCTGAAACCTAAATGCATCTGAAAACCCAACATAGATACACCAAGATCTGTTCGATACTTCAAGTCCTGAAAAAACCATGACAAATTAAGAGTCCATTCAAGTTTCCAAAACGTGAATGGACATGCCAAAGTAAGTAGCCAATGTCCATTTCAATCCCCAATTTCTGAAAGGGTCACATCTGACCAAAGTTATGATTTCAATCATACTTCACAGAAAGGATTCCATATCCAAAAACCAAACCCAATCCAGATTCTTGCTTACTAAATATAAGGTTCCATTGGGGCTTCAAGTCGTTATTGGAATTTTCTAAGAAAGTTCCTAATTCCATTTCTAATCTCAATTCCCACCAATGGTTTTGAATTAATAATAATATAGAGGTTCCTGTGAGGTTTCAGAACCTGATAGGAAAAAAATTCAAAATTTATTTTAAAGCCAAGTTATCTCTTTTGATTTTCAAAGGATTCTTACAAATCTTGTTTTTTCTTCATCTTAGGTTATCTAAATGTTTGATTCAAGTGAGGATTCAAGTGTAGAGGGTGTCCATATAGAATGAAAGGCTAAGAGGTCTAAGGAAGACAATTTTCCTTTGATAATGAAGTATAAATTCCAAGGAATCTCTAGTGTCTCTAAATTCACCTACTAAGTGATGAAGATCATAGATATTAATCTTGGGCACATTAATATTCAAGCTTCAAAAGAAGAGACTTTCTCTCCTGAGGCTTTTTCCATAGCACAAAAGATAGAATTCTCGGGCCTAGCTCATGTGGCTTCATTTATAGTTGCAATATAGTGTCTAGAGCTTATTCTTGTAGTAGTAACCCCTTACAATCCTATTTAGAGGAAGTTCTATGATCCTTCGGGGACTAAGATCATTGACCTTTCTCCTCCAATGATCAAAGAAGTGTTCAATTTTCCTCATTCAAATTTGAATATGATATTAGAAGCAGAGGCTATCAAGGAGTATCAGGACATTAATGGACATCTCATACATCTAATTAAGAAATTATGGTTAAGGGTAAAGAGAAATTGAGTGGAAAATATCCCACAAAATCTTGTAAGATTAGACTCTTATTCAAATAGCAGGGATATTATCACATTGTTGTCTAGATCCTTTTGCAAGGAAGAATCTAGGACCTTTGAGACCTGGATGTTTCAATTTATTAATATCATTCTAAAAAGAGAGATATTCTTGCATTGGGGTCAAATTATTTCTAATACAATTCATACACAAATAACCACCATCAAGGACACCAAGCAATTTTTCATGTCCTCATACATAGTCTACCTAGTAGCTAGAGTGGGAAAATTCCAAGGGTTAACTACAAAAGGAATTAGATGGGAAGCCCTGAGAGAGTAAAATCTAGGGTTTTTATCCTCAACTAGAGCTAAAGGAGGCTACAAAGAATTTCAAGAGGGTAAATGATGCATCTTTGTAGGTCCAGTTATTAATAAACTGATAGGAGATGTGGGTTTTAGGATTACCATGGAGGCTATGGCCTTGGTGACTGAATGGGGTCAAAGGTTTATCCAATTCCCCAAGTATACATACATCATAATTTTTGTGTTTGATAAAGCACCATTTTTTCTTCCTAAGTATTGTAGCAATAAGCTGGTTCTAATTGACTTTTTAAGTTAGGTAATGGAGGTGCACATAAAGTTTTTTGGTAAGCATAAAGTAGGGTTGAAATACCCTTTCTAATTGGGATATTACTCATGCCTATCTATTGCAGCTACTAAGGTGGCCACTGAGGAATTACAAGCACTCAACCTTAAGCAATATCAAGGGATAATTATGATCCAAAGGGAAAGATAAAATCCCTCAGTACTTCTATGTTCCCGTGTCATCAAACCAACATTGAAGACTTCTGGGTAGGCCCCCAAGATGACCTTGAGGAGTGAAATCACAATACAATGTCTCAATTTTTGGCCAAGATGTACATTTACATCAAGATTTTTAACTAAATATTCATCTTCTAAGACCTATAGTAGCTAAACCATTAAGAATTTGAAGATGATGCAAACTAGTGATTGTGGAAATTTGTGTGTAGATTCTAAATATATATATATATGAAATAAATCATGAATCTTTCAGCATCTCCTTTAATAACTAGTTTTAAACAAAAAATAAACATTTCCAAAAAGTAATGTTTGTGTCTTACAACATAACTTTTTTTTCTATGAAGGATAAAATTATAATTGTTGAAATATAGATTCTCAACATCAATATCTAGGGAAAGGATATTTTTTCATAATTTTTTGTTACATATAATTTTTTTACTTAATTTTTGAAGTCACTGTATTTGGACATGAATGTGTGTCATACAACCTAACTTGTTGTGTATATATCAAAATCCATTTTTTCTTTTTTTACTGAAACAAGGACATCAATACCTAGGGAAAGGGTGTTTTTTGAATTTTTTTTACAATGGCCTACTATTTTTCCACCTCTGTAGAATGAACTTGATGTTCGAAGAAAAAACTATGTTCAATAAAAATTGAAAATTAAATACAATATAAAATGAAAACATATCAAAACTATACTTGTTGGAAAGCTCATTTCAAGGGCTACAATATTGCAAAAGATTTTTCTAAATTACATTATTGAATCCCTCAAAAGGTAAAGTAAATATGTTTTTTTCTAGCATTTTGATAGGTGCAAAGGAGACTCCATTGTGGGTATGATTTAATACTAGAAGGTTTCTATCCAAGTGGGTTTTATCTAAGGGGGTCTTATCTATACATCTTCAATTAAAACCCTTTATATGGAACCTCTCAAGGCTAAAATCATTATTTTTTTCTAAAAGAAGTGATTTGAGGGAAAAACCAGCATGTCCCAAAAGTGGGGCACACTATTGTGGCAACACCCTGACGTTAGGAAGAGGAGCTATGACAGGTTAACCATCATCCAAATGAGGGAATTTGGTATTAGAGATGATATACTAGAAGGGTTGTCAAATGATGGAAAAAAATAGAATCAATGTATGATATTAGGAAAGTAGACACACAGACTCTGGACCCCATTGATTTGTCAGAAACAGAAGAGCCCTCCATTGATGAGATTTTTGAGAAAGTGGTAATTGAGTAATACATGGGTGGAGCTAAGGATAAAGAACAACAAAGGAAACAAGGGACCCTCAAAGAAGAGGAAGCAATTAGCCACAAAAACTTCCTCCTTAATCATACTAGCTGAGTACAAGAGACATAGGAGGAAGGAGAAAATACCTGTCCAGGGAACTGAGGAGGTGGAACCTACAATGGAGAAAGTAGTGGAGGTGTTCAAAACAATAGAGGTCACTTATAAGGCTGGAAGTGCAAGGGTGGTGTCAAGACTTGGGGTAATGCAAATTTCCTAAGTTCATCCCACCAAACAAGCAAAAACTACAATAGAAACTGACACTATTACAAAAGATACATAGCACATTTAAGAGGTTACAAAAGAACTTCCCATAATAGAAGTAGTGGGCATATTTGATGGCCCATCTCCCACTCATCTAAAAATAGAAGAGATATCTAAAGGATATGAAGAGCATCTAAATGATTAGGTGGATATAACACCTAAGTCCCCAAAAGGTACTCATTGAAGAGAAAAGGATGGCAAAAAATATAGCTTTCAAGAAGCAGGAGGATCAGAGAGAAGAAACTCATGAACTACAAGAGGAGTTACTTAACCCTAGGGAGAGAAAGAAGAAAATGAACATGTGCTCACTATAGAGGAGTAACAAGAACTTATAGAAAACATGTCAAGGCAAGCTGAGAAAGAGAAAGCCTCCTCTTCATAGGTCACTAACATTAAGGGAGTAACAAAGGACCAACCTAATGAGTCTCCACCAAAACAACAAGTATCTACTTCTTTAGGAGCTCCTACTTGGTTGAAGTTAAATCTCAAGAAGAGGTAGCAAGTGGTAGTGTAACCATGAGTTTGTTGCAGTTTGGTTGTTATTGATGCCAAAAGTTCTATGAAGAGTGTTGCAGTCTAGCTATTGGTTGCCAGAGACTTTGAGAAATGCTCCACATTTCTCCACTATTGATGTTTTACTCCTACGGTTTGGAGGATAGTTTCATGTTTTTTCAAGGCATGTGTGATCCAAGTTAAAAGTATTTTGGGTTATCAAAAAGGTGTTTTTGAAAGTGACAATTTGAAGTCTATGGTGATTATGTGAAGATGTTCTTAGAGGTGATCAATTTGGCTCTATATTTCTCCACATTTGCAAATATTATTATGTGGTTCAAAAGTTAATTTCATGGATATGTGAAGGTATTATATCACTCTTCCTCTTAACGTTGGACCAAACCAATTAGATATATCATTCTCCATCACCTAGACATTAGACCAATTCCATGTCAAATTAAGCTACTCATGGCTATGCTCCATGAATGCCATCCCACTAGTTATTCATAAGTGCATAAAGTTCCCATTTGAAAACATTTTTTTTATAGTGCATCATAGTCGGTCTAATCTTTTATCCTCCAATGGAAAATTTTCATTATATTTATTTTGGCCTCAACCTATGGAATCTATTAAGTCTCATGAGGATTTCTTTTTTCAGATCATACCAAAAGTTTAAGGAAAAGTGCATAACAGAGTTATCTCTTACCCTATAAAAAAAAAGCATTTCTTAGACCTAGGTACAAGGGGTTGATTACTTCATGGGCTTCAATGGCTCAAGTTGTTTTCAACATGACCAAAAATAGGCACATCAGGTCAATGACAAAATACAACATTGCAAAGGGCATCAAACTTAAGAGTTTTTAAGAAGGGTTTTTAGCATTACAAACCATAAGGAATGATGATAGAAAAAACCCTAAGTCCTAGGACACGAAAACAACTAAATTTTTTAGAGTTTTGAGATGAAACCAAATCAATTTTAGGGGTTCCATCACCCTACCATACCAACCTATTTTTTTTATCATATGGATGAAGGATTTATGATCATACACTCTTGATTATATATAGTCTATATTATATTTTCATATGATGTCATGTATTATATCACATACATCTTTGCCCCAAACCAATAAAGTATGATAGTTTAAGTTGAGAAGGGAGAATTACCTTTCCCCTATAACTTATAATGCATTAATAGTTCATGATTTTCATTTGCTAGAATATTTATAGATATAAAATTCTCAATGATACTTGAATTGGCACTTTGTGGGGAATAATTTTGACACTAACAAACTTAGATAATAGTTTATCCCTCAAGTAGGAACTAGTCATCCTAGTTGTGTTCTTTACTTGGAGCTTATTTGTTATTCAAAGTTTTGGAAAACTCCATGAGGTCTTTTGGTAGCCTTTTCCAATCAAAGCTAGATCTTCTTAATATAGGAGTGACAAACTAGTACTCAAAGATAGAATAGTGAACATTGGAATTGTTCCTATTGAAGTGAGAAGTTCATAATTATGAGCATCCCATTTTGTAATTTTGGAGAATTCAACTATACATAAATATTATTATCCCATTCTCTAGCTAATATATACAAATATATATGGCACAATAGTGAATATCACCTAAAGGAGTTTTCATTCCCTTATTTCCTTATATTTTATAAATATTGATGCAATTAGCCAAAATGATCACATAGTCATATAGAGTAGTTAAATGCATGCTTTACATCAAATCTTGTAACATGGAATATACAGTGGTATGTGTCGTAAAAGAAACCAACAAAAGATTGCATAGCCAAAAGCTTAATTTCCATATAAGGGGTTGGTTCTTATTTCTCCCCTTGATTTTTATCTATGTAATTAGTTAGCCATTTTTACCTCTAACTTATCATAATACTATTAGACTCCAAACCCATCTTATTCATGTCCAATACATATTTAGCTTCACAATTCAAAAGGAAAACCATTTGAAATAATTCATTATTTATTGTGATGGTTCTACCACCTTTTGCGTCATATATACTACGATTCTTAAGGTTGTACATTTTGGTTGTTCACTCAACTAACTTAGGGCTAAAACAATAATTTGAGACAACCACCTTTCTTAAATCAAATATCCATGCATTATAAAGTGAAATCCTTCCACATGATTTATTGTAGAAGGTATTGAACAATTGCCCCTGCTTTTAAATTTTATTGGATTCCAAATTTTGACTTACAATCTTCTAGTAGATTAGTAAAGGATGTTCTATTGGTGGCACTTTTAAAAGGATTCATCACCTAGAGAAGTGAATTGGTTAGGTATTGAATGGATTTCTTCTTTGAAGATGTGATATACAAACAAAACTTGACCATCTAGGGTTTTTATTTGAAATCTTAATGATGCTATTAGGGAAATAATTTATTTGTCTAGAATTGAGAAATTATAACAAGGAAATCACATACCCATACAATCCCTCATAAATACTTCAAGAAACTTGCTTATAGCCTAATTTGTAGACTGACTTCAAATTTTATGTCTATGATTATCTTCCACAAGTCATTTACAAACTCATAATGTGAGAATAGAAAATGGTAATGTAGAAAATATATCCCAATTTATCTGAATAACAAAGACAACTACATGAATATTTTTCAAGAATATGAACATGGAGTAAAACATTTGAAGGAAAATAAACAATGGTGTTGATTATTTTTTATCTTTGAGATCAATAGCACCATGCAATCATGCTAGTTTAATATTTATGAGAGAGGGTCCTCTTGTGGCTTGAAGACCTTAGGATGGCATATAGGAACATGCATTAGTAGAGGTACTCTGATTTAAAATAGCTTGGATTGTTTGGGCATTGCATATATCAATGGGAAAAAAAATAAAACCTCTAGAGCACTTTCCAAGTGAAGTCATACTACCATGAAAGTATTTAAAGGGTGGGCCTGCCTAGAACTAGCACGATGACCAACTCTAACTTGCCATGTCACCAACAACGTCGTATAGCCAAGACACATGATTTGAGCAGATCCGGATAGATTCATAATGTTCATCATAGTCAGCATTGGGACCCACCATTCAAAAACCATATTAAATAAAGACCATGTGACTATGCCAATATAGATAATAGTGGGTAATGGAATCAAAGCATGAAGACAAAATAAATGCATGTTCCAATAAATAAATCTTGAATAATTGCCCATGGAACCAAGAACAAGTAATCACTAGCGCCAAGACAAAATGTTGGGGTTTAAGAGGAACGTGACAATATAATGTCGATGGGCTATGGGGCATGGGCTACACTCACCTTAATTCATATGTAGGGGTTCACTTCAGTGTGCGGGCATATAAATACGTGTCCTAATGTGTTCTTATGAGTGCATTTGTCGCATCTTAGTGAGATATGAAACTAAAAGTTGAACCAAGACACTTAGGAGGGGACCTTAAAGGAAAAGGGTTTAGAGAATTATTTTTAATGCTGATGTACCAGAAAATGATGTGGTTAAGAGCAATGAAAATGGGGATTTGGTTGTAGAGGCGACGTTTGATCAATCATTTTATAAGAGAGAATGGAGAAAATAAGTAAAATTTTAGAATGTATTCTTTTTGATGATGTTATAGATTGTATTGTTGAGTGTTTATATAGATCAATCAATTTATTTTTTTAAAGAGGAGTACCTTCTTAATTAGACTTTTGTAAATGGGAAAAGGTTATGTTGTTCTTGTTGGTATTTGAAATTTTATTCTCAAATCAAATGAAGGGGATTTTTGTAGGGAATGGAAGTACTAGATGCTATTTCACAATATGTTGTATTCTTACATTCTTCTGGAAAGAGATTGGCTTGGTAATGAAAATGAATAGAAAAATCCCTACAAGATAAGCTTTAACACACTAGAGTATTACTCAGTGCAAATCCTAATAATATCCTCTTACAAGACTCTTATAAACTCAACTTTGGAAAATTGACATTTATAAGGGACAAGCAGCTAAAATTAGGGCCAAATTACACTTAGTTGAGAAGGGTAATAGAGTTTCTATATACTTTTTCAATTTTCTAAATCATAAACATAAAAAGGAGTATATTGGGCCCTTGTAAATTAAATAAACCTAATCATACCTTATTTAGGGTGTTGTAAAGTGTTGAAACACACTTTCACACTTTTCTAGGGTTTTATTAAATAATTGGGCTTCTTTATGCTTTAATTGGCCTTATTTTGCATCTACAAGTCTCATTTAGTACATCTTTTCGAGGATGATCCTGACATAAATTAACGTCCAATAATAATTCAAGTGTTTTTAGGTTGTTTGGCCTAGATTTAGTGATTTAGGACTCATACACCACCTTGGCATATGAGTTCTACCTAGGGTTTTGGGCCTTGATCCTGATTTCACCTCATTCTAAGCATTTTTGAAAATTTATCTCATAATTAATTCCTAATGGGACACATACACCACTTCTAGTGTATGAGCCCCATGTGGCCCAAAATTAAATTTAATTCAAATTCTTGGTGAGATTTTATTCTCCTAGCTCTGATTTTGGCTTATAGTGTTGTAATTTTGGGAAATTTTCCATAAACAAGCATAAAGACAAGGTTATTTCATTCATTTTTCTCCTAACAAGCAATCAAGTAACCTAGCAAATTGAATGGGAATCCTTATAGAAAATTTGACTTCACAAGAGCATTCAAGGGCTGATTATCATGTGTTTTAGAGAATTCAAGTATCAAGCATCATGTCAAATTCATCATGCATCATGTTTGTTTTTGAGCTAACATTTATGATGTAGGGTTTTATGATTCAAGCTAGCATTCAATTCATGATCTATAATATCCAAGCAAGAGTCAACATCTACATCCATTGGGGCCATTTTATGCATGTTTGGAGCACTTTATTGCTAGGGTTTGGTGAGTTGCAACATTACATTTTGTTCATTCATCATTCCTTCATCTTATTTCATTTCATTTCAAGATTTGATTACCAAAATGGGGTTTGACCAAGGCAAACCCCTTTCTACTAAAAAAATAACATTTTTCCCTCTTTATTGTGTGATTTGTAGATCTAGGTTCAAGACATATTAAAGAGCAAGTTCATAGAAAGTTGTCAAGTGTTCAAAGTTGTCAAAGTTGTCACCTTGCATTGAAGATCATTAGAGAACATCTACAGGTTGCAAATTGAAGATTCAAATCAGAAAATTAGGTGGAAAGGATAAAGCAGACATTGAAGAGCATAATCAAGCTTTGAATTTCTAGAAAACCCTAACTAGACTAATACGCCACTTCTAGCGTATGAGTCCCAGTATAGAAAAGTTTGCAGTTTTTAGAAGTTTTAGACACCTCTCTGCTAGATTTCAGTTCTTGCATGAGTTCTAACAGGCTTTAATTTTAATGTTTTCAGCATTTTGAACCTTCATCCAATCTTTTTCAGGTTTCTAGGTGCACAACTTTCATCTCTTAGCTTTTTGTTTTGATTTACATGTTTTTCTAGGTCATTTAGTGAAGTATTGCATAATATTAGGTTTAAGCATTAGGTATTGCATTTCATTAGTCTTTCCAAGCCCCAACTTGGTGGTGAACCCCTCTTTAGTTTATAATCAGACCCTAGGGTAACCCTATTGCAAGATCTCTTTCTTCTTTGCTTACTTTAGATTGAGATCTCTAAGACTTTCCTTGAATGAGAGTGTGAAGATTGTTATTATATACCCTAAGCATAGAAGCAAAAAAAATCAACTTTTCATTTTGGTGAACCTGATGTGAACATCATAATTTTGATTTGGAATGCATCATCCTAGATCTTGCTTGCATTAACTTTGCATTAGGGTTTGCACTAGTTAATTGGCATTCTAGGGTTTGTAAATCTTTGATTAGTGAAAGTGCATATAGGTTGCATTTTTACATCTTACATCATTGCAAATCATCTGAAATATACATTTGCATTAAGGGTATGTGCAAGATCATCATGGAAAAAATAGGCCCTAAGTGGCAATGAAAATTCAGAAAAATCAGAGTTAGGCAACTTGACATAAAAATTTGAATAAGTTATCTATATTATTTCAAAAATATGTAAGAATAGAATCTATGGAAAATTGAATGTAGTTTC
>VDFB02075321.1:123252561-123406018 GCA_007258455.2 Sequoia sempervirens
TGAAGATGTTGAACATAGTATTGAACTAAGTGTAAATTATGTTTCACCAAATTACATGAGAAATGAAGAACCTTTTGTGGAAGAAAGACATATTCAAACTCAAGACCTTTGAAAACCCCTAAATGGTTAATTGAAATTGATGAGAACATTATAAACAATTTTGAAGGCAAGAGGTCAACACGAACCATTCGGTGGTGGGCTAGTAGACTTTTCATGCAATATTTTAGCGATAAGACAGTGACAGAGCAATGCCAACTTTTTCTACAATTGTTAAAGATGCAAAAGATGAGACCTTTGCTTGCCAAATTGAAGATTCATGTGCACAAGAAGACCAAAAAAAATAATATTATTGTCAAAAATCTTTTTAATGCTCTCAAGTCTATTGGAAAAACTAACAAGAAAAAAGATAAGAGAGCTGCTCGGAGAGTGATTACAACCACCCTAGTAAACCATCAATTGAAAAAGGCTCGCTTGTTGAGACAAACTTGTATTGATTTTGACATAAGTCATAAAACTTTGGATAGAGCACTTGCAGAAGAAAAGAATAGATGATCCTCTTCAAAGTGATACATGGAAAACTTTTTCGGGGGCTTCCACTTTGATGTTGATAAAAGCTAACTAATAATGTAAAACAAACAACAATTTTGGCATGATAACTCTAGAGTATCACCCAATGCAAAGGATGTTTTAAAGTTAAGGAATTGGAAATCAAGACCATTACACCACATCCTAAACATTTTCTTGGAATCAAGCCAAACAATGTTGTTCAAAATTTTATTGAAACACATCAAATATTGAAATATCGCCAAAGGACTTTTTGAAGGTTTGAAGCCATTTTATTGTATGCCTCTTAAAATTCATAATACTTGTTGTTGCAAATACCATGTGGAGTTTTCAATGTACCATGAACTATTATGCTATATCAGTTCTATTTTGCATACTAATGAAATGTTGCAGGAGTGCGGTGCAATGCATCTTCCAAAATCATCAAGGGACTTGTTAGATCTTTTTTTATGTTCTAGAGATGATGGTTGTTTTTTCTATAGAAATGATTGTTTAAATGCAAAGTGCTCACAATGTGTTGGCTTGTCCAAGTTTGTTCAATGTTTTCATGAGGAGTTCCGAACATGAATTTGGAAAGCTTGTTGAGAAAAGAGATGTAAGAGATAGTCAAATATACTTTGCAGGAAGTGGAGGTGAAGGTTCTAGATGTGAGTTGGTTACAAAAGAATGCGGTGTTGCTAATTTTATTTCAGATTTTAAGGACAATCTTTTCTACAAGTATGCAAGGAATAGTCATAGGTCTCAGTGGTTGGATCAACAATTTAGGATGTGTAAGGACTCTTTTTCAATTGGCACTATTATATCAGTGGTTGATTTTGTAGAAAACTACACATTGCAACCACAAAACGAGGTACAATCTCAGTATTACAATTCCATTCAGATTGTTATTTTTGTCCACATAGCGTTTTAGACATACACGATGAATACGAGAGGAGGATGAAAGATAATCCGAAGGAAGTATCATTTTATATAGGTGATGATGGATCGTCTCCCTTTCGATAAGGTATGTCCAACATTGTTTCGAGATTTTTTTTGAGTTTTTGCAGGAACATGATATAGCATTGGGCCAACATCTAATTTGGTTAGATAATTGCACAGGTCAATTCAAGAATGCTCGTATGTTTTATTAGTTGAGTAGAATGCATGTAGACAGGGGTCTACCTCATATTTGGAGTTTTTTTGAAGCTGGACATGGGAAAGGGGAGCATGATGGAGTAGGTGCATGCGTAAAGAGAGCTCTAGTTAAGGAGCAATTAAAGATTTCAGGAGCAAAATTCAGCGATGCATGTTTTATAGTTGTAGTTCAGCATTGTCATAGGGAGGGACACTTGATTCAACAGTGCACATATTCTTTTGGTTCATTGAGGAGGGTACAGTGGGAGGCAGATTGGATTGTCATACAATCAAAGATTATTCAAAGATGCATTCATTTCGAAGCTCAGATGCAGGCACATGGACCATTTGGACACAAGAGTTGGCTTGTTTTTGTCAGAGTTGTATTCATTGCAAGTGGGATCAATGCGAGTCAAGTGAGTGGGTGGATACATGGGTACCAGAGTATCTAACTCCTTTATCTCAAACAATATCCATGACAAATGACACAATGGAAAGTTTAGTTGATTACGACCTGCTTTCAGATCTACTACAGATAGGACATATTTTTGTAGTTGTTCCACCGCAGGGGAATGAAGAGAGATCAGACTATTGGTTGGATCAATGTGTGTGGGTAAAGCATAAGCTAACACAACCGATGGAAGATGATGATGGTTTCATGTATCCTACAGGTTCAGTTGTGGTTGCAGGAACTTGGTTGCGAACATACATGATTAGAAACAATGGAATACCTACATTTGAAGACTATGAGAAACACAAAACCATTCTCATGTATTTGCACCTTCTTATAGCAAAAAATGTTAAGTTGTTGAAGCATCATGCCAGACCAAAGACAAAACAACTATGGACACTTAGTAATGTTGATCATGAAGCAATATTGGATACTCTTAAGCAAAGAGATGACCCTTCAGGCACACTTGAATAGAATTTTCAAGAATGGAAGGTAGAATGCTTATGTTCATTATGATTAAGTTCATTAGTACTCTTTATTTAATACTGATATTTTATATACTTTTGCAATGTAGGTTTCTTTAATAGTGATATTTTGTATGCACTTTTGTGATATTTTTGGCAAGATTGATCATGGACCTGCTGCAACAATAGGCAGCTCTGATCCATTCGAAGAGGTATGCATCTTTTATAGTTTGCATCACCAACTCATCATCATTCAAGTTGTTTAGATTAATATAGATATGTTAGTCTAAGCATTTTTTCTATTGTGACAATATAGATTTCTCATTTTCCCACTTTTATGATATTCCTAGCATGATTGATCATGGACCTGCTACAACAATATCCAACTTTGAGCCTTTCGAAGAGGTATGCATCTTTTATAGTTTGCATCACCAACTCATCACCATTCAGGTTGTTTAGATTAATATAGATATGTTAGTCTAAGCATCTTTTCTATTGTGACAATATAGATTTCTCATTTTCCCACTTTTGCGATATTCCTGACATGATTGATCATGGACAGTTGCAAAAATAGCTAGCTCTGATCCTTTCAAAGAGGTATGCAATAGATTACAACAATATAGATTGGTTATTCTAAGCTACCTTGATGGTTTGTACAAGTGCTTGTCAAATGTTTGGCATAATCTATACCCAGTGAAGTTTTTTGAAATATGGGTCAAATGTCTGGCATTGTATAAAGGGTATGTTTAAAATGTAAAGGGGTCTGTATTTTGGAAACTCAGGTTTTGTAAAGGGGTCTATTTTTGTACTTAATCGAGCTACAATTGAAGGTTTTATTCCTGGTTCTTTCCTATCGATATGCTCATTTGAACCAGGTTTTGTAATACTATCTAGTCCTCTCCCCTACTATCTCTTACTAAAAGAGTAAGGACAGAGCTTAACCCATCTATGTTTTTTGAAGAGACATACATATACTAGCAATCACATGTGCAGATGTAATGGGCACATTGATAGGTGCAATATGAAATTATGTATGATACAATTGAAGTAATTGCAAGTCTTGTTATGGTGAAAGTTTTATTAGAGAATACATAATCATGTTTTCTCACCCACTTTGAGTTGACTAAACACATGTTTGGCATAATTTGATGATATACGCTAGCATTAATAACATACAATATATTCATTATAATCATGAAAACATTCATTTATCTTATAGCATTGGAGCAATTAATAGTGAGACATTTTGATTCAATGCAATAAAAATGAGTAACAAATTTGAACATCTAGAGTAACCCTTAATTATGTTAGGTTGATTGTGTTTGATTCATTGCATTTACTTAATTATCCTAGGTTAACTTCATAAATAAACTTTTTTTTTCTTTATATTTTGTTGAGCCCAACCAATCCTACACTTGATCCAACCTTCTTTTTAGGGTTTTACATTATTAAGGTTTTCAAATCTACAGTTTTCTAAGTTTACATTCTATTTTCAAATTTGAACTTTCTTATACATCCTTGTACGTCATTGATACATTTTTCTATTAGGTTTTGCATTTTTTATGTTAAGATATAGTAAATTATATTCACTTGCAATTTGATGTGTAAATCTCTTGTATTGTTAGAATGAGTACTTGAATGATCATGAAGTGTTGACCATCATTTCCATCAATGAAATTGACCATCTCTCACATGTAATGCTTGGGAGTTACATTGGGAGAAGTGGATCATCTTTCCATATTGTTATGGGTTCCTACTTAGTTGATATGTTCATAGTGGAGGGCTAGTTTTGGGAATTCGTGCTCTCGATGAGTTATTGGTAAAATACATTATCTATTCATGGATTCTATCTTGAGTGCTATCATAATTACATGTTGGGGTGGTTCATGGTTTTAAACTATCAAGAATGGTTTTGGTTGAAGGAGTTTTTTTCTTTGAATCAATAAAGTTTCAATTGCTCAATTGATATTTTACTGTTTTTCTTGTGTTTTTTCCTGTGCACAAGCCGTTCAATAATTTTTGTATAAATTTTTTATGTAGAAACGTTATTGGGGCCTAAATAAAGGTGTCTAAGGTGGTGGAAAAGTATGAAAGGTTGTGGAAGTGCTACATCCAATAAACCCTCAAGAATTACACTAAAAACAAGGGTTTTTTGATTTGATGGTTATAGGTCTATACAAATGGAATCCAATTGTAGAATATTTGTTTTCTTGGCAATTGATTTTTTTCCCCAAGGTTTCAGGGGTTTGTGTGGTGTTTGAAGGTATGTTACTTTGCATTTTTGGGCTAATTGAGTAGCTTGTTGAAGGGTGAATGTATAGGAAGTCAACGCTGGTCCAAAGAAGTCTATGTCACTTCTCACATATGTTGTGTAACTTGGATATGGGTGTTTGAATCAGTCATGTGTTCATCTGGTGTTTTGGAAGATTGTGGAGTAATTAGACAAAAACTAGTTTCTCACTATTACAAGGGTTTAAGGGGGTTAAAGAGGGAAATGTGTATTTAGTTTCTTGTCAAGTTTTATGGGAGTTTTGGACTGTGCAAAGAGGTCAGAATAATCTTGTTAGATGCCTCAAATAGGTAGGTTGCAAAGATTTTGTGATTGTGCCCTTGTGTCTGCATCAATTTTTCACCTAATTTCACTTGGTCCACTATAGCTCAGAGTGATTCGGCGTATTTGGGTGTAAGAGAGGACCATACCTAGCATAAACATACCCATCCGGACGTGTTGGAACAGCTTGTTTGGTCGTACGAGTTGCAGAATGAAAGTTGCACCACTTTGGAACTTTACACTGCTTGCATCTGGCAACTTTTCCCTCCACTGAAAAGTCATCACCATAGGAAAACGCCTTCGAGATAGAAAAAACCAAGAGAGGTTTTTGTATACGGTCACAACACAATCGCATAGCCTTGAACGAAGAGTCTGTAAGAATCATGGTCTCCGATAAATAGACCTTCAAAGATTGCTGCCTTTTAGCACTTTGGACTCTTAAGGGAAATCCCTAGTCCAATGTAGCTCAGAGTGATTCGGAGTATTTGGGTGCAAGAGAGAACCATCCCTAGCATAAACGTACCCATCCAGACATGTTGGAATAGTCAGTTTGGTCGTACGAGTTGCGGAATGAAAGTTGCACAACTTTGCAACTTTACACTGCTTGCATCTGGCAACTTTTCCCTCCACTGAAAAGTCATCACCACAGGAAACTGCCTTCGAGATAGCAAAAACCAAGAGAGGTTTTTGTAGATGGTCCCAACACGATCCCATAGCCTCAAACAGAGAGTCAGTAAGCATCACGGTCTCTGAGAAATAGACCTTCAAAGATTGCTGCCTTTTAGCACTTTGGACTCTTAAGGGAAATCGCCGGTCCAATGTAGCTCAGAGTGATTTGGCATATTTGGGTGCAAGAGAGGACCCTCCCTAGCGTAAATATACCCATCTGAATGTGTTGTAATGGTCCATTTGGTCGTACGAGTTGCTGAATGAAAGTTGCACCACTTTGCAACTTTACACTGCTTGCATCTGGCAACTTTTCCCTCCACTGAAAAGTCATCACCACAGTAAAACGCCTTCGAGATAGCAAAAATTGAGAGAGGTTTTTGTAGATGGTCCCAACATGATGCCATAGCCTTGGACGAAGAGTCTGTAAGCATCACGTTCTCCAAGAAATAGACCTTCAAAGATTGTTTCCTTTTAGCACTTTGGACTCTTAAGGGAAATCGTCAGTCCAATGTAGCTCGAAGTGATTCAATGTATTTGGGTGTAAGAGAGGACCATCCCTAGCGTAAATGTACCCATCCGGATGTGTTGGAATAGTATTTTTGGTCGTACGAGTTGCGGAATGAAAGTTGCACCACTTTGCAACTTTACACTACTTGCATCTGGCAACTTTTCCCTCCACTAAAAAGTCATCACCATAGGAAAACTCCTCCGAGATAGCAAAAACTTAGAGAGGCTTTTGTAGATGGTCCCAACACAATTCCATAGCCTTGGACGAAGATTCTGTAAGCATCACGGTCTCTAAGAAATAGCCCTTCAAAGATTGCTTCCTTTTAGCACTTTGGAATCTTAAGGGAAACTAGTGGGAAACATAGTTAACTTCTTCACAAACTTGGTTTGAAGTAATTTCATTTTTTTTTGTGCATTTAAAATGGATTTTTAAGCCTTCCACCCTAAAAGTGACCTCTAAATAACTTCAAACACCTTAACTACTTCATTCTTATTCATTTGTTTTGTAAACAAGCATTTTCATTCCAAGAGGCTGAGCTTTGATTTTTGCTTGTTGGATTGAATGCGAACCGTGACACAACTTTCTTTTTTCTAAAATTGTTCAATATCATTGAACTAAGAATTTATCACACATCTGTAGAGAAACAAAGGAGTACGACAAACTAAAAAACATTACACTTTGGTTCTCACTGACTTGATGTACTCTTCAACATCTCTCTTCCTATGCCACTATTACACTGCACAGGTAAACTAGGCTTTGTATTGTCCAGACCTATATTAAGATACCACTCTCAAGACCAATGTAACAATGATACAAAATAATGCTTTGAGTTTGAAAGATGGGTCACTTTCCTACTTTGGGTGGGATTTCAGACTCTCTAATACTATCATGCATTTCTTTCATTCCTTGTGCCTCCACCTCCCACTTCCTTCTCTTGTGGGCCTTTGAAATTTTTCCTTTCCATTCGCATAACACCCTAATACCTTGACCACCACTTCTCAAACCATACATTCCTCTTTGGATCTTTGGGCCTTTTGATGATGTCTTACGTTTGTAAAACAGCCAATGGGGTATCCTAATCCTCAAACCCCTAGATCCCCATTGTCTTGTGTCCTAACACCCAAGAATCCCATTGCCTAAACCCTTGATGTTGGACCTTGGGATAATTATTTGCTTGAAATTAAAGCAATCATTTCCCTAGATCTCCACACTCAAGCATGCCCTTTCACAAAACCTCACCATTTGAATGGACTCCACCCATGACCACGACTAACCAAGAATGCAATTAATGAGCCCAAATTTGAATGTGAGAAAATGGCAAGAAACTTTGAACCCATGTTAGGCCTTCAACCTCTATATAAGGAATGCAACTTCATTAGTTTGGATAATCTTTGGACATCATCTCAACAAATCCAAAATTGCAAAGTCAGACACTTGTGTTTACGTATTGAATCTAAGGACAAAAACCCTTAGGTTATGGAGATTTTTCGACGAAACCCCATTGGTTTCCTAGATTTTGGAGGATGAAACTTGTTTGGATTTGTTAGGGAAATTTCACACAAAGGTTGCATCTATACGCCAAGCATAGTGGATTTTAGCATTTAGGCATTTTAGCATCCCAACATTTTTCTAAAAAAAAAATTGATCATTGTAATCTTGGTTATGAGCAAACAATTTTACCTAAACAATATTATTCTCTCTATTATTACACCTTATTTAAGTACACTTATCCTTTACTCACAAGGAAAGAAATAGTGTTTGTGGTGTATAATTTTGATGGTTGTCATGACCTCTTGCTTGGGAAGGCTGTAACTCCCCCATTCATTTAGACAACCAGATGTATGTTTGTTGACAATATCAAATAAAACCTCCAGCCAGGGTCTGCTAGTGTGGTCTGCTAGTGTAGGGAGAAGCAATGCATGAGCTTTTATTTTTGATTTTGGCTAAATGTGATTAGGACAGGCCCTGATAGGGTTGTATCAAAGCCCAAGAGAGAGATATGCTGAGGAAGAAAATAGAGAAATTATAGTGAAAATGTGCATTAGCATGTCTCATTTTATTTATAGAAGAAAGTACAGTACACAACAATCAAGCAAAAGCTAAAATCCATCTATGAAATAAATTACTCACTATCAAAACTAACCTTCAAATTAAAGAAGAATTTAAGAAGCTATATTTTCATATAACTTCTTCAAAAGTATTTAAATTATTGTACAAGGAACATAAAATATTAGAGATGCACTTTCCAAGCAATGTTGTTTTCCTATCGGTTTATGTAAAACATAATTATTGTGGGGATTCTACTTAAGATTCAATTAATCAAGGAAATCAGAAATGTTTTGGAGTTTTGTTCTACCAATGCAATTATTTTCTATACTAGCCATTATGGAGAAGCGGTTTATACAAATTTTCTTTGTGAAAAATACATTGTGATTAAATTATTTGTTTAAAAGTTATGTCTTGCTTTTTATTTTCTAAAAGAATCCATATTTAGATTGTGTTGCAGTCAGATAAACATCTATTTTTCACAGAGCTCACAACTTTTAATAGTATTATTTTCCTTAATTTCTAGGTCAAAGTGAATGATGATGTCATTTCATGCTTGCAAATAATTGAATCTTCTAGTCAACAAATGGTCACAACATCTTGAGATGGAATGATTAAAATATGGAACATTGATGAAGGCAGAGGTAGTTGGAAAACAACTTTTGGCTCATCTAAGAAGACACAAAGTGCCAGTAAGTATATGAAGAATGGTCATATGATTTATTATTTGTATTCATATGGGAGTCTAGCCATATTATTTTTTTGAAAAAGGTGAATTTATGTTATATAAAAAAATTGGTGGTTACAAATGGACCACCAAATTTACTAAGGCATGGGAAAGTTGACAAAGAAGAAAATCAGATGGTGTAGGGTTAATCATATGAGTATCTAGTTGTTTTATGCAATGTGAAATAATGCTTTGAGTTTGAAAGATGTGCAATGCAATGTAATCAGCAATATGAATATAAACTACATAATATTTAACCATTTTTTTTATGCTATTGTATATTGATATTTAACCATTGCTCACTTTATTAAATTTTCAAAGAGTTTAATCATGCACATGAGGAGGAAATTAAATTTTGATTTTCAACTTCTATATATATCAAATTATCCAATAATCAAGTGTATGTCCATATACAAAAATGGCATCAACACCAACTCAAACAAAGTTTTACAATATGTGGCATATGCCATCTCGGTATCTATTCAAAATTTACATGCCAAAATGTCTATCTCATCCTAAACTACTGGTGGATCATCAAAATGGAGCCTCTTTGAGCACTCGTTGGATTTTAAGGTAGCTGCACAAGAAAAAGTCAAACCACAATTGAGATTAGTTATACTATATAATTTAAAATCAAATAATTAACATAAAAATCAATACACATTGAATTATAATTGAACTTTAAAATTGAAATCTTGATTACCTAAAATATACGTCTCTTTGAAGGGTCAGGAGTCCTAGAATATACCCCTCTCAAAGAACTAACCAAACCAACTTTTGTAACGTCAATCTATATATGTGAACAAAAACATGAAATTGATCCAAGTTAGCATAGAATTGTCAGTAATAAGAACATATTTACCAAGCACAAAATAAAAAAACACATACCTCTTTAGGTTGATCTTTTTTTGTATCTCCTTTAGGTGTCTCAACACCTCCTCCTTGAGGTGTTTCAACACCTCCTCCTTCTAGTGTTTGAATACCTACTCCTTCAGGTGTTGTGGCACTTATCAACAATGATGTATAGCTCACAACCACCTGTACATAAAAATGACAAGTACATATGAAACTATGAATCTATGTCAGTGTATGCATAATCAATAAAAGATCTTATAAATTTTAATTCAATCAAATTTGAGTTCAATTACTTTTCCCTTATCTAACACTGTGCCTCCATAGTTTGGAGAGCATCACACCTCACTCGCACTAGGTGTTTCCTACAAGCAGAGAGTAAGATAAACATATAAGTTAATATATAATTTCATTATTGACAATTCAAATGACAAGCAAATATACAGTAAAAAAATGTAAATGAGTGAGTCAAAAATACATACTGTGTGTGTGTCGAGGCCAAATGAAATGGCCCTAAGGGTGCTATCAGTCACCGTGTGAGCTCCTCCTTAGACATTAACTGTTAAATAGACCATGTAAATAAATATTAGTACTTGATACTATCTCTTATTAATATTCATTTAAAAAAAATGCAAGTTATGAATTTACACCTTAAATGTTACATGTGTAACTACTCCAATGTCCACCTCTCTAGTAGGAGAGGACTCTGTAGGGTGTGCTCCACTCCCCTACGTGTGATTTGCTATAATCTCCACATCCTGGATGTCATAATCAGAAGTGTCTAATGGATGATCAGGGGGTTGTACAATAGGACCCAAGCATATTTGCTAGCACATATTGCAAATATGTGATACACAAATATGTGGACTTGAGGAGGATGATGCAACAGCACTGGATCCATCACCAAGATCACCAGACTATGGCTAAGCTACTAAAGAAGCATGGGAAACCAAAAGACCACTCAAAGAGTGAATGGCCTGGATAGTTTGTGTGGTTGCATCCTCCGTAATATTTGGATGTTGTACTAGAGGTGGTGGAGAAAGGGGAGGATAGGGAACATGTGGGCACCTAACTACTCTAGCTGCCCCTAGCCTATCCTGAGGCATACCTCTACCAATGCCCTGGAAGGGTTTAATGTCAAAGTAATTGACATGATTCCCTAACAAAAACTCAACATATAATTTTTTAATAAAGTAAAAAGGTACATCAAGATTATTGTTGGGTGGTTTATCAAAAACCATACACCAACGATCTCAAAAGTTATCTACTATGCCTCTATGCGTGCACCATTTTATAGAAATTTTTGGTTTGTTAACATTAATTGGCAAACCAGTGTTGGGGTTAATAAATAAAGAGGCTATTTGGGCTTTTGTTATTTGGAGATATTTCACATCATCATAAGACAATCCACATGCATAATATTGCCTCATGGTTTCTCACCATGAATGAAAGGAATTATGTTGGGTGGAGAGGGTTTCTACATTTGTAATTATTCCTGTCAATATGTTTGACATATGGGATAATCAAGGGATTTTCTTATAAACATCACAAATGCCCCTTAATTGCTCCAATTTTTCATGAATTAAGTCTTCAATTAATGGTTGTGGAGGTGGTGGAGCATTTGGCATTTCTGCATTTTGATTCTTAGCTGGTGGATTTTCATTCTCAACTGGTGGAATTTGTGCATTCTCATTTTCGGCAGCCATAATGCCTGATTAAAGTTAAAAAATGATTAATCTAAAATTAGACAATATAAATGAAACACTATTTTTAAACCAAAATCCATTAAAAATATTCATTTTTTTTATCAAAATCCATTATGAACTCAATTGTTTCATAAAACTTCAATCAAAAACCCTATTTTGAAAAAAAATCCATAAAAAACATTCATTTTTTTTATCAAAATTCATTCTAAATTAAAAATTTTCATAAAAATTCAATCAAAAACCCTATTGTGAAAAAAATCCACAAAAAATTCATTTTTATCAAAATCTATTCTAAATTCAAATTTTCACAAAATCAATCAAAACCCCTATTTAAAAAAAACCACAAAAAACCATATGAAATTATTCAAATCTAAATAAAAATGGAATCAAATCAAATAAAAATAAAAAAGATTACCTTTCCAAATCAAATTTATCCCAAATCGGATATCCGTTAAGCGAAGAATGGATGCACTGTGCGCTCACGGGTTCTTCATTGCCAAATGAGTTGAAAACAACGACAAACGTTTTTTATATATGCTTTTTGCAAATTGGAAACCCCTATTTAAAAAAAAAAATCAATCAAAACCCCTATTTTAAAAAAAAAACACAAAAAACCGTATGAAATTATTCAAATCTAAATAAAAATTGTTCATCAAATCAAATAAAAATAAAAAAGATTACCTTTCCAAATCGAATTTATCCCAAATCGGATATCTGTTAAGTGAAGAATGGATGCACTGTGCGCTCATGGGTTCTTCACTACCAAATGAGTTGAAAACAGTGACAAATGTTTTTTATATATGCTTTTTGCAAATCGGATATCCGATTTGCAAAAAATAGGTTTGGTGTTTGGTATGGTGACACCTGAGCCTAAAAAAAGTCAACACGTTCTTTTCGCATTTTTCAGTTGATGAAAGACATTTTTTTCCTCATTGCCACTTTTTGGCCCACCATTATCTTGCACATACCCTTGAGGTTATAGATCATACAAACTAAAAACCATAAAAAATCACTTGAAATTTTCTAAAATTTGTGAAAAAAAACCTCACTAGGACTTATATGCCCCTCTAGACGATTTAGCCCCAATGCAGATTTTAGATTACATTTTATAGAATTCAAAACTCTATTTCTATAGTTTTGTTTATTGTTGATAACTTTCTGTTTCAGGTTATAGAGTTTCCATTACACTCATTCATTATACTTAGCTTAAATTGCATTTACATTCATCTTGCATTTGGCATCCCTTGCATGAGCATTTCTACTTGGTGTCCTATTGCTAATACTACAGTGAGACAAAGTTTGAGACTCATGCCATCTTGCGAAAAAACAATCATCATTGATCTTGGGTTGTCTAGCTCTTTCACTCCTAGTATTGACACTAGTTCACTAGGTATGGACCATACCCTTAACAATTTTTTTCCTTCAAGTAGTGTGACACATGTTGAAACATTGGTTGCTAGTATTCCACAAGAAAACATAATTCAAATCCATGTAGATTTAGCAAACCTACAAAATCAAATAAGTACTGAGAACATTTCAACCAATACTATCCCTACTATAGATTACATTCATCGCATGCTTGAAAGTGAAGACAAGCTTGACCTTGTGCATAACATAGTTCAAATCTATGGAAAACACTTTACCTCAAACACTAGTTGTCCTTTACCTACGAACAATGTCACAAGCCAAGGAGGAATTCAAATTCCTCCTCTTACACCAATTGCCTCTATTCCTACCTATACCAACCCTCAAGTTACAACAACAATGCAACTGACTTGTGATATGAACCCTTAGGTATTTCCACTAGCATCCCTAGTACCTTTGTGGCATCACATGTCATATCTCAGGTACCACTTTACCATCTATAATAATTCCATTCCCTTGTCCCTCAAACACATACACACCTCCACCATAGTCACCTCCATCTCACAATACAAGCAATGACCCTCTCATAAATGAACTTTTTCAAACCATTTCATCCCTTCAAAAAAAAGTTTCCACTATCAACCAAAATCAAAATGGCCCACCCACATTACTCCCTTATCCTTGGAGATATTGTGAACATCGATGTCGCAAGGTATAGAGGTTCCTAGATTCAAGAAATATGGAGGGAAAGGAGATCCTTCTAACCATGTTTCCGCTTACATGACTTTATGTAGTGAATTTTTCCTTGATGAAAAACTCTTTGCTAAAGTTTTCCCTAGATCCTTGAAGGATATTGCCTTAGAATGATTTTCTTCATAACTGAACAACTCAATTCATTCATTCAATGAACCTATTGAGGCATTTATAAACCATTTCCAAGTGCATATGACTCTTATGATGACCTTGGCCGATTTGATGAGATGTAAGCAAAAAGAAGAAAAGATTATTGATTTTATTTCACACTATCAATTGCTTTATTCCCAAATTGATGTAAAGATTCACAATCCTCACCTTCAAAAGATGTTCATAGAGAATTTTTAAAGAAAGATACAAGATAAGCTTACCATGACAAAATTCCCCTCCTTCATGCACTTATGTACTGTCCTCCATGATTATCAAAATTCGACAAGTAGTCATGATGCAAAACCCACCTCTAGCCAAACTGAGACTTGTCCAAGTCCACAAACCAAAAAAAATAGCTACTAGCCTTTTAGAAATCAAAATAAATTTTTCCTCCAACTAAATCCCCCTCAAAAAACAACTCAACATGTCAATACCCAAGTAGCTTCCATGAAAGCAACGATACCCTTTAACTATGGGGACCTGAAAATACAATTCACTCCCCTACCCGATACCCTTCATAACACAATGCCACAACTTTTAGAACAAAAAATGATCACCTTGCTTCTTGTTAAAACACACGATCCTAATAAACCTATTCCTCCAAACTTTAGATCAAATGCTTATTGCCATTATCACTGACAAAATGGACACGATACAGAACATTGTAAGCATCTTAAACATATTGTGCAAAACCTCATTGATTCTGGTTGACTTTCTGTTGGAGGTGTTAATTATCAAGGAAATAAGTTTGTTGCCCCTCCTAACCAAAACTTGCAAATCTTTACCAACCCCATGCTGAAAAATAATATTTCATTTGTCAAAGCTAGTGAAACTACAAAGAGTGATGTGATGATTGTTGACACAGATGATGAGAACATAGATACAATTCAACAAAGTCCAATGGATACTGATCAACAAGAACAAAATCCTATCGATGGTTTGGTTGCATTGTTCAAAACTCAACATCATAGGGGCCAAAATAAAAATCCTCTTGACATTGCTTTCTCCTCTAAAGATATACTAAAACATGCACCTGATGGTCCTCTTTACATAGGTGGCCAAATCTATGATAAACCCACTAATGGGATATTAATAGATCCTATCTGTGGAGAGAATGTGATCATTGAGGAATTCTTACTTCTGCATGAGCTTTATCAAAAAAATATATGATAAACCAAAATCATGGATCAAGATGCATAATGGTTTCGCTTGCCCTATGATGGGATCAATTACCCTTCCTTTACAAATAGGACCAAAAATGCTAGATATCTCATTCTCCATCATATTGATGTCAGATCAATTTTGTGTGAAGCTAGGCTATCCATGGCTTCACTCCATGAATGTCATCCCATCGGTTGTACATAAATGCTTAAATTTTTCCTTTGAAAATGAAATTTACACTGTGCATCATAGTGGTTTTAACCCTTTTTCTTCCCATGGAAACTTTTCCTTAAACTTATTCTAGCCCAAGCCTATGGAACCTATTAAACCTCGTGAAGATTTATTTTTCAAATCTTACCAAAAGTTCAAGGTGAAATGCATAGAAAAATTATCCCTCCAAAACATGCCTCCACCCATGACTGAGCCTACCATCCTTGATGAAACCATGATTGAACAAAAAGACATTCCAAACAACCAAGATCAATCTAAGATAGAACCTTTTCCTATTTCCTACAAAAGACTAAGAGATAACAAAAACAATCCCATCACACCTAAAATAAAATAGGTTTACAAGGTTAAAGAGAAAGTGGTCGACAACCTTCCATAGTTCCTTTCATTCCTCCCTTTAGGAAAGAAAAGAAACCTATGGTTGTGAACCAACAATTTTGTTAGTTTTATGTGCTTCTCTTGCACTCTTAGGATCTTTCACCTAAAAGGAGAGAGATAAAACCCCAAAATTGTGATGGTTCACTCAAATAGAGGATTGTATGATGTAATTAGGACTAAATGCAATGATGTAGATGCATCTAAATGATGTAATTGACTGATTATTAGTGCAAAACTAATGTAATATGCAATGTTTGAAAACACATTGAGGTATGCAAGAATGAACTTAAACATGAACAAATGCAAAACAATATTGAAAGAGGTTGATTAGAGTGCACCTAAGAAATGAATGTTGAATATGGAAGGATATTAATGTTGGAATAAATCAATGTAAATCACCAATGGGACTCATTCACCATTGTTGGCAAATCATTAATCCTCCTACTAGTAAAATCTCCTGAAATAGGTTTTCGACTGTTGGGAACTGGAATCTGACAAAATCAAATTTTTTAGCCTTAAGGTGGGACTCATTCACCACTGATGGTGAATTAGTCCTCCTTCAAGATTCTATGAAATCAAAGGTCAATTTTGTAGCTTCATATCTGCACTTGTCTTCTTGTCGGGTTGACGAAGTCAAATCTATAGAAACAGACTGTAGATTGTCTTCAAGCTTGAAATAGGTTTTAGTTGACTTGAAACACTTTGTTGACTTGTTGACCACCTTTTAACACCTAATTTCTTGATAAATATGTATTCAAAAGTCACCACCTTGTTGAAGAAATCTAAAGATATGTTAATGGTTGCTCCAAAATGTTTGATGAATGCTTGATTAAATGATGCAAAGTGCCTGAAAACTAATTGATGTTGAATAAGTGAATGCAAGTAAATTTGATGAATGGGAGATGTAAAATGAGGAGAAAAACAGTTATTTATACACACTTATTCCATAATAGCCCAATAATACCATATCACGTGCCGACATAAGGCATTTTTAAATTAAAACCTGAAAGAAAATTTGAATTATTTTGAATTTGGAGCCAAGAGGGACTCATTCTCCACCCATGGCGAATGGGTCCCACCTTGGGCTTGTAAGTGGGTGTCGGTAATTAAGTCACATTTAATGTTATTTGTTAGGTTTACATAAAAATACACTTAATTAAGTCTTATGAGTGCATAAAGGAATCAAATCAAGCATAAGAAAGGTGTAAATAGTGAAATCAAGCCTAGACAAGCATTAAATCTTGTTACAAGACTTTACAACACTTTAGAATAGGACTTGACAAGTGATGAAAAGGTGATTTTTAGGTGAATCAAAATGAAAATAGTCTATATAAGTGTAGAAATGTGTTCCAACACTTCACAACACCTTCACAAGATGTCATAATTTAAATATTTAGGACCTAATGTGAATGATTAAGTTACATTTCAACATCAAATCAAAGAAAAACAAGTCAAACATCACAGGAGAAAGACCTAAAAGACCATGAAAATTCCAATGAACCATTTTTCTATGGTACAAGTTGATCATTCTGCTCCTACACAAACACAACTTGAAAAACAAACTAAAAGAAATAGAGGTGCTAGAGAACATAAACGTAGATGTCGTTCCCTTGCTCAAAATTTAAATGAAGAAATAAACAAAGAAAAACAAGAGCCAAACTTGACCTAAGCAATGTAAGATGAGTCTCCCCCTTCACCAACACAAAAAGATATTATATCGTAACATGAGCCAAACCCTTCTTTGGACATGTTATCATTCAAACTTCTATTGTGATTAACTTGTATGATGATGATGAGATTGCAAAGATTGATGAACAAGTGCATGATGAATCGAACACATTATTTTCATCTTCTATGAGCTTAAATGATAATTCCCCTAAGAAGAGTGTTGAACCTGGTGATGGCCCTAGTTCAACACTTGATATTGTCCTTTTGGCTAGTTTTCCACCTTCTGTATATGATGAACATGATTGGGAAGCAAACAACTTGCTAATAGGCTAACTTGCATGTGCCTTACTAGTCTTTTGCATTATTTATTTTTCATATGTTTTTATTTTTATGTGATTGCATGTGTGTACTGTGATCCCTCATGATGTTTTGTTTGATGTATCTCTCTCTTTGTTACATGCCTCTATTTGTACCTTCACTCTTCTCTATGTCATAAATATTTATCTTTTTAATTTTTCTTATGCTTTCCTTGTGGGAATGATGCAAGGTGTCGAGACATTCATGTCTCTTCCATGTTGACTTGAAAGGTTTTTATTTGTTTTTTCTCTCTTTGTTTCATTCTTCTAGTTCTATGAGTATTTGAGGAATGATGACAATTTTGTGTTCTCTAAAAACATTGTAGCAAGAAAATACTGACCCCAAATCCATAGATCCCTTATGTGTGTTTGGAGTTTCATTTTGGGGGAAACCCCTTGTTCTTTTCATGACATAGCTTCAAATTTGGAAACATATGACTTGGCATGGGGCTTTCCAGATAAGCTCTCATGTCCTCTTTATTGTTAGAATTTATCATTTGCTACTTTAAAGTCATTGCTCACAACATGGTGTTTAGCAATTTCTTTAAAGTGGGGGCATACATTCGCGCTATTATTTTTCATTTTCATGTTTCATGGTGTAGTCTTCTTGCTTCATGTGATGCATCTTTCACTTTGTGGATGACATTGGATGTGATGTCCTTCAAGAGCATGATCTCTCTAAGTATATTACATTCCTCATAGTGGCTTGATGTGATACACTACATCCCCTAAGGTGTGAATATTCTCTTCTTTGATTGGCCATCTCTTGGAGACATTAGGTATAATGTTCCCTAATTCAAGGACCTTACATGAACTAAGAAAGACTCCTTTGAACATTCTTTACATTATTTTTGCATTTACAAATTCAGTTATATGGCCACCATGCATAACACATCTTGCATTCTTGTGGAGCCATCTTGTTTGTTCATGAGTTCCAAGCATACAAAGCTTTGCTTGCCTCATGAAGCTCAAAGTTCATTGTTGTGTGTCACCTTATCAAATTTATTAGGAGGTATAACTTTGGTATGGTTGGAAAAGAAGCTCATTTGAGGCATGAATTTCTCATAGCCACTCGTGTGTGTGTGTGAGCGCATATCGTCTCTGTGTGTATGTGTCTCACCTTTCGGATTACTCACCTAGTAGACAACATAAAATTTTGTAGCCTCAGAGCGAGCATCTTTCGAATAAACTTGACCTAGATCTTATCCACATCGTGCTGGAAAAATGGTCGAAGCTTGATCCAACCCCCCTCTTTTTTTTGTTTTTCTTTTCTTGTAGTCTTTGGCAGTGTATTCTTGTTCCTTGATTCAATGCTCTTTATACCATTTTCATGTGTGTTCTTTTTTGCCTATGTTGGTTTTCCATGGGATCTTGATCCTAGGGGCTTGATCACCCAGGTCTTTATTATTTTCATCCTATCTTACAAGCATTGGTGCACTTGGACCCCTCTTGATGCGAATTCATCTACTTTAGTGTGAGTTTGAAGAAAGTTCCTCCTCTCACTAAAGTGGGGGATAAATGTAGTGTTGAAAAATATTGTCCATGACATTTTCACACTTGTTTGGGCCCTCCTTATAAATTTGAGCTTAATGATGCCATGACTTAGTGTTGTAATGTATTTAACACGTTGTAATGCATTTAACACACTCACATTAGGTCTTGGGCCCTTGTAAACTAAATAAACATAATCATACCTTATTTAGGGTGTTGTAAAATGCTGAAACACACTTTCACACTTTTCTAGGGTTTTATTAAATAATTGGGCTTCTTTATGCTTTAATTGGCCTTATTTTGCACCCACAAGCCTCATTTAGTGCATCTTTTTGAGGATAATCATGACATAAATCAACATCCAATTATAATTCAAGTGTTTTTAGGTTGTGTGGCCTAGATTTAGTGATCTAAGACTCATATGCCACCTTGGGCGTATGAATCCCACCTAGGGTTTTGGGCCCCAATCTTGATTTCACCTCATTCTAAGAATTTTTTAAAATGTGTCCCATAATTAATGCCTAATGGGACTCATATGCCACTTCTGGCATATGAGTCTCGTGTGGCCCAAAATTAAATATAATTCAAATTATTGATGAGATTTTATCCTCCTACATTTGATGTTAGCATATAGTGTTGTAATTTCAAGAATTTTGGCATCAACAAGTATAAATACAAGGTTATTTCATTCATTTTTCTCCTAACAAGCAATAAAGTAACTTGGCAAGTTGAATGAGCTTCCTTATAGAAAATTTGAGTTCACAAGAGCATTCAAGAGAATTCAAGGGCTAATTATCAAGTGTTTTAGAGCATTCTTGAAGTATCAAGCATCATGTCAAAGTCATCATGCATCATGTTTTTTTTTTAGATAACATTTGTGATGTAGGGTTTTATGATTCAAGCTAGCATTCAATTCAAGATCTTTCATATCCAAACAAAAGTTAAAGATCTACATCCATTGGAGCTATTTCATGCATGTTTGTAGCACTTTATTGCTAGTGTTTGGTGAGTTACAACATTACATTTTTTCCATTCATCATTCCTTCATCTTATTTCATTTCATTTCAAGGTTTAATTACCAAAAGGAGGCTTGACCAAGGCGAACCCCTTTCTACTAACAAAACAACATTTTCCCCACTCTTTAGTGTGTGATTTGCATATCTAGGTTGAATACATATTGAAGAGAAAGTTTGGAGAAATTTTTCAAGTGTTTAAAGTTGTCAAAGTTGTCACCTTCCATTGAAGATCATTGGAGAACATCTACAAGTTGTAAATTGAAGATTCAAATCTGAATAATCAGGTGGAAAGGATAAAGAAGACATTGAAGAGCTGAATTAGACTTTGAATTTCCAAAAAAAATCCTAACTGGGTTGATACACCACTTCTAGCATGAGTCTTAGTATAGGAAAGTTTGTATATTTTAGAAGTTCTAGACACCTCTCTACCAGATTTTAGTTCCTACACAAAAACCCTAATTTGGGACTAAATCACCCAAACTAGCATATGAGTCTCAGAAGACTTTAATTTAAGTGTTTTTAGCATTTCAAACCTTCATCCAGTCTTCTTCAAGTTTCCAGGTGCACACCTTTCATCTCTCATCTTTATGTTTTGATTTGCATGCTTTTCTAGGTCATTTAGTGAAGTATTGAATCATATTAGGTATAAACATTAGGTATTTCATTTCATTAGTATTTCCAAGCCCTAGCTTGGTGTTGAACCCCTCTTTAGTTTATAATCAAACCCTAGGATAACCCTATTGCAATATCTATTTCTCCTTTGCTTACTTTAGATTGAGATCTCTAGGAATTTCCTTTAATGAGAGAGTGTGAAGATTGTTATTCTATCTCCCAAGCATAGAAGCAACAAAATTCAACCTTTCACTAATTAAATTTATACTAATCTAGAATAGACCTTATGGTCTTGTTCTAGAGATTTTATGAGAGGATTTTAAAAAAAGAACCCCATTGGTATGATAATAAATTTTGGAAGATATTATCAAATATCTTGTATTTTCGAGAATATTGATAATAAATATATCTTATTTTTATACTGAGACCTTTCTATGGAAGAATTAAAACATGCTAATTTTTGGTGCAGGAGCACCCATGAGATTTTGTTTTTGTAATTGTGTTTGGTTTTGTGTCTCTCTTATGTAATAAGGTCCTTTTCGATCATCTTTATGTTTTTAAGGGTCTAGATGAGGTCTTAGGAGGATAGGTTTGATCAAGTTGTCAAAAATGTAAAAGTTGCTATAGGTTAGATAAAAGTTGTCAATATTGTCTAAAATGTTGAAAATTATGGAATTTGAAGAGTGGCATGGTGTAAATGAAGGAATTAGAATGGTTATAGTTTTAAAATTAGTTGTAAATGGTAGGTACATGTTTAGATATCCTTGGGGAGGTCTAAACCAAGGTTGATGGTAACAATTTTAAAGTTTAAGCAATAAAATTCATTTGTTTTCTACAAATCTAAACAATGCAATGTTGTTCTTTGATGTGGTACAATACTGTAAAAAAATTAATGATATTCAAATGATTTTTTGTGATATAGGATTGAGGTATATTTCATTTTCAATTGGTTTGATTAATTTTCATTAAGTTTTATGTAAGTTATGATCAATTTGGTGACTTCCACTTCTAGTTTTTTTTGTAACCAACCTATTGCAGCAAGTGGTAAAAATTTGATATTCCATATATTGATTTTAGACCAATTGGGATTGAAATAAATGAAAATATAATTTCTAATGCACTTGGTATCATCGATTTTTGTTGAGTTTGGAGAGAGATGTTGCAATTTTGGTAAAAATAGCTCAAAATTGTCATAAACCCTAGGCAGGGTAACTAATGAGTTTCAAAATATGATTTCTCATGGTTTCCATGATGGAGAATTCTAATTTTTTGTTTTTGAATCTAAAATGTTGTATATTACCATGTCCCAAAGTTGCATGGTTCCATATTGAGGTTTGCATATGTTTTGATGATGTCGTAGGTCTAGTTTTTCATGTTTTAGGCTTAATTGGCAGAAGGACAGTCTATTTTTTAAGGATTCCATACAAGTTAACCTACCTTGATTTTGATATATGTTATATAAAGCCAAAATGGGTATCTATATATTTCTTTTCATTTTGGAGATCATGTCAGTACTAAAATTTATGGCCAAAAAACTCAATTTGTTGCCCCATGTTCAATTCCTAAAGAAGTAGAACAGTCAAAATTTAACCCTAGAGTTCCAAAACAACCTCTTAAAATTTTTTGATATGTTGACAAAGGTCAAAAATGGTATTCAAAAATGATTTTAAAGTTTGGCTATGAGGTCTACACAGGAACCTGTAATTGAAAAACTAGCTAGGAATGACTACTAGGAGATTAAGGGCTTGTGAGAAAAAACCCACCACTGAATGTTTGAAAAGTTGAAAGATTGTTTATTTGAGGTTGTTTAGAAGTTATCCACCATTCTCTGCATCAAATTGGTATTAGATCCCAAGGATCTAGGTAAGGAATTTTTGGCATTTGTGTATTGTCTTTTTGCATGTTGAAGGAAGAACTTGGATGACAAAAGACTATGTAGTGAAGAAAGGAGGAAACTTGAGTAAGGACTCACAAATAAAAGAAGAAGCAAGATGAAAGAGACTTTATTAAGAAAGAATAATGGATGTGTTGAGGAGAATAGTTCGTGAAGACTTATAGAGTAAAAAGGTACCAAACAAGAAACAAGGGAAAGGAAAAGAGAAAAGTGAGATGAAAAAAATGAGAATGAAGAATAGACAAATATCCAACAAGAGATAATAGATTTGATGCAAGCCTTAGAGAAAATAAAATAAATTCAAGAAGAAATGGAAAAAATAATGAAACTTGAGATGTAACAGTTGCCTGAGAGAGCAAAATAAGAAAGTGGTTGGCATTTACCAATAAAGAAGAAGGTTACATGGCCTATCAAGAAGATAATTCATAAGAGAAGAAGGAAAGAGAGGTCAGTAGAAAAGAAGAAAGACATTTGCGAGTTTTTATTGATGAAGGAAGAGAAAAAGCCAATAAAAGAGGAAGAGGTAGATAATGTAATGGTAAGCAAACCTAGGACTATTTTGACATCAACAAGCATTGAAGAGTTGCCTTAGGAAGTTTAGGAAGTATTGAAGGATCATGTAGACATAGTGGTTGATAATTTTTTTGACCTTTTTCTTCCAAGGAAAGATATTAGTCACTATTTAGCTTTTTTTCTAAGGGCTAGTCCATCATATACATTAACCTATGACAAACAAAATGAAGAATGTGACATCTCTAAAGAAGGAGATGGTTCCAATAAAAATGATGCACTTGTTTGGAAGGTTGTAAATTAAATAAATTTGGATGCTATAGGCAAGAGGATTACTAGGAAAGAGATTGTAGAGTTGAACAAGTAATGTTTGAAGGGAAAAGAAGGTATGGAGCAACATAATGAACAAACTGAGTTGTAGATGGAAGATAGATGATTAGGCACAAATATACTACAAGTGGAGCAACAAAAGAGAGTTGTAGATGTTAGTGAATATAATGTTGAAGGTACCAAGGGTAGTTGTGAATCATTTCTTTTAGAATAGGGCAGTAACACTAAACAAGAATCCATACTTGTTGACATGATGGTTAAAGACCAAGGGAGCAGCCAAACTACTTGATGAGATTAAAAACTTGGGAGATAAGAAACCTAAGGTGAAAATGAAACAATCCATTGAAGGAGAACAAGGTACCATTGAAGTGTATGAAAACCATTAGGGAAGAAAGGATAAGTTACAAGGTAGAAGTGCAAATGGAGGGAAAGTTTATATTGACAAGTTCAAATATCTTTGTCAAATGTTCAAGAAACCTATAGTGAAGACGAAAGCATGAAATTGTTACAAAGAAGACAATGTGAAAATATTTACAAGTATTTGACAAGAGTTTTCAAACATGGTTCTCATGATTGCTACCTTCTATTCAAGCGGAGCTTGAATCTTTTCTTTGTCTAGGAGTATGGTGTAGGAGTACCCATGATATTTTGGTTTTGGCATTGTTTTGGTTTTGTGTCTCTCTTATGTAATAAGGTCCTTTGGATCATCTTTATGTTTGTAAGGGTCTATATGATGTCTTAGGAGGATAGGTGTGGTCAAGTTGTCAAAAATGTAAAAGTTGTTATAGGTTTTACAAGTTGTTAATATTGTCTAAACTGTTGCAAATTGTGGAATTTGAAGAGTCATATGGTGTAAATGAAGGAATTAGAATGGTTGTAGTTTTAAAATCAGTTGAAAATAGTTGGTAAATGTTTACATATCCTTTGGGAGGTCGAAACCAAGGTTGGCGGGGTGCTGTCATAATAGTGGTTTACAATTCCTGAGATGAATGAATTTTAGCTGAAATCACATATTTTTAGAAAATATAATGATTTATTCCTTAAAAAGTTCTATTTTAAGGATTCCAATTGAAGAGGGTTTGATCAAATCACCTTAGATCAAACCCCCTTGGATAGAACCTCGCTAGTTTTAAACCATACCTATAAATGCATCTCCTTTACACCTATCAAAATGCTGGTAAAAAATCACTTTTGATTTAGATTTTGGGGGATCAAATGAATTCATTTAAAATTTATTTTAAACGATTATGGTATTCCTCAAACAAGCTATCCAATGAATATAATTTTAATATGTTTTGGTTTTGTTATGTATTTGTTTTTTAAGTTTTATTAAACATAGGTTTTTCATCGAAAATGAATTTCTTTGTTCTTCACATGTGGAAAAATAGAAGATTATCAAAAAAAATTGAAAAATATGAGTGCACAGATATTGAAGTCCTTGATCCAACAAAAAAGTAAAATAAAATTTTGACATATACAAAAAAGTTACGTTATCTGTCTTGTTTGAATTGTAATTCGTTTGACTTTGAAACTTGATTAAGGAAAAAATATTCAATAAAAACTATCTAACCAAGTTGAAGCACTAGATATCAGAGTTAGAAATCTAAATTTGAAAGAATTAGAATTTTACCCTTCATGAAAAAAAGTTATGCGTATACTGTGTCACTTTTTAAAAATGTTGTTTTCTGAAAAAAATCTATTTTCGTGAGAGATGGAAAAAGAAGTGCAATTTGATTCCAAAAATTTTGAAAAAAATATTTTTAGAATCTACAGACAAAATTTGATGAGACTCTAGTTTGCACCATCTTCAAATTCCTCACAGTTTAGCCGCTATAGGTGCCCGAATGTGAAGATTTAGTTAAAAATAATAATTTCAGTGTCTAGTTTGCCAAAAATTGTAAACCACTATTATGGGATCACCCGGTGGTTACAATTTTGAAGTTTAAGTAATAAAATTCCTTTGTTTTCTGCAAATCTAAACATTGCAACACTATTCTTTGATATGGTATGATATTGTATAGAATTTTTATGATTTTCACATGATTTGGTGTGATGTAGGATTGTGTTAGCTTTCATTTTCAATTTTATTTATTTATTTTTGTTTAGTTTTATGTAAGTTATGATCAAATTGGTGACTACCACTTCCAAATGTTTTTTGTAACTGACCTGCTAGAGCACATCGTATGAATTTGATATCCCATGTCTTGATCTCAGACTAATTGGGATTGAAAGAAATGTGAATCTTCTTTCTAATTCACTTGGTTTCATCAATTTTTGTTGAGTTTGGAGAGAGATATTGCAATTTTGACAAAAATAGTTCAAAACTATCATAAACCCTAGGCAGGGTAACTAGTGACTTTCAAAATATGATTTCTCATGGTTTCCATAGCGGCGAATTCTATTTTTTTGTGTGGGAGTATAAAATTTTGTATATTACCATGCTCCAAAGTTTTAAGGTTCCATATTGAGGTTTGCACATGTTTTGATGATACACTAGGTTTGATTTTTCATGTTTTTGACTTAATTGGTAGAAGGATAGTCCATGTTTTAAGGATTCCGTACAAAGTAACCTGCCCTTATTTTGAGATATGTTGTATAAATCCAACATAAGTATCTAGAAATATCTTTACATTTTGTAGATCATGTCGGCACTGAAAGTTACGACCAAAAAAGTTAACTTGCTTCCCCACATTTAAGGCCTAAAGAAGTAGAGCAGTCAAAATTTGACCCTAGTGTTCCAAAACAACCCCATCCAAATTTTGGATACATTGACAAAGGAAAAAAAGGGTATTAAAAAATTATTTTATAGTTTGGGTATGAGGTTTGCATGGGAAGTTGTGATTGAAAAACCAATTAGGAAGGACTACTAGGAGATTAAGGGATTGTGAATAAAAGCCTACCATATAATGTTTGAAACCTTGAAAGATTGTTTGTTTGAGGTTGTGTAGAAGTTATCCACCCCACTCTACAACAATTTTTCAACAACCCTTGATAAAAAAATTGAGAATTGATGGGATTTTAGTGGAATTCTATCAAACCATGTGGCATCATATTATAGATGAATTTTATTTTTTATACTTGGAGGATTTGGAGCAAGGTTCATATAGCCTAATATTAACAAAATTCTTATCAAAATATTTCCAAAATGGAAAATGATGACACTACCTTTGGATGGTGAGATAATTTTCATAACACTTCCTGTAAAGTCATTGTTAAATCTATAGCTACACAAATCAAACCTATGGTGAAATGCATAATTAGGCGAAAACAAATTAGGTTCCTTGGCAAGAAATTTATCCTTGATAACCCTATCCTTTCTTGGGAAACTATAGAATGGGATCAACAATTAGGGAAAAATTCATTGTTGGTTAAATTGGATTTCAATAAAGCCTATGATAGGGGTGATCCCACAATAGTGGTTTACAATTTTTGGCCAAACTAGACACTGAAATAATTTTTTTTAACTAAATCTTCACTTTCGGGCACCTATAGTGGCTAAACTATGAGGAATTTGAAGATGATGAAAACTAGAGTTTTGTGGCATTTTGTCTGCAGATTCTAAATATATTTTTTTTGAAATTTTTGGAATCATATTGCACTTCTTTTTCCATCTCCCTGGGTGTTGTCACAATAGTGGTTTACAATTTTTGGGAGATTCTAATTTTTGTTGAAATCACATATTTTTAGAAAATATATTGATTTAAGCCTTACAAAATTCCATTTAAAGCATTCCAATTGAAGAGGGTTTGATCAAACTACCTTAGATCAAACCCCCTTGGATAGAACCCTACTAGTTTTAAACCATACCTATAACGGAGTCTCCTTTACACCTATCAAAATGCTGATAAAAAACCACTTTAGATTTACCTTTTGGAGGATCAAATGAATTTATTTAATTTTTTTTTTTTTAAGTATGTAGTCCTTATTATAAGCTTTCCAAAAAGTATAATTTGAAATAAATTTAATTTTATGATTATATTTATTTTTTATTTCTTGTGAATGTAGGTTTTTTACCAAAAATCAAGCTCTTTTTCTACACATGTGGAAAAAGAGAAAATTATCAAAAAACAATTTAAAAATATGAGTACACCAGATAATGAAGTCCTTGATTCAACAAAAAAAATTACACGTTATACAGTCGCACTATGTCTAAATTGTAATTGGCTTGACTTCAAAAATTGATTAAAGAAAAAATATTCAATAAGAAACTATCTAACCAAGTGGAAGCACTAGATATTAGAGTTACAAATCTAAATTCAAAAGAATTAGAATTTTATCCTTCATAGAAAAAAAGTTATGTGTTATACGGTGAGCGTCACTTTTTTAAAATGTTGTTTGATGAAAAAAACTAGTTTTTGAGGGAGATGGAAAAAGAAGTGCAATATGATTCAAAATTTTTTGAAAAAAATATATTTAGAATCTATAGAAAAAATTTCAGAAAACTCTAGTTTTCATCATCTTCAAATTCGTCATAATTTAGCTGCTATATTGCCCAAAAGTGAAGATTTAGTTTTAAAAAATTATTTCAATGTCCAGTTTGGCCAAAAATTGTAAACCACTATTGTGGGATCACCCCCTTCGAAAACTAGTTTTTTAGAAAACAACATTTTTATAAAGTGATGCTCACTGCATTTAATGCATAAATTTTCTCCATTAAGTATAAAATTCTAATTCTTTCGAATTTAGATTTGTAACTCCGATATCTTGTGCTTCCACTTGGTTAGATAGTTTTTTATTGAATATTTTTTCTTTAATCAAGTTTCAAAGTCAAACCAATTACAATTTATACATAGCACGATTGTATAACGCATAATTTTTTTTGTATTTATTGATTTTTTTTTGTTGTATCAAGGACTCCAATATTTGGTGCACTCATATTTTTTAAAAAAATTTCATAATCTTCTATTTTTCCACATGTGCAGAATAGAGAGCTTCATTTTCAGTGAAAAACCTATGTTTAATAAAACTAAAAAAAGAAATAGAAAATAAAACCAAAACATATTAAAATTATATTTGTTGGATAGCTTGTTTTGAGGACTACCTGATATCAGTTGGGTTTGTGAAGTCTCCTCCATTTTCATCCTCAAATCGAGCTTCAAAGTGAAAAATTTTGTACATTTTTGGTGCTTGTGGGGAGAAGGGGGGGAAAGGGTGGTTTAGTCAAACTAGGGTCGGTTGAACCTAAAAAATATGTTCAGTCGAATAGGGGTTTGGTCGAACCTAGGTTCAATTGAACCAGTTTAAAATAATATAAAATATTGGTTGGTAGGTTGGTTCGAGTGGACTCTTAATCGATGTCCACTGGAACCCCTTGCCATGAATCCATTTTATCTTTATTTTTTTTCCATTTTTCTAATAGTTTTATTTTATAATATATAACATTAATTATATACTTTTTAATCTCTATAATATAAATTATTGCACCGTAGAAAAAAGGACCCTTTGCTTGACATGGGATCAATTCATAATAAATTAACTTACCAAGGTCTTAATCTAGTGTTGTGAAATATTTTATGCATCCACACTAGGTCTTGAACCTTTGCAAATTAAATAAAATGCTTTTAATGACGTCTTGTAAAGGTGTTGTAGAGTCTTGTAAATGAATTTCATGCTTTTCTAGACCTAATGAACCTATTTCTCCTTAATTCAATATTATAAAACATGTTTAATTACATCATCACATTAATTTAAAAGGCTTGTAAAGTAAATTTAACTTTAACCAAGTGTTGTAATGTGTCTTGCACATTCACATTGGTTCTTGTGCCTTCCTAGGTTGTGTTGACCTCATTTTAGTGTTGTAAAGTGTTTAATTACACTTTCACATTGATTTATGTGTCCCAAGCCCTATTTGAAATTTACATCATTATTAATAGGCCTCTACTAACCCATATTGTGCATCATATAAGCCTAATTTTCTTACTTCTCGACATTCTAGCTAGAAAAAGATTACCCCTGTGGGACCCATTCACCATTAGTGGCAAATTAGTCCCATCTAGGTGGGACCCATTCACCATTAGTGGCGAATGAGTCCCATTTTGAGTCATTTTTTGGGTTTGAGCAGGAAAATTTAGGTTTTAAAGTTTATTTTCACTACAAGTCAACCTGTAATGAGGTATTATTAGGTACTAAGGCACAATTGTCTATAAATAAGTATTTTTACCTTCTTTTTTACATCTTATATCTCATTCACACATCTCTCATCATTGTTTCATTATCTATCTTCTCATTCAACTCAAGCAAGCTGGGGTTTCTTCATCTAGATTTCTCCCTAAGACATTCAAGGGTTTAGTCTTCATGTTTTGTTGCAGACATACAAGATCAAACATCATGGAAAGGTAATCAATTTTATTATTGCATGCTTCATTCAATTATTTCATCATTTTGATTTAATTACCTAAATGGGGTTTGACCAAGGTAAACCCCAATGCCCTAACATTCAACATTTTCTTCTTCTCTTCCTGTGTGTTTGTAGATTTAGGTCCTTTGGAAGCTTGGAAATCATTTTAAATCAAGTTTCAAAGTTTTTAAAGTCCTCTCTTCATCATTCAAGTCAAAATCTCAAATAAAACTCATTTTCAGACCCGAATACAATAGTTTTAGAAGTGAACACCTAGAGGAAGCAGAAGTGTAGATCAAAAGCTTCAGAATCCACCTTTGAAAATATAGAAATTAAAAAGTGGAATCATTCTTGATGGGTGGAAAATGAGTCCCACCCTAGGGTCAGTTTTTGGATTTTTACATTTTTTGATACCCTTTCGTCTGAAACGGGCCCTAGTTCAGTTTTGTAGAACTTAGACTGATTCGCCCAGAATGGCGAATAAGTCCCACCAAGCCTAAAATTTAGAATGAATAGCATTTCAAAAGGAATTTCCAGTATCCATCCACATTCCAAGTGCACACTTTTAGTCTGGTTCATTTCTGTTAAGTTTTGCATTCATTCCTAGTTTTATGTTGCATTACACAATGTGTTTTCAAACATCATTTGCTTCTTAGATTTTGCATTCATAATCAATCAATTAGTTCATACAACTACATTTAGATAATTGCATTTAGTCCTAATTACATCACACATAACATAATTTGAATGAACCCTTAGCATTTTTAGATCTAATCTCTCTCCTTTTAGGTGAAAAACCCTATAAGAGTTAGAGAGTGCATTGGTGCCAAAAATCTATGTTTCATTTTGGTGAACCCAAATTTTTGAACATCTTATTTTCTGATTTGGAGTCCATTTTCATCTTAATCCTATTTGTTGGTGTAATTCATTATTTAATTACACTTTAGCATAAGTTTACTTAGGCATATTTTATTTCCTAGGTTAGTTCTTATCCTTATCTTGTTGAGCTATCTTTTTGCTCAAGATAAGATTAGGGTTGTTTTTTCTTGCTTTATTGCTTGATTGCATTTTTGAAGGCCTTTTTTTTATTTGTAAAATAATTACTTTCAATAATCATTATGCTAGTTTTTGCTTGCAGAAATTTTGCTCTGAGGGTTTACATAACATCTCTTATTTTTGTTTTGAATAACTGTTGCATGTGATAGGTGATTTTTTGTAGGTGATTCGTAGGGACTGTGAAGTTGGTTTTTCAACTTCTACATGGTATTAGAGCTCCAGACCTGTTGCTGCCTGTTCGTGATCTGAAGATATTCTCTCACAACGTCTTTTTTTGTGCAAGGGTTTCAAGCCAGGCTAATTTTTAGTGGATTTGGGGGTACACAATTTTTTTATACATCTTTGGGCCAAATGGACGTCGCCATCGTGATCAGAGTGTCCAAAAACCACATAAATGCCTTTCGTTTTGTTGATTTAGGTGAAAGTTGAAAAAAGGAAAAAAAAATTTCCCCAAGGCCGTACGGCCCCAGGGCACACAGTTTCAAGGTAGATTTCATCAAAAAACTATTAAAAAAATCAAGTTTTTTTTAAAAAAACTTGTGCTGCTAGTGTTAAAAGAAGTGTCGCCCCAGCGCCACCAAGCAGCCACCAAGGCACCGCCCGCCACTGGCGGCTCCTCCTCTCAACCCACCACTCCACCGACTCATCTCCCACTGGCCACCTTCGCCCCTTCACTGCTCCGCCTGTTATTAGCCCTCGTGGGCTTTGAAGCCCCCGCTAGGGTCCTTTGGAGGACCGAGAGCTCTTCCGTTAAGCTCCCCATCGGACTCAGCACTCGCCAGGGTCACATCCATGACTAGGAGCTGAGCTCAAACCCACCGGTAGACTTCACCTACTATGGGCAGTCATATGTAGGACCAAGGGCCAAAGCAAGGGGGCCGAACTTTTGCACTTGGTTAGTGCTGGAGGTTCCATTTTCAGGGCTTTTTTTCATTTGCTCATAACTTTTGGAAACAAAGGGCTTTTTTTGAAAATGAATAGTCGTCGGAAAGCTGATTCAACGATGGATCTGATGATGGAGGTTTTATTTCTTGATTTTTTCATTTTGATGCATTTTTCTACCTTTGAAGTCAAAGTTATTTTCACTCCGGAGGGCATATCTTTTGCCTCGTTTATCAGTTTTTCAAAAACAAATAGGCATCAGAAAGCTACTTCTGACCTCTTCTCAGATATCAGACCTAATTTTTGCAAAATTTTCTCCAGGTATCTAATTTTTTTGTCATAACTCAGCCTTTAATTTTTGAGTTATTTTCTTGGGAAACGTGCAATCAGGGTTTTTTTTAGATCAAAGAGGAATATTTTTTTTATTTGAGAGTATATAATGTTGTTTTTCTATCATGGACTTACATAACATTGCACCCCTTACTCCATTCAACTATTTTGGTTGGAAAAAATAAATGGAGATTCACTTGAAATATAAAGGGTTGTATAGGGTCACCATGGGTACAAAAATTGAACCTACAGGTCCTACTGAAAAGAGAAAATGGTTTAATAGGTGTGATGAAGCTTATGGTACATTATGTCTATCTCTTTCATCTGACCTTTTTCACATTGAGTCTTGCACTACACCAAATGAGATCTGGACTACTTTAGTGTCTTTGTTTGGGAAGCAGGATACTATGAGAGGGTTTCAGTTAGAGAATGAGCTTATTGGCTTAAATACTAGGGATTTTGACAACATCTAGGAGCTTTTCACAAAAACTCAAGTCTCTTAGATTATAGTTTTCATAGTGTGGTGTACAGAAGGAAGACTCTCAGTTGATATTGTCCATTCTTACTAAGCTTGGACCAGATTATTTAGTTTTTGTATCTACATTTTATGCCACTATGGATGCACTTGGTATGAGATTCACTATGCCACATCTTGATGACTTTGCTTCATCTCTCACTTGAGAGCAAGCTAAGTTAGCTAGCATGGGCACGGTAAAAACATCTTCCTCATCATAGGCACTTATTGCATCACAGGAGCCTAGAGATCAGAAGTCTTCTACAGGCAAAGGAAAGTAACAAAAACAAAAGGATTCCAAACCTCATGAGGAGAAAAAGGAGTCCTCAAATTCATCCTCCTCTTCTAAGGGGAAATCATCTAGGAAGGAGAAGACTACATGTGCATATTGCAAGAAGGAAGGACATGCAGAACATAATTGTTACAAGGACATTGATGAGCTAAAACATATTCTTCAGAAACATCAGATTGATTTTCCTTCTAGGATGTCTACATCATCTTCTTCTCCTCATTCTTCTTCTTCAGAACAACATAACATAGGCATAGCTGGTTTACATACTTCATCAGATATGAAGGGACTTGCTCTTTGTGCCTCTTCAGGTATTGGATCAGGGAGATGGCTTCTAGATTTAGGAGCATCTCATCATATGGCATCTTCACAAACTATGTTCACTTCCTTTGAGCCTTGCACTATGTCTCCCATTTTCATGGGAAACAACACTTACATGAGTGTTATAGGGAATGGGTCTATTAGTTTTGGGGACCACTCCTTTCAGGATGTCTTGTGTGTCCCTCACTTGACAAACAACCTTCTTTCCATTTATCAGATCACACATGGAGGCACTGGGAGATCTGTGGAGTTCACAACTGATTCAACTATCATCAGAGACTTGTAGAGTAGAGCAGTTATTGCTACTGGGATAGTGGATCACTCATCTCAGTTGTATTCCTTCACCGATTTTGCTACTGATGGTGCTTTTGTTCCTACAATTGTTCCTCATAGTTCTAGTGTGCATCATCATTCAGAGGAGAGATTTGGCTTCTTGAACATTGGTGTTCTCACTTCGGATCCTGATCTCAAGCCTTCCATTCCATCTCCTCCCCCTCCTGTTCCTATTGTTGTGGCTACCGATGTGGCTTCTTCTATTTCAGTGCAGCAGGATCTAGTTGATCATACATCTTTGGAGGTTTCTATTGAGTCTTCACCTACTTTGACTTCTTCATTGGTTGAGGTCACACCTGCTTTTGTGGAGACATGTTGGGCTACATCTACTTCACCTTCAAAGATTTATTTCATTCAGCCTCTTCCCTCTCACTTCTTTCAGGAGATGTAGTTTCTTCAGTTATTTTGGAGTTACTTCATTCTGGGGGGATTTGTTGCCTCTTTCTTCCTCTCTTCTGGGAGGATTATTTCATGTATCTTTGTGATGGATGGTGTCCTTGGGGGGTCTTATGGAGTCCTCCACCTTTCATCACTTATTTAGTTTATTGCATTCTATTTTGGGGAGGAGTTTTGTTCCCATGTGGTTTTCTCCTTTACCCCATTTGATTTAGTTTGCATTGCATTTGTAAATGAGTACGTGATCAGGCCTTGTTGTCAGGACTCATCTTTGCATAATAATTTGCTTCTCCCTAAGTTACACTTATGGGGGGTGTTGGTGTAATTAATTATTTAATTACACTTTAGCATAAGTTTACTTAGGCATATTTTATTTCCTAGGTTAATTCTTATCCTTATCTTGTTGAGCTGTCCTTTTTCTCAAGATAAGATTAGGGTTGTTTTTTCTTGCTTTATTGCTTGATTTTTGTTTTGAAGGCTTTTGTATTATTTGTAAAACAATTACTTTCAATAATCATTATGTTAGTATTTTCTTGCACAAATTTTGCTCTGAGGGTTTACAGAACATCTCTTATTTTTGTTCTAAATATCTGTTGCATGTGATAGGTGATTGCTTTTAGGTGATTCTTGGGGACTGTGAAGTTGGTTTTTCAACTTCTACACTATCTTGCATTTGAAGTTGCATTGTTAATTTGCATCTAGGGTTTCAAATCTTTGCATTAGGAAAAAGTGCATTTTGTTTGCATTTTTGCATATAATTTCCTTAAAAATCTCTAAAATTCTACATATCCATCTTAGATCTACACCTTAAAAACTCACACACATCACAAACCATTCATAATTTCTAAAAATTTGGCAAAATACCCCTACTGGGACTCATTTTCCATATGCAGCAAATCAATCCCTATACAGATTTTTCATTGACTAAAACAACATATGAAATCTCATTTTTATGATTTATAAGGCTCCTAGTATCATATATTATAAGTTTGGAAGGTTTCTGGAGCATTTATTTTATGCATTTATCTGAAAAACATCAATTTAAGATAGTCATTTTTCCAATCACTTCAATTCCAAGTATCATTAGATCTGAAAATGCTTTCATTTCTAAAATTTTGCATAACATTGCTCAAAGCACTTTTCACTTTTTCATATACAATGTTTCTATTCATAAGAATTTGCATAAGTTTGTTAAAAGTTCTTTTCATTCTTGCATGTACATTATTTGCATTCTTCAAATCTTACATATATTGGATAAGAATGTTTTGTATCTTTGCATATACATTGTTTATATTGCTGAAACATTGCATGACATGGTTACATTTTCAGTTAATTCTTATTCAAACAATGCTTGTACCTTGCATATGTAAACATATTAAGAAACACTTCCTATCCCCTCCCTATGAGAGTGTTTTAGTGAAAGAGAATACAACTTTGACCATTCCTCACGATCATATTTGTTCTTCTCCTAATATCTATCCTATTGGCAAAGAAGATATTTTGGTGATAGAATAATCAATCAATGAGTGTTGAGAATCTAAGTTTTTTCTCTCCTTTTACCTCTCTTAGTGGACAATATATTGATCAACACAACAAATTAAACATAAATAATCATGATAATAACATTTTCCCTTCTCCTAGTGTCTCTCATGGTTATGAAGTAGATACTTTGTTTGTGGAAGATTATGAATATTTTAGTTGTCCTCCTCCTAAGGAAACCATTATGTAGAAAAACAATTTAACCATTGATCATTCCCCTACTATCAATGAAGTTATTTTAGAAGAACCAAACCTTGAATGTCAACAACATTTGGCTTGTAGTTCTTCTAACAACTCTTCTCCTAGGGAGAATATCATAATGCAAAACAATATGACCATGGGCACACATCCTTCAACCATTAACCCTTCCCTACAAGATGATAATCATGTGGCATTAGCATCCCCTTCACCAACATCTCATGTCACTCAAGACAACATTTTTGATTTATGATAACACAAGTGGGATCTCCTTTAATTAGTGAGCTTCCTGAGTCACCTTCCATTAATGAAAAACACAAACAATTCAGAGTTGTCTTGAAATCCATGATGCAATCTACTCATAATAATGTTTTGTAGTCGCTAAGTTGCAACTTAGTGACTCAAACATCTAGAGGACCACATGACACTTCTACACCATTACCTTTTCCTCAAAAAGCGCCTAGTGTTGAAAACCTTAAAAACACTCCTGCTAATATATATGTATTGGAGCTCAAACAACTTTCACCAACAGTCAAACTTCTCTTCCATGAAATGTTGGAAATACAAAAGGAAGAGATACAATCTTACATAAAACTGACTCATGTGACATCCTCTTCTTGTCCCATGCAAGCCACCTAGTCAGAAGTCACATTCCCTAAACATGAATTACCCTCACATCCCATTCAAAATAAAAATGATCCCTTGATGATAAAGGTGATCATTAATGAAACTCTAGTTAGGAATACTCTCATCGACAATGGATTAGAAATTAATGTTTGTAGCATGGACCTACTATACAAACTTGGCATGGACAAAAATCTCATTCAACTAATGATGTTCATATTCATGGCTTTGACAATGTTGATAAGAAACCACTTGGGATGATCACATTACTTATTGAGGTTGGACCTGTCATGTTGCCTACCTCTATTCATATCATGCAAGAACCCCTTCCATAAAATCTTATCCTAGGTAGACCATGGATTCATGCTATGAAAGGAGTCCCCTCTACCCTTCACCATGTCATGAAGTTTGAATACAACAACAAGAAATACATGATTGATGTAGATGAGCGAAGTTATGTGCCCACTAATCACAATGCTTCCAACTCCCCTAATCCTTCCATTCCCAGATCATAACTCAAACCTATACAAGTTGGTCCTAACTCTTCATCTACAACAAAAATATTTTGTGATAATGGGGGGTCATTAGATTCTACACCTCCTTTCTATACCACTCCCAAAATCTCACCCTCATGGTCCAAAGAGTCATATACAAACAATTCCTTTTTAGACATATAAGTTCTAATAGTCATTGGAGTTTCACACCTACCTTTGAGGGAGGGTGTGCAATATACCAATCTCAACCCAAACAACAGTGTGTTCCATTCCAAGCTCACCATTTTCCTACACTCAATGGGGGGCAAGGGGTTTGATAACCTTATCCTCATATGTCACTTGTCGTTGTCTCTTTTGACCTAGTCATTAACCTTTCATGAATATATACATGAGCAAGCTTGGGATGTGGATGACATCTTAAGATTGATTCACATGTGACATACCCCCCTTTCTTCATGATGTATCTTATCAGAAAAAATATGACATGGCATAAGGCTTTTCGACTAAGCTCTTATGTCTTCTTCTCTCTTCTTCTACTTTAAAGCAATTTCTCATAGTACGGGTGCTTGCAACTGCTTTAAAGTGGGGGCCATACATTAAACAATTAATTCATTGGAATTATTGGTTCCTAGTGTAGCCTTGTTGTTTATATAATTCATTTGTCACTTTGTGGATGACATTGGGTGTGATGTTTCTCAGCATATTAAATATTTGGGAGTCCTCCATCCTTCCCATCCTATCTCACATTTTTTGCCATTTCTCTCTTGTGGAAGTTTTTGTCTTGCAAGTGATTCTGGGGGGTTTGAGGAGTTCACCTAAACTCCTACATGGTATCATAGCTTCAGTGCTGCAGACTTCTTCTCAAATATAAGAGATCATTTTTGGCATGAAAATCTTGCTGGATGCAAACAACTTTTTTTAAGCCATTTTTCATTTTTGCTTTAGAAATCCAACTTCCACTTAGTTCCAAGAAAAATGATTTCTGGGTTTTGTAGACGGGGGCAAAATCTGAACTGGGTATTTTTTATATTTTTGATATCTTGTACAGATCTAAAGAAAATCAATGAACAAAAATTAGTGCGCGTCATTTTTCTCCGGCTGAAGGTTTTAAAAAAATTATTTTTTCATTTTCTGCTTACTGGATCAAAACATATTTATGGGTTTCTATTTTTGTCCACTCATTGTGAACATATTTCACAGAAATCAAATCACAAGATTTTTTTTTAGCTAGAAAACTTATTTCCTGCAGGCTAAATTCAATTTTTTTGAAAAAATCATAACTTTTGGCCATGGTATTGAAAATTGACAATCAAGATACCGTTGGAAAGATAATTTTGTCTACTTTCTAGTGGTGGCATCTATTCTGTGAAATTTTGCTCACAGAAAATTCTACAGTCAGCTGAAGTCAATCTTCCACTTTGAACTCAACTGCCAATATCTTTGCATCAAATTGTCGAAATCCAGAAATTCTAGCGGCATTCAGGAGATATTTCAGAACTTTTTTCATCAGTCTAGATCCCTTGATCAGTTTTAGCTCCAGGTACTTTTGCATTGATTTTTTTTAGTTTGGTGCATTTGTTCAATAACTTGGACATCCTGAAGCTTGGGAAAATATTTTTTGATCTGGATAGCATCACTTCAGTTGCATATCATCTTTGAAGGTTTTCTATTTATTGTTGAAGGTTAGTGTCTTTGTGTTTTCTTAGAGAAATTTTCATTGTGGGGCTTGCGTATTATTCTTCTTTGACTATGTTGCACAAGGGTAACTATCAGCAATGGCGAGATGGGATTTGCCACCATCTTCAGTCACTTGATCTATTGCCTCATCTGTTTGGTTTATTTCCTCATCTAAGTGAAGGTATTCATGAGCTTTCTTGGAGTTGCAATAGGTACACTATTTTGGAGATCCTTGAGATGCAAGTTGATTGCAATGTTTTGAGATCTATTAATCATTGTGATTGTCCTCACATTCTTTGGACTAAGCTTTGGGAGATAAATGGAGATTCAGATACTCCACCATTCCCCATTGGTCAAGCTTCAAAATTTCATTCTTCATATCAAGTTCCCTATGATGATATTGTTATGCAGGAAGTTGATTACCTTGATCTTTCCGAAGAGGTTGATAAGGTTCCTTTCGGTGCTTCTTCTCCATCAGAGATAGTTGGTATCCCTTCACATTCAGTGATTCCTTGTCCAGGATCATTGATTAAGGCTTCCACCATCATCATTCATCAGGACACATTCCATTTTTCAGACTTGGCATCACCAGATGGCTTTGTTTCAGGCATCATTGACTTAGCTACTTCTACAGGTTTGGAGAACATTCTTGAGGGGGTATCACTCCTCTATTCAGAGATATCATATATGAGACTTCTTCCCTGTCATTCCCTTATGGACTTGAAGTTTCTTCAACATCTACCATTGGACTTGCTTCAGACTTCCTTCAGTGGTTTTGAGGATAGTTCATTCAGAGGGGGCTATCAAGTCTCCATCATATTCATTCCATCTCCGTCTTTGGATATTGTTCAGCATCAGTTTCTGCATCATCCTGGTTTGTCACTCTCTTCATTGATTGTGGCCTCTTCATCATCAGGCAATGAGACATTTGAGCAAAGTTCAGAGACACCATCATCCACCTTCATCCTTCCTTCCTTCAATTCCTATCCAGAATGGGGAGCATCTCTCCAATTTTAGTTGGTTTTGTTTCTTCTGAAAGGGAGACAAGTTGTTTGTCAAAATTGGATCTTGTTTTGTCTTCAGACACTTACCTTTCTTGCAGGTGATATCATCTTCTAGGGGAGCTATATAGTCTCTCTCTTTCCCTCCTATGGGGGGGCATTGATTGTATTGTATCCATGTGACAGATGGTGTACTTGAGGGGTATTTGGGAGTCCTCCATCCTTCCCATCCTATCTCACATTTTCTGCCATTTCTCTCTTGTGGAAGTTTTTGTATTGCAGGTAATTCTGGGGGGTTTGAGGAGTTCACCTAAACTCCTACATTAAATTCCTCTTGGTGGCCTGATGTGATGCATTGCATCCCATAAGTTGTGAATATACTATTCTTTAATTGGTCCTCTCTTGGACATTATGCAAAATGTTCCCTAAGTGATTGACCTTACATGAACTTAACAAGACTCCTTTGAACATCCTTTACATTTTACATGTTTTCATTTTTACATTTTTACATTTTACATTTCTGCATTTTGTATGGCCACCTTGCATAACACAACTTGCATGCCTATGGTGCCATCTTGTTTGTTCATGGGTTCTAAGCATACAAATATTTGCTTGTCTCATGAACCTCGAATTGAAACCTTTTCCTTTTTGCTTTGTGGCACCTTGTTAAAGTTATCACGAGGTATAACTTTGGCATGGTTTAGTGGGAAGCCCAACTAGTGGCATGAATTTTCCCCATTGCCACTTTTGTGTTTGTGAATGCATACCAACTAGTGTATGTACTTCACCTTTTTAGGATTTCTCACCCAGTGGATGATCAAGAGTTTCATGGCCCCAAAGTGGTTATGTTGTGGCCTTCTCATCCCACAGATGACCTGAAGTTTTGTGGCCCTAGAGTGAGTACATCTTTTCCACCTCATTTTTCTCTTAGATCTTGCATTTGCATGATTTTGTATCTTGGGAGATTGACTTACATGTGAATCTCTCTTGAATTTCTACTTTAGTGTGAGTTTGAAGTAGGTTCATCCTCTCACTAAACTGGGGGCTAAATGTGTTGTAGAAAAAAGGACCCTTTTCTTGACATGGGATTAATTCATAATAAATTAACTTAACAAGGTCTTAATCTAGTGTTTTGAAGTATTTTATGCATCCAAACTAGGTCTTGGACCCTTGCAAATTAAATAAAATGCTTTTAACGACATCTTGTAAAGGTGTTGTACAGTCTTGTAAAGGACTTTCACGCTTTTCTAGACCTAATGCACCTATTTCACCTTAATTCAACATTATAAAACATGTTTAAATACATCATCACATTAATTTAGAAGGCTTGTAAAGTAAATTTAACTTTAACCAAGAGTTTTAATGTGTCTTGCATGTTCACATTTGTTCTTGTGCCCTCCTAGGCTGTGTGGACCTCATTTTAGTGTTGTAAAGTGTATTTAATTACACTTTCACATTGATTTATATGTCCCAAGCCCTATTTGACATTTAAATCATCATTAATAGGCCTCCACTAATCCATATTGTGCATCTTGAGGCATAATTTGATCAAATAGCTGACATAGTCATCATATAAGCCTAATTTTCTTACTTCTCAACATTCTAGCTAGCAAAAATGACCCCTATGGGACACATTTTCCATTACTGGTGAATTATTCCCATCTAGGTGGGACCCATTTTCCATTAGTCGTGAATGAGTCCCATTTTGAGTCATTTTTAAGGTTTGAGCAGGGAAAATTAGGTTTTAATGTTTATTTTCACTACATGTCGGCCTGTAATGAGGTATTATCAGGTATTGAGGTACAATTGTCTATAAATAAATATTTTTACCTTCATTTTTACATCTCATATCTCATTCACACATCTCTCATCATTGTTTCATTATCTATCTTCTCATTCAAGTCAAGCAAGCTAGGGTTTCTTCATCTAGATTGCTCCCTAAGACATTCAAGGGATGAATCTTCATGTTTTTCTACAGAAATAGAAGATCAAAAATCATCGAAAAATAATCAATTCCATTATTGCATGCTTCATTCTAGGGTATGTGCAAGATCATCATGGAAAAAGCAGGCCCTTAAGTGGCAAAAAAATCTAAAAAATCAGAGATAGAAAACTTGACGTAAAAATTTGAATAAGTTATCTATATTATTTCAAAAATATGTAAGAGTAGAATTTGTAGCAAATTGAATGTAGTTTCTAAAATAATAGATTTATTTAAAAGAAAAAAAATCTATTTGGTGAAAATTTGAATTTTCAATGCAGTATTACTTAAATTTTAGGGAAATAATAAGAAGTAGGTGTCTATCTGACCACCCTAACCACAATAAAATGATAATATTTTTTTATAATATTTTAGATATAAGTAGAGGACTTATGTATGGATGTGATGCATATTTTGTTGTAATTTTTTTCCAAGAAAATAATTAATTATGAATTTTTTATTACAACTTTAAAAAAATATAAAAACTTGTATCTCTGACCACCTTAACTTGGTCAAACATAATGAATTTTTTTTTTTAATCCTATAGTATGTGAAGCATAGAATGTGGTGCATGCTTTGGATTCAAAAAATGTGATATCGTTTGAAAGATATAGAAGTTTTTCAATTAGCCTATCAATTTGGACTTTAGTCGTAATTTAAATAGAAAATGAATAATAATTATTTATTAAATTCAAAGTAAAGCATAATTTATATTGCTGGAAAGTTGAGAATATCCTGTAAAAACCCTTTTCGTTTCATCAATTTTGGTTAAAAAAAAGGTTGTTAGCTACATACCCTACAAATACCCATCATATCGTCACTTTTTGGCCCATCATGATCTTGCACATACCCTCCATTATTTCATCATTTTGGTTTAATTACCTAAATGGGGTTTGACCAAGGCAAACCCCCATGCCCTAACATTCAACATTTTCTTCTTCTCTTCTTGTGTGTTTGCAGATTTAGGTCCTTTGGAAGCTTGAAAATAATTGTAAATCAAGTTGTAAAGTTGTTAAAGTCCTCTCTTCATCATTCAAGTCAAAATCTCAACAAAAACTCGTTTTCAGACCTGAATATGATAGTTTCGGAGGCAAACACCTATAGGAAGTAGAAGTGCAGATCGGAAGCTTCAGAATCCACCTTTGAAAATCCAAAAATTCAAAAGTGGACTCATTCATTATGGGTGGTGAATGAGTTCCACCCCAAGGTCATTTTTTGGATTTTTACATTTTTGGATACCCTTTTGTTCGAAACGGGCTATGGTTCAGTTTTGCAGAAGTGGGACTGATTTGCCCAGAATGGCGAATGAGTCCCACCAAGCCTAAATTTTAGTATTAGCAGCATTTTAGAAGCAATTTCCAGTCTCCATCCATATTCTAGGTGCACACTTTTAGTCTGGTTCATTTCTATTAAGTTTTGCATTCATTCCTAGTTCTTTGTTACACTACACAATGTGTTTTCAAACATCATTTGTTTCTTAGATTTTTCATTCATAATCAATCAATTAGTTCATACAACTGCATTTAGATTATTCTATTTAGTCCTAATTACATCACACATAACATAATTTTAATGAACCCTTAGCATTTTTGGATCTAATATTTCTCCTTTTAGGTGAAAAACCCTATAAGAATTAGAGAGTCTATTGGTGTCAAAAATCTATGGCTTAATTATATCTATATAATAGTTATTAATAATATGTAAATCTTATATATTATTAATAATTATAAATAATATACTATATAATTATATATTATTAATAATTATAAATAATATATTATATACTTATATATTGTAAATAATTACAATAAATATTATAATATCAATATATACTTTTGAATTAAATACATTAAAAAATATATTGTGAATGCATGCAATTATGAAAAAGAGAGGCAAATAAGAATAGTACATGTTCTTAACCGTTCATGACTGTAAGATAATGAATCCTGCATGTATGAAATTAAATCATGAAAAGGACATGACTTTTAGCTCTCATAAAATCATGTTTTTCCTCTAATGAAAAGAAAACAATTAGAGGTTTCTCGCTCATTTGAGCCCAACCACTTTCAATCCTTGCACCCCATTTATTCACCTCTAGTCTAAGCTAGAATCTTGTGTTAAATTTGAGGAAGGATCTAGCCTCAAAGATTTCCTACTAGGATTCTTCATCTTGATTGTTGAATTTATGCTTAGCCTTAAATTTTGACCTTGAGAACCATGATAATTTGGCTTTGGAAATGATATTATAAATGGTTTTGATGTCATTTTTGAAAACATGATAGAATTAATACACTAGATTTTGTTAGCTACCCAAATGGACATGAGTTTCTAGGAACTATTTTAGCTCTCTAGGACTGGATAACTCCTAATTTAAAACTTATTAGGAGTTTTCAACCATGAAGTTTAGCTTTTATATAAGCTCTTTAATGAGTATAGGCACTAGTTGCATGCTCCTAGTAGGGAATCTTAGAAAATTATAACAAGTAGAGAGGTGGAAAGAAGGGTTAAGTCTCCAAATCTATGGCAACATGAATGAGTTTGAAGTTCATCATAACATATGAGCTATGATGATTATAGATGCATACAAATTATTTCATGCATTTGGTGGATTTAGTCCACCATAAAATACAACCATTTTGAGAAGTTGATGGAGGTTTCACATGGATGTTTGGTGTGAGATTATTTATTAAAGTGGAGAAGAAATAAGAAAAATTTGTATTTTCTTCACCTCATTTTTCTTGAAATTTTAGAGTATTTGAAAAGCACAGTATTCTTTAAAGTGTCCATTGGAATTGAATAGCAACTCACAACAAATAATAAATATTGAGAACATTATAGCTCTATCAGTTATCTTAATTACATGTTCAAATGAATTATAGGGGTATAGGCAGGGAGTGGGATAGAGATAAATGGTATAGGTTTAAGAGTAGAGGGTAGAGGGTTTAAGGGTATAATGTTAAGAGTAGAGGGTAGAGGGTTTAAGGGTTTAGGGTTTAAGGGTAGATGGTTAAGGGTAGAGGGGAGCTCGAGATAGGAGTGAGTGAGTGAGAGAGAGAGGGTTTAAGGGTTTAAGGATTAATGATAGAGGGTAGAGGGGATCTAGAGATAGAAAGAGTGAGTGAGTGAGAGAGAGACTTGAGAGACGGAGAGTGGGTAGGAGGGAGATACTTGAGAGAGAGAGGGGGGAGTGGGAGAGAGATAAAGGGTAGAGGGTACAAGGGTTTAGGGTTTAAGGGTTAAGGGTAGAGGGGAGAGAGGGAGAGGGGTTCGAAGGGAGAGACTCGAGAGAGTGGGAGGGAGTGGGAGAGAGATAGATGGTAGAGGGTTTAAGACCCATTTAGGTTTTAAGGGTTAAGACTATATGGTAGAGGGGAGCTCAAGATAGGAGTGAGTGAGAGAGAGAGAGACCTGAGAGAGGGAGAGGGTAGGAGGGAGAGACTTGAGAGAGAGATATATATATATATGGTAGAGGTTTAAGGGTTGAGGGTTTAAGGGTAGAGGGGAGAGAGATAGAGGGAGTGAGTGAGAGAGAGATGGATCTCAGAGGTAGGAGGGAGAGACTTGAGAGAGAGACAGGGAGGGAGTGGGAGAAAGATAGAGGGTATAGGGTTAAGAGTAGAGGGTAGAGGGTTTAAGGGTAGAGAGGAGCTTGAGATAGGAGTGAGTGAGAGAGAGAGAGAGAGGGTTTAAGGGTTTAAGGCTAGAGGGGAGCTTGAGATAGGGGTATGTGCAAGATCATGATGGGCCAAAAAGTGGCAATATGATGGGTATGTAGCTGATGACTTTTTTTTTTACGTAAAATTGATGAAACGAAAAGGGTTTTAAAGGAGATTCTCAGCTTCCACCAATATAAATTATGCTTTACTTTGAATGTAATAAATAATTATTATTCATTTTCTATTTGAATAATGACTAAAGTCCTGATTGATAGGCTGATTGAAATTTTTTTATAGCTTTCAAATGGTATCACATTTTTTGAATCCAAAACATGTGTCACATTCTATGCTTCACATAATATATGATTAAAAAAAAAAAGAATTTCATGAAGTTTTGACCAAGTTAAGGTGGTCAGACATATGAGTTTTTATATTTTTTAAAAGTTGTAATAAAATAATCATAATTAATTATTTACTTGGAAAAAAAATACAAAAAAAATGCATCACATCTGGACATGAGTCCTCTACTTACATCTAGAATCTTATAAAAAATATTATCAAATTATTGTAGTTAGGGTGGTCAGACAAACACCTACTTCTTTTTTCCTTGAAATTTAAGTACTACTGCATTGAAATTTCAAATTTTCACCTAATAGATTTTTCTTTATTTTTAAATAAACCTTGTAGTTTATAAACTAATTTTAATTTCCTACAGATTCTATTCTTACATATTTTTGAAATAATATAGATAACTTATTCAAATTTTTACGTCAAGTTTCCTAACTCTGATTTTTCTGAATTTTTTGCCACTTAAGGGCCTACTTTTTCCATTATGATCCTGTACATACCCATAGAAGGAGTGAGAGAGAGAGAGGGTTTAAGGGTTTAAGGATTAAGGGTAGAGGGTAGAGAGGATCTAGAGATATAAGGAGTGAGTGAGAGAGAGAGAGGGTTTAAGGGTTTAAGGCTTAAGGGTAGAGGGTAGAAGGGATCTAGAAGATAGGAGTGAATGTGAGAGAGAGAGAGAGAGAGACTTGAGAGAGGGAGAGTGGAGGGTGTCCTTGAGAGGGAGGGAGTGGAGGAGGGTGGCAGCAGTGGTGGAGGGACGGAGAGAGGGGAGAGGAGATAAAGGGTGGAAGGAAGGGCTTAATGGTGGTAGGGGGAGAGGGAGAGGGAGGGAGAGACGGAGAGAGGGAGGGAGGAGGAGAGATAGGAGGGTGAAGAATAAGACCCATTTAGGGGTTTATATTGGAAGGGGAAATGGAGAGAGAGAGAGAGAGAGAGAGAGAGAGGAAGAAGAGGTGGAGGGAGAAATGGAGAGAGGGGAGGGAGGATGGAGGGAATGGAAGAGGGTAGTGGATAGAGGGAATGGCAGGGAACAAGGGTGGATTCAGGAGATAGGGAGTTGGAAGAGAGAGAATGGAGAGTGGAGGGGAGACAAGGAGGACAGGGTAGAGGGTGGACAAGGAATGGATTAAAGGTGAGGGAGAGAGGGAGGGAAGGGAATGGAGAGGAGGAAGGCAGAGGGCAACAAGGGCACAGGGAGAGGGAGAGGGGGGTGAGGAGACCTGAGAGAGAGAGGAGGGAGGGAGGGAGGGAGGATAGAGGGTAGAGGGTGACCATGGGTTTTATAATGGAAGAGGGGGAGCCTGAAGGAAGGGAGAGAGAGAAACGGAGAGGGAGGGTGGAGGAGAGAGAGTGGGAGAGAGATAGAGGGACAAGGGGTGGAGGGCCCAGTGGATAGATGGAGTGGAAATGGATAGAGGGAGAGAGAGATGGAGTGGAGACAGTGGAGGGTGGAAGGAAGGAGGGAAGGAATAGGGGTTTTATGGTATAGGGAGCCAACCCACAGAGTGGTTTATATATATGGGCCTTATGGCCTACGACTGGGCAGAGGCATGGGCCTATACCTGGGCCAAGGCAGATGGAGATGGAGAGGGGGTAGGAGGGAGAGACTTGAGTGAGAGAGGGGGGAGTGGGAGAGAGATAAAGGGTAGAGGGTACAAGGGTTTAGGGTTTAAGGATTAAGGGTAGAGGGGAGAGAGGGTAGGAGGGAGAGGATTGAGAGAGAGAGGGGGAGGGAGTTGGAGAGAGATAGAGGGTAGATGATTTAAGACCCATTTATGGTTTAATGGTTAATGGTAGATGGTAGAGGGGAGCTTGAGATAGGAGTGAGAGAGAGATACTTGAGAGAGGGAGAGGGTAGGAGTGAGAGACTTGAGAAAGAGAGAGGGAGGGACTCGGAGAGAGATAGAGGGTATAGGGTTAAGAGTAGAGGGTAGAGGGTTTAAGGGAGTGGGAGAGAGACTTGAGAGAGGGAGAGTGGGTAGGAAGGAGAGACTTGAGAGAGAGAGAGAGGGAGGGAGTGGGAGAGAGATAAAGGATAGAGGGTACAAGGGTTTAGGGTTTAAGGGTTAAGGGTAGAAGAGAGAGAGGGAGTCATATAGAAGTCATATAAATATTGATTTGGCAACTGAATGGGAACATTCTATTTCCGTTTGTGGTATTTTTTGTGAATTAAATTGATGGAAACTTTTTTTTTTATTTGCATTGATTTATGTTTTAAATCTATGTGCAAAAAATTTACAATTAGATAATACTTAATTTTAAACACATAATTTCCCATGGAACAAATATAAGTTGTATATAACTGTATATAAGATTCTTGAACTTAAAAATTCCATGGAACAAATATAAGTTGTATATAATTGTAATTTAGGCAAAATGATTTTAAAAAACTTCACAAGGCTTCAAATAAGTATTGAAAGCATATATATGGGTTTACATGCAAGAAAAAAAAGTGAGAGATGATTCTATAAGTGTAACTTTGAACTTTCAAATGAAATCAAAGATCATTGAACTTAAAAATTTCATGGAACAAATATGTACATATAATTGGAATTTATGCAAAATGATTTACAACTATGTAAAAGTTACTATAAGTTCTCACTTGAACATGTATCTAGGGTTACAAGTGAACTTGAAAATCATGGATATAATCTAACTCAAACATTTTGGTTCAGCCCGCTCTTCAATAACATGTAAAGTTTTTTGATGGTCATCACTATCTAGTCTCCATTTTTTTCGTCCACGTGCATGTGGAACTGCATGAAGATGTAGGGAGGTAGCAATTATTAAGTGACTATATTGATATACCTTGTTATCAAGTTGATAGTCAACAAAATGAATCCCATGTTGAACAACTTTGACTTGTTTTAGATATATCCCTTGCACTACAACAAAACCTGCATGGTAAACATGAACCTGAGGTAAGACATGTGAATGTGTACAACATTTTCGTGCTCAAGGTTTGTATAATATATATTTGATGTTTATAATTTAATGTGCACATGTGAGCACACTATATATATAATTTTAAATTCAAACTCACATGTGGGAAATAACATTCCAACACTTGTTTTAGGTTGTGTTACCTTACTCCTCTCTTCTGTGCAATGCAATAAATAATAGCTATCACCTTCTATGTTTCCAGGCTCTGCTATGACTACAAAAACATCTCCTGTACACCAAATTTACGCAAAAAGATTCTAAAAAAATTTAGAAATGTCTCGAGACTTTAAATATCATTGACTATATATATAATATTTAAATTATTGAAAACTTACACATGTACCTTTTCTAACCAATCTTGAAATATGGTCATAATCAATTGAAATCAAAGGAATGTCTTCAAATCTTACTTCCTCATTTTCATCTTATGTTTCTAAAAAAACTAGTGGCACCATATCCCATTTACCAACATATCCAAGTTCTTGGTTATTGCATGCATGATCAAAGTTTCCCGCAATGCACTTAGTGAAAAAACAAGAGTAATCCCTTGTGTATAGTGTCCATCCATGGTAACTATTTGAACTCATAACACAATGCAAATATCTTGTTTTGTCTACCCTCTTGCATCCATGCATTGATCTTCTATCCACACCTCGATACATGTACAACAACAAACTTATGTGAGCAAACATGTATATATATATATATATATATATATATATATATATATATATATAAATTTAAAATTTAAATAAATTCAAAATTTTCAAAATGTAATTTATACATACCTGATATCTCCCAAAAAACTCTATGTGGAATGTGTCGGTTTGTTCTTGAAGATGTACCAACCACATTTGATGCAAAGTGTTTCTTACACCATTCAACATCATGTGCATTGTCTATACGATCTTCTGAATAACTCATTTGATGCTTTCTTAAAGCTCGTTTGATGCAAGCTCCTCCTTCATCATGCTCACCCTTTCCATGCCCACTCTCAAAAAAACTCCAAACATGTGGTATTTTGTAGATTTTATGATATCTACAAAGTGCATAGAATGGCGTGAAGATTTGAATTGTGTCACACATCCATCTAACCATACAAAATTATTTTCAAATTTTACACCCTTCTCAATCTCAAAAAAAATTGTAAAGCAATTTTCTACAAAATGTGTGTCATGCTCTTTATCATCACTAATATGGGTATGTGCAGGATCATGATGAGCCAAAAAGTGGCAATATGATGGGTATTTGTAGGGTATGTGGTGACAATTTTTTTTACCCAAAATTGATGAAACGAAAAGGGTTTTTAAAGGAGATTCTCAACTTTCCACCAATATAAATTATATTTTAATTTAAATTTAATAAATAATAATTATTTGTTTTCTATTTGAATTACGACTAAAGTCTTGATTGATAGGTTGATTGAAAAACATCTATAGCTTTCAAATGATATCACATTTTTGAATCCAAAACATGCATCACATTCTATGCTTTGTATACTATAGGATTAAAAAAAAAAAAATTGAATTTCATGATTTTTGACCAAGTTAAGGTGGTTAGACATACAATTTTTTATATTTTTAAAAGTTGTAATAAAAATTCATAATTAATTATTTACTTAGAAAACATTACAAAAATATGCAGCATATCCAGACATGAGTCCTCTACTTATATCTAAAATCTTATAAAAAAATATTATCATTTTATTGTGGTTAGGGTGGTCAGACAAACACATACTTCTTATTTTTTCCCTGAAATTTAAGTACTACTGCATTGAAATTTCAATTTTTCACCCAATAGATTTTTTATTTTAAAATAAACCTAGTAGTTTACAAACTACATTGAATTTTCTACAGAATATATTCTTACATATTTTTGAAATAATATAGATAATTTATTCAAAATTTTACGTCAAGTTGCCTAACTCTGATTTTTCTGAATTTTTTGCCACTTAAGGGCCTATTTTTTCCATGATGATCTTGCACATACCCATATAAAAGTGATATTCTTTCTTAATGGCTTGTTCTTCATCTGTACTCTCAACACCATCCAATTTTTATTGTGCATGTTGATAACACACATGAACCATAATAGTGATCTTCTTTGAAAAGTAATATTCTAATTGAATCTCCTTTTGATGTACAAGGGAGTAAATTTTTGCAAAGTCAACTACTGATAGAACTGTTCCAACTGGGAGAGTATCTCTCAATGTTTGGAATTGTTGTATTTTCCACTTACCAAAAAATGAATGTTGTATGTATGGTTGTATCAATTTTCAAAAATCTTCCATAAATTTTCCAATAGGAATCTCCTCTTCTACATAGTTCAACCTTGTGGATTCTTTCCCAAATTTTGTTTGAAACTTTACATACTTGTACCTGTGTGAGTAAAATATGTGAATAAGTAATAAAACACAAAATCAATGAAACATTACATTAGAGAATTCAAATAACAATCTAATCAAATTCAAACAAATAATCTCTCTAAAAACAATGCCTCTTGCAATTTACTATCTTTGTTAGGTTAGTATCTTCATTTCTTGAAGGAAATTTAGCCAAATTTCCACATGTTTCCCAAATTCCTTTTATGCAATTTATTTCAGGTCCATTTTCATGATCACATAACATAGCCTTTATGAACAAACTTTCCTATTTAGGAGGTGCATTTTTAAAACCACAACTTTCTTCTCTTGTCTTTCAAAACACCTGATAGTAGAGATCAAATTCAATATGACAACGACAACAAGTTTCAAAAAACTTGTTTATCTTCACATAATATGGCTTTAACCTTTCAAACATTGTTTTCCCAATCTTTATATGAGGATATATATTACAAAAGTTCATATACATCTCAAGTTGTGTTATGTATAGCCAATGTTTGATATGATTTTCATAAATACCAGGCCCAAATCCTGTTTCTCATATCTAGTATTTGATGATGGATGAGTCTGATCATGCCAAAAACTTGAGATCAAGTTCCTAACAAAATCTTCAATCCTATTAGAATGGAGAGCTCTACACATAATTTCCCAATTTCCTTTTGAGCTCTCATCCCAAAGCTTTCTCTTTTTCTCATATTTTATTAGTGTGGTTCTACTATAACCAATTTCAGCTGAAAGTGCAGACATTTTTCTTTTTCTTGCTATATCTTGATTTATAATACATGTCAACATCACCCTTCTTGTAGTAGCCTTATCCACCGATCGAGATCCTTTCCCATTGGAATCTAGACTCTTTTTAACATTTTGAAGAATATCCTTTTGTAATGCCATGTGTTTCTTCTTATTTGATGCCAAATGTACACCCAACAATTGTAATGACTCTTTTAGCTCCTTATGAAGAAGTAAACGTGATAACACTTGGGTTTTTTCAAGTTTTTCAAGATGATTGAAACAATCATTGATTATTCCATCTATATATTTAGTCATTGACCTCTTTCTCTTATTTGTAGGCTAGTCGGCATAACATTTCAGTTTCTCCATATCCATTTCAAGTAAATGATCTAAATTTCTATAAGAAATTTGTTTCCTCACCTTTTTAGCTAGTTTTATATGCTCATCCATACAAATAGAAGGAAGTGATCCTGACCCCTCTCCAACATGCATTGTTTGAACTTTGGTCTCCTCCCTATCTTTAAGGTCCATGTGTTCTTCAACAGATTCATTTGATCCAATATTTAGATTTGGATACACTTCAACATGAGAACTACTTGCTTGTTGAGTCCTTTCTACATGTCACAATATATTGTGCAAAGAAAGTGAGAGATGATGCTATATAAGTGAAGTTTATGTATGCAAGTAAATAAAGTGATAAGACATGATGCTATAAACTTGTGAGAGAAGTTTCAGGTAGTTTTGTATGCTCATCCATACTAGTAGAAGAAAGTGATCTTGACCCCTCTCTAGCAAGAATTGTTTGAACTTGGGTCTCCTCCCTATCTTCAAGGTCCATGTGTTCTTCAACAGATTCATTTGATCCAATATCTAGATTTGGCTTGACTTTAGCTTAAGAATTTCCTGCTTGTTTTTTGAATTTACATGCAAGAAAATAAAGTGAGAGACTATGAGCTATTTAAGTGGAGTTGAAAAAAATAAAATTAAAGATTCTTGAACTTAAGAATTCCATGGAACAAAATAAATTCGAAATAGATGATAAGGAATTTAGGTAATGTCTATGCAAGATGACTTTTTTTAGTATTAAAGCTTCCAAGTTAAATCTAACATGGTTTTCATAATTGGAAATATATTTATAAGGAAAAAAAATTGAAGTGTTAATAAAATTCCTTGTTTCTTTCTATGATAATTTTCCAAGTTTTGTTCACGCCTCTTTTGTTCTTCTTTTGACAATTTTCGTTGACATGCATTTTTTCTTTTTCTTTGTTGTCCCATTTTCTTCTTCAAGTTAAAGATGACTCAAAACAAATCCTCTACCAACTTAGTTAGATTCTCCTCCAAAATTTTCCTTGATTGATAAAAATGAAAATTTGTCTTCTCCAATATTTCCCTCCTTGATAAATGTGAAAAAATCTCTTCTCCAAAATTTGTGCTCCAAGTGATATAAATGCGAATTAATCTTGTAATTTGATATGGAATAATGAAAAATAAGCTTGTATTTATATGCGTATGGGAAAAAATTAAAATTAAAATGCATTCTAGTGTATGGAATAACTATATTAGTTTAAATGAATCAAGTGGTAATCAAACAAGTTATTTCATTGTGGAGTTTGTTGTTATTTAATGTATAGGTATGCAACATAGACTTATTTTAGAATTTTGTTCCTTGTCAAAAAGATAATATTCCTCAAGCTTGATACCAAAGGTGTAAGATTATCTCAACCAATGAGATAACATAGTGTTTAATAAAGTGTCTCTTAGATAAGTTATGCTCATTGCAGAGTAAGGAACAACCCAATATATAGTAGAGGAAAATTTCCATGGTCATCATAGTTAATCAAACACACCTTGTGATGGAGCCTCTAAAATTCTATAGAATTTTCTCATTTTCCCCATGGGCTTAGTCTCCATTTTAAACCCTTATCCCCATGAATGAGTAGGGTTTTATTCACAAAGGTATATGCAAATGTTATAATTGTAGGTTGACCTCCTCCATCAGTCATCAATTTCTTAAGTCATCTCTTGAGCCACATTACATGTTGGTTTACCTGCCCCTCTAGCTTGAAGCACCGATCATCATTATTCCATCGACTTTAGCCTTTTCCCTAAGTCAGGTCTTAACTTATCCTGATGACTTAAACTTAAGTCATTCACCCTCAAAGGTCATGTCATTGTCAGCTTAACCGAGTCCTTTGTGTTAAATGCTAACATTGTATGGAGTGCAAGTTTCAAGATCCGAGGATCCTGGATGAGATCTTAGCCACACCCTGCCAGCTCGTGGATATTAAGCATCAGTGGGTTAAAAGCAACGAGGTTGTTGAGATGAGGATTTTTGTCCTTGTACGATTGTGAGACCCATTCCCCACTACCATGTCCATGGTCTGACACCTTCAACAAACAGTCGAGATCAACTCTAGGGAAAGATCTTCACTGTTCATCGCTGGCTTGCTAGGATAAAGTGAATGCCAGTTAAGACAAGCGAGATCAATGAGATATCGACATCTGTCTTGATCTATTTAGTCTATACGATGGGTGGAGCCTGCTGATAGAGAGACTATCGTTTGATATGGATGAACATCATTGGCTGAGGACACATCAACAAAGCACTGCTAGAATTCAAAGATAGTCAAACTAAGGCCAACTGCTTGATTTTCCATCTAGGCAGAAGATCAATGGCTTATATTCAAAGTTGATAAATGGCACATGATAGCCATTTTACTCTATAAACATTGTGCATTAATGGCCAAATTTCTACAAGAATGATCAAATTGATCTCCGTGTGTGTGAAGATTTAATTGCATACAATCATGAAGTGCAATCTACAAACTTTCATGCACTTGCAAATGAAACGGTGATAATATGCCTTCTAGTGAATTTACCACTTCACGAATGTGCATTTTCTCATGCAGTATCAGTAATCGATATCATCTGCTCACTTAATAAATAAAAGTGAATGATTTTTTATTCTTGTCATAGCAACTAAGTAGCTAAGTCCTCATACTATTGTAGAGAGCAAGGATCAAGAGTGTGCTTGTGATTGCAAGATGAGTAGGTCTGGTCTCACATCATTTCTAGTGCGAAGATCTTCTAGGCTTTAGTCTCAAAAGCCTTAGAATGAAGATCCTGGGCATGAACAGAGCATTCATGAAGACACTGAGGAAAGAGAACCTTCACTAGTGATGGTTAGATGCGGCCACAAACTGTGAGACTAGGATGGCAGCTCAAAGGAGAAAAAGATAAGAAGAGATGAAGCTACAGGGCCTTCTAGCAGAACCCGATGACAAATTCGCTATAGGCATGGCTCATTTGGTTGACAACATTATCCAATCAACCTTACCGATAAACCATTAGACACTGAAGTGAAGACTAATTCCAACTACTGCTAGTATCTGGGAACTATGGGCTGAGTTGTGTCATCTGAGGAAGGAGTGTTATCTATCCCTCCTCTAGCTGTTCGAACCCTGAATGGAAGAGACATTGTTGTGGTAGATGAGGAAAAGATCGAGGAAGGTGTTGAAGTCTCTTCCCCAACCCCTATTGTTACTCGGAGCAGCCATGCATACCGTGGTGTGCGTGTTGATGGAAAAGGGTTTGTTGGTGTGAAATGAAGGTGGTGATAAATACATTTTTTTGTTGTTAAATGGTTTCTGGATTTTAGTTTTTTCATCTTGCGTGTGGCATAATTTTGAGATGTTGGAAGGTGACAGTGTGCCCTCATGGCATTACAGGTTTTGGTGCTTCTACTCATTTGGCGATGGAAGAAGATTTTGGTGGTATTTTGCTTCTTCTTCCTGGTGGTGTTGATGGTTTTAGCCTTTCCCATGTCTACCAAAGTTTTCATGTGGGGATTTTGAAATGCAGTCGAAATGAGAGTGAAATGAAAATTTTGTATATAAATTGCATTTGAGCTAGTGGCTTGTTCTGCTCCCTTATCTTATAAAAAGGAATTCAAAGCTCATTTGCAAGGATATGAAAATTCTAGTTAGGTTTTGAGTCGGTTGCATATGGGTAGAATGCTAGGAATAGAAAAGAAGGAATAGAATAGATTGCTTGTTTTGAGCTTTTGGAAGAACATTCACGATTGTCTTAAATTATTCTGTAGATATGACTGATACATATGAATAAATGTATAATTCTGATATATTTTCTCTCCTTATGTGAAGTTGTGTGAATTTTGAATGAAATGTTAATGATATTTTCATTCTTCTTTGAATATCTATTTGAATGTATATCTCTATTTCTACTTTGATTCAAGCAATCAATTAAAATGCTTAAATGAGGTTCTATATTCACAGTTATTTGCAAGGGATTTGATAAGGAGTCATGTATCAGAAAGAGTGAGCTCCATGATGCAAAGTTATTGTTGGAGTAGTCCATTTCATCAAATTATAAGGTCATTTCTATGTTACTAGTTTTTGTGTGTGCGACTTCGTTGCCCAATGTAACAAGGCACTGGTTTATTCCTTAATGATTGACCTAAAGGGTTAATCAAATAGTTGTCTAATGACTGACCCAAAATCATAATTCAAATTCCCTTTAAATTCATTAATCTTTATACAAGTTTGTGTCAATTACCATGAGGAATATCTTTTGATGAATGGGTACCAAGTTACTTAGAAACAAGCCAATTTCATAGTAATTGTTGCAAAATTATCCTTCATTCAAATTGATCTATGAAAGTGATGTGTTCTATAAAGTATAATTCAAATGAGCATAAATAGGAACACCCTCCTTGGTCCCACAAAGCCTAAAGTGTAGAATATCTCAGTCTTTAACTGAATCTTGTTAGTTAGCCAGTCATTTTAGGGGTCTTAAGCATAGGAATTTACTATCCCTTAGAGATTCCTTAGGTGCATTGGAAAAAACACCAACATAATGGTGAATCTATTGGGGATGCACTCAGATGTCCGGTTGCAAATTTCCTTGTCATAGAGTCATTCAGATCTTGAAGAATCAAGCCTTAAGAGTCATTACGTAGAGTCATATCATTTTCCATTCTGAATTTAGTATATCTGTGCACCTTTGTTTAGATAATTGAGAAGTTTTTGAAGCTGGAGAAGATTTGTTACAACAAAGATCAAAGGATTTGAGTGTTATACTACTATTGGAGAAGACCCAAAATGAGATTTACGCTTAAAATAACTTCATGCTCTTGAAGTTGATTCCTCTATGCAACGAGGTGGCGAATCTTTCTGAAGAACCACTCCAATTGTGAAGAATATTTCTAGATTTGCAAAATTTGCAATCTAGGAAGAAGAGATAACAACTGCTACAAGTTTCTAGATATTCTCATAAATTTAGAAAAAGCATTACTCTGTTTGAAGGAAGTTTATGAGAAATGGTCAAGACTTTAGATCATAATTGATTCCCTATTATATGAATTTACATTAAGACATGGAATAATAGTAGTTTTTTTCATAGTTCATATGTGTAAAGTTTGTAATTATCCAAGAAGTATGTCATTATTTTGAGCCCTACCTTTTAGAAGATTTCCCTACAGAGCATCCAGTAAAGGTATGCAAGGTGAAAAAGCCATGCCTTTCCCTCAAAGGGATTTTATTATTGAAAGGTATATGTCGTTGGTTTTTAATGGCATTAGCAGTTTCCCCAATCTGATTCCTAAAAATGTTATGAAATATTTGCCCAAATTCATAGGGAAAAGTTCAAAATCAGCCTCTAAACATCTACAAACCTTCATAGATGTTATGGGGGATTATGAGGTGAATCATGAAGATTTTGTCATGAAGCTTTTTGTTCAATCCTTAAAGGATGATGCTAGGGATTGGTATTCATATTTGCCAGCGGGTTCCATAGCTTCATGGAATTAGTTCATGAGAAGCTTTGTTGAACAATTCGGTGAAAGGGTGAATCAAAGTGTGGTAAGGAATAATTTTATGGAAATCCATATAAATGAAGGGGAGTTAGTTCCTATTTTGAATCTCCAATTTGCAAAGGCAATCAGAGAAATTATAGAAGATATAAAGCCAAGTGATGCAGAATGTTTGATTGTGTATCTAGGAGCATTTCACAAGAAGATGAGATTCTTATTGAGAGACAAGGAGCCCGCAACCTTGCACCAGGCATACCAAATTTCTATTGACATCAAGAACAATTTGAGGTATGCAATGGTGAAAGGACCTATGATTGCTAGTAGTAATTCTAGCAATGCTCAAAATTATAAACCAAGTAGATCAGAAGGTAAAAGGATTTATCAAGGAGGGGATCTCATAGATGTCATATCCACTTTACTTCCAAGAAATACAAAATGCGAGCAAGCATCAACTTCACATCAACCAAGGATGGGAAGGTCTGATATAAACTTTTCCATTAGGAAGTTACATGAAATAAGGAGACATGCAAATGAGTCTCCATATGATTTATTTCCAAGATTCTTGGATGTTTTGATGGAGATAGCCAAGAGCTTTAGGCCTAATGACCTAGCATGCATCAATTTATTTTGTGAAGCTTACATATCAGGATCAAGCCAATGGTCTGAAGACAAGAAACCTCACAACCTAGGTCAAGTAGTAGATTGGATAAATGCTATAGAAAACATGGGATAGGGTCATATGCCCTTTTCTATTTCTCAAAGTATGGGAAACAATTTCCATGAACTGAAGGAGATCAAAGGCTAGGGTTCTCAGATCAAAGAAAAGAATTAGAGTCAGAACAATTGACTGTTGAATGTTGTCATTTCTCTAGCCACCTAGAAGTAGATGCATGTAGTAGTGAAGAGGATGAAGAGACAGAATATGAAAAAAAGGAGGTGATGCCTAATTATCTTCCTTGGGATGTCATAATCTGAAAGAAAACACAAGAAGTACAAGGTGAAAACTCACAAGTTGGTTCAGCTAGCAGCCATCATGCACTAGTCAATGAAGGGAATACACTTGTTCTCAGTGATATGGTAGAAACGAGGAACCAAAATGAGGAGATCGAATCTAGGAAATCTACTGTTGAATATGATTCTTCATATGAAGTAGAGATGGAATCTCTTGCTTTTAGCAAGGGGTATGTTAATAGCCTTGAAGGTGTATATTTCCTAGGAAATGAGTAATTCTCCTCATGTGAAGAGTTATCTGAATATGGATCAATTATTACAAACATAAATAATGGGGAGGATGTTGAGATTGTATCTCTTTGTTTCTCAAGTGATTGCACTAATTTTGAGTACATTGATAATCTAAGTTGTTGGTATCCTAATTTTAAAGATGATGAGATACATCCAATTGATGTATGGAAAAATTATTTATTTGACGAAGATGACTTGGATAGTGAGGTTGCAAATGACAATCCCCATTGGTGTAGGAGAAATCCTCTTTTTGAGGATATCTCTAATGAGTATCTAACAAGTAATACCAATGGATATGTTGTGGAAATTCCATATAAAGATCAAAGTGGTGTTGATGTGGAAGCTCACAAGTATGATGTCAGCTCTAGGAACATTGTGGACACCCAAAATGATACAAATGATTGCATTTCCCTTCCTATGGTGGAGAATTGTGCACTTGAAAAGAGTATTGAAATGTTAGTTATTCAGGTCCCACTTGATTGCATGGATATTCCAACAACATTTCCTTGTGTTGAGAAGAAATAATCACTTGATGGTTTTGTAGAATATTCATATTCTACAACACTCTTTCACCCATGTGAGGAACAGTCCAAGGACATAGACAACCATGCAAATAATATAAGACAATATGAAGCTACAATGGAGTTTTTTTGTAGATGCCCCTTACCTGATGGATTTAATTATGGAAAATTTCCCATCTCATGATATTAATACTTGTGGCAAGTAGGTTGAAAATAAGCTTGATCCTGCTCTCTTTCCTGAGTTGGCAAAGAACTATCTAGATTTGAGTCAGAGTGTCTATGATTTTTCTAAGTTTGATGGACAGATGGAATATGATGTTATACCTCATGAAAACATAGAGTATAAGGGATTCACCTTCTTGGTTTAGTTTGATGAGCCTGTAATGGAGAGGGAAAAATGTGGTAGTGTTACTTCAAGTATCATAGCAGTGTTGATCAGGATGATGATGATAATTTGGAGCTACATAATGCTCATATGAATTCACTACAGGTTAAACATGCCAAAGTATTTGATAGAGGAAAGAATTTTCCCTAAATTTTGGGGGCCTAGGGCCTCTATCTTGTGGAAATATTAACAATGTATTTTATTTAATAGTGTATATATGTTGGTCACGTTTGTTTGCTTCTTGTTGGGTCTATTTTCCTTATCTAGTTGAGTTCCTTGGTTTTGGTCTTCTACCCTAGTTTGCTTCAACCAAAGATTTTGTCCTCACCATACCCACTAGGGGTATGTGTCCCTGAGCATGAGCCATTGATGGAGCCTCTAAAATTTTGTATAATTTTCTCATTTTCCCCATGGGATTAGTCTCCATTTTAAACCCTTGTCCCCATGAATGAGTAGGGTTTTATTCACAAAGGTATGCAAATGTTATAATTGTAGGTTGGCCTACTTCATCAATCACTGATTTCTTAAGTCATCTCTTGAGCCACATTACACGTTGGTTTACCGGCCCCTCTGGCTCGAAGCACCGATCATCAATTATTCCATCGACTTTAGCCTTTTCCCTAAGTTAGGTCTTAAATTATCCTAGTGACTTAAACTTAAGTCATTCATCCTCAAAGGTCATGTTTTCGGTAGCTTAACCAGGTTCTTTGTATTAAATTCTAACATTGTATTGAGTGCAAGTTTCAAGATCCAAGGATCTGGGATGAGATCTTAGCCATACCCTGCTAGCTCGTGAATGTTAAGTGTCAGCAGGTTAAAAGCGTGAGACTAGTGAGATGAGGACACATGTCCTTGTACTATCATGGGACCCATTCCCCACTACCATGCCCATGGTATGATGCCTTCAACAAATAAACCAGATCAACTCTAGGGAAAGATCTTCACCGTTCCTTGCTGGCTCACTTAGAGAAAGTGAACGCTAGTTAAGACTAGTGAGATCAGCAAGATCTCGACATGTGTCCCAATCTATTTAGTTTTTACGATGGGTGGAGCCCACTGACAGAGAGACTATCGTCTAAGATGGATGAACATCAATGGCCAAGGACACATCAATGAAGCACCACTGGGATTCAAAGACAAAAAACTAAGGCTAGCTACTTGATTTTCCATCTATGCAGAAGATCAATGGCTTATATTCAAAGTTGATAAATGGTACATGATAGCCATTTTACCGTGCAACCATCACGCATTAATGGAAAAAATTCTATAGGAATGATCAAATTGATCTCTGTGTGTGTAAATATTTAATTGCAGACAATCATGAAGTGTACTCTATAGACTTTCATGCACTTGCAAATGAAATGGTGATAATACACTTGCCAACAAATTGAATACTTCGTGCGTGCACATTTTCTCATGCAGTATCAGTAATCGATAACAATTGCTCACTTAATAAATAGAAGTGAATGAGTTGTTATTCTTGTCATAGTAGCTAAGTAGCTAGGTCCTCAAACTATTGTAGAGAGCAAGGATCAAGAGTGTTCTTGTGATTGCAAGATGAGTAGTTTTGGTGTCACATCGTTCCCAGTGCAAAGATCTTCCAGGCTTTAGTCTCAAAAGCATCAGAGTGAAGATCTTGGGAATGAGTAAGCATTCATGAAGAAACTGAGGAAAGAAAACCTGCACCAGTGATGGTTATATGTGGCCACAAACTATAGAACTAGGTTGGGAGCTCAAAGGAGACAAAGATAAGAAGAGACGAAGTTGTAGGGCCTTCTAGTAGAACCCGACAAAATCTTTGTTATGGTCATGGCTCGTTCGGTCGACAAAATTCTCCAATCAACCTTACCAACAACCCATCTGACATTGAAACGGTTCGATTGACTCCAACTACCACCTATATCTGGTGACTATGGGCCGAGCTCTCATCTGAGGTGAGAGTGTTGTTTATCCCTCCTCTAGTGGTTCAAACCCAGAGTGCAAGAGACATTGTTATGGTGGATGAGGACAAGGTCGAGGATGGTGTTGAAGTCTCTTCCCTGACCCTTACTATTGCTCAGAGCGGCCATGTGTTCCAGGGTGTGCGCATTGATGGAAAAGGGTTTGCTGGTGTGAAATGAAGGTGGTGGTAAATACATTTTTGTTCTCTTAAATGGTTTTTTGGTTTTCATTTTCTCATCTTGCATGCATGGCATAATTTTAAGATGTTGGAAGGTGACTATGTGCCCTCGTGGCATTACAAGTTTTGGCGTTTCTGCTCATTTGGTGATAGAAGAGGATTTTGGTGATACTCTACTTCTTCTTCCTAGTGATGTTGATGGTTTTAGCCTTTCCCTGTGTCTAATACAATTGTCATGTGAGGACTTTGAAATGAAGTCAAAATGAGAGTGAAATGAAAATTTTGTATCTAAATTGCATTTGAGCTGGTGGCTTGTTCTGCTCCCTTGTCTTATTAAAGGGAATTCAAATCTCATTTGCAAGGATATGAAAATTCTGGTTAGGTTTTGAGTTGGATGCATATGGGTAGAATTCTAGGAATAGAAAAGAAGTAATATAATAGATTACTTGTTTTGAGCTTTTGGAAGAACATTTACAATTGTCCTAAATTGTTCTACATATATGATTGATACATATGAATAAACGTATAATTTTGATATATTTTCTCTCCTTACGTGAATTTGTGTGAATTTTGAATGAAATGTTAATGATATTTTCATTCTTCTTTGAACATCTATTTGAATTTATATCTCTATTTCTACTTTGATTCAAGCAATCAATTAAAATGCTTAAATGGGGTTCTAAATTGATAGTTATTTACAAGGGATTTGATAAGTATTCACGCATTAGAAAGAGTGAGCTCCACAATGCAAAGTTATTTTTAGAGTAGTCCATTGCATCAAATTCTAAGGTCATTTCTATGTTATTGGTTTTTGTGTGTGTGGCTCTATTTCCCAATGTAACAAGGCACTAGTTAATTCTTTAACGATTCACCTAAAGGGTTAATCAAATAGTTGTCTAATGACTGACCCAAAATCAAAATTCAAATTCACTTTAAATTCATTAATCTTTATACAAGTTTGTGTCAATTACCATGAGGAATATCTTTTGATGAATGGGTAGCAAGTTACTTAGAAATAAGCCAATTTTGTGGTAATTGTTAAAAAATTATCCTTCATTCAAACTGTTATGTGAAAGTGATGTGTTCTATAAAGTATAATTCAAATGAACATAAATAGTAACACCCTCCTTGGTCCCACAGAGCCTAAAGTGTAGAAGATCTCAGTCTTTGACTGAATCTTGTTAGCTGGCCAGTCATTTCAGGGGTCTTAAGCATAGGAATTGGCTATCCCTTAGAGATTCCTTAGGTGCATTGGAAAAAACACCAACACCTTGATGGTTCTAAATCAATAGTCTTCTCCTAAAATTCCACTAGAGATAAGCATGTATATCATATAAACTTGTAAACATAAGCAAACACATACATACATGTAAATAGATTCAATGTATAAACATAACATACATTATAAGAAAATAGGTCATCAAATAATCAAATGTATGTTAGAAATCAAATGTATATCATATAAGCAAATGTAAGTTAGAGATGATCAAATAAGAAAATGTATGTATATTGAATATAAGAAAATGTATGTATGTCATATAAACATTTAAGCATAAGAAAACATATACATACATGTAAATAGATTCAATGTATAAACATAAACATGTTATAAGCAAAGAGGTCATCAAATAAGCAAATGTATGTGTATCATATAAGAAAATGTAAGTTAGAGATCATCATTTAAGCAAATACATGTATTATAGATCATAAATCTAGTGCTAGGCCTAATATGAATATTGACTCCTAGTTGAATGACCACTGAATGGGAACCCTACTCTAATGGATGTGTTGAGCCCTGTAGATAAAATTGTGTACACAATGTGTTAAATACATATAATATATTAAATAAATTTTATGAAAGTTATTTTTAAGGATGTACTTCTATTTTTAAATATCTATCTAGATCTATGCATGCATATGCATGCACATATACATGTGTATATATAAAAATTTAAAACTCACATGTCCACTGGCAACAAAATCATCCACAAAGTCATGTCGATGTACATGATCTGGAGCAAGGTTAGGAGTGACATGAGGTATGTCCACCTACAATATATATATATATATATATATATATACATGAATATCTAGTTAAAACTAAAATTTAAAAATAATTAAAAAAAGAATTGAAACATGCACATGCACACATACATGCACATCATCTGATATCAGATGACCTAAGTCCTCTACAATGGTCGTCTCCACCATATCAACCAAATGGTCAAGCGACAAGTCAACATCTACATCCATTTGATCTATCCCCTGTCGTGCCATAAATGATGAGTGAAGAGGACTATGCAGGTGAGATGGCATCGACGATGACGAACTGAAACCAATCAACATCTCAGTAAAACCCATAGTCCGTGCAACAGTTGAATGATCTATCAGTGGATCCCGACGTGCACTAGTGTTGGACTGAGAGTGATTGGATCCTGGATTTGGATGAACTCCATGTGCCAAATGATCTCTAACCTCCTCTATACTGATCCCATAGTCTGATATAATGAAGGAATATCCCTCCAAGAGGTCCTCAACCAAACAATGCAGAGTCCTACATGCCATATCTCCTGAAATTCCGTCGAGCTGTGTGGGAGTAGGGATGCCCGCCACTATATAAGGATCCATGCTGGTCCACTATGATGGAAATGGTATGGATCATGAATGTATAGACATCAAATACTGACCTACATGATCAGTAGATATGCTAGTGGTGGCAGTTGCAATGTCACCTATAGTGTCAATTGCTTCCTTTTGGTAAGCAATGACAACCTCATCTGCTAAGGGGGCCAAAGCTGGGGTGAGAGCAGGAGGCCTGTTTCCAACCAATACCTTAAACACTGGGGTTGGTTTATTTTCTCAATGATAGGTGGGCCTATTGTCAATCCTGTCGCACCCCTAACCAGCATATGCTAGAAAGTCCAAGTAGTTGACTTTGAGGCCCAAATGGACCTCAACATATAACTGTTGAACAAAATATAATGGAATTTGGTCATTGTTTGGATATTGACCATGTGTTGCAAGAAATCATAGGTAGATCAATGGGGCCATATCACGATCCACACATCTGGTGACCTGATATCCCCTCACCTTACGTTGATTTTGATAGAAAGGAAAACAAGTGTTTTTTCTCATTTCTTTGGTCACAACATCTTGTATTTTTTTAAAGGGAACTTCACCATGTACTTCCCACATGCGAGAAAGAATGGCAGCTACTCTATCAAAGGAATATGTACTAGTCTATCCAAGTTCATCTCTTAGTTTTTCTAGGCTCTGTAATATTGACATACATACTTCAGAATATATCCCTAGGTTTACACCCTCTGCTAATGAGTCTCTCAATTTCTTAATCTCATTAGTGGTATTTGCAAACAAATACTCTGGAGGTGGAACATCTCCATTTTCCATGTTATATATGTATCTACACCCAAAGGAGAAATGAGACCTTGGTAAATAATATATCTAGATATAGGGAATAGAAATCTAAAACATTTCTAAATAAATTTACAAATGTGCACATGATATATATATTGAACCTATAGGTTGAAACCATATAAAATATGCATCTTAAATTAGATTTGTATATGCAAGATAATATCACTAGTAATTTTAATGCTACTTGGGATGGCAAATAGAGCATTCACTAGTTCAAATAATTCATCTAATCATCAATAATATTTTCATACCATTAATAGAAAAAACATTCATCATCTATTATAGTTTTAAATAATCAAAACATTCAAATTACTAGATTGCACACAAAACATAATCTAAAATAGTTCTAAAATTAAATTTACAAGTGTGGGCTCTAGTACAAAATGTGCATTTAAAGACTTAAAAAATATTGATAAAGGTTGCTTCTAAGATTTATTTCCTAGAACTAGTAATAAAGGGAAAGCAAATGCTTAACATTGGTGGTCATGTAAAATTAATTTAGTCATTATTGAAGGTACAATTAAGAGAAGAAAATGAGAGAGATGATAAGCTTGTAAATAGAATTTCTAAATTATTGAAGCAATATTTTGATAAGGAGGAAACCAAAAAATTAGAAATAAAATTCCTCATATCCATAAAGAAAATTTGATAGGAGGAAGGGACATGCACATAATATTTATCATGAAAGTTACCATACAATGTACAAGAACATGATACTAAGGAATAAAGGTTTCTTATAAGTACACAACAAACCTAGATGAATATTTAGCCCTAGTACAAAAAGAAATAAATAATGAAAGAATGGGAGAAGATGAAGATATAATCTTTGTACATATTTTTTCTATTACCTCAAATCTTCCACCAATATAAATTGAATTAGTGATTAATCAAAATACTAAACTTTTAAAAATAAAAAATTGAATAAACATTAATACCCTTCACTTTCACCTAATTGAATGATTAAATTGATCGCATAATTTAAGTTTTAGTGAATATAATGAGGTCACATCTCAAATCAACTATCAATTACCTAAATTATCAAAATTTGTGATTTTGTGAATTTGTGACTTATGACAAGAATAAAGATGTCAAAAACTACTAAGGTGATATTCTTGTCATGTCATTATATTGAAAACCCATAATTCACTTGGAAAAAGAATCATTTGTATCGAATATTAGGTATCATAGATGAAGAAAATGTGATTTCTTTGTTTGGTCTCATCTACCATGGGTATCTTCAAATTTTTTGATCAATCCTCCTACTAACATTATGTCTAATTTTATCTCAACTCTTGTTTTGACATTGAGGTTTTAAGTTAACATTTTAGTTTCCTTTATGGTTTGGATCCTTCTTTTATTTCTTAATTTTTATCTTTTTCCATTAATATTTTATTTTCCTTTATGGTTTGGATCCTTCTTTTAGTTCTTAATATTTATCTTTTTCCATTAATTTAACACTTGAATTTAGTTACAAATAGTCTACACACCTATTCCAAATATTCCATTTCATGAATTTTATGGGTTTACCTTATCTCACATGCCAACTTGTCACAATTTCCTACTCTTGAAATTAAATTCCTACAAGAAATTAAGGAACTTGGGATACCCACCTCCCAATCATCTTGGAATGGATGTGCATTACGATGGAGAAGGATTTAAAAATGCTCATGGTACTTGTGGATCTCTCAAAGGCATGATATATAACACATGAACACTATTTATGAAATTTGGTCTTTAGTTGTTGGCTTCTAGTATGAATGTGATTTAAAAGGTGGAATTCTTAGTTGAGACTCTCAATCTTCTATTGTTGGTTTCTAGTGTGATTATATAATATGAGCCAAGTATTAATCTAATGTTAATTCTTTAAAGAAGGTATACATTATTCTCATCTTAATTCTCACATGGAGTTGTCTTAATCAATTTTGCATATGATTTCCATATTTGTAAATTTTTCTTAATATAAAAACATATTTTATTTCATTAATCAACCAATCTATTCTATGTTACAAAGGATTATTTTTTTAAAATTATAAGTATATAATTCAAAATTAACAAGTAATTCAAGATAGAGTACACACAATATTTAGTCAAAATAATATAATATTCTTATTTCCATGAGAGTTATGTAGAATGGTAGCTTGATGTCTTAGAAATATTTCTTTGATGTACTAAACTTTTATCATTACATTATGAGTGAGTCATCTCAATTATATAGACAAGCACATCAAAAATATATAAATTGGAAAGCAAAATAATCAGACATTTATCATATTTTTATATGTATAAAGTTTCTACCATCAAACTATTTATACTTATAGATTGTATAAAACTATAAATTTAATCATTATTCCTTATTTATTAAGAATAAATCTAATAAAGTTTGACTTCATATTGTATACTTGTTATAAACATCTCACTAATCCAACCGTACATTTTATATATGTTAAAAAATATATAATAAAAAAATACAACTTCTAAATATGATAGTAAATCTGATCAAACATGACCCAAATGCAAGAAAAATAAAAGAATCTTAATCTATGCCATTATTTTGAGTTTGGTTTAATAGAAATTGTAAAAATTTATAATCCTGAAAAAAACAATGAATAAAATAAGGATCATTTTAACAATGGTGAATTAGTGCCTAAGATTGGCCTAAAAAATTATAATATTCAACATTCTCATCACAAATGATATATGAATTTAATAAGGATCATTTGGTTATATATTTTCATAGATTTAAAATTTGAATATTTATTGCTATAACATTCATTACAATTAGATTTTTCAATTATATTGTAATAATATTATGTCTTTGAAATTTGTTATGTGGATTTTTAATGTTTTTTTTAAATTTAAGTTAGAGTAAGTAGAATCTAATGAGAGACCTTAAAAAGATTCAAGTAATTTATGTTTTCCTTAAAATTACGATTATTGAGATTAAATAGACATTTGATTGTATTTTGATTTCAAAATTGGAAATAGTTTAAAATTATAGAACCATATTATCCTTTCATACAAAAAGCTATGTCAAGGATTATTTGTATCTTCCTCATAATTATGTTTCACATATTGAATATTTCAGGGAGGATTGTGTGGATGATTTGGAAGTTGAAGCAAAGATTGGTTATGATCGACAATGACATATAGGTTGGATATTTTTATATACTCCAAAATCCTAAGAATAGAGAAGATGGTGAGTCATATTTTAATAGACTTATCTTCACTTCTTCTATTCAAATGCAACCTCTCCAACTGGTGGATTGCAAAATAAGTAATAGATATATATGAACTTACTCATAATCCTCCTCCATTTACCCCACCATTAGATATATGCATATTGTTATTCACCTACTCAAGTCTTATGAGACCCTAGGTGGCTTTGTGAATACATCAAAAATATTATGCATGATGTCTAATATTTTAATTGTGATGGATTGATATATTCCAAGAATTTATAAATGAAGTATATTCATATATATGTGTTTTTTGAGTGTTTAAAATTAGTTAAAAAAATTCTAAGATTTTTTGAGGGATTTATGCAAATATGCCATCTGAGAAAGATAATTTCATGTCATTTTGGTGTAGGTCATAACTTAACTTTTAATTTATCATTTATGGGAATGACATCTTCAAGAATTTTATAGAAGGCCATAGATGGCCCACTTTTTGAATTAAATTTAGTTATGAATTTGTATTTTTTTGGATGCACATTTAGATTTAAATTTGGAGAGATATTTTGGTGAGGAAAATATCTAAGAGTTACCACATTTTATAAGTTAAAACTTACCTTATTTACTCAAAATTCCTTTGTGGAATCTCTTCTTTTCTTTGAATAAATGACCAGTTCAACATGTTAAAAATCCATTAGGTCAAGAAATATATATTAGATTCAATTTATTTAGCCAAAATGAAAGGTTAAGAAGAGCGATTGCCTCTTTTGGTATTTTATTATTATATAATTTGAGGATCTTGAGATGAGGGAAGTGTAAGAAATGAAGAGGGTTTGGATTGAGAAGGATTTGGTAAAGCTTGTGAGAATATTGGAAAGGGTGTTCTATCAACATATCAAATATCCTTGGATTTTAAATTTTACTTGAGATAGTTCTCTTGTGATATTTTATTCCTTTCCTAACTCTACCTTTCTTCCAAAATATTGGTGTTATTATTTTTATGTTATTTTCATGTTTCTTAAATAATATGATTATCACAATTGAATGGAGCCTTAAGATTTTTGGCCAATTTCCTCTTTGTGCACATTTATTTAAAATAATGGACAAGTCTTATTTATGTTCTTTAAATAGTTTTTGTGACTTTATAAGGGTCTTTCCTTCGGATTTAAGATTTATTTCCTTATCCAAGACCTTTATTTAGGTCAAGAGAGATATTTTATGTATGTTTGAGGAAGCCATATGTGTACCTAACAAGTTCTTCAATGTTTCCATAAATTAATCTTTAGTGTGTATGTGTATGGATCCATCATTACAATCTCTTAACAAGGTGGAGTGATTATGGAGATCATTCACATTATTCAAGGGGTGGCTATAGTCTCACTAGCTTGGCACATGGTAGCTTGCAAGCCATCAAAACTTGGAAGTATTATCAGATAACATCAATATTAATTATGTTCCTACAGTTGTGTTTCCTCCTTTAACTTTCAAATCTCGGACAGTTTCATCTCCTTCCCCATGTCTTAAAGAAATTGTAACAAATAAAGAAAAAAATATCAAGTATATGAACCAAGTTTTAATGTAGTATCTAAATTGCTAAGAGGTACTCCTCAACTGAATAAATCTCATACAAATTCTTGGTTGATGTTTGAATCCTTTGGTAACTAGTTTACACAAGTAGAAATTAATGAACCCACAATGGATTAAATTGAACAAGATATTGCATATAAATATTGCCAATGTAGAACTAGGTTCATCTATGCATGAGGGAGATATCCATAATGCCCAAATATTGGTTTCAAATTTGAAAAGGGTCTTATGGAATGCCACAATTCTAACATATGCAACGAATGGGTTTGTTGAAAAGGCTTTAGAAACATTCAAACAAATGCAATTGGAAACTTTAAAGCCAAATTCTACAACATTTTAAAATGGGTTTGTTGAAACTTAGGCTTTAGAAACTTTCAAGAAAATGCAATTGGCAGCTATAAAGACAAATTCCACAACATTTTATGGGTGTTTTAAAAAGGATTTAGAAACTTTCAAGCAAATACAATTGGAAGCTATAAAGCCAAATTCCACAACATTTTAAAATGGGTTTGTTGAGAAGGCTTTAGAAACTTTCAAGAAAATGCAATTGGTAGCTATAAATCCAAATTCCAAGCATTTTATGGGTTTGTTGAAAAGTTTTTAGAAACTTTCAAGCAAGTGAAATTGGCAACTGTAAAGCCAAATTCCAAAACCTTCACCCTACCTACACCAAAATGTGAGCTTTGAAACAAGGTATATAAAATTAAAATGGGAGCTTCGGTCTCATGGAATGCTATCATACACAAAAAAATTATGGAATTCCATGAAGAATCATATGCACAAATGGATTTGTTCATTTAGGGTTTAGAAACTTTCAAACAAATTCAATTCAAGTAACCATGGAAAAATAAAGCCAACCTTGAAAGCACTATGGAGGTTGAAGGAGGTAAAAGGTGATGGAAATAGCTCCCTCAAGGTGGTATGTTAAATATTTTCCCATGAATTTGCTGAACGTTCCCTGCTTCACATGCTCCAAGTTCACATTCGCCATCACAAAATGCATTGTCGGTTTAACAATGACAGTATTTTAAAATGCCCAAATTTAGGGGGTTCGAGCAAACACCCATTCATTTGAACCCATCAAAATATTATAAAAACTTTGACTTTAAAATGGTTTGAGCGAACTAGTAGTTCACTCGAATCTATGGGTTTGGGTAAATGCTTTAATGGGTTCACTCGAACCCTTAGGTTCAAGTGAACCCCCTAAATTATTGAAACCACACAAATGCCAATTTTCCTTCCTCCTTCAAAGTGTAAACCACTTATGTGGCTTCACCCATAGAATGAATTGGAGTTTTATTATCAAGATGTTGCAATGGTTGGGTTTTTTTCCTAAGATTTATAAGCATGTCCAAATGTTATTCAAAGATTAAATTTCTCAACTAGTTATAAAAATAGATTGTTTAACACATTTCCCTTACAACATTTAATCTTAAGGAAAGGTTGTTCATTGTTACATTTTTGTCTATGTTCTTATTGGTAATGCTCTTGGTTATCTATTGTAAAAGTACAATCAAATGAACTTGATAAGCTAAATTTCTATTCACAATAGTGTGGTTGCGCTTAACTTGCATTTTTCTAATGACAGCATTGAAGGGCACACAATCTATTGAGAGGTGGGGGGTGAATCAATAGATCCAAACAAATACAAAAATTATGGAAACCTTCACAAACTCTTTATATATTTTCAACATGAAGATCACTGAACCATACAAGCTAGTAAGTTAAGCAATTGAAGCACAAAACAAGATAACACATAACACTAGATTTTTATGTAGAAACCCATAATGAGAAAAACCATAGTGAAAAGCTATCACAAGTAGGAATATAATAATAAGGAAATTTTACAATATGAAGTAGGAACCAACCTATTGGAGACAAAAATCCCTAAAATATTTAGTAGGCACCAACCTATAGGAGACACCAATCCCCACTGGAATAGAGACAACAATCCATGTCGAAACAATACAACATGTAGAACAAAAATTCTATCAAAACAAAAATAATGGAAAATGTGAGATATGTTACCAAAAACACTCTAATATTGGAACACTCTCTTTTATTCATGCTATGACACAATTGTACATACCACTCCCTATAATTTCATTGTAATCATTAATTACATTGTATACACTTCATTTCTTCAAGATACATCACATTACACAGTCAATTAATTCACTTCCCCATGCATTTGAACATTTGAAATTTCTACATGACATGCTACATTAACACACTACTATGTCTCCCATGGATCCACACCAACCTAGACAACATAGGATGAACCTCAATTCAAATTACATGAAACATATAATACATAGTGTTGGAGATTGGTGCACTATGTTGTCATTAGTGTTGTTGTTGATGTCAACCTATAGTGTGATGGTGTTGATTAGGTGTTGTCATTGGGGATATTATTTAAATCTCTAGTGTGGTTTTTATGTGAAGGTGTTTGTGGCATTAAGTAGGTGTTGTTGATGCAGCTGGTTCACTTGGTTTCCAAGTACTTTTGAGAAAATTTGAATAGAGAATGTACAAGGTGACAAAGTTGTGGTTTGCATTGTGCTCTACATTTCTTCATGTTTGAAGATGTGCTTGTGTAGTTTAGATGAGGTTATAAAAGGTGTTCAGAGCTGTTATATCCAAAGTTTCAAGTTCTAGATCATGCGGCATCAAAAGATCTGTCTAATAGTGTGTTTCCTGTGAAGAATATTTTTTGGGAGAAATGGAATTGCTCCACTTTTATCCACATTGAGGTTTCTTGTCTTGTGGATTTGGGAACATTCTAATATTGTCTATATCTACCTTCCCCTAGAGTTTTTGGTGTTCAATTATTTTGTAAGGTTGGTTAGTGAGTTGTATTCATATGGCAGTGTGGTTGGTTACATAGGATGATAGTACTCTCAGTTTCATGTGGTTGTGATAGTGTTGATGGATATTCTGATGATGTTAGAATATTCTAAGATGTGTTATATTTCTATGTGGTCCGCAAGATGTTTTTGGACCCGGTAAATGTGTAGGTGATTTTTTGTTAGCATTGATGCAAGTTTGGTCGACTTGGCTTGTTAGCATTGAATGAAAAGATGGTTTGTTGTTTTTACAAGTTTGGTGTAGTGTTTTGGTGTAGATTTGGGTCCTAGTTAACCCTTGGTGTGGTCTTCCTTCACTTCTTTCCATCAAGGAAGTTTTTGGTGTCGACCTATTTGTTGGTTGCATATTTGAGGTGCATACGTTTCATTGAGGTCAACCTAGACAAGGTTGTTTGAGGTCGTGAAGGACATATAAGGTTAATTGTTGGAGATGTGTGTGGTTTGTTGTGTGATGTGAAATAATGTGGATGTGGTTAGGTGTTGAGACTTGAGTGTGTACTTAAATACCTAATGCTCTCAGAAGCAATGAGAAGAAGGTGTAGGTCTACATTTTTAGTGTACCTAAAGTTTCTAGAGGCAATGAGTTGAAGGATCTATAGGTGGTGTAGAGATGTTGTGGTGGATCTTCCTATTGCTATGAGGTAGTGAACCTCCTTATAATAGTCTTCTTCTATTATCTTCTATTTTAGATAGTGAGTCCTTTAGGTAGAGAGCTATTCTTTTCTTCTTGGTAGTGAGCCCTTCCAGTAGTGAGCCTATTGTAATCAATGTTGTTATTCATATATATGTGAGTTAATTCCCACTTTGGTTTCTCCTTGATTATGGTTTTCCATGTAAATATGGTGTTCTATGGTGTATCGTTGTGAATGTGTTTATGTTTTATTAGTTTGCATTCACGTTGATGTATGATAAGGATTTGAAGGTTAATGAGGATTTGAATGTTTTAATATACAACTGATTCACCTCCCTCTCAATTTTCATATGTGTCTAATACAAAGGTTCAATATTTCCACCAAAAGAACTTAACACCTTGCACCACCACTTGAGGTAACCTTAAATAGGTCATTTCCTCACTCTACATGCTTGAATTGAATATTACATGCTTGTAGCCATTGCTACAATTGTCTCATACTTGGAATAGCTTGATGAAGCTTTTGATACTACAAAATCTTCACACTAAGTCATTCCACTAGAAACTCGGGAAACTAATAGAACTAGTATAGTCAGACTCTCCTTCCAAATTGCAAAGCTACAACATGTATTTCTAAAAGAAATGCCACCCATATTAAATAATCTCTCTGCCCAAAAGATATCCTTCCAAACCACCACAACCTAACATGGTATAATGAATACATGAACTATATGAAGGCAGTCACACAACAACTAACATGATACAAGATATCATAGATTAGACAACCTACACATTGTCAAACAACGCACTACCAGAACATTCAGAATATTGTCAATACTTGTACTCCTACAATCTTTCTTTATCTTGACAACCTTCTCATTTGACAATCTTGGCACCCTTTGATAACCACTGAAATGCATAATGACTTGTTTTCATTAGTTTGACATCAATGACAACCTATTCTCAACAAACATGCTCTTTCTTTAAATATTTAAAAAGGAGATTAATAATTTGATGGAGGTCCTTGATTGTTACTACTATGTGTTTGCTTCAAAGTTAGCTCATCATACAATTAAATTTCTAATGGGGAAAATAGATCTAGTTCCTTGGTGGAATTTGAAATATTGGAAGAAAATTAAACATGGTTGGATCTCTCACTACCTGGGCATCCTCTTTGTGTTAGGTGATCCCCTTTTTGATATATGTAATTGGTTTGTATAAAAGCATTCTACTCAAGGGAAACAAAATTTATCTTTAGCTGGCAGGACTAAAGTTGTAAACCACATATTTCTCATATCACATGTGTATTACCCATCTTGTTATATGCCTTCAAAACAAATGTTATGAGGACTTTAATAGAATCATACAATGTTTTTTATTGTCTGATTGGAATGATGATGTAGGTTTTAAGTCCACTTATTGGCTTCATTGTATCTAGCCTAAAGCTAAAGGTGATTGGATTTGTTGGATCCCATAACTAAGGAAATTTTTTTCCAACTAAATGGATAATTATATTTGTTATTGGATAAGATTCATGGATAAATTTGGTTCATTATCATATCATATATTCAATTGTTAAAGGGAATTGTAAATCTATTAGACATTTCAAGAAAATTATGTTGGCTCCTTTCTTTCATTTAAAAGTTTTTTTCATCTTCATTTCTTATGGGAGATGTGGTAGTATGTATTTGAAAACGTATAAAATAGAAAATTTCTTCCTTGCAACATGGTTTTAGCTTTGATTCTTCATCTATTTGGTGGAATATAATAATGCAATTTATTAAGTAAAAAATATTGACATCTCCATTCCAAGGAATGCTTATTATTTACTCAATAAAGGGATTCAACATTTTGGTTGTTTGTGGGATTTTAATTCTCTTGATTGGGCTACTTGAAAAAAGATTAAGAATATTTTTTGTCTAAACAATAAGTCTCAAGGGTTTTTTATTTATGCTAAATTGTTGGTTCCTATGGATCTTGTTATGAGGCTTTGCACTCCCCTGCACTATAAATTTCTCAGAAATTGGTGGCAGTTGTCTAAGTATTAGTTTGTTTTCTTTCCTTTAAAAATGGTCTATTTTAGTCTTCTACTTTATTTGTCACTAGATTAAACATTGAATGAGAAATGGAAATGTAGACTCCAAGAAAAGACATGGATAAAATTGAGTGCACAAGTTTGTAGATTTGAAGGTAAGGTTAATGCTCAAATTCTTGCTTGGAAAGTCTTACACTTCAAACTACTTGTGGGTGATAGTTTGAGATGTATGGGGCTTCAATTGGTTAAATGTCTATTTTTCTAGCACAATGGAAGTTTGAAGAATATTTTCTGGGACTGTTTGTGGGCTAAAATAAAGTGGAATATTATTTTTGAATTTATTCGTACTATTTTTGATATTTTTTTATGTTGGAAAGAATTTATTTTAGGGTTTGGTATTTAGAATGATTTTACTATGGATTGCATAATACCTAAAATTTTACTTAATATATAAAAATTTAGATGCGTGTTAGTGTTTTCAAAGCATATTATTTACCAAAAATATGAAATGAGTAAATTTTACTATGATATCATTTTCCAATTTTTTTCTTGTGTTCTTAGCTACAAGAAGCTCCCAAAGAGCATGCGAAGATCACTAACCACTTGTATAAGATAATTTTATAAATTTTATAACTTCATGAAGAAGATGCTTTGTGTTCAAAATAGTTGCAATGTAGGCTAAAGTTCATAGTTTAAGTCTACACTTTTCAAATGAGGCTTTTGATCTATTTGGTGTCTATGGGTTGTTGTTTTTGCATTAGTTCTATTCTAGGTTTTATTGGGTTGTTTGTAGTGCTATAAGGGTAAGTGCAAGAAGATGTGTTTGCAAAGAAGGGAAGTTTCATGCAAAGAAAAAATGTAGAAAGGAACAGGTACCTATTTTTTTAAAAAGAGGTACCCATTTAGGAACATGGACCCAAGCCTCAGATTAGGATCCCATCCTGAATGGGTACCTATTCTAAAAAAAAAAATGGGTACCTATTTTAAAACAAGTACTCATTCTAAAAAAAATTAAAATCCTAACCCTCTTTTTGATTTTGTTTTAGGCTTGGGAAAGGCATGGTAACCTAACCCTTAGCATTAGACCTACAAGTACAAGGTCATGGCAATTCCAAGAGAAATAATTGAATTTGGATATATGGTCAACTAATTTTTTCATAACTATTTGGTGCAATTAAAACTTATGATGGGTCATAATTTCTATTTTTGAAATATGTAAACTTTTTATGATTATATTATTTACTCCGATTTTCAATTAATTTCTAAGAAAATTGGTCCATAAACTCGAAATGTCAAGTTTTTGTATTTTGTTAATAAATTTTAATTTGTTAATTTTTTTGTAGAACAAATTTTATGAAATCAATATAAAAACACTTATTTATACAAAAAAAAAAATCAAAATATGATTATTTTAGGTCAAATTATGGTGTCTGTAGATAAGACTTTTCAAAAACAACAATTGGGGCCAATGAAAAATTAATCAAAAAACAAATATTTAAAAAAAATATATTAAAAAATATCCTCATCAATATTTAGTTTATTACCTATTTTTTCCAAAAAGGAATTAGAAAAATACTTTTATTTAGGTCAAATTATGGTGTTGATACACATGCATAGTATGGTCCTGAAAAAGTGACTTATAAGAAAATAGAAAACACATAACTCAATGGAGAAAAAAAGAAATATTTTTTTTATTCATTATAGTTTTAACTACATTACAATCTAACACAATAGCTTTCAACATGCTAGGAATTAGTCATTTTTATCATGTATAAATTACAGAATTAAATGCATATTATAATACAATTCCATCCAAAACTTACTTGTACTTTCTTTGCCACTTTCTACTAACCTTATTGGTGCTTAGATATGAGTCTATACATCTTCTAGTATAAATTCAATAGTAATTGATTAATATATCTTGACATGGTCCATACAATAAGGTCTCCTAGCCTATAGCTTTTTATGTAATGAAATAACTTGCACAATAGAAGAATATGATATGAAATATGTTGCAAATACTTGATAATAACTGAGAATAACAAGCCACTTTGAGGGGGAAAACCTTTCAAATATCTCTAATGAGAACACACTTCACAATTTTATCATGAGATAAGACTCACAACCTCCTATATATACCTATTTATGCCTAGGATATCACCTAGGCCAACTTAGACACCACTATATAATCCCTATGCCGACCTAACCAACTAAATAATAATATAATAATGATAACATGACTTAATTAGGAGTTAAGATAGCCACAAGCCAACTATTCATAACCTGATGTACACCAATATTAAGGGTGTAGCATGCCCCCCATCTTCAAGGAAGCAGTGTCCTCAATGCTAATCAAGTTTAGATTCTTTTGAATGAACTCCTCATCCTCCCATGTGGCATCTTCAATTGGTAAATTCTTCCATTGGATGAGATACTCAATGAGAGTTCTATTCCTCAGCTTCTTCATGCGTGTTTGAGGAATGCACTCTAGTTCCAAAATGATTCTTCCTTCTTCATTGAGCTTTGGTAGTGTTGTTTTATTTGGAATATCATTCCCAATTACATTCTTCAAACAAGAAACATGAAAAATTGGATGTATCTTTGTTGTTGGAGGCAGCTCTAGCTTATAGGAAACACTACCAATCTTTTGCATGATTTGGTATGGCCCATAATACCTTGGAGACAACTTATTATTCTTTTTTTATTGCTTCAATGAGATTTTCTTATACAACTGCAATCTCAAGAAGACCCAATCCCCAACTTCAAAACTTCTTTCACTACGATGTTGGTTTGCTTGTTGTTTCATTCGATTTTATGTCATGGCTAAATTCTCCTTGAGTCCTGAAAGTACCTGTTGTTGATGAAGCAAGTGGCCTTCTACTACCTAAACTCTTGGTGACACTTTTAATGTGATGTGATGGAAGGAGGATAATATCCATAAAGTGCCAAAAATGGAGACATTTTTTATGAGCTATGAAAAGAAGTGTTATACCACCATTCAGCAAGTGGTAGCCAATCTACCCATTGAGACTGTTTCTTTGAAGTGAAACAACGTAGATATCCTTCCAAAAACTCATTAACAACCTCAGTTTTCCCATCTGATTGAGGGTGGTATGAAGAGCTATGAGCCAATTGAGTACCCAAACATGAGAATAAATCTTTACAAAAGTGACTAGTGAAGATAGGATCATGATCACTAACAATAAGCTTAGGTGCACCATGTAGCTTTTGGATATTCTCCAAAAAAGCTTTGTCCACTGAACTTGCTATAAAAGGATGTGATAATGTAATGAGATGTGCATATTTAGTGAGGAAATAAACTACTACCATGATGACATTATGAAGTTTAGATTTGGGAAGCCCTCGTGACCTTTCGTCCATTTGGGATTTGATGTACTTCAAAAAAAATCTCCATTTGGTGTATCCATGTTAGAGGATACTTTCCATCAAAATTGCACATATCCACCTTTGGAAACAAATTCCTAGATCCCATAGGAGTATTAAAACTTGTTTCAATGTTAGTTGACCTAGAAGTATCACCTTGGTTGCTTGAGAACTCCTTTCTTGACTCATTCATATAGGCGCTTAACTTGCTTCGTATATTTGATATATCTCCTTTTAGGTCATATACATCCATCTTCATTGAGGAAATGTATTCCTTGACCTTACTGATTTCCTCATTAGGATTAATATCCTCTGTTGTTACCCCATCCTTATCAGGAGTCTTCCCCAGAGTGACAACATTCTTTTTGCCCCTTATTGTAGGCCCCATCATGATGGGGAACCAATAATTTTGAAATAAATCACACAAATGAAACTTAAATTCTTTGAAATTTTTCTTGTAACTTACTAGGGCCAAAATACCTCTAACTTAGAAAAATATCCAAGAAATAAGTAGATTTGCAGCATTGAGAGAGATATTTGTGGAAACATTAATTTTTCAATAAGTTTCTTATTTCTACTCTAATTTCTCCAATTTTTTTATTGTAAGATCCTTTAGTATTTTTTCAAAAACCCAATAAAAATTAGGCTCCAATTCGACAAGATGTGAGAAATATGTAGATTCCAAATAAATTATGTAGAAACCCTAATTCTACAATAATTCACTCAATTCCGCTCCAATTCCTATCAAATATGAACTGTAGCTTCTTTAATATGTTCTTCAAAAGTAATTTAAAAATCTGAAAAAAATTCTCCAAAAACTAAAAGATATGCTCTTCCCAAAATCGCCTCCAATATTGAGAAAAAAACCTTGCCTCTACGGTGCCAAGATCATGCTATGATACCACTTGTAATGAAATAACTTACACAATAGAAGAATATGATATGAAATATGCTAAAAATACTTGATAATAACTAAGAATAACAAGCCACTTCAAGGGGGAAAACCTCCAAATATCTCTAATGAGAACACACTTCACAATCTGATCATGAGATAAGACTCACAACCTCCTATATATACCTATTTTTACCTAAGATATCACCTAGGCTAACTTAGACACAACTACATAAGCCCTAGGCCAATATAACCAACTGAATAATAATATAATAATGATAACATGACTTAATTAGGAGTTAAGATAGCCACAAGCCGACTATTCTTAACCTGATGTACACCAATATTAAGGGTGGAACATTTTATGTGTTCCTTACTTGTCACAAGATTTGGGAAGTTGGAACAAACATTAATCAATGATATTGAATGCTAATAGATTATTATTTTGTTCTCGCTAAGAAAAAATTCTTTATGGTAACTAGAATCTCTTAATATTTGGATATATCATTAAAACATGTATATTTACATGCATTCTATGACATATGTTGTAATGCCAAAATAAAAGCTTTGCACAATAGACAACAAAGAAGATCATTAGAAGCACACATGCATACAATACTAAAATCTAAAATGCAAATTCATTCGTTAAGCAACAAAGAACATGGGAAAGTAAAAACGTAATTAAAACTAGAACAATCTCACCAATTTTCAAACATATTTCCATGATTCATCTCGATTGCCCTTCTCCATTTTGCTTGTGTAGTATAATTGCCCTCAGATCTTTCAAGTTTGTGCAAGTATAGCCTAAGATAGTGATTAGAAAAATATCGAAGATTCAAGACAAAGTGCTCTCAAAAGTCATAAAATTCGCGAGAGAGATTTCAAGAGAGATTGGAATGAAGAATGACAAATCTATTTAAAGAAAATTGATTATTCGAATGATAGGCCAAGATCGAAAGATCAACAGATGGTTGAGATTGACTGATTAGACATGCATTCTGATAACTGTTAGTAGTGACACGAGTGATATAAATTAGAAATAGAATTAAAGATTAAATAAATGATTTAATCTTCAATTCAACATTCGAAAACATAAGAAATATATTTGCATGACAAAGATGAAGATTGATTATAACAACTCTCTATTCAAATGCACACAAAACATTTAATTAATTAAATAAGAATATTTAATTAATCCGCATGTACACACAATTGAGTTAGAACTGGATGATTTGAATGATCTGACAAAGAGATTACTCGAGAAGGCCACTCAGACATTAAATCAAGAGTTAACTGAGTGATTAAAATAGATGTTGAGTCGAGTAAAAGTGAATACTTAGATAACTCACATAATTATCTAAAATATAGAGGAATGTATTAAAATAGAATTAATGAATTAAATAATTCATTTAATTCAAGACTCGATATTCGAAGAATAATTAAATAAATAAGATTTATTTAATTAAATGATGAAGGGATTTAAACGAATAATTAAATAAATAATTTATTTTAATTATAGTTGAAATATGATAAAGAGCAAATTAAATAAGAATTTATTTAATTTTGACAAAGCACTGACATAAGCTAATTAGGCAACATAATTAAATGTCATTTAATTAATCGATAGAATAAAGAGTGTAAATCAATTAAAATAATTAAGACTATTTAATTAATAAGAAACAAGAAGAACACTAAATAATTAAGCATTTAATCAATAGAAGAAATGAAGACTATAGAGAATAATTAAATAATTGACATTATTTAATCATGACCATGAAGAATAATGAATTATGAAGAATATGGAAGTCAAAGGGCCTAAACCGCATTTCTCGTGTCTACATTTGCCCCTCTTTGATATAATGTTGTTTCGTAATTGTGTCAAAGAAAGTCGAGCAAAAATATGCCCCTACCATGCTTCAGATTAAAAGTCATGAAGGTATGCCCTCGAAAATTGACAAATTTTTGAAATGTTCGTAAAAATTTGGAAATGCTCCCGATTAGTCCAGTAGATAGGCAGAAATGCAATGCAGTTGATAGAATTGGGTTCAGAAATGGGAGGGACGGGTACGGGATGATAGAAAATGGAAGTTTACATGGCCAGTAGGAAAGAAATGCCACCTAAGCCCTAGGTATATATTTGAATTGGGGTGAAAAACTATTCATTTGCACCCACCTAGCTTAGAGATTTGAAAATTTTGCTCTGGATTGATAGCGACGATGTCTCCAGTTCCAGCCACCCATCACCGTGCATACAGGATCTGGACATACTAGAGACCAGCCGGTGCGGACCCCCCGGTATGGACCTAAAACTTGCCTTTTGAAAAATTTCCGTTTGCGCACATTTTAAGACATTTAATACATTTTTAGTTATGCGTCATTTTTGATTTTGCACCGCATATGTATGTGTGAACGACGCATATGTATGTGAAAAACCGCATTTGAATTTTAACGCCGGTCGGTTAGAGTAGGTTTTAGCAGATAAACACATTTGTTTATTTGGATACGCATTTGAATTTATGAAACGTATTTGCATATGTATAGCCGCATATGTGTATTTAGAAATGCAATTGATGTTTTGCAACGCAAGTGATAGTTTTGTGACACATTTGATTATTATTAGCCACATTTTCTTAATAATGACGCATATAGAATTTGTGAACCGCATTTGTGAAAAAGAGATACATGTGTAAAAGAATGACGCATGTGCAAAATAACGATGCATTTGCATTTCATGTAGTATAGTCAGTTTGCAATAGAATAGATGATTCAGGCTAACATGAGGCATGTATAATGTTGTGGCAGGTTGTACTAGACCCTATTTATACATGAGAGTCGAGACCCACAACATTTCAATTCAGAGATAGCTTGCGGCTGGCCGAGCGACGGACTCTATGGCATTTGGGTTTATTACATGTGACTGATATGCCCCAGATTCAGGCAAATCGGGGATTACTGACAGCATTATGTGAGAGGTGGCACTCTGAGACATCATCCTTCCACCTACCGACTGGAGAGGCCACGGTGACCTTAGAGGATGTATATAGGATATTGAGACTGCCTATTAGAGGGACACGGGTGGTATAAATTAGAAATAGAATTAAAGATTAAATAAATGATTTAATCTTCAATTCGGCATTCGAAAACATAAGAAATATATTTGCATGACAAAGATGAAGATTGATTATAACGACTCTCTATTCAAATGCAAACACAAAATTTAATTAATTAAATAAGAATATTTAATTAATTCGCATGTACACACAATTGAGTTAGAACTGGATGATTTGAATGATTTGACAAAGAGATTACTCGAGAAGGCCACTCAGACATTAAATCAAGAGTTAACTGAGCGATTAAAATAGATGTCGAGTCAAGTAAAAGTGAATACTTAGATAACTCACATAATTATCTAAAATATAGAATAATGCGTTAAAATAGAATTAATGAATTAAATAATTCATTTAATTCAAGACTCAATATTTGGAGAATAATTAAATAAATAATATTTATTTAATTAAGTGATGAAGGGATTTTAAATGAATAATTAAATAAATAAAGAATTTATTTAATTATAGTTGAAAATATGATAAAGGTAAATTAAATAAGAATTATTTAATTTAACAAAAGAAGGAATAAGTTAATTAGTAACATAATTAAATAAAAAGCGTTTATTTAATTAATAAGGTAGAATAAAGAAAAGTGTGAATTAATTAAATAATTAAGATTATTTAATTAATAGAAGAAATAAAGAAGATGAATTAATTAAATAATTAAGATTATTTAATCAATAGAAGAATTAATGTTAAGATGAATTAATTAAATAATTAAGATTATTTTTTTGGTATTATATATAGAGAGATCAAAACAAAGGCCCCGAGGGAGCACCGAAGAGTAAGGCTCAAGGGAGGCCAAGCCTCACATCAAGAGCAACCAGAGAACAACAATACAAAAAATATATATACAACCTACGCACAGTACAGATATAAGCTGTTACAGAACATAGCATAAACTAGGAAACAGTGTCATCGATGGTATCAACCCAAGCCACCCAGCCCAAGGCGCCTTCCATCCAAACGATGTGTTTGGTTTCCTGAATCTGGGCCAACATGAGGACCTGCTCCTTATTGACTTTCCTGTTGTTCTTCACTTCTTGGATCAGGATCTTGCACGTTTTCTCAAAAAGCTGCAGATCGTCCATAGTTTGCCGCCAGGCAAAGCCACCTTGCATCTCGTAAATGAAGAACGTGGCGGAGCCATTCTTGAGGAACCTCTTGAGCTTCTCTTTTTCAATCAACATGGTGGTGCGGACCTGCAAAAAAAATTTTAGGTAGATGAGTTTTCGAAAAGACTCAGTAAGAATTCTAGGATTATTCTGAAACCTCTCTTCATTTCTACACTTCCAGATTTGCCACAAAATCATAGAGGAGAGGATTTTCCAAAATAAATTAGTATCTTTTTTCAAACCAACAATATATCCGGTAATAATCTCAAAGCTGTTAATAAAAGAAGGATACAAAATGCCAAATAAATGCCAAATCTCTTTAGCAAACATGCAGTCCAAAAGAATGTGTCTACCAGTTTCAGGTAACCTGCACATGGGACAAATATCAGTACCAAGGGGATCTTTTCTGATAGGGAGTCTATCAAGAATGACCAGCCAGTTAAAACATTTAATCTTGGGTTCAATAGGCCCTTTCCACAGAATGTCAAATATGTTCTTCCACGCACGGGTATCAAGAGACAAGTACCAGACTTTGTTAATGTGGTCTATAACGGCCTCGGAGTGCCCAATAGTGTTGTAGATGTTTTTGGCTTTGATTTTGTTAAGAACGGTCCCATCAGGCCATTTGATGCATAAAAACCTGTGGGAGTCAACATGACAGGAGGTCGGGAGATTACTGGTGGCCTTGCGGATCAGATTGTAAGTCTTCTTCTGGGAAGCGGGCAGGTCAAACTTGCTGCTGAGAGCCTCCCACTCAATTAATCTGTCATGCTCAAAAAGGTCAGCCAACTGGGTGATGCCTTTGCTACTCCACTGCCTAGCAGAGCAGCCCTGAGAGAGGGCGAGGGGCTTGCCAGAGTAGCTCAGGTTCCACCAAATGGACCTTTCACCGTAAAGATGGTCATTATCATGGAAGGATCTGTTAGATATAAAATGTTTCACATAATTCCAAGCTTTCCAGATGGATCTAAAGACAGCAGATCCTTGCACAATCACGGGAAAATCACCAAGGACAAGATCATTGAAGGGAAGATTCTTCCAAGACTTGGCTTTCTTGGGGATGCCCCTCTCTATGTTGTTTCTAACCAAGACCTTCCAGGGATCATCACCATCAAGGGAGTGAAAGATCCACTTAGCGGCCAGCGCAATACCCTGAAGCTTAAGATCTTTCAGACCAAGCCCCCCAAGGAGTTTGTTGGCGTGGCACCAATCCCATTTAACCGCATGCATTTTATTTTTGCCTTTGCCATCAGACCAGAGAAACCTCCTAATATCTTTCTGGATCTCATAGATTTGATAGTTACTGAACATCCAAGCTGAGGAGAAATAAATATTATAAGAAGACAGAATTTTCTGGCAAACCTGCACTCTGCCGGCCAGCGACAGGGCCCTGTTATGCCACTTATGGAGCTTCTTGCCAATCTTGTCTTTGACCCAGAACCACATGTCTTTAAGTGAAGGGTCGATGGAGAAGGGAATACCAAGATATCTCACAATCTTGTTAGGGCCACCCCATTGAAAATTGTAGTTTTTGAACCAGTTGGGCGGCTGCTCAACCCATCCAAGGCACACAGACTTAAGGTGGGAAAGGCGAGCACCCGAGATTTTGCAGAAAATGTTGAGCTTGTGGCAGAGGGCTTCGAAGTTATCAGCCGTAGCTTCAAGAAAGATCGCTGTGTCGTCAGCGAACTGGCAGTTGATGAGCTCACTGTCATCAGGGAGAGAAATGCCTTTGACAGCCGGGGAGACAGAATTGTCTCTAAGGATGTAAAAGAGGGCTTCAGACGCTATCACAAACAGGGCAGGGGCCAAGGGGCACCCCTGTCTGATGGATCTCTCAAGAGGAAAAGACTCAGTAAGGAAACCATTCACATCGACTTGCGTGAAGGCGTCTTTGAAGAGGATTTTCACATAACTGCAGAAAGTACTGGGGAAACCAAAAGCTTCGAGCATCATGGAAATGAACTTCCATTCCACTCTGTCATACGCTTTCTCAAAGTCCAGAAGGAACATGACAGAATCTTGTTTAGAAACATGGGCCCAATTCATGGCTTCCCAACCGGTAATCAAGTTCTCCAAGATATATCTTCCTTTTATAAAACCCGTTTGGGTAGGGCACACAAACTTGGGCAAAATATTCTTGATCCTGAGGGCCAGAATTTTGGCAAAAATTTTATAGGAAACATTAAGGAGAGTGATAGGTCTCCAGTTCTTGATAAGAGCTTTGTCCCCATCCTTGGGGAGCAGCTTGATAATTCCCCTGTTAATGGAGGAACCCAAAGAACCAGTAGCTATGGCCTCAGAGTAAATCTCCAGCAGGTCATTACAAATCCAATCTATATTGGCTTTGTAAAACTCAACGGGAAGCCCGTCCGGGCCAGGGGCCTTGTCATTATTAAGCTCCTTAATGACATTTCCAATTTCATCAATAGTGATCTCTTTGGACAGAAGATTAGCTTCTATCGAGGAGATCTTATTGGGAATGAGGGAACGGATTTGGTCTCTCAAGAGGACCGCCTCCTCCGAATCCTCAGAGGTGAAAAGGTTGCAATAAAAATTGGCAAAGGCCTTTTGGATGTTATCCGGATCGTTGATTTCAATATTGTCAACAACAAGTCTTTCAATGTTCTCATTAGAATGCTTTTGTTTGATGAGATTGAAGAAGAATTTGGAACCTCTGTCCCCACATAAAAGCCAGTGCGCACGGGATCTGACCATGGCACCCTTGACCTTGACCTGTTGATGTTGCCTAAGGGCATCTTTAGCCTTCACCACTTGGTAAATAAGCTCACAGTCAGCAGGGTTGGCCTGGATATTCATTTCGGCAGTTTGCAGCTCAGAGGAAAGTTTCTTTTCCACATACCTAAAGTCTTTAGACCTTTTTTGTCCTATGGTCCGCAAGAGATTCTGCCAGGAAAGCAGATTCAGGTTCCATCTATCAAGGTGGGACAAGTCAGGGAAACTTTTCCTGTTAAGGATGCTAATGATACAGATAGCGCAAAGGGTATCTTTATCACTGAAGCAGCTTAGTATTAAGAAAGAATTTGGGGTGGGGTCTTTTGCAAGAAGGTGAATTAAGATTATTTAATTAATAGAAGAATTAATATTAAGATGAATTAATTAAATAATTAAGATTATTTAATCAATAGAAGAATTAATGTTATATGAATTAATTAAATAATTAAGATTATTTAATCAATAGAAGAATTAATGTTAAGGTGAATTAATTAAATAATTAAGATTATTTAATTAATAGATGAAATGAATATTTGAAAATAATTAAATAATTGACATTATTTAATCATGACCATAAAGAATAATGTAATTATGAAGAATATTGGAAGTCACAGCCTAAACCATTTGTCTACATATGTAATTACAATGAAATGTAGTTGAGTACTCAAATTCTCTCATGTGAAAGGAAAGTTACAAAATAAATAAAGAAAGAAAGAAATATTTTTGGTTAATGCAAAATTGATTTTAAACCCAAGGTACTCTTACATCACTATCATTTCATATAAAGATTCTTGATTTTTGATTAATTTTGTAAAAACATGCTAGTCTATACTATATTGAAAGTTGAGAAAATATTTAATATTCTATCTCTAGACTAATTTATAAAAAAGGTATTTAATAGAATTAAAATACATGTTCTTATACAATACAATTTAAAGAATAATTATATTTATTAAACGCTTTGGTCTATGATATATGCATAATTAAGAAAAAAAAATTATTTTCTATTCTTAGACTAATGGATAGATATAATTGTGTAATATAACCATAGCACTATAACTTAGCATGACATACAATTCAAAGAATTATTTTTCTTAGAATGAAATTATTTTTCATTTAACAAATTTATGAATTGCTCTAAAACATAAAAATCTTTTTTAGCTTTTCTCGAGTTTCCAAAAATTGGTATCTATTGATAAAGCTTATCTTATTCCTCCATGAGTAGTATTAACAATTTATATCAAAAGGAAGTTGAAAAAACCATTACTTTCATTAACTAGAACATTTAATAGCAAGCCTAAATCATTCTATAGTAGGCTAATGCTAAGTATAAGTAGTGTCATGATAGGGACATGACATTGCATGAATTTTAGTTTGGAGATCATATTTAGATGGATTTATTGAAGGAAAAATAATAATACACTACTTGTAAGATTCATTCAGGTTGATATATGTTTTCTCAATCTATGTGTACTACCTCATGTTGTATCAATTCTTCAATGTATATTTCTCACATCCAACCTACCTCTATTGAATTATTTAGATGTTGTAGAGGAAATTCAATAGATACAAATAAATATAGAATGTATCATTCCAACAAAATTTGTTCAATTAATTGACTTTATGGTCAAATGAATAAAATTAATTTCTTCTATATTATTAAAGTAGGATACGTTCCTTCCCAATAAAACTAGTTCAATAAGATTAGGTTCAAAATCAATTTCCACATCTTTCATCACACTTTCCTACAATGGCGACCAATGATCTTGAAGAAAAGGTGAATGATCTAAGAGGATTTGGACCACTCAATCCCTTTATAAATCTAATTCACTGTATGATGACCTTTAATTTTTTTTAGCAAGATACTTATCATAGTTAGAATTGTTGTTCTAAATCAAACATCATAACTGTACATTAGTAAGCCATGTAGCTTGATACATCATAGTATTTTTGAGGGGGTGTCATAGTAATGGTAGGAATATGAATCATCACTTTTCAACTAACATGTTCTATCCATTTCTCTTGTATAGATATGTATATAGCCAATTTTTTTAATGATGGAGATTATAGATGATAATGAGAGACCATACACTTATTTTCATAGATAATGTACATAACTAAGAATAACATAGTCATGTTGTTATAGTTCTAATTATTTTTACTCTATTTTCTATTGTTCAATTTTTTATGCATATTCTTGAAATCCCTATCATACATAAATTGAACTCTTTGACTAGGTTGAAAACATGAGCTTTACATGTGAATCTTAGATTAATTATCGTGGATGTATTTTTATTATTACAATTAGAAATAATTAATAATATAAAGAACCTTACAAAATACTCAATTACATATAATTCTTTATGAAAATAAATAATGCTTACTTTAATATTTTTTTGTTTTTTAAGAATTTCAATGGTACAATATAAATCATTTCAAAATGAATGTTATGAATAACCATTCTACTAATGAAAAAATATTCTAAAAGACCTTAATCTTAAAAATTAAAAAGTGGAACACTAAATTTAATCTAACATTTTACCTTTTCATAGCCTCTTTCTTCCTTAGGAAGGAGAGTAAGGAGAGGGGTGATGAATGCAATCCATTATTTTACCTTTTAATCCTTTTTTTTTTCTTTTAATATTGTTCTTAATATTATTTAATAAAATGAAAAATAATAATATAATTTATACTTGACCTTTTACATTTTAAATCTTTATTTTCATTATCATAAGTTTTTAAACATATAAAATTATTATAATATAATTTTGACAATTTTTATCAATACAAATAATATTTTTTAAATATTTTCAAAAGATTAAATACCTTTTATTTATCATTTGTCAAAAAATTACCAATTACAATATTTCCTTTACTTTTATAAATTATTGTAATATTTTTTATTCTAATTCTTACATATTTTTTTCCTTGTAATAATTTTTAAAATTAGTGATTTAGATTAGTGATAGGTATCAAACGCTATTTCAAACAATCCAATTTGTTTATGGATTGCAATTATTTAAAAAAATAATCTAGGGTAATACTTTTAAAGAATATAAAAATTACATGTATATCAAATATTGTGCAATCACCTATAAACTAAAGTTAAAGAACGGTCAAATCTCATATTTGTTGGAGAGATCTACAACACTAATTCAGCCTGGGGAAATTATGGGATCAAGACACGGGATGGGTATATAATAGTTCAAAGAGAAAAACTTCCAAATTCTAGTAAGGTCATTCCGATATTTCTACAATAGTTCTACTGCGAGCCTAATAAATCTAGATGTTTACTAAAAGAGGTCAATGAACTGGGCAATATAACGCTTATATTCATTCCAGAGAGCGTAAAGCATGCATTTAATACTGTAGATATTTTCTATAAATCCAATATGTGTTAATTAGGATTGCAGCACGCTGCAACATCATGGTTTTCAGCAGGGATTTGAATTCGAGAGACCAACATATGATATACAACTTAGAAGTTCTGCTACTAGTAACCCCCTATTATAGAACAATGCAATGCTCGACTTAGCGAAATCTAAGCAGATGATGCCGAAACATTACAAGTTGTCTGTATCAAAAGCCTCTAAAAGAAGGGGGAGACTCAGATTGGATAGTGACAATGGAATGAACTTCTAGTGGGCTGGACCAGAAGGCTGATACTAGTTCTGACATCTATGGCAGCCACTTTTTTCAACGTATCACCCATCACAAAGGTCTAGAAGGGACGAAAAAGAGCTCTTCTCCAAAACAGATGTCAGTTAACCCTATATAATACAAGGAAGGAATCTTAAAAAATGTCTTCTGGTCCAGGAAGGTGATCTGTATGGCAGAAGAAACAAAACCATTTCTGAATCCCAACAAACCTATATTGGCGTGTTCAATTTAGATGAGGATTTTCACCCAAGGAGACTTGAAGTCCACCACAAATTATGAGCTGATAGAGAGTATCTGAAGACAATAATAGATTGCCTTGGACGTTAAAGACAGGTTAAGCTTTTTGTTGCGTGTTGTCTGCTGGTGAGCACTTTCCTGGTTGTGTTGAGTGAAAGACAGAGGATATGGATGCAAAAGTGTAAAGGGCAAGCCTCTCCACTGAGTATTCTGCAAAGAATGCAAACAAGGCGAATGCTTGTGAGTGAATAAGAGAACAAAGTAGGCATTCACTGATAGATGTTGAATGGCCATTAGTCGGTGGTAGGTGATGGCTTCTTTCCACATAATTTCCAAGTAGTTTGAACATTATCATTGGTTAGTTTGAGCATTATCATTGGTTTACATAAGGTAATACAACGTAATCAATTTGAATATTGATATTGAAGTTATTGTCTTCAAACTCAACATTGTTGTATTGTGTAGTATATTGCAAGTGTTAAAAAGACATAACATTATTTTAGTGATAGTTTTCTTGATATTATATTATAGATATATCATTATAAGGTGTTTTCAATAATAAGAATATGTGTTATTATAAATATCTTAATATCTTTTGTTTAATGTTAGGGATTACATAAGATGACTTATAATATATAATCATATAAATGGCAACTCAATATTATTCTTATAGGACAAAAGTGTCATATAAAATAATATAAATGTAGTGATTGACATTCATAACAATCTCCTCTTACTAAAAACAATCAAAATATTGAATGACCTCACTTAAAAACCTAAATGATCTCTAAGATAAACAAATGCAACATCACTTAAGGCCTTGTTGAAGGTATTTGCAAGTTGAAATTTTTTCTAACAATATTCAACTTGGTGTACTTATTATTGTATAATCTCTCTCATGTAATGATGAGAAATTTTAACACGCTTAGTCCTTGCATGAAGCACTAGAGTTTTAGCAAGATGAATGGTAATCCAATTGTCACAATAGAGTAATGTAGGACATATGAGAGGTTGATGTAATTGAGAAGAATATATATTGAGAAACCATTTGATCTCTTTGACTACCTCATTAGTGCATATCATAATAGTAGTTTTCTTCTCATTACACTTTGATTTTGGAAAAGCAAGAGATAAATTTATTTTTTAGTGCATATTATGACATATGCACAATCAATACCATAATATAATTTACATTCCAACCACCCAAAATATGAATGTCAAATGCCTATATATAAATTACCATAAACATTCTCTAATTATTCTTTACATGTTTCTAATGTGGAACCATTAGAGAAGTCATAAGCCTTGACATAACATTGAATACATAATATATTGTAATGGGGTCAATTTGCACCCCTAGGAAAATTCCACATTTACATTACCCCCTACCTTAGAGAATTAAATCCAATGATGCAATTCCTATGCCCACCACCTTTCCCTTTCCGCTTGGCAACTCATTTGTATGTTGGTGGGGGAATTTTTGTAAGGGATGCTAGCATGGCACACAAACATCTGTGCAACATGCTTTTGTCCTGATAGGATTCCTTCCTTTGGAATCCATAGAGGAGTTAAAGACTCCTCCATTGGAAGCAAATTCTAGCATTTTCTGCTCTTTTGACTGACTTCAAATGGGATTTTTTCCTCCTATCTACCTTCAAATTGTCTAACTCTTCATCCCATTCACTTCTACACAGTTCTTGATAGCTTCTTGATCGAATTCACTCTACACACTCACTTTAAGCTCCTTCAAGTTGCATCACCACCTCCATTGTAGCTGCAAGCTATTGTTTTCTTGGCTCATCCTCTCAATTGTTGCAACAACATTGGCTTTGGAGAGCTTGCAAGCTTGCTCCTTCCTCCATTTTCCTTGAGAGCACATGGTTGAGAAGGTGATATCCACCATTTTCATTCACCTTTGCATTATCATATTTGTATTGTAGCATATTATTGTTTGAGTATTGCTTGGTACTTCCATTTCTATATTCTCTTTATCATCTTTCTATACAATTGTTGCTATTTGGCTATCTATGGAGGTGGAAACACCAAAGCAAGAGATTGACTAAGACAGTCCTCTATACACAACCCCAACACTTTCTCATTCTTATGTGTATAGGTTATTTGTCAAGTGAAGCTAGTGAAGATCTCAACTTGCAAGTTTAAAGGTTTTCCTTTATCTCACTTCTTTCATCAATTCTAGTTTAGTGTTGTAGAAGTATTCTTCTTGTTGAACTTTGTTCTTGTATTTCGTTTACATTCCATCACAACATTAAACCTTTTAGTCAATCTATTAGCTTATTCCCTGGTAATTTTTTCTGCTCTTCACACTCTTTATCTATATAGATGCCAACACCCCACTGAGATGCCACCACACTATTAAAAGGTGCAAGACAACTAAGAGGGTGGTTGAATCAATTTTCAACAAAATTAAACTCAAAACTTCAACACTTGTTAACTTCACAACCACACTATTTTGTTATTAAATATGAACATGAAATGCAGATAACAGAAAATAAAATCAACACAAATAACACTAGATTTACATGGAAAACCTAATAAGGGAAAAACCACGTGAGGATTAACTCATAATATAAAGTAATTCCAAAATAAACTATATAAGGCTCGCTACCAAGGGCTCACTGCCCTAAATAGGACTCACTATCCAGATACAAAAGCTCACTTCTTACAAGGAGGCTCACTACCTACAAAAAGATTTACAAAACAAAATTGGGATTCATAGCCAAATTGTACTAAAAAGAGTGCACCTAACAAGTGTTGATGTAGTTCTGGTGATGCTCAATAGACTGACTTAACACACTTCATCATTTTCGCTCTTCTTCACTTTCGCATTCACAACTACCTCAACAAAATATTTCTTACCATCTTCAAAATTGTTCAACATATATATACCCAATCTATCTACAAGCATTAATTAGGTCAGCCTAACTAGATGCATTTCCTTGTTTACCAAAAATACCAACTTGTTGGCTTCAAGAATTCACAAAATATTTCCAAAAGGAAATTCAAATGCTCAATGAACTACATCATGTCGACATGGATCTAAGATAGGCCACACATATATCCGCATAACAAAAAAAGTTAATTCACCATATCACGGATTATCCATGAAGTCGGTCAGGAATTTAGACTTAATCACAAAAAGTAATCAATAGAATAATGTTGATATTCCATATGAACACCAGAGCATGAGAGATTATAAAAAAACATGCTTTCAACTTCCATAAACTGTTTCCCAAAACCGCAAGTGCTAGTAACTATCAACAGTGGAGGTTTACGAACAAGAATACCAAAGGTTGCAATTTGAATACTGGTTCAGATACCGGACCAAAATACTAGATCAAGTACTAACTTAGAATTGCAATCACAACATGGTGACATCATAAAACTATAGAGATAGCCATTCTTCTTCATTCTTCCAACAATCTCCCCCTTTGTCATTGATGGCAACATGTGCCAAGATTTTTCAAAACACAACATTAGCATAATTCTCTCCCTATTCATATTACTCTCTCCCCATAACTTTATACTCTAACTCTATCCCCCTTTGACATCAATGGAAAAGGGTGACCAAAAGGGTAGGATGTAGACATATGTATATGGTGACTTTGTATGTACACAAAAATTCTAGCTTCCCATTTCAAGTATTCAAACAAGAATGACACTTTTTACATGAAATATTTTCTTATACCTCTCTCCTATGATCGAAAGAATTCATTTCCAAGCAAGCACAATTGAATTCATTCTTGCACTCATACCTTCCAATGAAGATAATTGCATAAAGGTGGATGTCTAATCAGAAGACAAACATAGTCGTTCACAATTTTCTGCATCAGAGAGAATTCTGGAGAGATGGTCTAACTGGACCTCAAGAACTTCCTTAACCAACCAAAAATTTCTAACCATATCCTCTCTTTTCCTTTGAGTATTCAGCAATTCCACCTTTAATTCTCCAACCCTTATCCTTTGTTTTTCATCCCTTTCTTTAAAGAAATCAGAGTTCTTTCCAATACTGTTCATCTCAACTTCAATAGCTTCAATTCTGCTTCTGAAATTGTCAACCACCACCAGACACCGCAAACAATACCTATAAATGTCAGATATTTATCTGATGCATTCTTTTGTCTCATTCATATGTTTAGATAGCACTTGGTTTTCTTTGTTATACCTTTTTTGAATAATGGCTTTGAACTTATGTCCTTCAGGTCCTTCCAACAATGTTCTCTCTTCAACAATCTCTACTAGATCATCCGGCAAAGAATCTGACACATTTGAAACTAAAATACCATTATTCAGCAAATAATCAATTAGTACATCATCAATTTTAACTTTCTCAATCGGAGAGCATACATTCCACATTTCACCAATTTTCTTCATTTCACCCTTGTCCAGCAACATCCATATATCCTCTAGATCATATCCAAACAAAGATTCTTCTTCATTCTTCTTCTCTTCTGAGAAATTTATTATAATAGTTTTCCTCTTTTTCGGTTTCGAAGGAGACTCACCAATGATAACTACCAACTCTCTCTTATCGGAGGATGAACCCACTTCAAACTGAATCGGTACTAACATGCCTAAGCCTAGATTTATTTTTAAGGATGTGAAATATGATTTGTAGTCACCTACATTATCCTGTAATGATTACAAGTATCTATAGACTTGTTTCCCAATAGGAATACTGGATTCCCACACAACATTTTCTCTTCTCGTTAGGGAGTTCAAAATTTAAAAATACAAGCACACAAGCAAAGATCCAAACTAAAAAGGATAAACTTCAACTAGTGACATTCAGGCATTCTCAATTAAATTTTTAAGCAATAGGCTACACAATTCAAACTTCCTATTTTTCTTAACCATCATATGTGCGAGATATATGACAACAGCCGAAGTTGAGCCTTCACAATTTCTGAAATAGATTTTGGAAGAAATGTCGTACGCAACATACCTCACAACGGAATCCACAAGAGTGTTTATCAATAGAACTTGAGGGTCTTTATTAATGCTAGTAAGTTCCTCCACATCTTTGTATTTTATAGTTTTCTTTCCAAGGATATCCCCAATACTGCATAAGCTAGTAATCGCTTCAATCACTTCCTTCATAATTAGGTATTGTTTGTTCAACACAATTTTTTCGTTCTTGAATCGACTCAACAAGAATAAGATAAACTCTTTATCATCAAACCAAGGAAATTCTCCCCACAAATTCATAGCTAGGGTTTTTATGTTTTGTAATTCATTTTCCTTCAGCCCGAGTTACATTTACTTCATCTTCCTATGATCAAATTCTTCCAATTCAACTCCTTTCAGCTTCAGTGGAATGTCACGACTCGATCCTCTATCCATTTCTATGCTTAGATTTCTTGAATTCATTATTGTTTAGTCGAGACCTTTTCTTTTTCCCTCTCAGATTAAAAAATAATTCCAAAGTATCCATAATAATTTCTTCAAATTACTACAAAAAAGCTTCAAATAGCTTTGAGATCAATTCAAGATGCCTTTCAGACTCTTCAAGTGCTCAAGTTATAAAAAAGGCTTACAAATTTTACCTTAATATACACTATCAATTTTCCCTAAATCACATTAAATGTGTGAAACATCAAAAAGTTGCTAAGAACATTCTTCTTAACATAGAAAACCCTAATTCAATCCACAAATCAGCATGCCAACATGTTTTCTTCTAGCTCCTTTTCCAAAACCTCTAATTATTCATTCTTCACATTCCAGCCTCATTCCAGCCTCTAACATGCCATTCAACCAGGGGGCTTTTACAATTTTTTCTTATAATACTCCCCCTAAGACCATGCTAGGTCTAATTCCTAGAGGAATTGTCCATACCAGATGAGGGCACAAACACATCAACAGTTTTAGGTTCTTCATCTTCTTTCTTCTTCCATATATTATTCATCTCTTGCTTCATCTCTTCTTTGTCAATCTTCTTTATTAGTTCATTCTTTTCTACCGAAGCAGACTGCTTTCCCTTCTTACTTATGCAAACCTTTGAGATATGTCTAGGTTTGTTACAATTATAGCAGACAACACTTTTCTAATTAGTCTAACCTTCATTACTTCTCGATCTACATTGATTTGCTTTGTGTCCAAATTTATTATAGATATAGCAGTAGCCATTAAAAGAATGATTCATTCTACCTCCATTAAACCTATTCAGCATTACCCGATTGATCATTCTCACATGAGATCTACATTTAGTAGCTTTATTTCTAGCCTTCTTGCATGAAAAACATTGTCCAGAGAAAGGACCAAGAAACTGATTCATCCTACTCTTGCATTATGTAGCCTTGTGACCATATTTATTATAGGAAAAACAAATACCATTGAAAGAGGGATATCTTTGTGCATTAAGTTGTCTCACAGGAAGTTTCCTCGCAAAATTTCTTGAATTTTTTTAATGTTTCCCTTTGTCTGAAGTCTTTTGATTATCCTTAGAACTTTCACCTACTTCATTTCACAAGCCACCTTTGTCTTTACTTGGTTTTTGTCCTATAAGCAGTTCTTCAAGCTTATCGGAGCTAGCTCTGAAATTGTCCTCACACAGTTTTTCCTTCTCTAGCTCTACTCTCAAGTTTACTACTTGTTCAAGTTTAGAGAATTCATCAGACTTGTTATGCACCATTGTATTCAAACATTCTTCAATTCTCTTATTTTCTTCTACAAGCACTTTTAGTCCAATTATCTCTTATTTCAACTACTTACTCACTTCTCTGTGTCTTTCCTAAATTTCTTTAATTGTTCCTTCAACTTTTAGACACATTCATTAGCATCGTCAAGATTTTCCTTTAGATCTCTATTTTCATTTTCAACTAAATGTAAAGATCCTCAAGTGTAGCCTGAAGTTCTTCTTTATCATTCATCTAATCAACCTTCAGGGTCTATCTCAAGCTATTAAGCTCTTATACCAATTGTTAACAGGTGCAGGACAAGTAAGAAGGGGGGCTGAATCAATTGTCACCAAAATTAAACTCAAAACTTCAAAACTTGTTAACTTCACAACCACACAGTTCTGTTATTAAATATGAACATGAAATGCAGATAATAAAAAGTAAAATCAACACAAAGAACACCAGATTTACGTGGGAAACCCAATGAGGTAAAAACCACAGTGAAGATTAACTCAAAATATAAAGTAATTCCAAAACTAAATATATAAGGCTCACTGTCAAGGGCTCACTGCCCTGAATAAGACTCATTATCTGGATACAAAATCTCACTGATTACAAGGAGGCTCACTACATATAAAAATATTTATAAAACAAAATTGGGCTTCACAGCCAAAATTAAATGAAAAGAGTGCACCTAACAAGTGTTGATGTAGTTCCGGTGATTCTCAATAGACTGACTTAACACACTTTGAATCATTTTCACTCTTCTTCACTTTCACATTCACAACTCTCTCATCAAAATGTTTCTTACTATCTTAAAAACTGTTCAACATATATATACTTGATCTATCCACAAGCATCAATTTGGTTGGCCTAATTAGATGCATTTCATGTTTTACTAAAAATACCAACCTGTCGGCTTCAAGTATTGAAAAAATCTTTCCAAAAGGAAATTCAAACGTTCAATGCACTACATCATGTCGTCATGGACCTAAGATAGGTTGCACTTATATCTACATAAAAAAAAGGGTTAATTCACCATATCACAACTTATCCATGAACTCAGAAAAAAATAGACTTAATTGCAAAAAGTAATCAACAGAATAATGTTGATATGTCGTACGAGCACTGGAGCGTGAGATATTCTAAACACATGTGCTTTCAACATCCATAAACTATTTCCCAAAATTGCAAGCAATAACTATCAACAATAGATGATTGTGGACTAGAATACTGGAGGGTACAGTTTGAATACCGGTTCAAATACCAAACCAAAATACCAAATCAAGTATTGGCTTAGACTTGCAATCACAACATGGTGACATCAATGGCAACACAAAATTGTAGAGATAGCCCTTATTAGATTCATTTTTCCAACATGCACAATGTTGGAATCCATGTCATGCATTGTTGTCCTCAGGTAGTGAGTTGTCTGAGTTGTAGATTGAACTCTAGGAATCGGCTCATTTGATCCCATAAAACATTTGGATTAGCAAAAGGATAGTAGCAACCAAATTTCTCTTCCTTTTCAACCTTAACTGTTTAGCGTTTCTAATTACTTAGAAAAGCTTGAGGTAGATCAAATAAACCTATTTCTTTGGACCCTCCCATGACCGAGGGTCTCCGAGCAATCAATCCCCCTCTATATTTTTGGTGAACTCGACATGAAATATTTTGGTTCTATTTCATAGTGCTAAAGGAATATTCTCTCATGTTCTAGGCATGTTGTAGGTTTTTGTGTTGCAAGGCACATAGCCTTGCAACCCAACCTATGACCCCTAGTGACATAGTTAGAAGGATCTCTAGAAATTTAGAAGCAAAATCTAACTAGGTTGTGTTGTCTAATTGCTAAACCTTTGGGGTATCCTTAGGAAGCCCTTTCAGAGTACATAAACATGTCCTATTTTATGCATCTTCCCATTCCTTCTGCATAGCCTATAAATGGATCACCTTCTATAACTTTTGCATCATAGGACATTCCTATGAGCATAAATAGAGAGCCTTCTCCTCTGTACATTCACGCTCACATCAATAGAAACATCGTGATAGGTGTTCTAATTGATTCCACGTGTCATGTGAATTTTATAACATGTGAGATTCTATTGATAAAGTTATTACATAAGAATGGGTATGATGAATCAAAGAGCACAATACATATGCATGATGGACTCGATCCCTCCAATTGGCTCCATCACTCTCATAGTCCTGGTAGGACCTAGGACTGTAAACACTCCTTTTGACATCATCCTAGAGTTAGACTTGTTTAGAGTGAAGCTAGGCATCCCATGGTTAGTTTCCATGAATGTAGTTGTTTCAATAGTTCATAAGTGTTTGAAGTTTTCTTATGAGGGATTTGCACACATTTTGCATGACACTGGATATAAACCCCTGGAGTCGCATGAGGGCTACTTGTTAAATCACTTTTGGCCTACCCCTATCGGTTTGATTCCTCTAAGGATGAACCTGTTGTATCACACCTAAGTTAAATATAATAATAGGGGCATAGCACTAAAGGTGACATACCCTATCTCCCCTTATGCCATTTTAATTAAACACTCTATGATCGTGCAATAGTAGGCTACCTCCTCCTCCTCTCAAAAAGGGGAAGGGGAAGTCTGCTCATGCCCAAGAGCCTTCCTCTTCTTCTACTCTCTCATCCACTTCTTCCTCCCACCCTACTATGGTTCCTTTAGCCTTTTCTCCTATGCCTCACATGGGGAGTCCAATGGTTCCCTCTTGGTGGAAGGTCAAGCATTAGGTATTCAAACTTCCCATCTTACCCATGATGTTGAGGCCTATTATCTATGGAAAGGGGAAGGATCCTCATGGAGTTTCCCCTATGTCTCAACCTTTGTGGCCTCCTACTACTCTTGCTCCTCAGGTAGTGAATGGGAAGAGGCCCGCTATTGAGGCGCTTGAGTTTTCTTTTCCACCTATTTCAATCTCTACTCCTAGACTTCCTGCTCCTCCCATCTAGGAGGTTTCCCTTCCACTGGTAACAATTGTGGAGGACACACCAATGGTTGGATAGGAGCCTCTTGTTTCTTCTCAAATAGTGAGTTCTATTTCTTAGAGCTAACAAAATTGGCTTATGTGTGAGTGTAAGCACTGAAGGAAGGCTTTAGATACTGAGCAAGCTATGTCACAGAAGGAAGAAGAAGAGCTAACTCCTATTTTGGTATCTCCTACTATACCTCCCTCCTTTGTTTCTTCTAATTTTGTTCCTATCGCCTTGATCTTTATTCCATATCCTCCCACAAATGCTGATGACTCTCACCCCACAAGGGTGTAGGCATTCATTGCTCCCTCAGTGGAGCCCCCTCTTTTGATGTCCCTTCTAGACATCCCTCCATTTCTCTCATCCCATGGACATGCCGAACACCATGGTGGTATCTATTGCATCCTTATCCTCTTCCTCCTAACCGTTCACTTCTTTTGTGGGGATTTTGCATCCTCTTATGAAGTGTAAGCTGGAGGATTACCTCACTTCCAATGGAGGTCAGAAGAGTGGATCACCTTTGAGAGAGAGTGTTATGCTTTGTCTTGTGTCGTCCTTGTGATGAACATAGCCCTGACATCTCTCAAGTTTTTCACCATCTCTTTTTATGAGATTGATGGTAGATCTGAGGCACCTCCTTCATCTACCACTTTGTTAACACATGACACTCCTATCAAGTGCATGTTTAACTCAGTAGATGATTTCCTGAATTTTTTGGCAATCTTTGCAAGATCAATGATATTTACCTCACAGGAGTTGAGTGAAGAAGACCTTGAGGGGCCTTCTTCCTTAGCTCTTGTCATAGGAGATTCAAAGGGTGATCTCCTTGATAACCCACCCTTGTAGGCTTGTCCCCCCTCCCCTTATGATGATCTATATTTGGAGAATGATGAAATCTTAGTTGATGAGGACTAGGGGAGTATCTCTTCTTTATTTGTAGATTAGATTTGTGTGTGTGTTGTGTTTCCCCTGTGCTTTTTTTTTATGTTCTTGGAGGACCCTTGTCACCCTTGTAGATGCTTCGATACAAGAGTAAAATTTTGTTGTAAACTTCTTTTCTATATCACATCATTCTTCTATATGTTGTATCTTGATTTTTGACAATTGGGGACAATGCAAAGTGTTGGTGAAATTTAGGCCTCCCTTCCATGTTGACCCAATTTGTTATATTGATTTTTTCATCATGTGTTATTCTTTAGATCTAGGAATTCCAGAGATTGATGATATTTCACTCCTACACTAAATGTTACCTATCTTAGTGAGCTGATCTGACCTTGGATTTCTAGATCCCCTATCTCATGTTTTCTTCATCTTTCTTTTTATCTTTCTCTCTTCTTTTCTTGCTTCTTGATGTTGTGGTGCCTATGTGTTTTCCCTCACATGTGCGACATAATTTACACATCTACATCTTGTCATGTATCATGGGCCATGACATCTCTACATCTTTTCTCCCTTTCCTTAGGATGTCATGCGCTCCTTCAATTCACACACACCATACTAAGGGGGGGATCCTACCTCTTTGGCTTTCAATAAGTTGTATTTGGTGGCCAACAAATCCCTTGCTAGAAATCCTTGCACTTTTCATAATCGCATCCTTCAATAAGGATCCCCTTTACAAGATTTTATTTTAAAATTAAATTCATAGCAAAAAGAATTAAGAATTTTCCTTTGAGGAGGCTATTCTTCTTTTCTCAAATTCCTTGACAAAAGAGAATCTTTCAAAAGGATTCCTTGATGACAAGATCATTTGTAAAATGTCATTTCTTTTCAAATGGAGTGTCCCTTTGTGTGGGACCCTTGTAATCATGAATGGTTCCTGAGGGACCCTTGTGAAAGCTTCTCCTTCAATTATTTGTTTCGTGATGTGAATTTCTATCTATCTACGTGAAATTTTCTTTCCTAACATGTTTTTTCAATGGATTAACATGTTTCTTTGTAGGATTGAGTACTTGTGAAGCTGCTTTCATAATCAAGCTTGGAGGGCCAAGCACCTCTTTGAGCTTACCTTGCAGGACCAAGCACTTGTAAAGGTGAACAACACTCTTTGGAGCCTTTAATTTCTATTCCCCAAGGATTGAGCACTTGTGGCACCTCATTCACATGACCTATCAACTATGAAGCATTTTCATTTTACAAGACTGAGCACCTGTAGAACATTTATTTTCCTTTTGTGGCACTAAGCACCCATGGAGCCAATTCTATAGGGCTGAGCACTTGTAGAGATTTTATTCAAAATTCCATAGGACCAAGTACTTGTGGAGCCATCTCTCTCTCTCTCTCTCTTGCATGTTTGAGTGTGTCAAATTGCAGTTTTCTTCCTCAATGGTTTATGTATATGCTTCTCAGCTTTTTCTCTACTTTACCTCACATTCAATGATGTGTATGATTGCTAAAGTGGGAGAAAAATGTAATGGCATGAATTTCCACACTAGAAAAATTCCACATTTACATTACCCCCTACCTTAGAGAGTTAAATTTGATGATGCAATCCCTACGCTCACCACCTTTCCCTATCCAGTTGGTAGGTCATTTATGTGTCAGTGGGGGAATTTCTTTTAGGGATGCTAGCACAACGTACAAATTCCCATGTGGTGCATTTTTGTATTGACGGGATTCTTTCCTATGTAATCTACAGAGGTGTTACAATCCTTCATTGGATGTGAAGTGTAATGTTTGATGCTCTTTTGACTGAATTCAAATGGGATTTTTTCCTCCTTTGTGCCTTCAAATTGTCTAACTCTTCACCCCATTCAACTTCTACACACTTCTTGATAGCTTCTTGATCAAATTCACTCTACACACTCACTTTCATCTCCTTCAAGTTGCATCGCCACCTCTATTGTAGTTGCAATTTATTTTCTTGGCTCCTCTTCTTTGTTGTTGTGACAATGTTTGCATTGGAGAGCTTGCAAGCTTGCTCCTTCCTCCATTTTCCTCAAGAGCACATGGTTGAGAAGGTCATATCCACCATTTTCATTCACATATTTTTGTTTGAGTATTACTTGGTACTTCCATTTCTATATTCTCTTTATCATCTTTCTATACAATCATTGCTATCTAGCTATCTGTAGAGGTGAAAACGCCAAAGTGAGGGACTTTTTGAGGAAGTCTTCTATACATAGCCCTAGAATTTTCTCTTTCTTTTGTGTGTAGGTTATTTTTCAAGTGAAGCTAGTGAAGATCTCAACTTCCAGGTTCAAAGGTTTTCTTTTATCATCCTTCTTTCATCAATTCTAGTTTAGTGTTGTAGAAGTATTCTTCTTGTTGTTCTTGTATTTCCTTCACATTCCATCACAACATAAAACCTTTTAGTCAAATTTTTAGCTTATTCCCTAGTTTTTTGTCCACTCTTCACACTCTTTGTTTATATGGTTGTCAATGCCCCACTAAGACACCAGCATGTCATGCTAAAGTTTGTGTACTGCGCTGTTGTCGTCAAGCAGTGAGCTATCTGAGTTGTAGATTGAACTCTAGGAATCAACTCATTTGACCCTCTAAAACATTTAGGTTAGCAGAAGAGAAGCAACAACCAGATTTCTCTTCCTTTTTGACCTTAACTATTTAAGATTTTAAATCACTTAGCAAAGCTTGAGGTAGATTAGGGCAACCTATTGCTTTGGACCCTCGCATGACCTAAGGTCTCAGAGTAGTTGGTCCCCCTCCTCTACATATATATACATATAAATGTATATGTATATGTATATGTATATGTATATGTATATGTATATGTATATGTATATGTGTGTATACATATATATACATATATATACATATGCATAACACATATATAGTTTGGTACATGTAAGGTATATCAAGATCTTAACATGTATTTGTAAAGTGTTGGATCAACATAATCACAATCTATTTATCTAGATTAATTTTGTACTTGTTGACATCTAAGTTACAGAACTTGTAGAATCCTCCATCTTGATTTGATTAATAAATACATAAAAACTTTGTTTTTGAAAGGAGGATATAATTTTACCATTTCGTCATACTTAATAACTAAGAAATTAATCAAGAACTCCTAAATATTTCATCTCAATTTCATCTCACATGATTTGAGAAACCAAAATTTTCTATAGCACTAGATATTATGCACCATGATATGAGTGATTATGATGATATTGTACAAAGTGTGTGAAGGAATAAAAACCAAGGAGGAATATAACTAGATGCAACTAGATGATATTAATTGTGAGGTACACCAAGTATGAACTCACAAATACAAGCCACAAGAAAACAAACAAAAAATAAATCAAGTGTGCACAAGTGATGAAAGTAAAGTGCAAATAAGATCTTTCCCAAGTTAAAAGCCAATAATCAACAAATTTTATGCTTATATTATTATTGATGTGGGAATAGCATATTTCCAAGAATTATTTAAGAATTGGGAATAATGTGATTTCAAAGTAATGTAATTAAATTTGAAATCATACAAGGTTTGGGTCTCACTAAGACTATGGATGAAACTTATGGATTCTTTCAAGATGTGTGTTAAACTCCTTGGCTAGATTTGTGTGGATTTTTTAATTTTCTACTACATTACTATGCTTGAAAATTTTGAATTTTTAATAGGCTATTGGCTTGAATTTTGATGAGATGCTAGGAATTGGATACCAGTCTTGAGATCTTTAGCACATGTAGGATTTAGGATGTGATGTATGTTGGGATTTGATAATGTTCTAACTAGTAAGTATAATACCCATTCTCGTTCCATGGGTGGAGGTATTCAATGGATGGAAGGACGTGGGGATCTAGGATGATAACGAGGGATGTGACTCATGATGTAAATGGGGAGGGGATTCATGATGTTATCTTTAAGGACTATATTACATTATAATTATAGGCCCCAATTTATTAAGTGTCATTCATTATGTTATTATAAAGTGATAGCTAAATATGATATCATTTAATCCATGAATTGTGATAAAATAATAGAGCATTTTTCTATAGAAGATTAGACATGGGGTTTCTAAAAACCAATTTCAAGATATTTTCCACTTCCTCATCTAGGTCAAAATAAAACATTACGATAGGATGGGTATGATGATATGGAAATGTTGATGTGATGGATGTGAATGATACGATGAATTTATATGGATTGTTGGTTAATGGTCATGAAGGTTAAACATGATGAGTTGATGGGTTTTCACATGATGCCTATGAATGGGTGTTTTCCATTGTATTAGTATGCAAGGCACCATAGTAATGGTTTTCAACATAGGGTATATTTTTATATATTTACTATTTATATTTATTTTAATTATTTTCCTTTTTCATATTTATTATATTTCACATGTTGGTTTCTAGATTTTTGATTCAACTATATATTACCCATGGTAAGATAATGGAATCCCATTCAAAATGACTATTATACATGTAACATATTTTTGGTAATGATATCAATGAATGTTGTGGATTGTGTTGATTCTTAAGTTTGGTTCTCCCAAATGTACACACCTTAACATGATTCCCTCATCCCCACTATGATAGAGGGTGTTACCAAGGGAAATCATAGTGGGAGGAAGGTCAAATGAAGGATGTATCATGGTTATGCGAAAGGTTGGATGAGAATCATATGGAGATAAAGGTATGTTGGATGATATATTTGATTATATAAATATTATGCATACAAGGATTGAATTTTGTAGGCCCATGATTAAATTCCATATGACCATGAGAAATTTGGGATAAAAATTTGACACACTATGCCACAGTTTGATATTGGATTTCTTGTTGGACTTGATGGAAACTTTTAGATTTATACATTTTTGGACTTGTTGGATGAGGGGATTTCAAATGCCTAAGATTTTGGATATTATGATTTTATATTTTGTATTAAACTTTCATACAACTAGATTTTGTGACCCAAATGAATTCTATGTTCTATCTTGTTGGGTTTTTACTTGAATATTTTGTATGCCTAGATTTGAGATTGTTGGATTTTTCAATCCAAATGGAATTTTTTTGGCTTTTGGAATTGTGGAATATAAAATTCTAAATTTTATGTTAAGTATTTTTTCCTTGAGTTCCTTAGGTTTTGTAAGATAAAGACTTTGAGACCCACACAAATTTTAGATACTTTAATTTGTGGATGTTGAAATTTTAGATTTTTTATTTTTATTGATCAACTTGGTTTTCTTTTAATTTTTATAATCAAATATATTTTTCAAACAATGCCACATATATTATTTGGGTTTTATACTTTTTGTACATGAACATTTTAGGTCTATAGATGGGTTCCTTGGTGTATGATGTATCCAAGTCAATGTTAGAGCCTATTTTATGATCTCTTAGGGAAATAGTGTCCTTGAATTTCATGAAGTTTGTGATAGTTTCATCACTGTGAAATAGGTAAAGTGATGCATGATTTTGTTGGCCATAGATAGTGGATTTAGATGGTGGATGGTTAAAGTTAGTGATTGGAATGATGAGGTCTATGAAAGTGTTTGTGGTAGGGATGACAGGCTCAATGAAAGTGTAAGTGGAAGGGATAATGGAGTCAATGAAAGGGTGGATATTAGGGATAGTGAGAAATATGAAATGGTTGGTGGCATGAATGATGATGTCAAAGAAAGAGTTCTTGCTGGAAAAGTCCTTGTAGGAATTTTGGGGGAACACATTTTTATGTTTGAAGAAGTTAAATTATCACAAATGGGGATATAATTGATAGACCTTTTTTTACTTATCAAGTGATCTATATGTGATGCTCTATAATTCTTTGTTCGCATAAACATTAATAAGTTCTAGGATTCCTTATTCATGAATGGGTAGCCCCTTGACTAGATACTTCATGATTTGACATATTTAACTTTTGATAGAATACTCAATACTTTATAAATAGAACGTGAATCCATTATTATGTAGCTAGGAAGCATTAGAATTTTCAATCTTCCCATTTATGAGAAGACTAAACAAAATAAAGGTGGTTGGACCAAATTGATAGGTTTATTGTGCTAGGATAATATAGATGCAAGATTGATAGGATTCTTTCCCTTGACTTGGAACAATGGGATCAATGAAATGGAAAAAATGATATAATTCATACTCTAATCTTTTTGCTTTCTAGTCTTTTTTTTCATTAACACAACTTTTTAAACATATAAATTACTTAAAGTAAATTTTGACAATTCTTATTAGTACAAATTCTATTTCTTAAATAATTTCAAAACATCAAATACATTTTATTTATCATTTGTCAAAATTTTTACCAATACAATAATTTATTTACTTTTAAAAATTATTATAATACCTTATTCTAATTCTTGCACACATTTTCTCGTAAATAAATTCTCATAATTTTTTAAATTAGTATTGGGTATCAAATCACTATTTCAAACAGTCTAATTTGTTTATGGATTACAATTGTTTAAAAAAAAAATCTAAACTAATACTTTTAAACAATACAAAACTTGAATTTATGTCAAATATTGTGTAAATCACCTATAAACTAAAGTTAAAGATACTCAAATATGATATGTATCCCATTTGTGAGAGAGTTCTAGAGCACTAGTTAGGTGGAAGTTATGGGGTCACCTATAAACTAAAGTTAAAGCATGCTCAAATCTCATATGTATCCCATTTGTGAGAGTTCTAGAGCACTAGTTTGGGCAGGAGGAAGTTATGGGGTCAAGTCACGGGATGGATATATTTCTGTTTAAAACTTGAAGAGATATATTGCTTTATATATATTGATTTCGAAAGAAAATACAAAATTCAAAGAGAAAACTTCCAAATTCTAGTAACATCATTCCAATATTTTTACAGTAGTTCTACTCCGAGCCTAATAAATCTAGATGTTTACCAAAAGAGCTCAATTAACTGGACAATGTAACGTTTATATTCATTCCAGAGAGCTTAAAGCATGCATTTTATACTGTACAACATTTATTTGACCCCCTGTAGATAATTCTATAAATCCAATATGTGTTAATTAGGATTGTAGCAAGGTGCAACATCATGGTTTTCAGCAGTGATTTGAATTCGAGAGACCAACATATGATATACAACTTAGAAGTTCTACTACTGGTAACCCCCTATTATAGAAGAATGCAATGCTCTACTTAGCGAAAGCTAAGCAGATGACGCTGAAACATTACAAGTTGTCTGTATCAAAAGCCTCTAAAAGACGGGGGAAACTCAGATTCGATAGTGACATCTATGACAGTCACTCTTTTCAACGAACCATCCATCACAAAGGTCTAGAAGGGACGAAAATGAGCTCTTCTCCAAAACAGATGTCAGTTAACCCTACATAATACAAGGAAGGAATCTTAGCGTTTCGTTTAAAAATGTCTTGTGGTCCAGGAAGGTGGTCTGTATGACAAAAGAAACAAAACCATTTCTGAATCCCAACAAACCTATCGTGGATTGGGCAATTTAGATGAGGATTTTCCCCCAAATTATGAGCTGATAGAGAGTATCTAAAGACAAGAATACATTACCTTGGATGTTAACGATGGGTTAACCTTTTGTTGTGTGTTGTGTACTGGTGAGCACTTTCCTGGCTGTCTTGAGTGAAAGATAGAGGATATGGATGCAAAAGAGTAAAGGGGCAAGCTTCTCCACTGAGCATTCTGCAAAGAATGCAAACAAGGTGAATGCTGGTGAGTGAATAAGAGGACAATGTAGGTATTTTCTCGATAGATGTTCAATGGCTACTAGTTGGTGTTAAATGATGGCTTCTTTCCACATAATTTTCAAGTGGTGTGAGCATTATCATTGGTTTACCTTAGGTAATACAAAGTAATCATTTTGAGTATTTAATATTTATATTAACGTCATTCATAACAATCCCTTCTTAATAAAACAATCAAAATCTTGCATGACCTCACTTAAATCTAAATGATCTTTAAGATAAACAATGTTCCTTCTTCAATCTAACATGGTCTGAAACCTCCCATCACACCAACACATTCAAAAAATTATACAAAAGAGAGCTGGTAGTTGTTCTTTGCAATTTTCAAATTTTTTGAAGACATTTTGGTGGCAAGAGGTCAATAGATTCCCCTGGAGGGGGGCCCATGTGGTTCCCCCACCAAAAAAGGCCACTTACGAAAATTGAGAGTTTGTCATATTGAGAGAGGGTTGTTGCTTTTGTTGGCAAGGATACATCTTTTTCCTTGAAGTCTACTTCTTTGAGTTATCAAATGGTATTGAGGTATATTCCTTTGGGAGGAGGAAAATATTCCTTTTTTGTAGAAGAGGATACCTCTTCCTATGTTGAAAATTCATAGTGTGAATTTTCCAAACCCCAACGATTTCTCTTTTTCTCTAGTTTCTAGATTAGAGAAATGTCTTGTAGTTTTTGTGTCAAATGATCTGTTGGATGAAGCAATAGCTAGAATGGACAAAATTTTGTGGGTAAGTTTCTAGCATTTAGACTAAGAGAGATCAAGTATGTAAATGGGTTGAAGGTTTTTGGAAATTAAAGGTTAGTGTTTCCATTTGTGTTAAAAAAATGGTTTGTTTATGTTCTGGTTTGTTAATAAAGTACATATTATCTATGTTCTAATGGGGGGTCCCTAGGGCCTGAACAAACCCTTCCACAACACCTTTTATGTATATTTTAATGGAAACATCGGTTCAACCCCTCTTTAGATCTTGGAGCTATGGCCCCTACTTCGGTTTGGATTACAAGGCTTCCTTTGGAATTCTAGAGCAATAAGATTTTCTAAGGCATAGCTAATTCATTTGGTTATTTTCTTGTCATGGATAAAGTAACTCAATTGAAATCTAGACTATATTTTTTGTCAATGTTCCAATGAATACGGTCCTCACTAATCAAATAACATTAAAATCCATATTTGGAAGTTGGGTTCAACAAATTGTGTATGAAAAGGAAAGGGTTTGCTATCAAATCTAGAAACACTATGAGAAATCTTAGGGATAGGTGTAAACTTAATGAAACTAAAAAAGAAGAATGTTTTTGAAGACTGGTCTACCCTAAAAAACCCAACGAAATATATTCACAAGGTCATTCATGAGGAATGTCTTGAGAAAAAGACCTTAGATCTAGGTTTTGAAGTTAATGTAGGGGTATTGAGGCCAATCAAAAATTTTAGGTAGAAGTTATTAAGGAACAAAGTGTTAGTCACGAGAAGAAAGGGGAGAGTAACTCTCAAAAAATGGATCATTTAGAGGAATAAAATCAAAAGGATCAAATTGTTACAAGCCCTAAAAATGGAGAAAAGATGAATCCTCAAAAGGAATCTTGGGTAACACAGTCCTTGGAAGAAGGGAAAGTGGAAAATCTTCTAAGGACTCCAAGGAAATAGTTGATTCATAAACTAAGGATCGTCTTGGAAATACTAAGGTAGGACCTTTGAAAGGTGTTGACAAAATAAATCTACAAGGGTATGTGCAGGATCATCATGGAAAAAACAAGCCCTTAAGTGGCAAAAAATTCAAAAAAATCAGAGTTAGGCAACTTGACGTAAAAATTTGAATAAGTTATGTATACTATTTCAAAAATTTGTAAGAATAGAATCTATAGAAAATTGAATGTAGTTTCTAAACTTCTAGGCTTTTTATTTTTTTTTAAAGAAATTATATGGTGAAAATATGAAATTTCAATGCAGTAGTACTTAAATTTCAGGGAAAAAATAAGAAGTAGGTGTCTGTCTGACCACCCTAACCACAATAGAATGATAATATTTTTTATAATATTTTAGACATGAGTAGAGGACTTATGTCCGGATGTGATGCATATTTTTTTGTAATTTTTTTCCAAGTAAATAATTAATTATGATTTTTTATTGCAACTTTTAAAAAATATAAAAACTCATGTGACCACCTTAACTTGGTCAAAACTTCATAAAATTCAATTTTGTTTTTTTAATCTTATAGTATACGAAGCATAGAATGTGATGCATGTTTTGGATTCCAAAAATGTGATATTGTTTGAAAGCTATAGATGTTTTTCAATCAGCCTACCAATTAGGACTTTAGTCGTAATTCAAATAGAAAATAAATAATAATTATTTATTAAATTCAAAGTAAAGAATAATTTATATTGGTGAAAAGTTGAGAATCTCCTTTAAAAACCCTTTTCATTTCATCAATTTTGGGTGAATTTTTTTTTTCAGCCACATACCCTACAAATACCCATCATATTGCCACTTTTTGGCCCATCATGATCCTGCACATACCCACAAATGAATTAGGTTCTTACTAACACCACTAGAGGTATTCAAGAATATTTAAACCTATTTAGTTTTGGTTTTGATTCAATTCCTTCCCCATCTAGAATCTCTATGGAAGGTAATACTCAAGATGAATGAAATATTTTCAATGGAAAACTAAAAAAGAAGGAAAAAATAGATGTAGGAGGAGATATAAAACATGGAAGGCCTTTCCAAAGAGAAAAAGGATCTAGAGAAGTGGCTAGAGAGGTAGCCATGAAAAAAAATAAAACCCTAGATAACATTTCAAGGGCTATAAAATAGAAAAATGAGTTGTAATAAGTGTGAGGGGAGGCATCCCTAGGTTAGGGTTTTCTAGAGATTTCTAATTGACTAAAGATTGTATTTTTTAATTTATTTATTTTGTCCCAAATGAACATTTGTTAGAATATCAAGAGATTTAATAGTCCCTATATAAACAACATCTTATCAAATGTATTCTTAAAAATAAGTTTGATATTATTTTTCTCCAAGAAATCAAAATTTTTGAGTCGATGTTTTTCTCAAACTATCAAAAATATGTGGCTTGCTACTGAATTTTTTGTTAGTCCTGATAAATGGGCTACTTTTTGGAATCTTGGTATATTTTTGGGAAGAAAAGGGAGCTTTTGTAAAATGGTTTGTTGGTCTCCTTCCAAAACATTAATAACAAGGATATGTGGAATATTTTTATTATTTATTCTCCCAAATCTAAAATTGCTAGGAAATAATTGTGGGATAATCTCTCAAGTATGATAGGAAGGAATCAAAATGATAGCTCGATGTTAGGGGGTGACTTCAATATCCCTTTGTTCCCTTTTGAAAAACATGGGATGTTTTATGCTCCACATACCCATCCCCATTTTCCCTTTGGTTTAAAATGGTTCCCCCCTTTTGTTCTTTGTGTTTCCTTTATTTTTGGCTTGTTTTCTTTCCCTGTGTCCTTTTTCCTCTCTAGTCATTGGAGTTTTTGTTCTCCTGGGCTCTTTCTCTTTTTCCCTTGAGGTTTTTCTTTGGTACTCACATTCTTTATTCTCCCGGGCTTTGTTTTTGATTGCCTTGTCAAATTTTGGGTTCTAAAATAGACTTTGGACCTTTTCTAAAAGGTTAGGATCTGTTTTTGAATCATGACCCTACTTTTCTTTGTGTTGTGTTAGCTTTTTTGGTTCCAAAATGGACTTTGGGCCTTTTCCTAAAAGGTTCAAAACCGTTTGGGAGTATCACCCCAGCTTTGTTTTCTTTTTGGGAATTTAAATTTAAAATGAATTGGACCTTGTATAGTATTATCAGGGTCCATTTTCTTTCCTCACTCCCACCCTGTTTCATTTTGTTTGTGTTTCTTCCTAGAACGATTCAAGAATCATAACCCTAATTGGATGCCAGTTTCTTTCAATATTGGTTCTGAGGTTTGTTTTCGCCTTGAACTCTCGACCACCTACCACATTCATGGTGAATGAGCTTTCACATGTACAGGGGTAATTTAAACGTTTCTTATCATAAATTACCCCATCAAGTTAATAATTGAGTTTAGAGAATTTGGAGTTAAAGCACAAAATTGAAACTTGAATTGGAGAATTTTATTATTGATTCCTCCGTGAATGTCTTCCCTCTCGCATGTTGCTAGGTTGGTTTTCTTCGTGTTTTCATTTTTTGTTTTTTTTTTCTCATCTCTCTCTCATTTCAATTTTTATTTTGTTCATATTTTGTGTGTTCTCTATTTTTTTGGCTCGTTTGAGTCTAGTTTTCCCCTCTCAAGTCAACCCTTGTTCAAGAGATTTTGAGAACTAGGGTTTTTAATTTATTTTCTACCCTATTAATTGGTCTAGATTTGAAATCCCGGCATTCCCTTGTTTGGTTGAGGGTTTCAATCCCCAGCATGCCCTAGTTCCTCCCTAGGGTTTTTTCATTTTTTTTAAGTGACATAAGTTTGAAATTGATCCTTTTGGGTTTAGAAACCCCTAAAGGGTTTTTTCATTTTTTTTAAGTGACATAAGTTTGAAATTGATCCTTTTGGGTTTAGAAACCCCTAAAGGTTATCTCTGCAAAAGGTCTCAATCTAGAATCCTTTCCCAATCTCGATCCCCATAGAGTACCCATCATGAAATCACTTAAGTTCCTCATTTTATCCCTTTTATCTTTCAAACTCCGAAGGGATGCATTCAAAAAAATATAGAATCCTTCATTTGTTCCTCACCCCAATCTCTACAAGACACGTCTATTTGGGATTCGTATTCTTGATAAGACATTCCAAAGATTGGGTCCAAAGTCCCTTTCAGGTCCCGATTTCTGCCAAGCACTATCGTTCAAACCTTGGAATATGTTTTGAAACACATTTATTCCTTTGGGCTTTTAAAACCCCAAAGGTGTATACATCCTGACTAATTCATAATTCAAAATCCTGACCATAACACACTCATCAATGGCAAAAACCTAAATGCATCCCTGAACCCAACATAGATGCACCAAGATCCTTTTGATACATCAAGTCCCGAAAAAACCATGACAAATGAAGAGTCCATTCAAGTTTCCAAAACTTGAATGGACATGCCAAAGTAAGGAGCCAATGTCCATTTCGGGCCCCAATTTCTGAAAGGGTCACATTCGACCGAAGTTATGATTTCAATCATACTTCATAGAAAGGATTCCATATCCAAAAACCAAACCCAATCAGGATTCCTGCTTACTAAATATAAGGTTCCATTGGGGTTTCAAGTCCTTATTGTAATTTTCTAAGAAAGTTCCTAATTCCATTCCTAATCTCGATTCCCACCAATGGTTTAGAATTAATACTAATATAGAGGTTCCTATGGGGTTTCAGAACCCGATAGGAAAAAAAAAAAAAATTATTTTTAAGCCAAGTTCTCTCTTTTGATTTTCAAAGGATTCTTACAAATCTTGTTTTTTCTTTATCTTAGGCTATCTAAATGTTTGATTCAAGTGAGGATTCAAGTGTAGAGGGTGTCCATATAGAACGAAAGGCTAAGAGGTCTAAGGAATACAAGTTTCCTTTGATAATGAAGTATAAATTCCAAGGAGTCTCTAGTGTCTCTAAATTCACCTACTAAGTTATGAAGATCATAGATATTAATCTTGGTCACATTAATATTCAAGCTTCAAAAGAAGAGACTTTCTCTCCTGAGGCTTTTTCCATAGTACAAAAGATAGCAAGCTTGGGCCTAGCTCATGTGGCTTCATTTATAGTTGCAATCTAGTGTCTAGAGCTTATTCTTGTAGTAGCAACCCCTTACAATCCTATTTATAGGAAGTGATATGATCCTTCTGGGACTAAGATCATTGACCTTTCTCCTCCAATGATCAAAGCAGTGTTTGATTTTCCTCATTCAAATTTGAATATGATATTAGAAGCAACGACTATTGAGAAGTATCAGGACATTAATGGACATCTTAGACACCTAATTAAGAAATGGTTAAGGGGTATGTGCAGGATCATGATGGGCCAAAAAGTGGCAATATGATGGGTATCTGGCTGACGACTTTTTTTCTACCCAAAATTGATGAAATGAAAAGGATTTTTAAAGGAGATTCTCAGCTTTCCACCAATCTAAATTATGCTTTATTTTGAATTTAATAAGTAATTATTATTCATTTTCTATTCAAATTACGACTAAAGTCTTGATTGATAGGCTGATTGAAAAACATCTACATCTTTCAAATGGTATCACATTTTTGAATCCAAAATGTGTGTCACATTCTATGTTTCGCATACTATAGGATTAAAAAAACAAAAATAGAATTTCATGAAGTTTTGACCAAGTTAAGATGGTCAGACATACAAGTTTTTTATATTTTTTAAAAATTATAATAAAAAATTCATAATTAATAAAATTTAGTTAGAAAAAAATTACAAAAAAATATGCATCACATTGGGACATGAGTCATCTACTTATATCTAAAATATTAGAAAAAATATTATCATTTTATTGCGGTTAGGGTGGTCAGACAGACACCTACTTCTTATTTTTTCCCTGAAATTTAAGTACTACTGTGTTGAAATTTCAAATTTTCACCAAATAGATTTATTTATTTTTTAAACAAACCTAGTATTTTAGAAACTACATTCAATTTTCTACAGATTCTATTCTTACATATTTTTAAAATAATATAGATAACTTATTCAAATTTTTATGTCAAGTTTCCTCAGTTTGATTTTTCTAAATTTTTTGCTACTTAAGGGCCTATTTTTTCCATGATGATCCTGCACATACCCTAAGGATAAAGAGAAATTGAGTGGAAAATATCCCACAAAAGCTTGTAAGATCAGAATATTATTCAAATAGTAGGGATATTATCACATTGTTGTTTGGATCCTTTTGCAAGGAAGAATCTACGACCTTTGAGACCTAGATGTTTTAGTTTATTAGTATCATTCTAAAAAGAGAGATATTCTTGGAATGGGGTCAAATTATTTCTGATACAACTCATACACAAATAACCACCATCAAGGACACCAAGAAATTTTTCATGTCCTCGTACATAGTCTACCTGGTAGCTAGAGTGGGAAAATTCCAAGGGTTAACTACAAAAGGAATTAGATGGGAAGCCCCAAGAGAGTAAAATCTAGGATTTTTATCCTCAATTGGAGCTAAAGGAGGATGCAAAGAATTTCAGGAGGGTAAATGATGCATCTTTGTACCCAGTTCTTAATAAATTGATAGGAGATGTGGGTTTTAGGATTACCATGGACGTTATGGCCATGGTGACTGAATGGGGTCAATGGTTTATCCAATTCCCCAAGTCTACATACCTCATAATTTTTGGGTTTGATAAAGCACCATTTTTGCTTCCTAAGTATTGTAGCAATAGGCTAGTTCTAATTGAGTTTTTAAGTTAGGTAATGGAGATGCACATAAAGTTTTTTGGTAAGCATAAAGTAGGGTTGAAATACCCTTTCTAATTGGGATATTACTCATGCCTATCTATTGCAGCTACTAAGGTAGCCACTGAGGAATTACAAGCACTCAACCTTAAGCAATATCAAGGGATAATTATGATCCAAAGGGAAAGATAAAAGCCATCAATACTTCTATGTTCCTGCGTCATCAACCCAACATTGAATACTTCTAGGTAGGCCTCCAAGATGACCTTGAGGGGTGAAATCACAATACTATGTCTCACTTTTTGGCCAAGATGGACATTTACATCAAGATTTTTAACTGAATATTCATCTTCTGAGACCTATAGTAGCTAAACCATTAAGAATTTGAAGATGATGCAAACTAGTGATTGTGGAAATTTGTGTGTAGATTCTAAATATATTTTTAAATTTTTTTTTGAAATAAATCATGAATCTTTCAACATCTCCTTTAATAAATAGTTTTAAACAAAAAAACAACATTTCCATAAAGTAACGTTTGTGTCTTACAACATAACTTTTTTTCTATAAAGGATTAAAATCTAATTTTTGAAATATAGATTCTCAACATCAATATCTAGGGAAAGGATATTTTTTCATAATTTTTTGTTACATATAATTTTTTAACTTAATTTTTGAAGTCACTGTAACTATAATTTGGACATGCATGTGTGTCGTACAACCTAACTTGTTGTGTATATATCAAAATCAAAATTTTCTTTTTTTAGTGAAACAAGGACATCAATACCTAGGGAAAGGGTATTTTTTGAAAAGAAATTACAATGGCTTACTATTTTTCTACCTCTATAGAATGAAGAACTTGATGTTCGAAGAAAATCCTATGTGCAGTAAAAATTGAAAATTAAATACAATATAAAATGAAAACATATCAAAACTATACTTGTTGGAAACCTCATTTCAAGGGCTACAATATTGCAAAAGATTTTTCTAAATTACATTATTGAATCCCTCAAAAGGTAAAGTAAATGTGTTTTTTTCTAGCATTTTGATATGTGTGAAGGAGACTCCATTGTGGGTATGATTCAATACTAGAAGGCTTCTATCAAAGTGGGTTTGATCTAAGGGGGTCTTATCTATACATCTTCAATTAAGACCCTTTATATGGAACCTCTCAAGGCTAAAATCATTATTTTTTTCTAAAAGAAGTGATTTCAGGCAAATATCAACATGTCCCAAAAGTGGGACACACTATTGTGGCAACACGTTGAGGTCAGGAAGAGGAGCTATGATAGGTTAACCATCATCCAAATGAGGGAATTTGGTATTAGCGATGATATACAAGAAGGGTTGTCAGATGATGGGAAAAAAATAGAATTAATGTATGATATTAGGAAAGTAGACACATAGACTATGGACCCCATTGATTGATCAAAAAGAGAAGAGCCCTCCATTGATGAGATTTTTGAGAAAGTGGTAATAGACGTAATACATGGGTGGAGCCAAGGATAAAGAACTACAAAGGAAAAGAAGGATCCTCAAAGAAGAGGAAGCAATTAGCCACAAAAGCTTCCTCCCTAATCATACTAGCTAAGTACAAGAGACAAAGGAGGAAGGAGAAAATGCCTGTCCACGGAATTGAGGAGGTGGAACCTACAATGGAGAAGGTAGTGGGGGCCTTCAAAACAATAGAGGTCACTTATAAGGCTGAAAGTGTAGGGGTGGTGTCGAGACTTGGGTTAATGAAAATTTCCTAAGTTCATCCCACCAAACAAGCAACAACTACAATAGAAATTGACACTATTACAAAAGATACAGAGCACATTTAAGAGGTTACAAAAGAACTTCCCATATTAGAAGTAGTGGTCATATTTGATGTCCCATCTCCCACTCATCTAAAAATAGAAGATATATCTAAAGGATATGAAGATCATCTGAATGATCAAGTGGATATAACACCTAAGTCCCAAAAAGGTACTCATTGAAGAGAAAAGGATGGCAAAAAATATAGCTTTCAAGAAGCAGGAGGATCAGAGAGAAGAAACCCATGAACTACAAGAGAAGTTACTTAACCCTAAGGGATAGAAAGAAGAAAATGAACATGTGCTCACTATATAGGAGTAACAAGAACTTATAGAAAACATGTCAAGGCAAGCTAAGAAAGAGAAATCCTCCTCTTCATAGGTCACTAACATTGAGGAAGTAACAAAGGATCAACCTAAGGAGACTCCACCAAAACAACAAGTATCTACTTCTTCAGGAGCTCCTACTTGGTTGAAGTTAAATCTCAAGAAGAGATAGCAAGTGGTAGTCCAACCATGAGGTTGTTGCAGTTTGGTTGTCATTGATGTCAAAAGTTCTATGAAGAGTGTTGCAATCTAGCTGTTTGGTTGCCAAAGACTTTGAGAAATGCTCCACATTTCTCCACTATTGATGTTTTACTCCTATGGTTTGGAAGATAGCTTCATGTTTTTTCAAGGCATGTGTGATCCAAGTTAAAAGTATTTTGGGTTATCCAAAAGGTGTTTTTGAAAGTGACAATTTGAAGTATATGGTGATTATGTGAAGATGTTCTTAGAGGTGATAAGTTTGGCTCTGTATTTCTCCACATTTGCAAATATTATTATGTGGTTCAGGAGTTAATTTCATGGATATGTGAAGGTGTTGTATCACTCTTCCTCTTAAGGTTGGACCAAACCAATTAGATGTATCATTCTCCATCACCTAGAGATCAGACCAATTCCATGTGAAATTAAGCTACCCATGGCTATGCTCCATGAATGTCATCCCATCAGTTATTCACAAGTGCATAAAGTTCCCATTTGAAAACAATTTTTTTATAGTGCATCATAGTCGGTTTAATATTTTATCCTCCCATGGAAACTTTTCATTAGATTTATTTTGGCCTCAACCTATGGAATCTATTAAGTCTCGTGAGGATTTCTTTTTTCAAATCATACCAAAAGTTTAAGGAAAAGTGCATAAAAAAGTTATCTAGATTACCCTATAAACAAAAGTATTTCTTAGACCTAGGTACAAGGGGTCGATTACTTCATGGGCTTCAATGGCTCAAGTTGTTTTCAACATGACAAAAAATAGGCACATCAAGTCAACGACAAAATATAACACTGCAAAGGGCATCAGACTTAAGAGTTTTTAAGAAGGGTTTTTAGCATTACAAACCATAAGGAGTGATGATAGACAAAACCCTAAGTCCTAGGACACGAAAACAATTGAATTTTTTAAAGTTTTGAGATGAAACCAAATCAATTTTAGGGGTTCCATCACCCTACCATACCAACCTATTTTTTTTATCATATGGATGAATGATTTATGATCATACACTCTTGATTATATATAGTCTATATTATATTTTCATATGATGTCATGTATTATATCACATCCATCTTTGCCCCAAACCAATAAAGTATGATAGTTTAAGTTGAGAAGGGAGAATTTCCTTTCCCCTATAACTTATAATGCATTAATAGTTCACGATTTTCATTTGCTAGAATATTTATAGATACAAAATTCTCAATGATACTTGAATTGGCACTAACAACTTAGATAATAGTTTATCCCTCAAGTAGGAACTAGTCATCCTAGTTGTGTTCTTTACTTGGAGCTTATTTGTTATTCAAAGTTTTGGAAAAATCCATGAGGTCTTCTAGTAGCCTTTTTCGATCAAAGCTAGATCTTCTTAATATAGGTGTGACAAACAAGTACTCAAAGATAGAATAGTGAACATTGGAATTGTGCCTATTGAAGTGAGGAGTTCATAATTTCATAATTTAGAGCATCCCATTTTTTAATTTTGGAGAGTTCAACTATACATAAATATTATTATCCCATTCTCTAGCTAATATATACAAATATATATGGCACAATAGTGAATATCACCTAAAGGAGTTTTCATTCCCTTATTTCTTTATATTTTATAAATATTGATGCAATTAGCCAAAATGATCACAATCATATAGAGTATTTAAATGCATGCTTTACATCAAATCTTGTAATATGGAATATATAGTGGTATGTGTCCTAAAAGAAGCCAATAAAAGATTGCATAGCCAAAAACTTAATTTCCATATTAGGGGTTGGTTCTTATTTCTCCCCTTGATTTTATCTATGTAATTAGTTAGCCATTTTTACCTCTAACTTATCATAATACTATTAGACTCCAAACCCATCTTATTCATGGCCAATATAGATTTAGCTTCACAATTCATAAGGAAAACCATTTGAAATAATTCATTATTTATTGTGATGATTATACCACCGTTTGCATCATATATACAATGATTCTTGAGGTTATACATTTTAGTTGTTCACTCAACTAACTTAGGGCTAAAAAAATAATTTGAGACAACCACCTTTCTTAAATCAAATATCCATGTATTATAAAGTGAAATCCTTTGACACATGATTTATTGTAGAAGGTATTGAATAATTGCCTCTACTTTTAAATTTTATTGGATTCCAAATTTTGACTTACAATCTTCTAGTAGATTAGTGAAGGATGTTCTATTGGGGGTACTTTTAAAAGGATTCATCACCTAGAGAAGTGAATTGGTTAGGTCTTGAATGAATTTCTTATTTGAAGACATGATATACAAACAAAACTTGACCATCTAGGGTTTTTATTTGAAATCTTAATGATGCTATTAGGGAAATAATTTATTTGTCTAGAATTGAGAAATTATAACGAGGAAATCACACACCCATACAATCCCTCATAAATACTTGAAGAAACTTGCTTATAGTCTGATTTGTAGACTGACTTCAAATTTTATGTCTATGACGATCTTCCACAAGTCATTTACAAACTCGTAATGTGAGAATAGAAAATGGTAATGTAGAAAATATATCCCAATTTACTTGAATAACGAAGACAACTACATGAATATTTTTCAAAAATATGAACATGGAGTAAAACATTTAAAGGAAAATAAATAATGGTATTGATTATTTTTTATCTTTGAGATCAATAGCACCATGCAATCATGCCAGTTCAATATTTATGAGAGAGGGTCCTCTTGTGGCTTGAAGACCTTAGCATGGCATATAGGAACATGCATTAGTACAGGTACTCTCATTTAAAATAGCTTGGATTGTTTGGGCATGACATATATCAATGGGAATAAAAATAAAACCTCTAGAGCACTTTCCAAGTGAAGTCATACTACCATGAAAGTATTTAAAGGGTGGGCCTCCCTAGAACTAGCACGAAGACCAACTCTAACTTGCCATGCCACCAACAACGTCTTATAGCCAAGACACATGATTTGAGCAGATCCAGATAGATTCATAATGTTCATCATAGTCAGCATTGGGACCCACCATTCAAAAACCATATTAAATAAAGACCATGTGACTATGCCAATATAGGTAACAGTGGGTAATGGAATCAAAGCATGAAGACAAAATGAATGCATGGTCCACTAAATAAATCTTGAATAATTGCCCAAGGAACCAAGAACAAGTAATCACTAGCGCCAAGACAAAATGTTGGGGCTTAAAAGGAACGTCACAATATAATGTCCATGGAGTATGGGGCATGGGCTACACTCACCTTAATTCATATGTAGGGGTTCACTTCAGTGTGCGGGGCTATAAATAAGGCACATGTCCTAATGTGTTCTTATGAGTGCATTTGTCGCATCTTAGTGAGATATGAAACTAAAAGTTGAACCAAGACATTTGGGAGGAGACCGTAAAGGAAGAGGGTTTAGAGAATTATTTTTAATGTTGATGAACCAGAAACTGATGTGGTTAAGAGCAATGAAAATGTGGATTTGGTTGTAGAGGCGACGTTTGATCAATCATTTTATAAGAGAGAATGGAGAAAATAAGTAAAATTTTAGAATGTATTTTTTATATGATGTTATAGATTGTATTGTTGAGTGTCTATATAGATCAATCATTTTAAATTTTTTAAGAGGAGTACTTTCTTAATTAAACTTTTGTAAATGGGAAAAAGTTATGTTGTTTTTGTTGGCATTTGAAATTTTATTCTCAAACTAAATGAAGGGGATTCTTGTAGGGAATGGAAGTACTATGCTATTTCACAATATGTTGTATTCTTACATTCTTTTGGAAAGAGATTGGCTTGGTAATGAAAATGAATAGAAAAATCCCTACAAGATAAGCTTTAACACACTAGAAAATTACTTAGTGCAAATCCTAATAATATCCTCTTACAAGACTCTTATAAACTCAACTTTAGAAAATTGACATTTATAAGGGACATGAAGCTAAAATTAGGGCCAAATTACACTTAGTTGAGAAGCGTAATAGAGTTTCTATATACTTCTTCAATTTTCTAATCATAAACATAAAAAGGAGTATATTGGGCCCTTGTAAATTAAATAAACCTAATCATACCTTAATTAGGGTGTTGTAAAGTGTTGAAACACACTTTCACACTTCTTTAGGGTTTTATTAAATAATTGGGCTTCTTTATGCTTTAATTGGCCTTATTTTGCATCCACAAGCCTCATTTAGTGCATCTTGTTGAGGATGATCCCGACATAAATTAACATACAATCATAATTTAGGTATTTTTAGGTTTTGTGGCCCAGATTTAGTGATTTAGGACTCATACACCACCTTGGGCATATGAGTCCTACCTAGGGTTTTGGGCCCTGATCCTAATTTCACCTCATTCTAAGCATTTTTGAAATTTTGTCTCATAATTAATGCCTAATGGGACACATAGACCACTTCTGGTGTATGAGTCCCATGTGGCCCAAAATTAAATTTCATTCAAATTCTTGGCGAGATTTTATTCTCCTAGATCTGATTTTGGCTTATAGTGTTGTAATTTCAAGAAATTTTCCATAAACAAGAATAAAGACAAGGCTATTTCATTCATTTTTCTCCTAACAAGCAATCAAGTAACCTAGAAAATTGAATGGGCATCCTTACAGCAAATTTGAGTTCACAAGAGCATTCAAGGGCTGATTATCATGTGTTTTAGAGCACTCTTCAAGTATCAAGCATCATGTCAAAGTCATCATGCATCATGTTTTTTTTTTAGCTAACTTTGTGATGTAGGGCTTTATGATTCAAGCTATCATTCAATTCATGATCTATAATATCCAAGCAAGAGTCAAGATCTACATCCATTGGAGCCATTTCATGCATGTTTGGAGCACTTTATTGCTAGGGTTTGGTGAGTCGCAACATTACATTTTGTTCATTCATCATTCCTTCATCTTATTTCATTTCATTTCAAGATTTGATTACCAAAATGGGGTTTGACCGAGGCAAACCCTTTTATACCAAAAAAATAACATTTTCCCTCTTTAGTGTGTGATTTGTAGATCTAGGTTCAAGACATATTGAAGAGCAAGTTTGGAGAAAGTTGTCAAGTGTTCAAAGTTGTCAAAGTTGTCACCTTGCATTGAAGATCATTAAAGAAAATCTACATGTTGCAAATTGAAGATTCAAATTAGAAAATTAGGTGGAGAGGATAGAGCAGACATTGAAGAGAAAAATCAAACTTTGAATTTCTAGAAAACTCTAACTAGACTGATGCACCACTTCTAGCGTATGAGTCCCAATAAAGGAAAGTTTGTAGTTTTCAGAAGTTTTAGTCACCTCTCTGCTAGATTTCAGTTCTTTCCTAGAAACCCTAATTTGTGACTAAATTGCCCAAATTGGTGTATGAGTCCTACTAGGCTTTAATTTTAGTGTTTTCAGCATTTCAAACCTTAATCCAATCTTCTTCAAGTTTCTAGGTGCACTTTACTTTCATCTCTTAGCTTTTTGTTTTGATTTACATGTTTTTTCTAGGTCATTTAGTGAAGTATTGCATAATATTAGGTTTAAGCATTAGGTATTGCATTTCATTAGTCTTTCCAAGCCCTAACTTGGTGGTGAACCCCTCTTTAGTTTATAATCAGACCCTAGGATAACCCTATTGCAAGATCTCTTTCTTCTCTGCTTACTTTAGATTGAGATCTCTAGGACTTTCCTTGAATGAGAGATTGTGAAGATTGTTATTCTATCTCCCAAGCATATAAGCAACAAAATTCAACCTTTCATTTTGGTGAACTTGATGTGAACATCATAATTCTAATTTGGAATGCATCATCCTAGATCTTGCTTGCATTAACTTTGCATTAGGGTTTGTACTAGTTAATTGGAATTCTAGGGTTTCTAAATATTTCATTAGTGAAAGTGCATATAGGTTGCATTTTTGCATCTTACATCATTGAAAATCATCTAAAATATACATTTGCAATTAGGTTATAGATCATACAAACTAAAAACCATAAAAATCACTTGAATTTTTTTGAAATTTGTGAAAAAAAACCTCACTAGGACTTATACGCCCCTCTGGACGATTTAGTCCCAGTGTAGATTTTAAACTACATTTTACAGAATTCAAAACTCTATTTCTATGCTTATGTTTGCTATTGATAACTTTTTGTTTTAGTTTACAGAGTTTTTGTTACATTCATTTCATTATACTTAGCTTAAAATGCATTTACATTCATCTTGCATTTAGTATCCCTTGCATGAGCATTTCTATTTGGTGTCCTATTGCTGATACTATAGTGAGACAAAGTTTGAGACTCATTTCATCCTGCAAAAACACAATCATTGTTGATCTTGGGTTGTCTAGCTCTTTCACTCCTAGTATTGACACTAGTTCACTAGGTATGGACCATACCCTTACAATTCTTTTCCTTCAAGTAGTGTGATGCATGTTGAAACATTAGTTGCTAGTATTCCATAAGAAAACATAATTCAAATCCATGAAGATTTGGAAAACCTACAAAATCAAATAAGTACTGAGAACATTTCAAGCAATACTATCCCTACTATAGATAATATTCATCACATGCTTGAAAGTGAAGGTGGGCTTGACCTTGTGCATAACATAGATCAAATCTTTGGAAAACACTTTACCTCAAACACTAGTTGTCCTTTACCTACAAACAATGTCACAAGCCAAGGAGAAATTCAAATTCCTCCCCTTACAACAGTAGCCTCTATTTCTACCTATACCAACCTTCAAGTTACAACAATAATGCAACCGACTTGTAATATGACCCCTTACGTATTTCTGCTAGCATCCCTAGTACCTTTGTGGCACCACATGTCATATCTCAGGTACCACTTTACCACCTATAAGAATTCCATTCACTTGTCCCTCAAACACATACACACCTCCACCATATTCACCTCCATCTCACAATACAAGCAATGACCCTCTCATAAACGAACTTTTCCAAACCATTTCATCCCTTCAAAAAAAAGTATCCACTATCAACCAAAATCAAAATAGCCCACCCACATTACTCCCTTATCCTTGGAGATATTGCAAACACCGATGCTAGAAGGTATAGAGGTGCCTAGATTCAAGAAAATATGGAGGGAAGGAGATCCTTCTAACCATGTTTCCACTTACACGACTTTATGCAGTGAATTTTTCCTTGATGAAAAACTCTTTGCTAAAATTTTCCCTAGATCCTTGAAGGATACTTCCTTAGAATGGTTTTCTCCATAACTGAACAACTCAATTTGTTCATTCAATGAACCTGTTGAAGCATTTATAAACCATTTCCAAGTGCATATGACTCTTAGGATGACCTTGGCCGATTTGATGAGATGTAAGCAAAAAGAAGAAAAGATTATTGAATTTATTTCATACTATCAATTGCTTTATTCCCAAATAGATGTAAACATTCGCAATCCTCACCTTCAAAAGATGTTCATAGAGAATTTGTAAAGTAAGATACAAGATAAGTTTACCATGACGAAATTACCCTCCATGCACTTATGTACTATCCTCCATGATTATGAAAATTTGAGTAGTAGTCGTGATGCAAAACCCACCTCTAGCCGAACTAAGACTTGTCTAAGTCCACAAACCAAAAAAAATACTAGCCTTTCAAAAACCAGAATAAAGGTTTCCTCCAACTAAATCCACCTCAACAAACAACTCAACATGTCAATACCCAAGTAGTCTCCAGAAAAGCAACAATACCCTTTAACTATGGGGACCTAAAAAGACAATTCACTCCCCTACCTGATACCCTTCATAACACAATGTCACAACTTTTAGAATAAAAAATGATCACCATGCCTCTTGTTAAAACACCCGATCCTAATAAATCTCTTCCTCTAAACTTTAGATCAAATGCTTATTGCCATTATCACCGACAAAATGGACATGATATAGAACATTGTAAGCATCTTAAACATATTGTGCAAAACCTCATTGATTTTGGTTGACTTTCCATTGAAGGTGTTAATGATCAAGGAAATAAGTATGTTGCCTCTCCTAACCAAAACTTGCAAATCTTTACCAACCCCATGCTCAAACATAATGTTTCATTTGTCAAAGCTAGTGAAACTACAAAGAGTGATGTGATGAATGTTGACACAAATGATGAGAACATATATACAATTCAACAAATTCCAATGGATACTGATCAACGAGAACAAAATCCTATTGATTGTTTGGTTGCATTGGTCGAAACTCAACAACATAAGGGATGAACTAAAAAGCCTCTTGACATTGGTTTCTCCTCTAAAGATATACTAAAACATGCACCTGATGGTCCTCTTTACATAGCTAGCCAAATCTATGATAAACCCACTAATGGGATATTAATAGATCCTATCTATGGAGAGAATATGATCACTAAGGAATTCTTACTTCTGCATGAGCTTTATCAAGAAATATATGATAAACCAAAAGAATCGATCAAGATGCATAATGGTTTTGCTTTCCCTATGATGGGATCGATTACCCCTCCTTTACAAATAGGACCAAAAATGCTAGATGTCTCATTCTCCATCATATTGATGTCAGATCAATTTTGTGTGAAGCTAGGCTATTCGTGGCTTCACTCCATGAATGTCATCACGTTAGTTGTACATAAATACTTAAATAAATTTTTCCTTTGACAATGAAACTTGCACTGTGCATCATAGTGGTTTTAACCATTTGTCTTCCCATGGAAACTTTTCCTTAAACTTCTTTTGGCCCAAGCCTATGGAACCTATTAAACCTCGTGAAGACTTCTTTTTCAAATCTTACCAAAATTTCAAGGAAAAATGCATAGAAAAATTATCCCTCCAAAACATGCCTCTGCCCATGATCGAGCCTACAATCCTTGATGAAACCATGATTGAACAAAAAGACATTCAAAACAACCAAGATCAATCTAAGATAGAACCTTTTCCTATTTCCTACAAAAGACTAAGAGATAACAAAAACAATCCCATCACACCTCCTAAAATAAAATAGGTTTACAAGGTTAAAGATAAAGTGGTCAAACAGTGTTCCATGGTTCCTTCCATTCCTCCCTTTAGGAAAGAAAAGAAACCTATGGTTGTGAAACAACAATTTTGTTAGTTTTATGTGCTTCTCTTGCACTCTTAGGATCTTTCATCTAAAAGGAGAGAGATAAAACCCAAAAATTGTGATGGTTCACTCAAATAGAGGATTGTATGATGTAATTAAGACTAAATGAAATGATGTAGATGCATCTAAATGATGTAATTAACTTATTATTAATGTAGAACTAATGTAATATGCAATGTTTGAAAACACACTGAGGTATGCAAGAATGAACTAAAAAATGAACAAATGCAAAACAAAATTGAAAGAGGTTGATCAGAGTGCTCCTAAGTAATGGATGTTGAATCTGGAAGGATCTTAATGCTGGTAGAAATCAGTGTAAATCACCAGTGGGACTCATTCACCACTGATGGAAAATCAATCCTTCTACTGGTAAAATCTCCTGAAACAAGTTTCTGATTATTAGGAACTGGAATCTGACAAAATCACCTTTTTCAGCCTTAATGTGGGACTCATTCGCCACTGATGGTGAATTAGTCCTCCTCCAAGATTCTATGAAATCAAAGGTCAATTTTGTAGCTTCATATATGCACTTGTCTTCTTGTTAGGTTGACAGAGTCGAGAATCTATAGAAAACATACTATAGGTTGTCTCAAGCTTGAAATAGAGTTTAGTTGACTTGAAACACTTTGTTGACTTGTTGACCACCATTTAACTCCTAATTTCTTGATAAATCTACATTCAAAAGTCACCACCTTGTTGAAGAAATCTGAAGATATGTTAATGGCTACTCCAAAATGTTTGATGAATGCTTGATTAAATGATGCAAAGTGCTTGAATGCTAATTAATGTTGAATGAGTGAATGCAAATGAATTTGATGAATGGGAGATGTAAAATGAGGAGAAAAAAACTTATTTATACACACTTATACCCTAATAACCCAATAATACCTCATCACAGACCAACATAAGCTATTTTTAATAAAAACCTGAAAGAAAATTTGAATTATTTTGAATTTGGAGCCAAGAGGGACTCATTCGCCACCCATGCCAAATGGGTCCCACCTTTGTCTTGTAAGTGGGTGTTGGTAATTAAGTCACATTTAATGTTATTTGTTGGGTTTACATCAAAAATGCACTTAATTAAGTCTTATGAGTACATAAAGGGGTCAAATAAAGCATAAGAAAGGTGTAAATAGTTAAATTAAGCCTAGCCTGTAAGCATGAAATATTGTTACAAGACTTTACAACACTTTAGAATAGGAATTTACAAGTAATGGAAAGGTGATTTTTAGGTGAATCATAATGAAAATCATCTAGAAAAGTGTAGAAATGTGTTCCAACACTTCACAACACCTTCACAACACGTCATAATTTGAATATTTAGGACCTAATGTGAATGCTTAAGTTACATTGCAATATCAAATCAAAGAAAAACAAGTCAAACATCACAAGAGAAAGACCTAAAAGACCATGAAAATTTCAATGATCCATTTTTCTATGGTACAGGTTGATCATCCTACTCCTACACAAACACAACTTAACAAAAAAACTAAAAGAAATAGAGGTGCTAGAGAATGTAGACATAGAAATCATGCCCTTGCTCAAAATTTAAATGAAGAAATAAACAAAGAAAATCAAGATCCAAAATTAACCTAAGCAATGTAAGATGAGTCTCCCCCTTCACCAAAAAAAAAAGATATTATACTGCAACATGAGCCAAACCCTTCTTTGTACATGTTATCATTCAAACTTCTATTGTGATTAACTTGGGTGATGATGATGAGATTGCAAATATTGATGAACAAGTGCATGATGAATTGAAAACATTGTTTTCATCTTCTATGAGCTTAAATGATAATTGGACCCCAAGAAGAGTGTTGAACCTAGTGATGGGCCTAGTTCAACACTTGCTATTGTCCTTTTGGCTAGTTTTCCACCTTTTGTATACGATGAACATGATTGGGAAGCAAACGACCTGCTAATAAGTTGACTTGCATGTGCCTTACTAGTCTTTTGCATTATTTATTTTTTGTATGTTTTTATTTTTATGTGATTGCATGTGTGTACTGTGATCCCTCATGATGTTTTGTTTGATTTATCTCTCTCTTTGTTACATGCCTCTATTTGTACCTTCACTCTTCTCTATGTCATAAATATTTATCTTTTTCATTTCTCTTGTGATTTCTTTTTGGGGATGATGCAAGGTGTCGAGATATTCATGTCTCTTCCATGTTGACCTGAAAGGTTTTTATTTGTTTTCACTCTCTTTGTGTCATTCTTCTAGTTCTATGAGTATTTGGGGAATGATGACATTTTTGTGTTCTCTAAAAACATTGTAGCAAGAAAATACTGACCCCAAATCCATAGATCCCTTATGTGTGTTTGGAGTTTCATTTTGTGGGCAACCCCCTATTATTTTCATGACATAGATTCAAATTTGAAAAAATATGACTTGGCATGGGGCTTTCCAAATAAGCTCTCATGTCCTCTTTATTGTTAGAATTTATCATTTTCTACTTTAAAGTAATTGCTCACAACATGGTGTTTAGAAATTTCTTTAAAGTGGGGGCATACATGAACACGTTATTCTTTTTAATTTTCATGTTTCATGGTGTAGTCTTCTTGCTTCATGCGATGTGTCTTTCATTTTGTGGATGACATTGGGTGTTATGTCCTTCAAGAGAATGATCTCTCTATGTATATTACATTCCTCGTAGTGGCTTGATGCGACACATTGCATCCCCTAAGGTGTGAATCTTCTATTCTTTGATTGTTCCTCTCTTGGAGACATTAGGTACACTGTTCCCTAAGTCAAAGAACTTACATGAACTAATCAAGACTCCTTTGAACATTCTTTACATTATTTTTGCATTTACAAATTCGGTTATATGCCCACCTTGCATAACACATCTTGCATTCATGTGGAGCCATCTTGTTTTTTCATGAGTTCCAAGCATACGAAGCTTTGCTTTCCTCATGAAGCTCGAAGTTCATTGTTGCGTGGAACCTTATCAAAGTTATTAGGAGGTATAACTTTGGTATGGTTGGAAAAGAAGCCCATTTGAGGCTTGAATTTCCCATACCCACTCGTGTGTGTGTGAGAGTGCATACCAGTCATGTGTGTATGTATGTGTCTCACCTTTTGGATTACTCACCTAGCAAACAACCTAAAATTAAATGTATCCTCAAAGTGAAAAATGGTCAAAGCTTGATCCATCCCACCTCTTTTTTTTTGTTTTTCTTTTCTTGTTGTCTTTGGCAGTGTATGCTTGTGCCTTGATTCAATGCTCTTTATATCATTTTCATGTGTGTTATTTTGTGCCTATGTTGGTTTGTCATGGGATCTTGATCCTAGGGGCTTGATCACCCCTCTTGATTGTTTTCATCCTATCTTACAAGAATTGGTGCACTTGGACCCCTTTTGATGCAAATTCATCTACTTTAGTGTGAGTTTGAAGCAAGTTCCTCCTCTCACTAAAGTGGGGGATAAATGTAGTGTTGAAAAATATCGTCCATGACATTTTCACACTTGTTTGGGCCCTCCTTATAAAATTGAGCTTAATGATGCCATGACTTAGTGTTGCAATGTATTTAACACACTCACATTAGGTCTTGGGCCATTGTAAACTAAATAAACATAATCATACCTTATTTAGGGTGTTGTAAAGTGTTGAAACACATTTTCACACTTTTCTAGGGTTTTATTAAATAATTGGGCTTCTTCATGCTTTAATTGGCCATTTTTTGCACCCACAAGCCTCATTTAGTGCATCTTTTTGAGGATAATCATGACATAAATCAACATCCAATTATAACTCAAGTGTTTTTAGGTTGTTTGGCCTAGATTTAGTGATCTGAGATTCATATGCCACCTTGGGTGTATGAGTCCCACCTAGGGTTTTGGTCCCCGATCTTGATTTCACCTCATTCTTAAGCATTTTTGAAAATATGTCCCATAATTCATGCCTAATGGGACTCATATGCCACTTCTGGCATATGAGTCTCGTGTGGCCAAAAATTAAATCTAATTCAAATTCTTGATGGGATTTTATTCTCCTACATGTAATGTCAGCATATAGTGTTATAATTTCAAGAAATTTGGCATCAACAAGTATAAATACAAGGTTATTTCATTCATTTTTCTCCTAACAAACAATAAAGTAACCTAGAAAGTTGAATGAGCTTCCTTATAGCAAATTTGAGTTCACAAGAGCATTCAATTGTTCAAAAGAGCATTCAAGAGAATTCAAGGGCTAATTATCAAGTGTTTTAAAGCATTCTTCAAGTATCAAGCATCGTGTCAAAGTCATCATCCATCATGCTTATTTTTTAGATAACATTTGTGATGTAGGGTTTTATGATTTGAGCTAGCACTCAATTCAAGATCTATCATATCCAAGCAAGTGTAGAGATCTACATCCATTGGAGCTATTTCATGCATGTTTGTAGCACTTTATTGCTAGGGTTTGGTGAGTTGCAACATTAGGTTTTTTCCATTCATCATTCCTTCATCTTATTTCATTTCATTTCAATGTTTGATTACCAAAATGGGGTTTGACCAAGGAGAACCCCTTTCTAATAACAAAACAACATTTTCCCCCCTCTTTAGTGTGTGATTTTCATATCTAGGTTGAATACATATTGAAGAGAAAGTTTGGAGAAAGTTTCAAGTGTTCAAAGTTGTCAAATTTTTCACCTTCCATTGAAGATCATTGGAGAACATCTACAGGTTGCAAATTGAAGATTCAAATCCGAAAAATCTGGTGGAAAGGATAGAGAAGACATTGAAGAGCTGAATCAGACCTTGAATTTCTAGAAAACTCTAACTGGGCTAATACACCACTTATAGCGTATGAGTCCTAGTATAGGAAATTTTGTAGATTTTAGAAGTTCTAGACACCTCTCTGCCAGATTTTAGTTCATGCCCAAAAACCCTAATCTAGGACTAAATCACCCAAACTAGCGTATGAGTCCTAGAATGCTTTAATTTTAGTTTTTTCAACATTTCAAGCCTTCATCTAGTCTTCTTCAAGTGTCCAGGTGCACACCTTTCATCTCTCAATTTTATGTTTTGATTTACATGCTTTTCTAGGTCATTTAGTGAAGTATTGCATCATATTAGGTTTAAGCATTAGGTCTTGCATTTCATTAGTCTTTCCAAGCCCTAGCTTGGTGTTGAACCCCTCTTTAGTTTATAATCAAACCCTCAGATAACCCTATTGCAAGATCTATTTCTCCTTTTCTTACTTTAGATTGAGATCTCTAGGAATTTCCTTGAGTGAGAGAGTGTGAAGATTGTTATTCTATCTCCCAAGGATAGAAGCAAAAAAATTCAACCTTTCACTAGTTAAATTTATTCTAATCTGGAATAGGTTAAGGTCTTGTTCTAGAGATTTTATGAAAGGATTTTTAAAAAAGAACCCCATTGGTAAGATAATCAATTTTGGAAGATATTATCAAATATCATGTATTTTCAAGAAGGTTGATAATAAATATATCTTATTTTTATATTGAGACCCTTTTATGGAAGAATTAAAACATACTAATTTTTGGTGTAGGAGCATCCATGGTGTAGGAGCACCCATGAGATTTTGGTTTTATCATTGTTTTGGTTTTGTCTCTCTTATGTAGAAGGTCCTTTTGGATCATATTTATATTTGTAAGGGCATAGATGAGGTCTTAGGAGGATAGGTTTGGTCAAGTTGTCAAAAATGTAAAAGTTGCTATAGGTTCTAAAAGTTGTCAATATTGTCTAAAATGTTGCAAATTGTTGAATTTGAAGTCACATGGTGTAAATGAATGAATTAGAACGGTTGTAGTTTTAAAATAAGTTGTAAATGGTTGGTACATGTTTAAATATCCTTGGGGAGGTCTAAACCAAGGTTGGTGGTTACAATTTTGAAGTTTAAGCAATAAAATTCATTTATTTTCTACAAATCTAAACGTTGCAACGTTGTTCTTTGATGTGGTACAGTACTGTAAAAATTTTAATGATCTTAAAATTATTATGTGTGATACATGATTGAGGTAGATTTCATTTTAAATTGGTTTGATTCATATTCGTTAATTTTTATGTATGTTATGATCAAATTGGTGATTGCCACTTCCAGTTTTTTTATGTAACTAGCCTGTTGCAACATGTCGTACAAATTTAATATTTCATATCTTGATTTCAGACCAATTGGGAATGAAATACATGCAAATATACTTTCTAATTCACTTGGTCTCATTTTTTTTTTTTGAGTTTGGAGAGAGATGTTGCAATTTTGGTAAAAACAGTTCAAAATTGTCATAAACCCTAGGTAGGGTAACTAGTGAGTTTCAAAATATGATTTCTCATGGTTTCCATGATGGAGAATTCTATTTTTTTGTGTCTGATTCTACAATTTTGTATATTACCATGCTTCAAAGTTGTAGGGTTCCATATTGAGGTTTGCACATGTTTTGATGATGCCCTAGGTTTGATTTTTCATGTTTTAGGATTAATTGGTAGAAGGACAGTCCATTTTTTAAGGATTCCATACAAGGTAACCTACCATGATTTTGATATATGTTGTACAAAGCCCAAATGGGTATCTATATATTTATTTACATTTTGGAGATCATGTCAGTACTAAAATTTACGGCCAAAAAACTCAATTTGTTGCCCCATGTTTAAGGCCTAAAGAAGTAGAATAGTCAAAATTTTACCCTAGAGTTCCAAAACAACCCCTTCCAAATTTTGGATATGTTGACAAAAGTAAAAAAGGGTATTCAAAAATTCTTTTACAGTTTTCCTATGAGGTCTACACAGGAAGTTGTAATTGAAAAACCAGTTAGGAAGGACTATTAGGAGATTAAGGGCTTGTGAGAAAAAACCCACCATAGAATGTTTGAAACCTTAAAATATTGTTTGTTTGAGGTTGTTTAGAAGTTATCCACCCTGATTTGCATCAAATTGGTATCAGAGCCTAAAGATCTGGGTAAAGAAGTTTTTGGAGTTTGCATGTTGTCTTTTTGTAGGTTGAAGGAAGAACTTGGATGCCAAAATAATAGGTAGTGAAGAAAGGAGGAAACTTGGGTAAGGTATCAAAAATAGAAGAAGAAGCAAGATGAAAGATAATTTATTGAGAAATAAATATAGTCTGTGAAGAATTGCAGAGTAAAAGGACACCAAACAAGAAACAAGGGAAAGAAAAAGAGAAAAGTGAGATAAGAAGAAAAATGAGAATGAAGAACAAATGAATTTTCAATAAGAGATAATAGATTTGAGGAAAGCCTTAGAGAAAATAAAATAAATTCAATAAGAAATGGAAAAAAAAATGAAACTTGAGATGCAACAGTTGCATGAGAGAGCAAAATAAGAAAGTGGTTTCCATTTACCAATAAAGAAGAAGGTTACATGGCCTATCAAGAAGATCACTCAGAAGAGAAGAAGGAAAGAGAGGTCAATATAAAAGAAGAAATACATTTGTGAGTCTTTGTTGATGAAGGAAGAGAAAAATCCAATAAAAGAGGAAGAGGTAGGTAATGTAATGGTAAGCAAACCTAGGACTGTTTTGACTTCAACAAGCATTGAAGAGTTGTCTTAGGAAGTTTATGAAGTATTGAAGGATCATGTAGACATAGTGGTTGATAAATTTTCTAACTTTTTGCTTCCAAGGAAAGATGTTGGTCACTATTTAGCTTTTGTTCTAGGGGCTAGTATCTCATATACATTAACCTATGACAAACAAAATGAAGAATGTGATGTGTCTAAAGAAGGAGATGGTTCCAATAAATATGATGCACTTGTTTGGAAGGTTGTAAATTGAAGAAATTTGGATGCTATAGGCAAGAGGATTGTTGGGAAAGAGATTGTAGAGTTGAGCAAACAATGTTTGAAGGGAAAAGAAGGTATGGAGCAACATAATGACCAAACTGAGTTGTAGATGGAAGATGGATGATTAGACACACATCTACTACAAGTGGAGCAGCAAAAGAGAGTTGTAGATGTTAGTGACTATAATGTTGAAGGTACCAAGGTTAGTTGTAAATCATTTCTTTTAGAAGAGGGCAGTAACACTGAACAAGAATCCATACTTGTTGACATGATGGTTAAAGACCAAGGGAGCAACCAAAGTACTTTTGATGAGATTGCAAACTTGGGAGACAAGAAATATAAGTTGAAAATGAAACAATCCATTGAAGGAGAACAAGGTACCATTGAAGTGCATGAAAACCATCAGGGAAGAAAGGATAAGTTACAAGGTAGAAGTGCAAATGGAGGACAAGTTTATATTGACAAGTTCAAATATCTTTGTCAAATGTTCAAGAAACCTATAGTGAAGATGAAGAAAGAATGGAATTTCTCCAAAGAATAAAATGTGCAAGGATTTAAAGGCATTTGACAAGAGTTTTCAATCATGGTTCTCATGATTTCTACCTTCTATTCAAGCGGAGCTTGAATCTTTTCTTTGTCTAGGAGTATGGTGTAGGAGCACCCATGATATTTTGGTTTTTTCATTGTTTTGGTTTTGTGTCTCTCTTATGTAATTAGTTCCTTTTGGATAATATTGATGTTTTTAAGGGTCTAGATAAGGTCTTAGGAGGATAGGTGTGGTCAAGTTGTCAAAAATGTAAAAGTTGTTAATATTGTCTAAAATGTTGCAAATTGTGGAATTTGAAGAGTCATATGGTGTAAATGAGGGAATTAGAATGGTTATAGTTTTAAAATTAGTTTTAAATGGTTGGTACATGTTTAAATATCCTTGGGGGGATCGAAACCAAGGTTGGTGGTTACAATTTTGAAGTTTAAGCAATAAAATTCCTTTGTTTTCTGCAAATCTAAACATTGCAACACTATTCTTTGATATGGTACGGTATTGTATAGAATTTTTTATGGTTTTAACATGATTTGGCATGATAGAGGATTGAGTTAGGTTTCATTTTCAATTGGTTTTATTTATTTTTGTTTAATTTTATGTAAGTTATGATCAAATTAGTGATTGCCACTTTTAGATTTTTTCTATAACTACCTTGTTGGAGCATGTCGTACGAATTTGATATTCCATATATTGATCTCAAACCAATTGGGATTGAAAAAAATGTGAATCTTATTTCTAATTCACTTGTTCTCATAGATTTTTTTTGAGTTTGGAGAGAGATATTGCAATTTTGACAAAAAATAGTTCAAAACTGTCATAAACCCTAGGCATAGTAACTAGCGACTTTCAAAATATGATTTCTCATGGTTTCCACAGTGGAGAATTCTAAATTTTTGTGTGGGAGTATAAAATTTTGTATATTAGCATGCTCCAAATTTGTAGGGTTTGATATTGAGGTTTGCACGTATTTTGGTGATACCCTACGTTTGATTTTTTATGTTTTCGACTTAATTATCAAAAGGATAGTCCATTTTTTAAGGATTTTGTACAAAGCAACCTACCCTTATTTTGAGATATGTCGTATAAAGCTCAAATAGGTATCTAGAACTATCTTTAAATTTTGGAGATCATTTCGGCACTGAAAGTTACAACCAAGAAAGTTAATTTGCTTCCCCATATTTAAGGACTAAAGAAGTAGAACAGTCAAAATTTGACCATAGTGTTCCAAAACAACCCCATCCAAAATTTGGATACATTGATAAAGGCCAAAAAGGTATTAAAAAATTCTTTTATAGTTTGGGTATGAGGTCTACACAGGAAGTTGTGATTGAAAAACTAGTTAGGAAGGACTATTAGGAGATTAAGGGCTTGTGAACAAAAACCCACCATATAATGTCTGAAACCTTGAAAGATTGCTTGTTTGAGGTTGTGTAGAAGTTATCCACCCTGCTCCACATCAATTTTTCAACAACCCTTGATACAAATTTTGAGAATTGATGGGATTTTAGTGGAATTCTATCAAACCATGTGGCATCATATTATAGATGAATTTTATTTTTTATACTTGGAGGATTTGGACCAAGGTTCATACAGCCTAATATTAACAAAATTCTTATCAAAATATTTCTAAAATGGAAAATCATGACACTACCTTTGGATGGCGAGTCACTTTTCATAACACTTCCTGTAAAGTCATTGTTAAATATATAGCTACAAAAATCAAACCTATGGTGTAAGGAATTATTATATGAAAACAAATTAAGTTCCTTGGTAAGAAATTTATCTCTAATAACCCTATCCTTTCTTGGGAAACTATAGAATGGGATCAACAATCAGGGAAAAATTCATTGTTGGTTAAGTTGGATTTCAATAAAGCCTATGACAGGGGTGATCCCACAATAGTGGTTTACAATTTTTGGCCAAACTGGACACTGAAATAATTTTTTTAACTAAATCTTCACTTTCGGGCACCTATAGCAGCTAAACCGTGATGAATTTGAAGATGACGCAAACTAGAGTTTTGTGGAATTTTGTCTATAAATTCTAAATATTATTTTTTCAAAAATTTTGGAATCAGATTGCACTTCTTTTTCCATCTCCCTCGAAAACTAGTTTTTATCAAAAAACAACATTTTTATAAAGTGATGCTCACCACATAACGTATAACTTATTTTCCATGAAGGATAAAATTCTAATTCTTTTGAATTTAGATTTGTAACTTCGCTATCTAGTGCTTCTACTTGGTTAGATAGTTTTTTATTGAATATTTTTTCTTTAATCAAGTTTTGAAGTCAAACAAATTATAGTTCAAACATAGTGCGACCGTATATGTTCACATAACTTTTTTTCTATGTATCAATTGTTTTTTTGTTGGATCAAGGACTCCAATATCTAGTGCACTCATATTTTTCAAAAAAAAAATTAATATCTTCTATTTTTCCACATTTATAGAACAAAGAGCTTCATTTTCGGTGAAAAACCTATGTTTAATAAAACTAAAAAAAATAAATAGATAATAAAACCAAAACATATTAAAATTATATTTGTTGGATAGCTCATTCTAAGGACTACCTAATACCAGTTGGGTTTGTGAAGTCTCATCCATTTTCATCTTCAAATTGAGCTTCAAAGTGCAAAATTTTGGAAATTTTTGGTCCCTAGGGGGAGAAGGGGGGAAAAGAGTGGTTTAGTCGAGCTAGGGTTTGGTCGAACCTCAAAATAATGTTCAGTCGAACAAGGGTTCGGTCGAACCCAGGTTCGATTGAACCAGTTGAAAATAATATAAAATATTGGTTGGTGGGCTAGTTCGAGCGGACTCTTAACAAACTTCTGCTCAAACCCCCTTGCCATGAATACATTTTTTTTTGTTTCCATTTTTCTAATAGTTTTATTTTATAATATATAATATTAATTATATACTTTTTAATCTTTATAATATAAATTATTGCGCCGTAGAAAAAAAGACCCTTTGCTTGACATGGGATTAATTCATGATAAATTAACTTAACAAGGTCTTAATCTAGTGTTGTGAATTATTTTATGCATCCACACTAGGTCTTGGACCCTTGCAAATTAAATAAAATACTTTTAACGATGTCTTGTAAAGGTGTTGTAGAGTCTTCTAAAGGACTTTCACGCTTTTCTAGACCTAATGAACCTATTTATCCTTAATTCAACATTATAAAACATGTTTAATTACATCATCACATTAATTTAGAAGGCTTGTAAAGTAAATTTAACTTTAACCAAGTGTTGTAATGTGTCTTGCACGTTCACATTGGTTCTTGTGCCTTCCTAGGCTACATGGACCTCATTTTAGTGTTGTAAAGTGTATTTAATTACACTTTCACATTAATTTATGTGTCCCAAGCCCTATTTGACATTTACATCATCATTAATAGGCCTCCAATAACCCATATTTTGCATCCTGAGGCATAATTTCATCAAATAACTGGCATAGTCATCATATAAGCCTAATTTTCTTACTTCTCAACATTCAACTAGCAAAAATGACCCCTGTGGGACCCATTCGCCATTAGTGGTGAATTAGTTCCATCTAGGTGGGACCTGTTCACCATTAGTGGCGAATGAGTCCCATTTTGAGTCATTTTTGGGGTTTGACTAGGAAAAAATAGGTTTTAAAGTTTATTTTCACTACATGTCGGCCTGTAATGAGGTATTATCAGGTACTAAGGCTAAATTTTCTATAAATAAGTACTTTTACCTTCTTTTTTACATCTCATATATCATTCACACATCTCTCATCATTGTTTCATTATCTATCTTCTCATTCAAGTCAAGAAAGCTAGGGTTTCTTCATCTAGATTGCTCCCTAAGACATCAAGGGTTGAGTATTCATGTCTTGTTGAAGACATACAAGATCAAACATCATGGTAAGGTAATCAGTTCCATTATTGCATGCTTCATTCCATTATTTCATCATTTTGGTTTAATTACCTAAATGGGGTTTGACCAAGGCAAACCCCCATGCCCTAACATTCAACATTTTCTTCTTGTCTTCTTGTGTATTTGCAGATTTATGTCCTTTGGAAGCTTGGAAATCATTGTAAATCAAGTTACAAAGTTTTTAAAGTCCTCTCTTCATTATTCAAGCCAAAATATCAACAAAAACTCATTTTTAGACCTGAATACGACAGTTTCAAAAGCAGACACGTATAGGAAGCAGAAGTGCAGATCAGGAGCTTCAGAATCCACCTTTGAAAATCCAAAAATTCAAAAGTGGAATCATTTAGGATGGGTGGTGAATGAGTCCCACACCAAGGTTAGTTTTTGGATTTTTAGATTTTTGGATACCCATTTGTCTAAAACGGGCTCTGGTTTAGTTTTACAAAACTGGGATTAATTCACCCAAAATGGCGAATGAGTCCCACCAAACCTAAACTTTAGCATCCACATCATTTCAGAAGCAATTTATAGTCTCCATCCACATTCCAGGTGCACACTTTTAGTTTGGTTCATTTATGTTAAGTTTTGCATTCATTCCTAGTTCTTTGTTGCATTACACAATATGTTTTCAAATACCATTTGTTTCTTAGATTTTTCATTCATAATCAATCAATTAGTTCATACAACTACATTTAGATCATTCCATTTAGTCCTAATTACATCACACATAACATAATTTGAATGAACAGTTAGCATTTTTGGATCTAATCTTTCTCCTTTTAGGTGAAAAACCCTATAAGAGTTGGAGAGTCTATTAGTGCCAAAAATCTATGTTTCATTTTGGTGAACCTAACTTTTTGAATATCTTATTTTCTGATTTTGTGTCCATTTTCATCTTAGTCCTATCTTTCATTTGAAGTTTCATTGTTAATTTGCATCTAGGGTTTCAAATCTTTGCATTAAGAAAAAGTGCATTTTGTTTGCATTTTTGCATACAATTTCCTTAAAAATATTTGAAATTATGCATCTCCATCTTAGATCTGCACCTTACAAACTCACACACATCACAAACCATTCATAATTTCTAAAAATTTGGCAAAACACCCCTACTAGGACTCATTCGCCATCTGTGGCGAATCAGTCCCTATACAGATTTTTCACTGACTGAAACAACATCCGAAATCTCATTTTTATGGTTCCTAAGGCTCCTAGTATCATATAGTATAAGTCTGGAAGGGTTTTGGAGCATTTCTTTTATGTATTTATCTCAAAAACATCAATTTAACATAGTCATTTTTCCAATCACTTCAATTCCAAGCATCATTAGATCTGAAAATGCTTTCATTTCTAAAATTTTGCATAACATTGCTCAAAGAACTTTTCACTTTTTCATATACAATGTTTCTATTCATAAGAATTTGCATAATTTTTTTAAAAGTGCTTTTCATTCTTGCATGTACATTTTTTTCTTTCTCCAAATCTTGCATATATTGGATAAGAATGTTTTGTATCTTTGCATATACATTGTTTATATTGTCGAAACATTGCATGTCATGGTTACATTTTCTTTTCATTCTTGTTCAAACAATTCTTACCTTGCATATGTAAACATGTTAAGAAAAAATTTCTATCCCCTCCCTATGAGAGTGTTTTAGTGAAAGAGAATACAACTTTGGCCATTCCTCATGATCATATTTGTTCTTCTCCTAATATCTCTCCTATTGGCAAAGAAGATATTTTGGTGATAGAAGAACCAATCAATGAGTGTTGAGAATCTAAGTTGTTTCTCTCCTTTTACCTCTCTTAGTGGAGAAGATATTGATCAATATGACAACTTAAACATAAATAATCATGATAATAACATTTTACCTTCTCCTAGTGTCTCTTATGGTTATGAAGTAGATACTTTGTTTGTGGAAGATTATGAATGTTTTAGTTGTCCTCCTTCTCCTAGGGAAACCCTTATGAAGAAAAACAATTTACCCATTGAACATTCCCCTACTGGCAATGAAGTTCTTTTAGAAGAACCAAACCTTGAATGTCAACAACATTTGGCTTGTAGTTCTTGTAACAACTCTTCTCCTAGGGAGAATATCATAATGCACAACAATCTGACCATGGGCACACATCCTTCAACCATTAACCCTTCCCTACAAGATGATATTCATGTGGAATTAGCATCCCCTTCACCAACATCTCATGCCACTCAAGACAACATTTTTGAGGTTATGACAACACAAGTGGGATCTCCTTTAATTAGTGAGCTTCCTCATTCACCTTCCATTAGTGAAAAACACAAACAATTTAGAGTTGTCTTCAAATCCATGATGCAATCTAGTCATAATAATGTTTTGCCGTCACTAAGTTGTAACTTAATGACTCAAACATCTATAGGACCACATGACACTTCTACACCATTACCTTTTTCTCAAAAAGCGCCTAGTGTTGAAGACCTTAAAAAGACTCCTGCTAATATATCGGTATGGGAGATCATTCAACTTTCACCAATATTCAAACTTCTCTTCCATGAAATGTTGTAAATATAGAAGGAAGAGATACAATCTTACATAAAGCCAACTCCTGTAACATCCTCTTCTCATCCCATGCAAGCCACCCAGTCAGAAATCACATTCCCTAAACATGAATTACCCTCACTTTCCATTCAAAATAAAAATGATCCCTTGATGATAAAGGTGACCATTAATGAAACTCTAGTTAGGCACACTCTCATCAACAATGGATCAAAAATTAATGTTTGTAGCATGGACCTCCTACACAAACTTGGCATGGACAAAAAGCTCATTCAACTTAATAATGTTCATATTCGTGGCTTTGACAATGTTGATAGGAAACCACTTGGGATGATCACATTACCTATTGAGGTTGGACCTATCCTATTGCCTACCTCTATTCATATCATGCAAGAACCACTTCCATACAATCTTATCCTAGGTAGACCATGGATTCATTCTATGAAATGAGTCCCCTCTACCCTTCACCATGTTGGCCTTGCCATTGCACCAAAAGGTTGACCTATCAATGCCTGATACAAGTGTCAGTTAGGATCCATAAGAGGCAGTTAGACCATGTCACAAACCCAAGCATTGTGCTACAAGGAAGACCAAGGGACACACCATGTTGCAACAATCCCCCCCAGTACAAGCAAGGGGTTTGAACCCATGACCAACTTTGATACCAATTTTTGGCCTTGTCGTTGCACTAAAAGGTTGACATGCCAATGCCCGATACAAGTGTCAGTTAAGATCCATAGGATGCAGTTAGACCATGTCACAAAGCCAAGCACTGTGCTGCATGGAAGACCAAGGGACAGACCATCTTGCAACACATCATGTCATGAAGTTTGAATACAACAACAAGATATACATGATTGATGTAGATGAACGAAGCTATGTGCCCACAAATCACAATGCTTCCGATTCCCCTAATCCTTCCATTCCCAAATAAGAACTCAAACCTATACAAGTTGGTCCTAACTCCTCATCTAGAACAAAAATATTTTGTGATAATGGGGGGTCATTAGATTCTACACCTCCTTTCCATACCATTCCCAAAATATCACCCTCATGGTCTAAAGAGTCACATTAAAACAATTCCTTTTCATACACAACTTCTAGTAGTCATTGGAGTTTCACACCTACCTTTAAGGGAGGGTGTGCAATATCCCAATCTCAACCCAAACAAAATTGTGTTCCATTCCAAGCTCACCTTTGTCCTACACCCAGTGGGGGCAAGGGGTTTGATAGCCTTATCCTCGTATGTCACTTGTCGTTGTCTCTTTTGACCTATTCGTTAACCTTTCATGAATATATATGAGCAAGCTTGGGATGTGGATGTCTTAAGATTGACTTGCATGTTACATACCACCCTTTCTTCATGACATAGCTTATCAGAAACATATGACTTGTCATAAGGATTTTCGACTAAGCTCTCATGTCTTCTTCTCTCTTCTTCTACTTTAAAGCAATTTCTCATAGTATGGGTGCTTGCAACTAATTTAAATTAGGGGGCATACATTACCATTAATTCATTAGCATTCTTCGTTCCTAGTGTAGCCTTGTCATTTATATAATGTATTTGTCACTTTGTGGATGACATTGGGTGTGATGTTTCTCAGCATATTGCATTTGTCTTGGTGGCCTGATGTGATGCATTTCATCCCCTAAATTGTGAATATACTATTATTTGATTGGTCCTCTCTTGGAGACATTATGCACAATGTTTCCTAAGTGATTGACCTTACATGAACTTAAAAAGACTCCTTTGAATATCGTTTACATTTTACATTTTTACATTTTTTCATTTTTTATGGCCACCTTGCATAACTCAACTTGCATGCATGTGGTGCCATCTTGTTTGTTCATGGGTTCTAATCATACAAATATTTCTTGTCTCAAGGTATGTGCATGATCATCATGGAAAAAATAGGCCCTTAAGTGGCAAAAAATTTAGAAAAATTAGAGTTAGGAAACTTGGCATAAAAAATTGAATAAGTTATCTATATTATTTCAAAAATATATAAGAATAGAATCTGTAGCAAATTGAATGTAGTTTCTAAACTGTTAGTTTTATGATAATATTTAATGCACAAAAAAATTATTTAAAATAAGACACAATAGCAAACCAAATACCCTAGGAAAACCCTCCTCTTGAGGGAGAAAAACCCAGCAACAAATATATCTCTTATATATATGAGCAATGGCAACAAGTCTCTTTACAATGAGGCCACACACAGGGCCGATAATCAACACTAGCAATGATGTAACACAAAGTAATAGTCTTCTCTTCAATCTGCACTTGAATAGACTCACAATCTACCTTAGAATAATTCACACTAGATAGAATAATCTGCACTTGATATAATTTGCACTTGAGAAGGAGATCAAACTTGCTTGATACCCAAATGAGAGAAAGTTACCTTCTATATATACATTTTGCTTAGAGGGGTCACACCTTTTCAAGGACAAGGTCAGCCACCATAAAAATAATTATAAATAATAAATAATAATTACAAAGGAGGTCAGCCATCTTAGAGATATGTTGCCATTAAATAATCACAAATAAATAAGGAAGTATGAAGCTCGAAGCTGCAATAACATCAACACTCCCTCTTAGCTAGGGAGGAATACTTCCTACTGCATAAGACACATCAACTCATTGTGATGCCAACCAAAATGGCTACAACCATATGTGGAAAATAAATGATATCACCTCATCGTGATATTAGATATCACCTCATCATGATATCAACCATAATGGCTACAACCATGTATGGTATGTACAAGTGTTCATCACTTGCATGATGTTGTCATCTCAACATGACTTTCAACATAGCTCTCCCAGAGGGTGAAAAAAAAAGTACAAGAGGAGTCATCATGGACTCTCTCACGTGATGTTGTCATAGAGTCACACACATGATATCCACCATGGCTCTCCCAGCAGGTGGAATCAAGGGATTTCACCTCAAACTTCTCTTATAGAGAAGAACTCATTAATCAAGGGATTTCACCTCGAACTTCTCTCACTGAGAAGAACTCATTAATCAAGGGATTTCACCTTGAACTTCTCTCATACAGAAGAACTCATTAATCAATGGATTTCACCTTGAACTTCTCTCACTGAGAAGAACTCATTAATCAAGGGATTTCATCTCGAACTTTTCTCACAGAGAAGAACTCATTAATCAAGGGATTTCACCTCAAACTTATCTCACATAGAAGAAATCATTAATTAAGGGATTTCACCTCAAACTTCTCTTACAAAGAAGAACTCATTAAAAAGGATCACTGATACTGAGACTCCTTCTTAGTTAAGGCTGTATTCTCCACCATACTAAGCTTATCTCAAAAGTACACAAACTTTATCTTAGAGAGAGGCTTGGTGAGAATTTTTGTTGTCTGCTTATCAGTGCTAATATACCTCAACTGAAATGCTTTCCTCAATAACATGTTTAGTTCTGTCATGAAACATTGTATTGAAAGAAGGCTCTAGATAGCTTAATTAACATAATGGATGATAGTCAGCTCCAACGATTGTCCAACCAATCCTACAAGGAGCTTCTGAAGCCATGCTGCTTCTCAAACCTCCACACATGATGCAATGCACATGACCTCTACGGTACTCAGTGCCACTGAAGACTGCTTTCTACTACATCAGGAGATCATCATAGATTGCAAACTAAAGCAATATTCAGAGGTGCTCTTCTAATTAGTGACACACCTTGGCCAATCAGAATTAGTATAGCCATGCAACTCTAGATCCACACCTGTAGAATATCTCAACCCATATCCAACTGTGCCACACAAGTATCTCAGGATATGCTTCACTGCAACTAGAAGTATTTTCCTTGGTTCACACATGAACTTGACAAAATGCACTTACTGCAATCTGGTCTAGTATAGATACATCAACGATCCAATCAACTGACTGTACATAGTAGGATCCACTACATCTAAACTATTTTTAGCTTCCTTAAGCTTCTAAAAACTGGTTTCCATAAATCAACATAAAGAACCAAGATCAACTAGATTACCATCTTCTTCAAGTTCAGTAGGCTCCCTCTAAATCTTCAAGCACTTGCATCAACCTTCTAACCTCTTCGTCCAAGATTTCCTACAACACTTTCCTCAGTGCACATCTCTAGTATAGTAGAGAGTTCAGGGTAGACCTCCTCAACCTCATAGTAGATTACTCAATTTTGAATAGGTTTGCAGAGCTACCAATATCAAATCTAGATGACTATCTTGTGCAATTCTGATCTTAGCAGCTGAAGAGGCCTTTCAAGGATTTAACACTTGGCCTTGCAACATTGCAACCTTCAGTTCTTCTCAGTGAGTCATAGAACTCCCTCTTGATCCCTACTTCAAAGATTGCAAAGAAGACTTCTAGAAGTGAACTCCCTCTAGCTACCAACTCAGTCTCATGGCTGCAAGTTGTAACTTCATGCTTGATCATTTCTTTGGTTGGCATGACTTCCTCACAAGATGCCTCAAGCTTTTCATCACTAAGAAATCTCTCATCACCTTCTTGCTCCTAGAAATGTCCTAAAGGTATTTTAGATAGAGATTACTAACAGTTTATAATTATCCAAAGAAATATCAAGGCTAGAATCATACAAGGTTTACTATCCCAGGTTATAGCATAAATACATAATAATTTATGAGAAATATTAAAACATAAATGAATCAACCTATAAGAGAAATATATCAAAAGATCAGAATGAAGGGATAAAGAAATTTATCTTTATTTAATTTTGATATAACTCTTTCTTCCATCTTTTACTCCTCTCGAGAGTGCCAAACTCAGCACAACAAAAAAAAAATCTGCACAACTACAGATTTCTTAAATGCAATATGTAGTTAGCATGTAGAACCAACTCTCTCCAAGAGTTCAAGGCTCTATCATAGTTCATGCATTAGAGAATGATACGATCAAAATTACAATTCTCTTTTTATTTCAGAGTCACTCTCAGAAATCTTCACAACCAACATGCAATAAATGAAATATTCAAAAATCTTATGCTAGTGAACACAATTCAAGAGAAACCACTATCTCTCTTTACTAATTACAAGATCCAACTAAATGATATAACTCAACAAAAAAAAATACTTATCTCTTTAAATATTCTGATGGATGCAAATACTGGACATAGTAAGATATGCTGCTCTTGTGTACAAATCAACACACAACCTTCATGGCTTGAACACAGGCCCATGTATTAGAATAGAAATTCCCTAGAATCCTTCTGAGGAGAGATCTTATTCACATCCACAAATGAAGCATGTTGATTAGGCCTGGTGGGGAAATCCTTTGCATAGTGACCAAACATGTCACAATGAAAACATTGGACTTTGGAGAGGTCCCACTTCTTCTTGAATGGGGGAGCACTATCAACTCCTTTATCTCTATTCCTCTTGAAATATCCTTTCTTTCCACCTTTCTCTTTCTTGTTCGAGGATTGAGAGGAAAGAACATAAATGTCTTCATTTGTAGAGCTTTGACCAATACCTCTCGTAGCCAACCTAGACTCTTCTTGAATACAATTTTCCCTCAAATGATCAAACTTGGGAATTTTTGATCTTGCACTAATTCCTTGAATGTAAGACTCCCAAGATGAAGGAAGACCATTAAGGGAAAGCATGGTCAAATCCTTGACATCAACAAAATGACCAATAGAAGAGAGTTGATCTCTCAATTCAAAAATCTTCATGAAGTAAACAATGATAGATTCTCCTTTCGCCATCTTCACATGATGAAGTTGTTGCTTCAATGCAAGTGCATGGCTTGTGTTTTTGATCTCATACATCTCCTCCAAAGAATTAAACATCTTCCTTGCCATCTTCATCTTAGAGATAATGGGAACAATATAATCCTTCACGGAATCAACTAACATCTACTATTCCTTAGTATCTTTCTTCTTCCATTGAATCTTCTCTTCCTCATCAATAGGCTTAGAAACTTTTCTCTCCATGAACTTATCAAATTTACTTTCTTCCAAGGAGAGCATAATTCTGAATCTCCAAGATGTGAAATTGGATGCTCCCTCAAGTCTATCCTCAAGCTTAAGACTGATCACCATCTTGACGAAGAGATAGAAGTAAACAACGATGAGAAAGAGAGTAAAGAGTATCATTGTAATAACAATCTGATCAAGATCTTCTTCAAACCCGCTCAAATACCATGTTAGTTTTATGATCAGATTTAATGAACATAAAATTAATTTAAAATCAAACACAATAACATAGCAGATGCCCTGGGAAAACCCTCCTCTTGAGGGAGAAAAACCATCCTCTTAGATATATGTTGCCATTAAATAATCACAAATAAATAAGGAAGTATGAAGCCCGAAGCTGCAATAACATCAACATAAACTACTAGGTTTTTTTTTTTTTTTAATTTCTATTTGGTGAAAATTTGAAATTTCAATGCAGTACTACTTAAATTTCAGGGAAAAAATAAGTAGGTGTCTATCTAACCACCCTAACCACAATAAAATGATAATATTTTTTTATAATATTTTAGATATAAGTAGAGGACTCATGTCCTAATGTGATGCATTATTTTTTGTAATTTTTTTCCAAGTAAATAATTAATTATGATTTTTTTATTACAACTTTTAAAAATATAAAAACTCATATGTCGACCACCTTAACTTGGTCAAAACTTCATGAAATACATTTTTTTTTTAATCTTATAGTATGTGAAGCATAGAATGTGACACATGTTTGATTCAAAAATGTGATACCGCTTGAAAGCTATAGATGTTTTTCAATCAGCCTATCAATTAGGACTTTAGTCGTAATTAGAATAGAAAATGAATAATAATTATTTATTAAATTCAAAGTAAAGAATAATTTATATTGGTGGAAACCCGAGAATTTCCTTAAAAACCCTTTTGTTTCATCAATTTTGGGTAAAAAAAAAAGTCGCCAGCCACATACCCTACACATACCCATCATATTGCCACTTTTTAGCCCATCATGATCCTGCACATACCCCTCATGAAGCTCGAATTGACACCTTTTCCTTTTTTCTTTGTGGTGCCTTGTTAAAGTTATCATGAGGTATAACTTTGGAATGGTTGAGTGGGAAGCCCACCTAGCAGCATGTCTTTTCCCCATACCCACTTTTGTGTTTGTGAATGCATACCAACTAGTGTATGTATTTCACCTTTCTGGGATTTCTCACCCCACAAATTATTAGGAGTTTCATGGCCCCAAAGTGAGTATGTTGTGGCCTTCTCACCCTACATACGACCTAATGTTATGTGGCTACAGAGTGAGTACATCTTTTCCACCTCATTTTAATCTTAGATCATGCCTTTGCATGATTTTGTATCTTGGGGGCTTAACTTACATGTGTATCTCTCTTGAATGTTTAGTGAGTTTGAAGTAGGTTCATCCTCTCACTAAAATGGGGGCTAAATATGCGATAAAAAATGACTCTTTTCTTGACATGGGATTAATTCATGATAAATTAACTTAACAAGGTCTTAATCTAGTGTTGTGAAGTATTTTATGCATCCACACTAGGTCTTGGACCCATGAAAATTAAATAAAATGCTTTTAACGATGTCTTGTAAAGGTGTTGTAGAGTCTTGTAAAAGACTTTCACGCTTTTTTAGACCTAATGAACCTATTTATCCTTAATTCAACATTATAAAAGATGTTTAATTACATCATCACATTAATTTAGAAGGCTTGTAAAGTAAATTTAACTTTAACCAAGTTTTGTAATGTGTCTTGCACATTCACATTGGTTCTTGTGCCTTCCTAGGCTACATGGACCTCATTTTAGTGTTGTAAAGTGTATTTAATTACACTTTCACATTTTTTTTTGTGTCCCAAGCCCTATTTGACATTTAAATCATCATTAATATGCCTCTACTAACCCATATTGTGCATCCTGAGGAATAATTTGATCAAATAACCAACATAGTCATCATATAAGCCTAATTTTCTTACTTCTCATCATTCCAACTAGCAAAAAAAACCCTTGTGGGAACCATTCACCATTAGCGGAAAATTAGTCTCATCTAGGTGGGACCCATTCACCATTAGTGGTGAATGAGTCCCATTTTGAGTCATTTTCGAGGTGTGAACGAGAAAAATTAGGTTTTAAAGTTTATTTTCACTACATGTTGGCCTATTATGCGGTATTATCAGGTACTAAGGCACAATTGTCTATAAATAAGTATTTGTACCTTAATTTTTACATCTCATATCTCATTCACACATCTCTCGTCATTGTTTCATTATATATCTTCTCATTCAAGCAAGCTAGGGTTTCTTCATCTAGATTTCTCCCTAATACATTCAAGGGATGAGTCTTCATGTTTTGTTGTAGTCATACAAGATAAAACATCATGGAAAGGTAATCAATTCCATTATTGCATGCTTCATTCCATTATTTCATCATTTTGGTTTAATTACCTAAATGGGGTTTGACCAAGGCAAACCCCCATGCCCTATCATTCAAAATTTTATTCTTCACTTCTTGTGTGTTTGTAGATTTAGGTCCTTTGTAAGCTTGCAAATCTTTGAAAACCAAGTTTCAAAGTTGTTAAATTCCTCTCTTCATCAGTCAAGTCAAATTCTCAACAAAAACTCATTTTCAGACCCAAATACAACATTTTCAGAAGTAGAAGTGCAGATCAGAAGCTTCGTAATCCACCTTTGAAAATATAGAAATTAAAAAGTGGACTCATTCATCATGGGTGGTGAATGAGTCCCACCCCAAGGTCAGTTTTTGGATTTTTACATTTTTGGATACCCTTTTGTTTGAAATGGGCTTTGGTTCAGTTTTGCAGAATTATGACTGATTTTCCTAGAATGGTGAATGGGTCCCACCAAGCCTAAATTTTATCATCAAAAACATTTCAAAATCAATTTAAAATCTCCATCCACATTCCAAGTGCACACTTTTAGTCTGGTTCATTTCTATTAAGTTTTGCATTCATTCCTAGTTCTTTGTTTCATTACACAATGTGTTTTCAAACATCATTTGTTTCTTAGATTTTGCATTCATAATCAATAAATTAGTTCATACAACTGAATTTAGATCATTTGATTTAGTCCTAATTACATCACACATAACATAATTTGAATGAACACTTAGTATTTTTGGATCTAATCTCTTTCCTTTTAGGTGAAAACCCCTATAAGAGTTAGAGAGTCTATTGGTGCCAAAAATCTACGGTTCAATTATATCTATATAATAGTCATTAATGATATAAAAATCATATATATTATTAATAATTATAAATAATATACTATATACTTATATATTATTAATAATTATAAATAATATATTATATACTTATATATTATAAATAAATACAATAAATATTATAATATCAATATATACTTTTGAATTAAATACATTAAAAAATATATTGTGAATGCATGCAATTATGAAAAAGAGAGGAAAATGAGAACAATACATGTTCTTAACCCTTCATGATTGTAAGATAATGAATCCTACATGTATGAAATTAAATCATGAAAAGGAGACGACTTTTAACTCTCATAAAATCATGTTTTTCCTCTAATAAAAAGAAAACAAATAGAGGTTGCTCACTCATTTGAGCCCAACCACTTTCAATCCTTGCAACCCATTTAGTCACCTCTATTCTGAGCTACAATCTTGTGTTAAATTTTAGTGAGGATAGCCTCAAAGATTTCCTACTAGGATTCTTCATCTCGATTGTTGAACTTATGCTTAGCCTTAGATTTTGACTGTGACAACCATGAGAATGTGGCTTTGGAAAAGATATTATAAATGGTTTTGATGTCATTTTTGAAAACAATGATAGAATGACTACACTAGATTTTTTTAGCTACCCAAATGGACATGAGTTTCTAGGAACTATTTTATCTCTCTAGGATTGGACAACTCCTAATAAAACTTATTAGGAATCTTCAACCAATGAAGTTTAGCTTTTATATAAGCTCTTTAATGAGTATAGGCACTAGTTGTATGCTTTTAGTAGGGCATCTTAGCAGCTTAATATAACACATAGAGAGGTGGAAAGAAGGGTTAAGTCTCCAAATCTATGGCAACATGAATGAGTTTGAAGTTCATCATAACATATGACCTATGATGATTATAGATGTATAAAAATTATTTCATGAATTTGGTGGATTTAATCCACCATAAAATACAACTATTTTGAGAAGTTGGTGGAGGTTTCACATGGATGTTTTTGTGTGAGATTATATATTAAAGTGGACAAGAAATAAGAAAAAAATAAAAATTCTCCACCTCATTCTTCTTGAAATTTTAGAGTATTTGAAAAGCATAGTATTCTTTAAAGTATCCATTGGAATTGAATAGCAACTCACAACAAAGAAGAAATATTGAGAACATTATAGCTCTATTAGTTGTCTTAATTACATGTTCAAATGAATTATAGGAGTATAGGGAGGGATTGGGAGATAGGTAAAGGGTATAGGGTTAAGCGTAGAGGGTAGAGGGTTTAAGGGTTTAGGTTTTAAGGGTTAAGGGTTAAGGGTAGAGGGGAGATTGAGATAGAAGGAGTGAGTGAGTGAGAGAGAGGGGGTTTAAGGGTTTAAGGCTTAAGGATAGAGGGTAGAGGGGATCTAGAGATATAAAGAGTGAGCAAGAGAGAGAGAGACTTGAGAGACAAAGAGTGGGTAGGAGGGAGATACTTGAGAGAGAGAGGGGGGAGTGGGAGAGAGATAAATGGTAGAGGGTACATGGATTTAGGGTTTAAGTGTTAAGGGTAGTGGAGAGAGAGGGAGAGGGGGTAGGATGGAGAGACTTGAGAGAGAGAGAGAGAGGGAGGGAGTGGGAGAGAGATAGAGGGTAGAGGGTTTAAGACTCATTTAGGTTTTAAGGGTTAATGGTAAAGGGTAGAGGAGAACTCAAGATATAAGGATTAAGTGAGTGAGAGAGAGAGAGACTTGAGAGAGGGAGAGGATAGGAGGGAGAGACTTGAGAGAGAGGGTATAGGGTTAAGAGTAGAGGGTAGAGGGTTTAAGGGTAGAGGGGAGCTAGAGATAGAAGGAGTGAGAGAGAGAGAGAAGGTTTAAGGGATTAAGGATAGAGGGGAGCTCGAGATAGGAGTGAATGAGTTTGAGAGAGAGGGTTTAAAGGTTTAAGGCTTAAGGGTAGAGGGTAGAGGGGATCTAGAGATAGAAGAAGTGAGTGATAGAGAGAGAG
>VDFB02075321.1:123415182-123509918 GCA_007258455.2 Sequoia sempervirens
TAGCAACTTCGTCGATCTCTTCCAGCCGTTCCAGCACATGATAGAGCTTGGAAAAGAGAGAAGGAAGTCTGCTAGCAAAGAGGAGATTAGAGTCCGCTTCAAGAGTAAAACATGGCACTTGCTAAGACTAAGCTTGCCCAGCCATACAAAAGTGGCATACAATATAGCCAAGTCCACTCCAAGGAAATAATCAATGGCTTGGTATAAAGAAAATTCTGCTAGCAATACATAAAGGAAAGTCCGCCCTTGTTTCTTGGCACAAACACTCAGCAAAGCCCACCCATGTTAAGAAAGGGTTGTGTCAAACATGATTGAAGTCCACCACATGTCTTGATCATGAAACTTGACAAAGTCCGCGCTTACCAAAGAGTGACATGGCATAAAAGATGGAATCTTTCCAAATCCACTTCAAGAGGATAATGAGTGTCCGCACTTAGAAGAATATGAACATGGAAAGTGAATAAGTGAAGTCCGCTCAGCATGTTAAGTCTGAAATGGCAAGAGAAAAGAGGAAGTTTGCCAGCCTTAAAGTGAAATTGAGCTCGCCCCTCATTTGTAAAGGGTGGAGATAGTTTATAGAATTGTTGTGATAGACTATTTCTAATAATAAAATCTCTTATGCATGATTTGATTTGAACCACTTTTATTGTCAAATAGTGTGCATGGTTGCATAACTTCTTCCACCATAGATTGGAGATAGAATAGAATTAGATTACACTTGGAATAAAATTTTCTTTCAAAGTTTGTTAGATGAATGTAGGATTTGATAAGCATTGATTTATGGTGGAACTTTTTCTCATACTTTCTTTGAACGGATGATTTTCATTCAATGCATAAAGTTAGCCTAAGCTTACTCTGTGGATTCTTAACTTATTTATGGATAAATATTGTTCGATTGGAAGGTAGTTATTCATGATATGAAAACCATAAGCACATTTCCTTGAAGATTGCAATGGCTTTGCGTAGTTGGCATGATTCCTGCATGGTGAAACAAAGTTTGGTTTCATTTCACCAAGTCAATACCATCTCTTGAATTCTTAGGAAGTAGATTAGAACTTTTGACCCCTTATCTCCTTTTTTAGTTTGTTTGATCTGCAACCCAAATAAAAGAGCTTCATTGTCCAGATCTTCATTGTGAATTGAAAAAATCCAGCATAAGTCCCCTTGTGATTACTAGCAAATCACAACACCCATTGAGCTTACCACATGTCAAGACCTGACATAAGAAACCTTGGAATCACCATATGATCTTCTTGCAATCTTAGCATACGCGATGGTTTTCCAAGAGAGGATAGGGTGTCTCTAGGAATTTTTATTCTGATGTACGAGTGTGTCATAAAACACGTATCAATAGGTTAAAGATAAGGATTTGACAATGCTTTCCCTCAATGGTTTGCCATTGTCTTGGGAGTCCTATATTCAAGGAATTAGTGCAAGGTCCAAACTCCTGAAGTTCAATCATTTAAGGGCTGATTGCATTCATTATGCATCAAGATTGATGGTTAGAGGTGTTGGACAAAATTCTACTAATGAAGAGTTTCATGTTCTTGCCACCCAACCTTTGAAGAAGAAAGGAAGAAGTGGAAATAAGGGATTCTTCAAGAGGAATCAAGACAAAGGAAATGATGGTGCTCCCCTTTCCAAGAAGAAGCGAGACTTGTCCAAGATTCAATGCTTTAGGTGTGATAAGTTTGGTCACTTTTCCAAACATTGTTCAGATAGACCTAAGCATCAAGCCCCTGTTGTAGATGTAGATGATGTTTCTCCATAGAAGAATGAATATTTTTTTTGCTCAACATTGTCAAGCAATGTACCCACTGACACCAACACTTGGCTGATTGACAACGGTTTTCTCAGAAAGAGGGAGTTGATTATGAAGAAACATTTGCTCCTATTGCTCATTACACTTCTATCAGAAATATCATTGCCCTTGCTACATCAAGAGGATGGAAGATTCATCAAATGGACGTAAAGACAACTTTTCTTAATGACATGATTGAGGAAGAAGTTTACGTCGAGCAACCTGATGGTTTTGTGGAATGAGGGGGGCATCGTGCCTATAATTGAAATCTTTTCTTACTCCATCAACATCTAGTTGTTACTATGCAATGTGAAGTAATGCTTTGAGCTTGAAAAGATGTGTAATGCAATGTAATCAATAATATGAATAAATTTTAATTATTAGTTATGTAATGTGAAGTAATTGAATAATTGCTTTAGGTTGACTTTGTAAAAACTATATTGTAATTGAAATTTTTCATCTATCAGCATCTAGTTGTTACTTATGTAATGTCAAGTAATGCTTTGAGTTCGAAAGATGCGCAATGCAATGTAATCAGCAATATCAATATAAACTACATAATATTTAACCATTCTTTTTATGCTATTGTACATCGATATTTAACCATTGCTCACTTGATTAAATTTTCAAAGAGTTTAATCGTGCACATGAGGAGGAAATTAAATTTTGATTGTCAACTTCTATATATATCAAATTATCCAATAATCAAGTGTATGTCCATATACAAAATGGCATCAATGCCAACTTAAACAAAGTTTTACAATATGTGGCATATGCCATCTTGGTATCTATTCAAAATTTACATGCCAAAAATGTCTATCTCATCCTAAACTACTGGTGGATCATCAAAATGGAGCCTCTTTGAAGCACTCGTTGGCTCTGAAGGTAGCTACACAAGAAAAAGTCAAACCACAATTGAGATTAGCTATACCTATATAATTTAAAATCAAATAATTAACATCAAAAATTAATATACATTAAATTATAATTGAACTCTAAAATTGTAATCTTGATTACCTGAAGACTGCCTCTTCAAAGGGTCAGGAGTCCTAAATATGCCCTCCCAAAGAACCGACTAAACCATCTTTTGTAATTTCAATCTATATAGGTGAATAAAAACATAAAAGTGATCCAAGTTAGCATACAATTGTCAAGCATTAGGAACATATACATACTCAAACACAAAATAAAATGATTCACATAATTTCTTTAGGTTGATCTTTTTCTTTATCTCCTTTAGGTGTTTCGACACCTCCTCCTTGAGGTGCTTCAACACCTACTTCTTCAAGTGTTCCAATATGTACTACTTCGGGCATTGTGGCACTTGTCAACAAGGACATATAGCTCATAATTCCCTGCACATAAAAATGACAAGTACATATGAAACTACCAATCTATGTCAATGTATGTATAATCAATATAAGATCTTAAAATTCTTAATTCAATCAAATTTGAGTTCAATTACCTTGCCCTTATCCAACATTACACTTCCATAATCTGGACAATAAGGTTAAACCTTTTGCTCGCACTAGGTATTCTACAAGAGGAAAATAAGATAAACATATAAGTTATTATATAATTTCATTAATGACAATTCAAATGACAAGAAAGTATATAATAAATAAATGTAAATGAGTGAGTGCAAACTATATAATCGGTGGTGTGTGTCGAGGCCAAATGAAATGGACCTAAGGGTGCTATCAGTCACCTGTGTGAGCTCCTCCTCATACATCAACTGTTAAATAGACCATGTAAATAAATATTAGTACATTATACTATCTCTTATTAATATTCATTTAAAAAAAAATGCAAGTTATGAATTTACAACTTAAATCTTACCTATGTCACTATTCCAATGTCCCCCTCTCTAGCAGGAGAGGGCTCTATAGGGTGTGTTGCACTCCTCTGAGTTTGATCTATAATGTCCACGCCATGGAAGTCATAATCTAAGTAAGTCCAAGGATGCCTTGTGAGGGTCGCATTAAGAGGACCCAAGCATATCCGGCAACATTACTGGAGCATGTGGTACACAAATGTGGACCTGATGAAGATGATGCAGCAGCACTTGAGCCATCACCAACATCACCAGAATGTGGCTGAGCTACTACAGAAGCATGCGAAACCAAAAGACCACTCAAAGAGTGAATAGTGTGGATAGTCTGTGTGGCCGCATCCTGCATAATATCTGGATGGTATACTGGAGGTGGCAGAGGAAGGCGAGGGAGGGGAACATATGGGTGGGGTATTACTCTAACTGCCCCTGGTCTATCCTGGGGCATACCTCCACCAACGCCCTGGAAGGGTCTAATGTCAAAGTAATTGACATGATTCCCTAACACAAACTCAGCATATAATTTTTTTATAAAGTAAAATGGTACATCCAAATTGTTGTTCGGTGGTTTCAAAAAAACCATACACCAACGATCCCAAAAATTTTCTACAATGTCTCTATGAGTGCACCATTTTATAGAAAGTTTTGTTTTATTAACATTAACTGGAAAACCAGTGCGGGGGTTAACAAATAAAGAGGCTATTTGGGCTTTGGTTATCCAAAGATCTTTCACATCATCATAGGACAATCCACATGCATAATATTCTCTCATGTTTTCTCGTCACGTATGAAAGGCATTATGTTGCGAGGAGAGGGTTTCTATATTTTAATTATTTCTTTCATTGTGTTTGACATCCGCATAATCGAGGACTCTCATATAAACTTAGAAATGCCCTCCTTAATTGTTGAAAAATTTTCACAAATTAATTCTTCAATCGGAGGAAGTTGTGGATGTGGTGGAGCTGCTTGGCATTTGTGCATTTTCATTGTCGCCACTCATAATGCCCCATTAAAGTTAAAAAATTAATCTAATTAAAATTAGACAATATAAATGAAAATATTATAAAATACCCTAGTTTTAAAAAATCCAACAAAAACCCTAGTTTTTAACAAAAATCTATAAAATTCTCTGATTTTTAATCCAAATACATAAAAACACTATTTTTGAATCAAAATCCATTACAAACATTCAATTTTCATCAAAATCCATACTAAACTCATTTTTTTCATAAAAAATCTATCAAAAACCCTATTTTGAAAAATATCTATAAAAAATTAAGTAAAATTACACAAATCTAATTGAAAATTTGATTAGAGCAAAGAAAAACCAAGAATCTAACCTTTTTAAGATGGATTTGCGCAAAATCGGATATTCGATTTGCGGAATGAAGTTTTCACTATGCACCCGCGGTTAAACAAATGTGAAATGAGTTTTAATCAGGCCGAAGTGAAATATATATGTGTGTCGCAAATCGGATATCCGATTTGGATCGGATATCCGATCCAAATCAGATATCCGATATGGAAATCTAGGTTTGGGCTTTGCTTCGGTAGTGTGTACTGACACCCAAGCCACATAAAGTCAACTCGGCATTTTCGCGTTTTTGAGTCGATGAAACACATAATTTTTTCTCCATTGCCACTTTTTAGCATACCATGATCCTGCACATACCCGTGAGAACGAGAGGGAGTTGGAGAGAGATAAATGGTATAGGGTTAAGAGTAGAGAGTTTAAGGGTTAAGGGTTAAGGGTAGAGGGTATAGATGTAAGGGTGTAAGGGTAGAGGGTAGAGGATAGAGGGTTTTAAAGTCTAAGGGTTAAGGGTAGAGGGTAGAGGGATCTAGAGATAGGAGTAAGTGAGAGAGAGAGAGAGAGAGAGAGAGAGAGAGAGAGAGAGAGAGAGAGACTTGAGGAGAGGGAGAGTGGGTAGGAGGGAGAGACTTGAGAGAGAGAGAGGGAGGGAGTGGGAGAGAGATAGAGGGTAGAGGGTTTAAGACTTGTTTGGGGTTTAAGGGTTAAGGGTAGAGGGTAGAGGGAGATTGAGATAGGAGTGAGGAGTGAGTGAGAGAGACCTAAGAGAGGGAGAGGGTAGGAGGGAGAGACTTGAGAGAGAGAAAGGGAGTGAGTGGGAGAGAGATAGAGGGTAGAGGGTTTAAGGGAGTGGGAGAGAGACTTGAGAGAGGGATAGTGGGTAGGAGGGAGAGACTTGAGAGAGAGAGAGAGAGGGAGTGGGAGAGAGATAAAGGGTATAGGGTACAAGGGTTTAGGGTTTAAGGGTTAAGGGTAGAGGGGAGAGAGAGGGGTAGGAGGGAGGGACTTGAGAGAGAGAGGGGGGGAGAGGGAGAGAGATACAGGGTAGAGGGAATAAAGGCTTAAGGTTTAAGGGTTAAGGGTAGAGGGGAGAGAAGGAATCATATAGAAGTCATATAAATATTGATTTGGAAATTGGATGGGAACATTCTATTTCCATTTGCGGTATTTTTTGTGAATTAAATTGATGGCAACTTAATTTTTTTATTTGCATTGATTTATGTTTTAAATATGTGTGCAAAAAAATTATAATTAGATAATAATTTGTTTTAAAACACATAATTTCCCATGGAACAAATATAATTTGTATATACTGGGTATGTGTAGGATCATCATGGAAAAAATAGGCCCTTAAGTGGCAAAAAATTCAAAAAAATTAGAGTTAGGCAACTTGATGTAAAAATTTGAATAAGTTATCTATATTATTTCAAAAATATGTAAGAATAGAATCTATAGCAATTGAATGTAGTTTCTAAACTAATAGGTTTATTTAAAAAATAAATAAATCTATTTGGTGAAAAATTTAAATTTCATTGCAGTAGTACTTAAATTTCAAAGAAAAATTAAGTGTCTATTTGACCACCCTAATCGCAATAAAATGATAATATTTTTTTAGAAGATTTTAGATAAAGTAGAGGACTCATGTCCTAATGTGATGCATATTTTTTTATAATTTTTTTCCAAGCAAATAATTAATTATGATTTTTTTATTATAAATTTTAAAAAATATAAAAACTCATATGTCTGACCACCTTAACTTGGTCAAAACTTCATGATTTTTTTTTTTAATCCTATAGTATGCAAAGCATACAATGTGATACATGTTATGGATTCAAAAAAATTGATACTGTTTGAAAGCTATATATGTTTTTCAATCAGCCTATCAATCAGGAATTTAGTCGTAATTCAAATAGAAAATGAATAATAATTATTTATTAAATTCAAAGTAAAGCATAATTTATATTGGTGGAAAGCTGAGAATGGCCTTTAAAAACCCTTTTCGTTTCATCAATTTTAGGTAAAAAAAAGTCATTAGTCACATGGGCTATCATATCACTTACATATCACCACTTTTTGGCCCATCATTATCCTACACATACCCAACTGTATATAAGATTCTTGAACTTAAAAATTCCCTGGAACAAATATAAGTTGTATATAATTTTAATTTAGGAAAAATGATTTTAAAAAACTTCACTAGGTTTCAAATAAGTATTAAAAGCATATATATGGGTTTACATGCAAGCAAAAAAAGTGAGAGATGATGCTATAAGTGTAACTTTGAACTTTCAAATGAAATCAAAGATTATTGAACTTAAGAATTCCATGGAACAAATATGTACATATAATTGGAATTTATACAAAATGATTTAAAACTATGTAAAAGTTACTATAAGTTCTCACTTGAACATGTATAGGGTTACAAGTGAACTTGAAAATCATGGATATAATCTAACTCAAACATTTTGGTTTAGACCGCTCTTCAATCACATGTAATTTTTTTTTATGGTCATCACTATCTAGTCTCCATTTTTTTCAGCTATGTTCATGTGGAACTACATGAAGATGTAGGGTAGTAGTCTAAATTATTAAGTGACTATATTGATATACCTTGTTATCAAGTTGATAGTCAACAAAATGAATCCCATGTTGAACAAATTTGACTTGTTTTAGATATATCCCTTGCACTACAATAGAACCTTCATGGTAAATATGAACCTAAGGTAAGACATGTGAACGTGTACAACATTTTCATGCTCAAGGTTTCTATAATATATATTTAATGTTTATAATGTAATGTGCACATGTGAACACAATGTATATATAATTTTAAATGCAAACTCACATGTGGGAAATAACATTCCATCACTTGTTTCAGGTTGTGTTAGCTTATTCGTCTCTTTTGTGCAACACAATAAATAATAGCTAACACCTTCTATGTTTCTAGGCTCTTCTATGAATGCAAAAATATCTCATGTACACCAAATTTACACAAAAATTTTCTAAATAAATTATAAATATCTCTAGACTTTAAAGATCTTTAACTATATATATAATATTTAAATTATTGAAAACTTACACATGTACCTTTTTCTAACCAAACCTAAAATATGGTCATAATCAATTGAAATCAAAGGAATGTCTTCAAATCTTTCTTCCTTATTTTCATCGTATGTTTCTAAAACAACTATTGGCACTATATCCCATTTACCAACATATCCAAGTTCTCGGTTGTTGAATGCATGATCAGAGTTTCCCACAATGCACTCAGTGCAAAAACAAGAGTAATCCCTTGTGTATAGGTATGTGCAGGATCATGATGGGCCAAAAAGTGGTGATATAATGGGTATGTGTAGGGTATGTGGCTGACAACCTTTTTTACCCAAAATTGATGAAATGAAAAAGGTTTTTAAAGGAGATTCTCATCTTTCCACCAATATAGATTATTCTTTACTTTGAATTTAATAAATAATTATTATTCATTTTCTATTTGAATTATGACTAAAGTCCTAATTGATAGGCGGATTGAAAAACATCTATAGCTTTCAAGCAGTATCACATTTTTTGAATTTGAAACATGCGTCACATTCTATGCTTCATATACTATTGGATTGAAAAAAGAAAAATTGCTTTTCATGAAGTTTTGACCAAGTTAAGGTGGTCAGACATACGAGTTTTTATATTTTTTAAAATTTGTAATAAAAAATTCATAATTAAACATTTACTTGGAAAATAATTACAAAAAAATATGCATCACATCCAAACATGATTCCTCTACTTATATCTAAAATATTATAAAAATAATTATCATTTTATTATGGTTAGGGTGGTCGATACACCTACTTCTTATTTTTCCTTAAAATTTAAGTACTACTGCATTGAAATTTAAAATTTTCACCAAATAGATTTTTAAAAAATAGATATAAACCTAGTAGTTTAGAAACTACATTCAATTTTCTACAAATTCTATTCTTACATATTTTTAAAATAATATAGCTAACTTATTCAATTTTTTACGTCAAGTTGCAGAACTCGGATTTTTCTAAATTTTTCGCCACTTAAGGGCCTATTTTTTCCATGATGATCCTACACATACCCGTATAGTGTCCATACATGGTGACTATCTGAACTCATAACACAATGAAAATATCTTTTTTTTTCTACCCTCTTGCATCCATGCATTGATATTCTGTCCACACCTAGATACATGTACAACAAAAAACTTATGTGAACAAACATGTATATATATAAAAAATTTAAATTTACATAAATTCAAATTTTTGAAAATGTAATTTATACGTACCTGATATCTCCCAAAACACACTATGTGGAATGTGTCGGTTTGTTCTTGAAGATGTACCAACCACATTTGATGCAAAGTGTTTCTTACACCATTCAACAACACCATGTGCATTGTCTATACGATCTTCTGAATAAATCATTTGATGCTTTCTTAAAGCTTGTTTGATGCAAGCTCCTGCTCCATCATGCTCGCCCTTTCCATGCCTACTCTAAAAAACTCCAAATATGTGGTATTTTATAGATTTTATGATATATCTAAAAAATTCATAGAATGGCTATGAAGATTTGAATTGTGTCACACATCCATCTAGCCATACAAAATTATTTTCAAATTTTACACCCCTGCTTCTAAAATTCTCAAAAAAAATTGTAAAGCAATGTTGTGCAAAAAATGTGTCATGGTCTTTATCATCACTAATATAAAAGTGATATTCTTTTTTAATGGCTCGTTCTTCATCTGTACTCTCAACACCATCCAATTTTGATTGTGTATGTCGATAAAACACATGAACCATAATAGTGATCTTCTTTGAAAAGTAATATTCTAATTGAATCTCCTTTTGATGTACAAAGGAGTAATTTTTTGCAAAGGCAACTACTAATAGAACTGTTCCAAGTGGGAAAGTATCTCTCAATGTTTGGAATTGTTGTTCTTGCCACTTAGCAAAAAATGAATATTGTATGTATGGTTGTATCAATTTTCAAAAATCTTCATAAATTTTCCAATAGGAATCTCCTCTTCTACATAGTTCAACCTTGTGGATTCTTTCCCAAAATTTGTTTAAAACTTTACATACTTGTACCTGTGTGAGTAAAATATGTGAATAAGTAATAAAACACACAATCAATGAAACATTACATTAGAGAATTCAAATAACAATCTAATAAAATTAAAACAAATAATCTCTCTAAAAATAATACCTCTTGCAATTTATTGTCTTTATTAGGTCAGTATCTTCATTTCTTGAAGGAAATTTAGCCAAATTTCCACATGTTTCCCAAATTCCTTTTATGCAGTTTATTTGAGGTCCATTTTCATGATCACATAACATAGCCTTTATGAACAAACTTGCCTATTTAGGAGGTGAATTTTGAAAACCACAACTTTCTTATCTCATCTTTTGAAACACCTGATAGTAGAGATCAAATTCAATATGATAATGGAAACAACAAGTTTCAAAAAAATTGTTTAGATCTTCACATAATATGGCTTTAACCTTTCAAACATTGTTTTCCCAGTCTTTATATGAGGATATATATTTCAAAAATTCATATACATCTCAAGTTGTGTTATGTATAGCTAATGTTTGATATGATTTTCATAAATACCAGGTCCAATCCTATTTCTCATAACATCTCTAGTATTTGATGATGGATGAGTCTAGGATCATGCTAAAAACTTGAGATCAAGTTCCTAACAACATCTTCAATCCTATCAGAATAGAGAGCTCTACACATAATTTCCCAATTTCCTTCTAAGCTCTCATCCAAAAGCTTTCTCTTTTTCTCATATTTTATTAGTGTGGTTCTGCTATACCAATTTTAGCCGAAAGTGCAGACATTTTTCTTTTTCTTTCTATATCTTGATTTATAATAGATGTCAACATCACCCTTCTTCTAGTGGCCTTATCCACTGATTTAGATCCTTTCCCAATGGAATCTAAACCATTTTTAGCATTTTGAACAATATCCTTTTGTAATGCCATGTGTTTCTTCTTATTTGATGCTGAATGTACACCCAACAATTGTAATGACTCTTTTAGCTCATTACAAAGAAGTAAAAATAATAACAATTGGTTTTTTTCAAAATTTTCAAGATGATTGAAATGATCATTGATTATTCCATCTACAGATTTAGTCATTGACCTCTTTCTCTTATTTGCAGGCTAGTTGGCACAACATTTAAATTTCTCCATATCCATTTCAAGTAAATGATCTAAATTTCTATAAGAAATTTGTTTCCTCACCTTTTTAGCTAGTTTTATATGTTCATCCATACCAATAGAAGGAAGTGATCCCGACCCCTCTCCAACATGCATTGTTTGAACTTTGGTCTCCTCCCTATCTTCAAGGCCCATGTGTTCTTTAGCAAATTCATTTGATCCAATATATAGATTTGGATTCACTTCAGCATGAGAACTACCTGCTTGTTGATCCCTTTCTACATGTCACAAAATATTTTGCAAAGAAAGCGAGAGATGATGCTATATAAGTGAAGTTTATGTCTGCAAGCAAACAAAGTGATAAGAAATGATGCTATAAACTTGTGAGAGAAGTTTCAGCTAGTTTTATATGCTCATCCATACCAGTAGAAGGAAATGATCCTGACCCCTCTCCAAAAAGCATTGTTTGGACTTGGGTCTCCTCCCTATCCTCAAGGTCCATGTGTTCTTCAACAGATTTTTTTGATCCAATATCTAGATTTTGCTTGACTTCAGCTTGAGAATTTCCTACTTGTTGTTTGAATTTACATGCAAGCAAATAAAGTGAGAGACTATGAGCTATTTAAGTGGAGTTTAAACAAATAAAATCAAAGATTCTTGAGCTTAAGAATTCCATGGAACAAAAGAAATTTGAAATAGATGATAAATAATTTAGGTAATGTCTATCCAAGATGACAATTTTTTAGTATTAAATTTTCCAAGTTAAATCTAACATGGTTTTCATAATTGGAAATATATTTATAAGGAAAAAAAAATGAGGTGTTAATAAAAGTCCTTATTTCTATATATGATAATTTTCCAAGTTTCTTTCATGCCTCTTTTGTTCTTCTTCTTTTGACAATTTTCATTGAGACACATTTTTTCTTTTTCTTTGTTATCCCATTTTCTTCTTCAAGTTAAAGATGACTCAAAACAAATCCTCTACCAACTTAGTTAAATTATCCTCCAAAATTTTCCTTGATTGATAAAAATTAGAAGTTGTCTTCTCCAATATTTCCCTCCTTGATAAATGTGCAAAAATATCTTCTCCAAAATTTGTGCTTCAAGTGATATAAATGCTAATTAATCTTGCAATTTGATATGGAATAATGAAAAATAAGCTTGTATTTATATGTATATGGGAAAAAATTAAAATTAAAATGCATTCTAGTGTATGGAATAACTATACTAGTTTAAATGAATCAAGTGGTAATCAAACAAGTTATTTCATTGTTGAGTTTGTTGTTATTTAATGTATAGGTATGCACCATAGAGTAATTTAATAATTTTGTTCCTTGTCAAAAAGATAATATTCCTCAAGCTTGATACCAAAGGTGCAAGATTATCTTAACCAATAAGATAACATAGTGTTTAATAAAGTGTCTCTTAGATAATTTATGCTCATTGCAGAGTAAGGGAACAACCCAATATATAGTAGAGGAAAATTTCCATGGTCGTTATAGTTAACCAAACACACCTTGTGATGGAGCCTCTAAAATTATGCAAAATTTTCTCATTTTCCCCATGGGCTTAGTCTCCATTTTAAACCCTTGTCCCCATGAATGAGTAGGGTTTTATTCACAAAGGTATGCAAATGTTATAATTGTAGGTTGACCTCCTCTATTGGTCACCAATTTCTTCAGTCATCTCTTGAGCCACATTGCATGTTGGTTTACCAAATCCTCTAGCATGAAGCGTTGATCATCAATTATTCCGCCAACTTTAGCCTTTTCCCTAAGTTGGGTCTTAACTTATCCCGCTAACTTAAAATTGTCATTCAACCTCAAAGGTCATGTCATTGTCATCTTAACCGAGTCCTTTGTATTAAATGATAACATTGTATGGAGTGCACATTTTGAAATCCAAGGATCCACGATGAGATCTTAGGCATACCCCACCAGCTCACGAATGTTAAGGACAAGTTAAAAGAAACAGGGTTGGTGAGATGAGGATTTGTGTCCTTGTACAATCATAGGACCCATTCCCCACTACCATTCCCATGGTTTGATGCCTTCAACAAACAACTAAGATCAACTCTAGGAAAAGATCTTCACCATTCCCCGCTGGCTTGCTAGGAGAAAGTGAACGCCAATTAAGACTAGTGAGATCAATAAGATCTTGACATCTATCCTGATCTATTCAGTTTGTACGATGGGTGGATTCCATTGAAAGAGAGACTATCATCTGAGATGGATGAACATAATTGGCCAAGGACACATCAACGAAGCACCGTTGGAATTCAAAGATAGTCAAACTAAGGCCAGCCGCTTGATTTTCCATCCGGGAAGAAGATCAATGGCTTATATTCAAAGTTGATAAATGGAATATGATAGCCATTTTACTCTTCAACCATCATGCATTAATGGAAAAAAAATTGTAGGAATGATCAAATTGATCTCTGTGCATGTGAAGATTTAATTACAGACAATCATGAAGTGCAATCTACGAACTTTCATGCACTTGAAAATGAAACAGTGATAATATGCCTGCCAGTGAATTGCCCACTTCGTGTATGTGCATTTTCTCATGCAATATTGGTAATCAATAGCATCTGCTTGCTTAATAAATAGAAGTGAATGAGTTGCTATTCTTTTCATAGCAACTAAGTAGCTAAGTCCTTAGACTGTTGTAGAGAACGAGGATCAAGAGTGTGCTTGTGATTGCAAGATGAGAAGGTTTGGTGTCACATCGTTTCCAGTGTGAAGATCTTCCAGGATTCAGTCTCAAAAGCCTCAAAGTGAAGATACTAGGCATAAACAGAGCATTCATGAAGACACCGAGGAAAGAAAGCCTTCATCGATGATGGTTAGATGTGGCCACAAACTATGAGACTAGGCTAGGAGCTCAATGGAGATAGAGATAAGAAGAGACGAAGCTACAGGGCCTTCTAGTAGAACCCAATGAAAGATTTGCTATGGTCATGGCTTGTTCAGTTGACAACATTCTCCAATCAACCTTACCGAAAGCCCATCAAACACTGAAATGGAGACTAACTCCAACTACCACCAGTATCTGGTGACCATGGGTCGAGCTATGTCATCTGAGGCAGGAGTGTTATCTATCCCTCCTCTAGTGGTTTGAACCTCGAGTGGAAGAGACATTGTTGTGGTGGATGAGGAAAAGGTTGAGGAAGGTGTTGAAGTCTCTTCCCTGACCCTTGCTGTTACTCGGAGCAGCCTTGTGTACTGGGGTGTGTGTGTTGATGGAAAATGGTTTGCTGGTGTGAAATGAAGATGGTGGTAAATACATTTTTGTGTTGTTAAATAGTTTTTGGGTTGTCCTTTTCTCATCTTGTGTGTGTGGAATAATTTTAAGATGTTGGAAGGTGACGGTGTGCCCTCGTGGCATTATGGGTTTTCTTGTTTTTTCTCATTTGGCGATGGAAGAAGATTTTGGTGATACTTTGCTTCTTTTTCCTGGCAGTGTTGATGGTTTTAGCCTTTCCCCATGTCTAACAGAATTGTCATGTAGGGATTCTAAAATGCACTCGAAATGAGAGTGAAATGAAAATTTTGTATCTAAATTACATTTGAGCTAGTGGCGTGTTCTACTCCCTTGTCTTATAAAAGGGAATTCAAAGCTCATTTGCAAGGATATGAAAATTCTTGTTAGTTTTTAAGTCAAGTGCATATGGGTAGAATGCTAGGAATAGAAAAGAAGGAATATAATAGATTACTGGTTTTGAGCATTTGGAAGAACATTCATAATTGTCTTAAATTGTTCTACAAATATGACTGATACATATGAATAAACGTATAATTTTGATATATTTTCTCTCCTTACGTGAATTTGTGTGAATTTTGAATGAAATTTTAATGATTTTTTCATTCTTCTTTGAACATCTGTTTGAATGTATATCTCTATTTCTACTTTGATTCAAGCAATCAATTAAAATGCTTAAATGGGGTTCTAAATTCATAGCTATTTGCAAGGGATTTGATAAGATGTCATGTATCAGAAAGAGTGAGCTCCATGATGCAAATTTATTGTGAGAGTAGTCCATTTAATCAAATTCTAAGGTCATTTTTGTGTTACTAGTTTTTGTGTGTGTGACTTTGTTGCCCAATGTAACGAGGCATTGGTCAATTCCTTAATGATTCACCTAAAGGGTTAATCAAATAGTTTTCTAATGACCGACCCAAAATTAGAATTTAAATTCTCTTTAAATTCATTAATCTTTATACAAGTTTGTGTCAATTACCATGAGGAATATCTTTTGATGAATGATTAGCAAGTTACTTAGAAACAAGCCAATTTTGTAGTAATTGTTCCACAATTATCCTTCATTCAAACTGATCTATGAAAATGATGTGTTCTATAAAGTATAATTCAAATGAACATAAAGAGGAACACCCTCCTTGGTCCCACAGATCCTAAAGTGCAGAAGATCTCAATCTTTGACTGAATCTTCTTAGTTGGCTAGTCATTTCAGGGATCTTAAGCATAGGAATTGGCTATCCCTTAGAGATTCCTTAGGTGCACTAGAAAAAACACCAACACCTTGATGGTTCTAAATCAATAATCTTCTCCTAAAATTCTACAAGAGATAAGCATGTATATCATATAAACATGTAAACATAAGCAAACACATACATACATGTAAATAGATTCAATGTATAAACATAACATATTATAAGCAAAGAGGTCATCAAATAATCAAATGTATACATTTACAAATCAAATGTATATATCATATAAGCAAATGTAAGTTAGGGATCATCAAATAAGAAAATGTATGTATATTGAATATAAGCAATGTATGTATGCCATAGAAACATTTAAACATAAGAAAAAACATACATGCATGTAAATAGATTCAATGTATAAACATAAACTTGTTATAAGAAAAGAGGTCATCAAATAAGAAAATGCATACATGTTAGAGATCAAATGTATATCATATAAGAAAATGTAAGTTAGAGATCATCAAATAAGCAAATGTAAGTTAGAGATCATCAAATGTCGAATACTAGAGATCATCATATAAGAAAATACATGAAGTAAAGATCATAAATCTAGTGCAGGGCCTAATATGAATATCGAATCCTAGTCGAATGACCATCCGAATGAGAACCCTGCTCTGATGGATGTGATGAGCCTTGCAGATAAAATTGTGTACACAATGTGTTAAATACATATAATATATTAAATAATTTTTTTGAAAGTTATTTCTAAGAATGTACTTGTATTTTTAAATATCTATCTAGATCTATGCATACATATGCATGCACATATACACATGCATTTATAAAAAATTAAAACTCACATGTCCATTGGCAATAGAATCATCCATAGAGTCACATCGATGTACACGATCTAGAGCAAGGTTAGGAGTGACATGAGGTATACCCACCTACAATATATGGGCATGTGCATGATCATGATGGGCCAAAAAATAGCGATATGATGGGTATGTGTAGGGTATGTGGCTGACAACTTTTTTTTACCCAAAATTGATGAAACGAAAAAGGGTTTTTAAAGGAGATTCTTAGATTTCCACCAATATAAATTATGTTTTACTTTGAATTTAATAAATAATTATTATTCATTTTCTATTTGAATTACGACTAAAGTCTTAATTGATAGGTTGATTGAAAAAAATCTATAGCTTTCAAATGGTATCACATTTTTTGAATCCAAAACATGTGTCACATTCTACACTTCACATACTATAGGATTAAAAAAAAAAGATCATGAAGTTTTAACCAAGTTAAGGTGGTCAGACATATGAGTTTTTATATTTTTAAAAATTTGTAATAAAAAATTCATAATTAATTAATTACTTGGAAAAAATTACAAAAAAATATGCATCACATTAGGACATGAGTCATCTACTTATATCTAAAATCTTATAAAAAATATTATCATTGTATTTGGTCGGTGGTCGATAGACACCTACTTATTTTTTCCCTAAAATTTAAGTGCTACTACATTGAAATTTCAAATTTTCACCAAATAGTTTTTTTTTTTTAAAATAAACCTATTAGTTTAGAAAATACATTCAATTTGCTACATATTATATTTTTACATATTTTTTAAATAATATAGATAACTTATTCAAATATTTACGTCAAGTTGCCTAACTCTTATTTTTCTAAATATTTTGCCACTTAAGGGCCTATTTTTTCCATGATGATCTTGCACATACCCATATATACATATATCTCAGTACATGAATATCTATTTAAAACTAAAATTTAAAAATAATTAAAAAAAGAATTGAAACATGCACATGCACACATACATGCATATCATCTGATATCAGATGACCTAAGTCCTCTACAACAGTCATCTCCACCATATCAACCAAATGGTCAAGCGATGAGTCAACATCTACATCCATCTGATCCATCCCCTATTGTTCCATAAATGATGAGTGAAGAGTACTATGCAAGCAAGATGGCATCGACGATGATGAACTGAAACCAATCAACATCTCAGTAAAACCCATAGTCTATGCAACAACCGAATGATCTATAGGTGGATCTCGACATGCACTAGTGTTGGGCTGAGTGATGGGATCCTGGATGTGGACGAACTCCATGTGCCAAATGATATCTAACCTCCTCTATACTGATCCCATAGTCTAATGCAATGAAGGCATATGCCTCCAAGAGGTCCTTAGCCAAACAATGCAGAGTCCTACATGCCATATCTCTTGAAAGTTTGTCGAGTTGTGTGGGAGTAGGGATGCTCACCACTATATAAGGATCCATGCTGGTCCACTATGATGGAAATGGTGTGGACCATGAACGTCTAGACATCAAATACTGACCTACACGATCAGTAGATATCCTAGTGACCAATGGTAGCTGCAATGTCACCTACAGTGTCAATTTCTTCCTTTTGGGAAGCAACGACAACCTCATTTGCTAAGGGGGCCAAAACTAGGGTGAGAGCAGGAGGCCTGTTGCCAACTAATACCCTAAACACTAGGGTTGTTCTATCTACTCAATGATAGGTGGGCCTATCAGCAATCCTGCCACACCCTTGACTAGCATATGCTGAAAAGTCTAGGTAGTTGACTTTAAGGCCCAAATGGACCTCAACATATAATTGTAGAACAAAATACAATGGAATATGGTCATTGTTTGGATATTGACCATGTGCTATGAGAAATCATAGGTAGATCAATGGGGCCATAGCACGATCTACACCTCTGGTGACCTGGTATCCCCTCACCTTACATTGATTTTGATAGAATGGAAAACAAGTGTTTTTATCATTTATTTGGTCACAACATCCTATATTTGTTTAAAGGGAACCTCACCATGTACTTCTTCCCGCATGCGAGAAAGAATGGTAGCTACTCTATTAGAGGAATATGCACTAGTCTATCCAAGTTCATTTCTTACTTTTTCTAGGCTAGAGCTGTAATATTGACATGCATACTTCAAAATATATCCCTGGGTTTGCACCCTCTTCTAATGAGTCTCTCAATTTATTAATATCACTAGTGGTATTTGCAAACAAAGATTCTAGAGGTGGAACATCTACATTTTCCATGTTATATATGTATCTATGTACCTAAAGGAGAAATGAGACCTTGGTAAATAATATATCTAGATCTAGGGAATAGAAATCTAAAACAGTTCTAAATAAATTTACAAGTGTGTGCATGATATATTTATTGAACCTATAGGTTGGAAACATATGAAATATGCATCTTAAATTAGATTTGTATATGCAAGATAATATCACTAGTAATTTGAATGCTACTTGGGATGACAAATAGAGCATTCACTAGTTCAAATAATTCATCTCATCATCAATAATATTTTCATACCATTAACAAAAAAAAATTCATCATCTTGATGTAGGAGCATCCAGTGGTGTGAGGGCAATCTTGCATCAACAAAAAAAAAGAAAGATGCTTTCCATTTATGTTGCTTTTGTTTGGTTTTTGTAGATGTTTTTGCATTTTTGGATACCCTTTTCGTCGAATAAGAGTTTCCAATTTTTAGAACTACTTTTCTGCTTTTTATGCTCAACTGCTATTTTTAGCAGGTGGGAATTTTAAGGCATGGGAAGACAAAAAATTATGGGAAGGTTCATAAGGGAAAAATAAGCACTTTGGCGAATCAGGTCAAGATCATTCATGGTTTGAAAGTTATTCAAGTTCTAGTTTATGCTTTTTTCCTTGAAAAACCTCTAGTTTATGCTTTTTGCCATGAAAAACCTTCTGAGTCCAGTTTCAGGCACTAAGCGGTCTTGTACAGGCCCCAAAAATGGCAAAACCAATGGAATGGGTTCTTAGCGCATTCTTCACTCCAAGACCTTTTCGATGGTGCAAACGGTTCGAAAAACGGAGTCTCGGATCAAAAGTTATGGCTTCTAGAAGTTGGCCGATTTTTGGAAAATTGCCAATTTTCGAATTAGGACTTAGTTTTTGAATTTCAAATTGTACTTTTTGGCACCAAACTGCCAAAAATCTTATCTCGAATGTTATTTTTGGCTCCAAACTAAAAAGGGGCTATTTAGGGGATAATTTTGGATTTTTGGATAACTATTTGGGAAAGAGTTCGCATGCAGCGAAAAGGGGGATTTTTCTGTAATTATGTAATCTTTCTGAAACTTATGTAATTTTGCATGTATCATAGAGCTCGAGGATTTTTGATCCTCTACATGTAAGAGTTCCATATTTTAATAGAAAATATTATTCTCTATTTTGTGAGCATATTTTTGTGTCTTGGGTTTGCTCCCTCGTCAGGTGGTATCAAAGTGGGTTTTCTTGAGCATGTGGACAGATCACCGATTGTGAGGTAGTTCGCACTAGGAACGTGGTTGTGGGTTCGAGGTATTTAAGATGCCTCCAAGAGTAATGCCTGGTAGGCGTGGTGGTACCAGAGGTGGCAGAGGTGGCAGAAATGCTAGTGGAAGAGATCCATTTGTGACTGAGGGTTTCAGAGCCCTCCAGAGACAAATTGATGCATTGCAGGAACAAATGAGAAGAGGGTTAGACCCGGGAAGGAGAGAGGAAAGTGAGGATGAAGAAGAGGTGGAAGATACAGATGTAGAAGAGGAAGAAGAAGCTATTGATCGAGATCAAATGTGGCTGATTAGGGCCATTTTGAAGATCAGGAAAAGACCCAGAATAGAAGTCCCCAGTTATTCTGAAAGTATGAAATCGGAAGAGTTGATCAACTGGATCAACGATCTAGAAGAATATTTTGAATATGAAGAAGTAGAGGACCCAGATCGGGTTAAGTTTGCAAAAATGAAGCTGAAGGGCCACACCAATATTTGGTGGAAAGAGGTCCAGTTGGAGAGAAATCGAAGAGGAAAAGGAAAGATCAGCAGTTGGGATCACATGGTCAAAAAACTGAAGAAGCAGTTCATACCAGTGGACTACGAGTTAGATCTGCTAAAAAAATTGTAAGGGCTGAAGCAAGGAAGTAGATCTGTGAAAGAATACACAAAATATTTTCACAAGATGATCATCAGAACGGGCCATGCAGAGACCAATAAGGAGAAGGTAGCCCATTATCTTAATGGGTTACAACTGGGCATTCAAGAAGAGCTGAGCCTAGTCAAAATGACCACCATTGAGGATGTGTACTAGTTTTCTCTAAAAGTTGAGGAGAAATTGAACAAAATATTTGACAGCAAGAAAAAAGGACGAGGAGGTCAAAGCGGAAGGGGTAGTGGAAGATCTTCTGGAAGCCGAAATGAGGATGAAAGGAGAAATGAAGATGTGGGTACCAGTCAGAGCCAGAAGAATGATAACTTCTACCGCCCGCGTGATCAAAACAGTGGTGATCAAAGAGGTAGAGGACGAGGAAGATCTGGGCCAGAACCTGGAAGAGGTGGTTTCAGAGGAACTTTTTTCCATTGTGGTGAAGAAGGGAATCAAGCCTATGAATGTCCACAACACCAAGGAAGGACAGACAGAAGGCCAGAAGGTCATGGAAGGGTTGTACATGCAGATGAGGAGGCTCAATCCAAGCATTTAGATGATGCTGAAAGGGGAGAAGCCCTAGTGGTTAGAAGAGCCCTGGTGACTAAAGATAAAGAGACAGAACAAAGGAAGAATCTGTTTCACACAAGGTGCAAGTGTGAAGACAAATAGTGTGATGTCATTATTAACAGTGGGAGCACTGATAATCTGGTGTCAGACGAGATGGTTACGAAGTTGAAGTTGACAAGGAAAAGGCATCCACACCCATATCAGATTGCCTGGTTGTAGAAAGACCGCAAAGTTTTGGTCAATGAACAATGCCTGGTGAAGTTCAAGATCGGAAGCTATCGTGATGAGGTACTTTATGATATCATCCCCATGGATGCATGTCACATGTTGTTGGGGAGCCGTGGCAGTTTTATAGGCGAGTTGTACATGATGGCCATGCAAACACTTATTCCCTGATGAAGGATGGAGTCTGTCATAAGTTGAAACCCCTAAAGAAGGATGAAGAAAAGGTATGCAATAGTGCTAGAATTTGATTTGTTGATGGAAGGAAATTTTTAGAAGGCATGAAGCATGAGTGTATGTGCTATGCATTGATTCCTAGAATGGATAAGGAAGATAGTGATAAGGTACCAGTAGAAGTTTCTGAGTTATTGGATGAGTTTCAGGAGATTATTTCTGATAATGTACTTGAGGGTTTACCACCAATGAGGAAGATCAGTCATCAGATTGACTTGATCCCTGGAGCCAGTTTTCCAAATAAGGCAGCTCATAGAATGACTCCTGCAAAAAATTAGGAGTTAAACAGACAAGTTCAAGATTTTTTGAGGAAGGGTTTGATTCGAGAGAGTTTAAGCCCATGTGCAGTACATGCAGTACTAGCACCAAAGAAGGATGGGGAGTGGAGGATGTGTATAGACTCTTGAGCCATAAATAAGATAACAATCAAGTACATATTTCCCTTGCCAAGGATGGATGACCTGATGGACTGTTTGAGTGGAGCACAGTACTTCACAAAGATTGATCTGAAGAGTGGATATCACCAAATCCGGATTCGTGAGGGAGATGAATGGAAGACTGCCTTCAAGACCAAAGAGGGCTTGTATGAGTGGTTAGTCATGCCCTTTGGGCTAACCAATGCACCGAGAACATTCATGCGACTCATGAACGAGGTACTAAAAGAGTTTCTGGGGAATTTTTTTATTGTTTACTTAGATGATATTTTAATATTTAGTAAGTCCCTGGGTGAGCATTTGATGCATATTCGTAGTCTTTGAAAAGTTGAGAAAGAGAAAATGTTGATTAATCTGAAGAAGTGTAGTTTTGTGAATAAGGAGTTAGTGTACTTGGGGTTTGTTGTCTCAGCAGAAGGTCTCAAGATGGACCCAGAGAAGGTGAAGGCTATTCTAGAATGGCCTACCCCAAGAACTGCTACTGAGGTGAGATCTTTCCATGGTTTGGCTAGTTTTTATAGAAAGTTCATTAGAAACTTCAGTAGTATTTGTGCACCCCTAATTGAAACAATGAGAGGGGATAGAAAAGAGTTCAAGTGGAGCACTAGAGCAATGAAGAGTTTTGACCTGTTGAAGCAAAAGGTGATAGAGCAACTAGTTTTAGCCCTCTTGGACTTCAATAAGGTGTTTCAGGTGGATTGTGATGCCAGTGGTTGTGCCATTGGAGCAGTGATGAGCCAAGAAGGTAAGCCCATTGCCTATTTTAGTAAAAAGTTAAATGATGCAAAGAGAAAGTACTCTGTATATGATCAAGAATTTTATGCGATAGTTCAAGCATTAAAGAAATGGAGACATTATTCGTTACCCAAGGAATTTTTTTTGTTTACTGATCATCAAGCATTACAGTATCTAAGTAGTCAGGGAAAATTAAACCAGAGGCATATGAAATGGGTAGAATTTTTGTAGAGTTATACCTTTGTTTTAAACCATAGGAGTGGCAAGTCGAATAGGGTTGTAGATGCCTTAAGTAGGAGGCAAACATTGTTGACAGAGATGCATATTGAAGTGGTTGGGTTCAATGAACTCAAAACATTATACCCTGAAGATCTTGATTTTGTAGAAGATTGGAAAGCTTGCAAGGAGCCTATCACAGTTGATAGGACAAAGTGGTTGGATTTCATGATCCAAGATGGCATGTTGTTTAAGGGAAGTCAATTGTGTATTCCAAGGAGTTCCATGAGGGAGAACCTAATAAAGGAGAAGCACAGTGGAGGAATGGTAGGACATTTTGGTTGGGATAAGACCATTGCCATTATTAGTGAGCATTATTATTGGCCTCAGTTATCACAGGATGTGAAGAAGTTTGTGCAAAGTTGCAGGGTGTGTTAGATGGCTAAAGAAGTGAGCCAAAATACTGGATTGTATCAGCCCTTACCTATACTAGAGAGGTTGTGGGAGGATATAAGTATGGACTTTGTTCTTCATTTGCCAAGGACACGGAGAGGGAATGACTTAGTATTTGTGGTAGTTGATAGTTTTTGAAGATGGCACATTTCATCCCATGCCAGCAGACCCATGATGCAGTTCACATTACTGAATTGTTCTTCAGAGAAGTGGTGAGACTACATGGTCTGCCAAAAAGTATAGTCTCAGATCGTGATACCAAGTTCATGGGATACTTTTGGAGGACCTTGTGGAAAAAGTTGAAGACAGAGTTGAAGTTTAGTTCTGCACACCATCCACAAACTGATGGGCAGACTGAGGTTGTGAATAGAAGTCTAGGTAACCTACTGAGATGCTTGGTAGGAGATAAACCCAAGGGATGGGACTTGATCTTACCCTAGGAAAATTTTCTTACAACAATTCTATCAACAAAAGCACTGGTAGATCACCATTCCAGATTGTGTATGGAGGCAGTCCCAGGACCACTCCAGAATTGAGGAAGATGGACCAAGAGAAGAAGACAAGTGTTGAAGCTAAAGATTTTGCAGAGCACATCAAGAATATACATGAGAAGGTAAAAGAACATATTAACAAGATGAATAAGCAGTATAAGGCCAAGGCAGATCATAAGAGGAGGTATAAGGAGTTTCAGATTGGTGATGAAGTGATGGTCCACTTGAGGAAAGAAAGGTTTCCAGTGGGAACCTATAACAAATTGAAGATGACGAAGTTCGATCCTTGCAAAATTGTGAAGAGGCATGATTCAGGGAATGCATATGAGGTAGAGTTGCCAGATGGATTCAACATTTCCCCTTGTGTTCAATATTTCAGATTTGTCAGAGTATCATGAAGGTGGCGCAGAGGAAACACCAACAATGGAACAGTTTGGAATTCTAGCATCTACTTCAGAGAAGGAGGATATTAAAGAAATCCTGGATAGCCATGTGGGAAGGAGTACCAGAAACAGGCAGTATGAAGAATATTTGGTAAAATGGAAAGGAAGGCCTGTGGAAGATTCTTCTTGGTTGTCTAAGGCAGAGGTTGACTATTTGGGTTTTCCTCAACCATCTAAGACATGATGGGATCACTTCTCAAATTACCCTAGGTGTCTGATGCAGGAGCATCCAGTGGTGTGAGAACAATCTTGCATCACCAAAAAAAAAAAGATGCTTTCCATTTATGTTGCTTTTGTTTTCTTTTTTAGATGTTTTTGCATTTCTGGATACCCTTTTTGTTGAATAAGAGTTTCCAACTTTCAGAACTGCTTTTCTGCCTTTTCTGCTCAACTGCTATTTTTAGCAGGTGGGAATTTTAAGGCGTGGGAAGACAAAAATTTATGGGAAGGTTCATGAGGGAAAAATAAGCACTTTGGCAAAAGAATCAGGTCAAGATCATTCACAGTTTGAAAGTTATTCAAGTTCCATTTTTTGCTTTTTACCTTAAAAAACCTTTCGAGTCTAGTTTGAGGCACTAAATAGTCCTGTACGGGCCCAGAAATTGTCTGAATTGATGGAGCTAGTTCTTAGCGCGTTCTTCACTCCAAGACCTTTCCGATGGTGCAAACAGTTCGAAAAACAGAGTCCCGGATAAAAAATTATGGCTTCCAGAAGTTGGCCGATTTTTGGAAAATTGCCAATTTTCAAATTAGGACTTAGTTTTTGAATTTCAAATTGTACTTTTTGGCACCAAACTGCCAAAAATCTTATCTCGAATGTTATTTTTGGCTCCAAACTAAAAAAGGGCTATTGAGGGGATAATTTCATATTTTTGGATAACTTTTTGGGGAAAGAGTTCACATGCTGTGAAAAGGGGGATTTTTCTGTAATTCTGTAATCTTTCTAAAACTTCTGTAATTTTGCATGTATCACAGAGCTCGAGGATTTGTGATCCTCTGCATGTAAGAGTTCCATATTTTAATAGAAAATATTATTCTCTATTTTGTGAGGGTATTTATGTGTCTCGGATTTGCTCCCTCGTCACATCTATCATAGTTTTTAATAATGAAAACATTCAAATTACTAGATTGCACAAAAAACATAATCTAAAATAGTTCTAAAATTTAAATTTACAAGTGTGCACTCTAGCACAAAATGTGCCATTAAAGACTTAAAAAATATTGATAAAGGTTGCATCTAAGATTTATTTCCTAGAACTAGTAATAAAGGGAAAGCATCATTACTTAACATTGGCAGTCATGTATTTAAATCAATTTAGTCATTATTGAAGGTACAAATAAGAGAAGAAAATGAGAGAGATGATAAGCTTGTAAATATAATTTCTAAATTATTGAAGCAATATTTTGATAAGGAGGAAACCAAAAAATTAGAAATAAACTTCCTCATATCCATAAAGAAAATTTGATAGGAGGAAGGGACATGCACATAATATTTATCATGAAAGTTACCATGTACAATGTACAAGAACATGATACTAAGGAATAAAGGTTTCTTATAAGTGCAAAACAAACCTAGATGAAGATTTAACCCTAGTACAAAAAGAAAGAAATAATGAAAGAATAGGAGAAAATGAAGATATAACCTTTGTACATATTTTTTCTATTACCTCAAATCTTTCACCAATATAAATTGAATTAGTGATTAATCAAAATACTAAAATTTTAAAAATTAAAAATTGAATAAACATTAATACCCTTCACTTTCACATAATTGAATGATTAAATTGATCGCATAATTTAAATTTTAGTGAATATAATGAGGTCGCATCTCAAATCAACTATCAATTACCTAAATTATCAAAATTTTGAGAAATTTTTTGATTTTGTGATTTTGTGAATTTGTGACTTATGTCATTATATTGAAAACCCATATTTCACTTGGAATAAGATCATTTGTATGGAATATTAGGTATCATAGATGAAGAAAATGTGATTTCTTTGTTTGGTCTCATCTACCATGGGTATCTTCAAATTTCTTGATCATTCCTCCTACTAACATTTTGTCTAATTTTATCTCAACTCTTGTTTTGACATTGATGTTTTAAGTTAATATTTTATTTTCCTTTATGGTTTGGATCCTTCTTTTAGTTCTTAATATTTATCTTTTTCCATTAATTTAATGCTTGAATTTAGTTGCAAATGATCTACACACCTATTCCAAATATTCCATTTCATGAATTTTATGGGTTTACCTTATCTCGCATGCCAACTTGTCACAATGTCCTACTCTTGAAATTAAATTCCTACAAGAAATTAAGGAACTTGGGATACCCACCTCCCAATCGTCTTGGAATGGATGTGAATTTAGATGGAGAAGGATTTCAAAAGGCTCATGGTACTTGTGGACCCCTCAAAGGCATGATATATAACAGATGAACACTATGTATGAAATTTGGTCTTTAGTTGTTGTCTTCTAGTATGAATGTGATTTATAAGGTGGAATTCTTAGTTGAGACTCTCAATCTTCCATTGTTGGTTTCTAGTGTGATTATACAATATAAGCCAAGTATTAATCTAATTTTAATTCTTTAAAGAAGGTATATATTATTCTCATCTTAATTCTCACACAGAGTTGTCTTAATCAATTTCTCATATGATTTCCATATTTGTAAATTTTTCTTAATATAAAAACATATTTTATTTCATTAATTAACCTATCCATTCTATGTTACAAAGGATGCTTTTATTTTAAATTATAAGTATATAATTCAAAATTAACCAGTAATCAAGATAGAGTACACACAAAATTTAGTTAAAATAAAATAATATTCTTATTTTGATGAGAGTTATGTAGAATGGTAGCTTGATGTCTCATAAATATTTCTTTGATGTACTAAATTTTTATCATTACATTATGATTGAATCATCTCAATTATATAGAAAAGCACATAAGAAAATTATAAATTGGAAAGAAAAATAACCAGACATTTATCATATTTTTATATGTATAAAGTTTATACCATCAAACTATTTATACTTATAGATTGTATAAAGCTATAAATTTAATCATTATTCCTTATTTATTAAGAATCAATCTAATAAAGTTTGACTTCATATTGTATACTTGTTATAAACATCTCACTAATCCAACCATACATTTTATATATGTTAAAAAATATATAATAATAAAATACAACTTATAAATATGATAGTAAATCTAATCAAACACGACCCAAATGTAGGATAAAGACAAGAATCTTAATCTATACCATTATTTTGAGTTTGGTTTAATAGAAATTGTAAAATTTATAATCCTGAAAAAAGCAATGAATAAACTAAGGATCATTTTAACAATGGTGAATTAGTGCCTAAGATTGGCCTAAAAAATTATAATATTCAACATTCTCATCAAAAATGATATATGAATTTACTAAGGATCATTTGGTTATATATTTTTATAGATTTAAAATTTGAATATTTATTACTATAACATTCATTACAATTAGATTTTTAAATAATATTGTAATAATATTATGTCTTTGGAATTTGTTATGTGGATTTTTAATGTTGTTTTTTAAATTTAAGTTAGAGTAAGTAGAATCTAATGAGAGACCTTAAAAAGATTCAAGTAATTTATGTTTTCCTTAAAATTATGATTATTGAGATTAAATAGATAATTGATTGTATTTTGATTTCAAAATTCGAAATAGTTTAAAATTATAGAACCATATTATCCTTTCATACAAAAAGCTATGTCAAGGATTATTTGTATCTTCCTCATAATTATGTTTCACATATTGATATTTTAGGGAGGATTTTGTGGATGATTTGGAAGTTGAAGCAAAGATTGGTTGAGATCGACATGAAATATAGGTTGGATATTTTGATATACTCCAAAATCCTAAGAATAGAGAAGATGGTGAGTCATATTTTAATAGACCTTATCTTCACTTCTTCTATTCAAATGCAACCTCTCCAACCAATATATTGGATTGCAAAATAAGTAATAGATATATATGAACTTACTCCTAATCCGCCTCCATTTACCCCACCATTAGATATATGCATATTGGTATTCACCTACTCAAGTCTTATGAGATCCTAGGTGGCTTTGTGAATACATCAAAAATATTATGCATGATGTCTAAGATTTTAATTGTGATGGATTGATATATTCCAAGAATTTATAAATGAAGTATATTCATATATATGTATTTATTTGACTTTTTAAAATTAGTTAAAAAAATTCTTTGGGGGATTTATGCAAATATGCCATCTTAGAAAGATAATTTCATGTCATTTTGGTGTAGGCCATAACTTAACTTTTAATTTATCATTTATGGGAATGACATCTTCAAGAATTTTATAGAAGGCCATAGATGGCCCACTTTTTGAATTAAATTTAGTTATGAATTTGTATTTGTTTGGATGCACATTTAGATTTAAATTTGGTGAGGAAAATATCTAAGAGTTACCACATTTTATAAGTTAAAACTTACCTTATTTACTCAAAATTCCTTTGTGGACTCTCTTGTTTTCTTTGAATAAATGGGTCAACATGTTAAAAATCCATTAGGTCAAGCAATATATATTAGATTCAACTTATTTTGCCAAAATGAAAGGTTAAGAAGAGGGGTTTCCACTTTTGGGATTTGATTTTTATATAATTTGAGGATCTTGAGAAGAGGGAAGTGAAAGAAACGAAGAACCCATTTGGATTGAGAAGGATTTGGTAAAGTTTGTGAGAATATTGGAAAGGGTGTTCTATCAACATATCAAATCTCCTTGGACTTTAAATTTTACTTGAGATAGTTCTCTTGTGATATTTTATTCCTTTCCTAACTCTACCTTTCTTTCAAAATAATGGTGTTATTATTTTTATGTTATTTTCATGTTTGTTAAATAATATGATTATCACAATTGAATGGGGCCTTAAGATTTTTTGGCTAATTTCCTCTTTGTGCATATTTATTTAAAATAATGGACAAGTCTTCTTTATGTTCTTTAAGTGGTTTTTGTGACTTTATAAGAGTCTTTCCTTTGAATTTAAGATTTCTTTCCTTACCCAAGACCTTTATTTAGATCAAGAGAGATATTTTATGTATTTTTGAGGAAGCCATATGTGTACCTAACAAGTTCTTCAATGTTTCCATAAATTAATCTTTAGTGTGTATGTGTATGGATCCATCATTACAATCTCATAACAAGGTGGGGTGATTATGGAGATCATTCACATTATTCAAGGGGTGGCTATAGTCTCACTAGCTTGGCAAATGGTAGCTTGAAAGCCATGAAAACTTGGAAGTCTTATCAGATAACATTAATATTAATTATGTTCCTATAATTGTGTTTTCTCCTTTAAATTTCAAATCCCAAATAGTTTCATCTCCTTCCCCATGGCTTAAAGAAATGGTAACAAATAAAGAAAAAAATATCAAGTATATGAACCAAGTTTTAATGTAGTATCTAAGTTGCTAAGAGCTACTCCTCAACTAAATAAATCTCATACAAATTCTTGGTTGATGTTTGAATCCTTTGGTAACTAGTTTGTAGAAATTAATGAACCCACAATGGATTAAATTGAAGAAGATATTGCATAAAAATATTTCCAATGTAGAACTAGGTCCATCTATACATGAAGGAGATATCCATAATGCCCAAATATTGGTTTCAAATTTGAAAAGGGTCTTATGGAATGCCATGATTCTAACATATGAAGCAGATGGGTTTGTTGAAAAGGCTTTGGAAACTTTCAAGCAAATGTAATTGGCAGTTGTAAAAATAAATTCCACAACATTTTATGGGTGTTTTGGAAAGGCTTTAGAAACTTTCAAGCAAATGCAATTGGTAGTTGTAAAGCCAAATTCTATAGCATTTTAAAATGGGTTTGTTGAAAAGGCTCTAGAAATTTTCAAGCAAATGCAATTGGCAGTTGTAAATCCAAATTCCAAGCATTTTATGGGTTTGTTGAAAAGGCTTTGGAAACTTTCAAGAAAATGCAATTGGAAGCTATAAAGCCAAATTTCAAACCTTCACCCTACCTGCGCCAAAATGTGAGCTTTGAAACAAGGTATATAAAATTAAAATGGGAGCTTTGGAACTAGGTATATAAAAATGGGAGGTTTGGTCTCATGAAATGCTATCATACGCACAAAAGAATTATGGAATTCCATGAACAAACATATGCAAAAAATGGATTTGTTCATTTAGGGTTTAGAAACTTTTAAACAAATGCAATTCAAGCAACCATGGAAAAATAAAACTAACTTTGAAAGCACTATGGAGGTTAAAGGAGGTCAAAGGTGATGGAAATAGCTCGCTTAAGGTGGTATGTTGAAGATTTTCCCAAGATTTTGCTAAACGTTCACCGCTTCACATGCTCCAGGTTCATGTTCACCAGACAAAAAGCATTGTCAGTTCAATAATGACAATCTTTTAAAATGCCCAAATTCAAGGGGTTTGAGCGAACACCCCTTCGTTTGAAACCATTAAAATATTATAAAAACTTTGACTTTAAAATGGTTCAAGTGAACTGGTAGTTCACTCAAATCTAGGGATTCGAGAGAATGCTTTAATGGGTTCGCTTGAACCCTTAGGTTCGAGTGAACCCCCTGAATTATTGAAACCATACAAATGCCATTTTTCCTTCCTTCTTCAAAGTGTAAACCACTTATGTGGCTTCACCCATAGAATGCATTGGAGTTTTATTATCAAGATGCTGCAATGGTTAGGGTTTTTTTCCTAAGATTTGTAAGCATGTCCAAATGTTATTCAAAGATTCCATTTCTCAACTAGTTATAAAAGTAGATTGTTTGACACATTTCCCTTACAACATTTAATCAGGAAAGGTTATTCATTGTTACATTTTTGTCTATGTTCTTATTGCTAATGCTCTTGGTTATCTATTGTAAAAGTACAATCAAATGAATTTGATAAGTGAAATTTATATTCACAATAGTGTGGTTGTGCTTAACTTGCATTTTTCTAATGACAGCATTGAAGGGTGCACAATCTACTGAGAGGTGGGGGTGAATCAGTAGATCAAAAAAAATTCAAAAATTATGGAAACCTTCACAATCTCTTTATAGATTTACAACATGAAGATCACTGAACCATACAAGCTAGTAAGTTAAGAAATTAAAGCACAACACAAGATAACACATAACACTAGATTTTTATGTGGAAACCCAGAATGAAAAAAACCACAGTGAAAATCTCTCACAAGTAGAAATATAATAATAAGGAACTTTCACAATATGAATTAGGAACAAACCTATTGGAGACACAAATCCCAAAAATATTTAGTAGGCACCAACCTATAGGAGACACCAATCCCCACTAGAATAGAGACAACAATCCCTATCGAAACAATACAACATGTAGAACAACAATTCTATCAAAACAAAAATAATGGAAAATGTGAGATATGACACCAAAAACACTCTAATATTGGCACACTCTCTTTTCTTCATGCTATGACACAACTATACATACCACTCCTTGTAATTTATTTGTAATCATTAATTACATTGTATACACTTCATTTCTTCAAGATACATCACATTGCACAATCATGTAATTCACTTCCCCATGCATTTGAACATTTGAAATTTCTACATGATGTGCTACATTAACACGCTATTATGTCTCCCATGGAACCACACCAACCTAGACAACATAGGATGAACCTCAATTCAAATTACATGAAACATATAATACATAGTGTTGGAGATTGGTGCACGATGTTGTCATTAGTGTTGTCGTTGATGTCAACCTATAGTGTGATGGTGTTGATTAGGTGTTGTCATTGGGGATATTATTTAAATCTCTAGCGTGGTTTTGATGTGAAGGTGTTTGTTGTGTTAAGCAACTGTTGTTGATGCAGCCGGTTCACTTCGTTTCCAAGTGCTTTCGAGAAAACTTGAATAGAGAATGTACAAGGTGATAGAGTTGTGTTTTGCATTGTGCTATGAATTTCTTCATGTTTGAATATGTGCTTGTGTAGTTTAGATGAGGTTATAAAAGGTTTTTAGAGGTGTTATATCCAGAGTTTCAAGTTCTAGATCGTGTGGTATCAAAAGATGTATCTAATAGTGTGTTTCTTGTGAAGATTTTTTGGGAGAAATGGAATTGTTCCACATTTATCCACATTGAGGTTTCTTGTCTTGTGTATTTGGGAACATTATAATATTTTCTATATCTACCTTCCCCTAGAGTTTTTGGTGTTCAATTATTTTGTAAGGTTGGTTAGTGAGTTGTATTCCTGTGGTAGTGTGGTTGGTTACATAAGATGATATTACTCTCAGTTTCATGTGGTTGTGATAGTGTTGATGGTTATTTTGATGATGCTAGAATATTCCAAGATGTGTTATATTGCTATGTCATCCACAAGATGTTTTTGGACCTAGTGAAATGTGTATGTGATTATTTGTTAGCATTGATGCAAGTTTGGTCGACATGGTTTGTTAGCATTGATTGAAAAGATGGTTAGTTGTTTTTACAAGTGTGGTGTAGATTTGGGTCCTAGTTAACCCTTGGTGTGGTCATCCTTCACTTCTTTCCATCATGGAAGTGTTTGGTTTCGACCTATTTGTTGGTTGCATGTTTGAGGTGCATACATTTCATTGAGGTCAACCTAGACAAGGTTGTTTGAGGTTGTGAAGGACATATAAGGTTAATTGTTGGAGATGTGAAATAATGTGGATGTGGTCAAGTGTTGAGACCTGAGTGTGTACTTAAATACCCAAGGCTACAATAAGTAGTGAGAAGAAGGTGTAGGTCTACATTTTTAGTCTACCTAAAGTTTCTAGAGGCAATGAATTGAAGGATCTATAGATGGTGTAGAGTTGTTGTGGTGGATATTCCTATTGCTCTGAGGTAGTGAACCTCCTTGTAACAGTCTTCTTCTGTTCTCTTCTATTTTGGATGGTGATTCCTTTGGGTATAGAGCTATTCTTTTCTTCTAGATAGTGATCCCTTCCAGCAGTCAGCCTATTGTAATCGATGTTATTCATATATATGTGAGTTAATCCTCACTGTAGTTTCTCTTTGATTATGGCTTTCCACATAAATTTGGTGTTCTATGGTGTACCGTTGTGAATGTGTTTATGTTTTATTAGTTTTCATTCATGTTGATGTATAATAAGGATTTGAAGGTTAATGAGAATTTGAATGTTTTAATATATAACTAATTCACCCCCCTCTCAATTTTCATATGTGTCTAACACAAAGGTTCTATATTTCCACCAAAAGAACTTGACACCTTGCACCACCACTTGAGGTAACCTTAAATAGGTCATTTCCTCACTCTACATGCTTGAATTGAATATTTCATGCTTGTAGCCATTGCCACAATTTTCTCGTACTTGGAATAGCTTGATGAAGCTTTTGATACTAAAAAATATTCACACATTAAGTCATTCCACTGGAAACTCAAGAGACTAATAGAACTAGTATATTCATTCTCTCCTTCCAAATTGCAAAGCTACAACATGTATTTCTAAAAGAAATGCCACCCATATTAAATAATCTCTCTACCCAAAAGATATCCTTCCAAACCACCACAACCCAACATGGTATAATGAATACATAAACTATATGAAGGAAGTCACACCACAACTAACATGATATAAGATATGATAGATTAGATAGCCTACACATTGTCAAACAACGCACTACCAAAACCTTCAGAATATTGTCAATACTTGTACTCCTACAATATTTCTTTATCTTGACAACCTTCTCATTTGACAATCTTGGCACCCTTTGATAACCACTGAAATACACAATGACTTGTTTTCATCAGTTTGACATCAATGGCAACCTATGCTCAACAATTTCTTTAAATATTTAAAAAGAAAATTAATAATTTGATGGAGGTCCTTGATTGCTACTACTATGTGTTTGCTTCAAAGTTAGCTCATCATAAAATTAAATTTCTAATGGGGAAAATAGATCTAGTTCCTTGGTGGACTTTGAAATATTGGAAGAAAATTAAACATGGTTGGATCTCTCACTACCTGGGAATCCTCTTTGGGTTAGGTGATCCCCTTTTTGATATATGGAATTGGTTTCTATAAAAGAATTGTACTCAAGGGAACACATTTGTGTCTTTAGCTGGCAGGATTCAAGTTGTGAACCACATATTTCTCATATCACATGTGTATTACCCATGTTGTTATATGCCTTCAAAAAAAGGTTATGAGCACTTTAATAGAATCATACAATGTTTTTATTGTCTGATTGGAATGATGATGTATGTTTTAAGTCCACTTATTGGCTTCATCGTATCTAGCCTAAAGCTAAAGGTGGATTGGATTTGTTGGATCCTATAACTAAGGAAATTTTTTTCCAACTAAATGGATAATTGGATTTGATATTGGATAAGATTCATGGATAAATTTGGTTCATTATCATATCATATATGCTATTGTCAAAGGGAATTGTAAATCTATTAGATATTTCAAGAAAATTATGTTGGCTCCTTTCTTTCATTTAAAAGTTTTTTTCCTCTTCATTCCTTATTGGAGATGTGGTAGTATGTATTTGAAAAAGTATAAAATAGAAAATTTCTTCCTTGCAACATGGTTTTAGCTTTGGTTCTTCATCTATTTGGTGGAATATAATAATGCAATATTAAGTAAAAAATATTGACATCTCCATTTCAAGGAATGCTTATTATTTACTCAATAAAGGGACTCAACATTTTCATTGTTTGTGGTATTTTAATTCTCTTGATTGGGCTACTTGAAAAAAGATTAAGAATATTTTTTTTCTAAACAATAAGTCTAAGGGGTTTTTTATTTGTGTTAAATTGTTTGTTCCTATGGATCCTTTCATGAGGCTTTGCACTCCCTTGCACTATAAATTTCTTAAGAATTGGTGGCGGTTGTCTAAGTATTAGTTTTTTCTTTTCCTTTAAAAATGGTCTATTTTAGTCTTCTACTTTATTTGTCACTAGATTAGACATTGAATGAGAAATGGAAATGTACTTTAAGATTTCTAGATAAACTGTGTACTTTGATGTAAAAAAATGCACACAGTTTATCCAGAAATCTTAAAGAACACTACTATGGACTGTGGAAACAAAATGCTATTGAATGGAAATGTAGAATCCAAGAAAAGACATGGATAAAATTGAGTGCACAAGTTTGTAGATTTGAAGGTAAGGTTAATGCTCAAATTCTTGCTTGGAAAGTCTTACACTTTAGACTATCTGTGGGTGATAATTTGAGATATATGGGGCTTCATTTGGTTAAATGTCTATTTTTCTAGCACAACAAAAGTTTGAAGCATATTTTTTGGGACTGTTTGCGGGATAAAATAAAATGGAATGTTATTTTTGAATTTATTCTTGCTATTTTTGATTTTTTTTATGTTGGAAAGAAGTTATTTTAGGTTTTGGTATTTAGAACATGATTTTACTATGGATTGTGAAAGGAAACAGAAAATAACAATGGAAAGAACTAATAAATGAGCAATTGTTTGAAGGAAATATATTACCAAATAGATTGAAGTAGTAAAACCAAGCACCACCAAAGCAAGAGAGACACAAGAATTTGATAAGGGGAAAAAGCAAGAAAAAACCCCAATATTATGAATGGAGGCAAAATGCCTAAAGAATAATACAAATAGAAGGAGTAGGATCCTTTTGAGGTAGACCCAATTCTTCAAGTAACTATATTGCTTCTTTAGATGCATTTGTACAACCTTTATATTCAGCTTTTGTAGAACAAAGAGAAGTAGATTGTTGTTTCTTACTATTCCATTAGATTGCACCTGATCTAACAAAGAAACAATAACCACAAGTGGATCTCCCATCATTCGGATCACCTCCTAAATCTGAATTATTATAACCCTTTAAAGAAAAATCACAATTTGTATCATAAAAAAGATCAAGATTAAGAGTACCTTTAACATATATTTAAAAAAAAATTACAACTTTAAAATGAGTTTGTTGTGGTTTAGACATAAATCTAGAAACTAAACCAACACTATAAGCCTAGTAAGAGTTAGATAATTCAAACTTCCTACTAATTGCCTATATAAAGTAGGATGATCAACAAAAGGAGTTTCCATATCAACCATTAATTTAGTTCCTAATTCACAAGGAGTAGAAACACAATTTGCATCAATCATTTTAAATCTATCTAAGAGATCTTGAGTATATTTATGTTGAGAAAGAAAAAAATACCTTTAGGGGTTTGCCAAATTTGCATACGCAAAAAAAAGTAATAGGCCTAATCAATTATTTGAAATAGTTGATTGATTTGAGACTTAACATCACTAATCAAATTATTAGAACTATACTTGTGATAATTAAATCATCAACATATAAAATAATAATCACAATATCATTGTCACTATGATTAATATATAAATTTGGACCATTTGCATGAAACAAGATTCTTACCTTGAGGTAAGGGAACTAAATCCCAAGTATTATTAGCAATTAAAGTATCATATAGCTAATATAAGAGTAATCCAATGTAGATAAAATAATCTTAAGCCTTGAATAAGAGTGCCAGAAAAAATTGTAGCACAAATCATAGCTTATAGCCCAAATTATAAAATTTCAATATATAAACATAGCAATAATAGTTCTGGGTTTCCTTTCACTACATCATTTGTTGTATTGTAAAGGGAAATTGTATCAAGATTAATAATAAAGGACTTTGCAAATTAGTCCTAAAGATGGTTTTAAAAAACCAAAATCATAGTGCCTTACTAAAAAAAATTCAATATCAAAAGTCCTAATAATGGTATAAAAACCATAGTGCCTTCAATAAAATAATGAAACATAAAATTTTCAAAAACTTGATCCCCATCAATTAAGAAAATAGATCTAAGTTCATCATAAATAAGTAAGTGCATACCATCAAAGTGGATGGAAATATTTTCCATGGGTCCCCAAAAAAACTCCGATGATACTTGATAAAATATATGATTCATTATAGATAGGGCTCCCTATGCAACATTACTGCAAATGCGACTAGCACATAAAATATATATGTAAAGGCTCCATTGAGACTTGATAAAGTGATTAATTTGCAAAACATATATAGATGGAATAAATCCATCAAGAAGGAAAATACTCCAATGAGCTTTTAATTTTCAAAAATATATAGATGAAATAAATCCATCAAAATGAAAAATTTACCAATAAGGCACAATATCAAATTAATGAGACAATAAAATATCAAATTCCCTTTATCAAAACAACATAATTGTAGTTGAGAAGGAAACACTAGGGTTTTTTTTTTTTTAAAGATTGTAATAGATCAAGAATTAGGTAGAGAGAATGATAATTTCTCAAGACACAAATCAAGCCACCTTAAGTTATAAAAAAAATATTAAAAAAAATTGTGATGGAATAATGGGAAATGCATACTATGAAGAGAAGAATTATTAAGTATAAATAAGTCATTAAGACGATACTCATGCATTCATGACTACATGAATATCCCCTTTTCATATTCCAAATATAATTGAGTAAAACAAGTACACTATTACTGGATTGATCAAGTCCAATAATAAAGTACATGTGTAGTTATTTTAAAAGGAATTTTTTTAAGAAATTCCTATTTAAAAGACAATTTTTTAAAATGTCTAAAAAAATAGTCCATTGAGAAATTTTAAAAAAATCTAAAAATGCCTTATGCAAATTTATTTATTTATTTATCTTTTCTAAAAAAGGTCTAATTACTTAGACAAAATAAAAGAAAAAGAAAGAGATCAAAGCTCCACCAAAATATTGAATAGATATACATAAGCATAATTCTTTTCCGAAATAGAAAAAAGATAAGTGCATTTTATACAAGCATGTTAATTTCCATTGCCACAATAAGTAAGAATGTAACTCAAGCAAAACAAACTTAAAGGTTAACAATATGGTAGGACATGAACTTTCTAAAAAAATTTGTTCATCTTTGGATGTAGATGGATCGGTTTTTATTGTAGCAACATCCAAAAGATGTTTAAAACGAAAAATAAAAGATATATGAGTTTTCCAAGAATGATAGTTAGAAGAATTCAACTTAATTTCAGAAATTAAAGTAGACATGATTCTAATAAAAAATTCACAACTTTATGAGACAAATAACTATTGCAAATATTTGCTTTTAAAAAAAAATCCCTCTTGATCAAATTAAATCTTAAAAAATACCTCTTTTTTAAAAAAGAATTATTTAGAACAAAATAAGCCTCTTTAGATAATTTTTTTTTTAAATAATCTCCTTTTCATATAATTTTTAAAACTCAAAAATTAAATTGAATTTTTTAAATAAAATAAAAATCTTGAAAATTTAATACCTTTACTTCAAATGGAGTATTTAAAAAAAAACTCATAAAATAAATTATTTAAAAAAGTTTTTTTATAAATATAAGGATTCATTTTCTAAAGAATAAAAATATACTTTCTTAAAACAATGATAAGAGAGAATTTAAAAAAAGAAACTTTATACTAAAAGAAGTTTTTTTTATTTCATGCCTTTAAAGGGAAAAAAGAAAGAAATCAACCTTTTAAAAAGTGAGTGCACAAAAAAAGAGCGGTTTGAGGGCAGTTAAGAAAATTTAAAATGGATGTAAAATAAAATAAAATGGAATGAAATTTTTTAAGTTTGAAATTTAACAAGCTATAAAAGAACTTTTGTTTCTTTTTAAGAAAAGAGAAAGAGAGAAAAGGGCAGGCAAGAATAAATTGAAGTAGCAAATTTTATTAAAAGAATTTAATAATATTTATTTTTAAGCAACAGATACAATGTTTTGCATAGGGAGTGTAGCAAGAGTTGGGTTGAGGCTGCAACAAGAGGAACAACAGAGGCTAAGCTACAACAGGAGGAGCTATGACCTGCAAAAAACTAAAGCCCTAGTTTTTTATTTAAATTTTATTTGTATTTATTATTAAAAAAAATAGAGGTTATAACAGAGTAGGAGCAGCCAATGAAATAAGGTTTTCTTTATTAATATTATTATTATTATTATTATTTTGCAGAGAAGGGAAAGAAGAATGCAACTGCATGCAAAGGTGAAAGAAGAATTTGCAATGGTGGAAACTTACAATTAGTAAGCAAAGGAGATGGCCACAAAGAGGGTTGAAGCCCTATTTTATTATTGTTTTTGTATTTATCAGTATTAAAAAAAGAGATTATAATATTGAATGATTTGTTTTTTTAAAAATAAATTGTTCTTTTTAAATTTAATCTGTTATACAGATTTTTTTTAAAAATAATGAATTTTGTACAAATTTAGTATACAGATATGAATAAATTGTAGAGATTTTTTTTTAAAAAAATGATTTTTTACAGAAATTTGAACATGCAACTATGGAGAAATTTTTTACAGATAGATTAGCCTTTTTTCGAAAAATAATTTTTGAACTAGGTTAGATTGCTAAAAAAAAAAAAATTCACAAAATGTAAAATATAGAGATTTTTTTATAGATTTAGCTTGATATTGTAAAAAAAATTATAGATCTAAAAAAAAGTGAAATATAACCGTTTATTTGAGGGTTTCTAATTTTTTTGCAAAAATCTAAATATGCATGCAAATTATAAAGATTTGTTTTTAGATTTAAATTGATATTTAGCAAAAAACTTAGAAAACTTTATACAAAATATTTGAAATCTGTAACAACTATAGAAACCTCCACAGATTTGAAATAAAAAATTAGAAATGAAATCCTACACAAGAAAAATAGGTTAGAAGACAAAAACAACCAAAATTAGACACTTTGCTCTTCTTCTCCTCTTTGAGAGTGTTTCCAATGGTGTGCTTAAAAATTTGGTAAACCTTCAACAATGTAGCTCACAAAATATTAGTAATACCAAGCTTTGATACCATGAAAGGAAATAGAAAAGAACAATGGAAAGAACTAATAAATGAGCAATTGTTTGAAGGAAAGATATTACCAAATAGATTGAAGTAGTAAAACCAAGCACCACCAAAGCAAGAGAGACACAAGAATTTGATAAGGGGGAAAAACAAGAAAAAACCTCAATATTATGAATGGAGGCAAAATGCCTAAAGAATAATACAAAGAGAGAGAGTTTCAGCCTTAGGCTTGCTTGCTTGAGTCTTAAAGAATTAGAGGAGAGGCACCTCAATAAGTAGAGGTGAGAAGAAGGAGTTAGAATATAACTCCCAACTCAATGAATGCCACCATTCATCTATGTGTGTGCAAAGTGTCACCTCTTAAAGAGGTAGTTACAAATATTCCTTAATAAAGGAATTAAAAATAAGTCATCCTCACACATGTGTGAGATGACAAAAAAAGACAAAAGACTTGTAGGGATTCCTTTGGAATATTCCTACAAGTTAATAAATAATTACAATTAAAGAATAACCTTTACCAAGTAAAGATTAATCTTCTAACAAATTGCATAATACATAAAATTTTACTTAATATATAAAAAATTAGATGCTTCTTAGTGTTTTCAAAGCATATTGTATACCAAAAATATGAAATGCTTAAATTTTACTGTGATATAATTTTCCAATTTTTTTCTTGTGTTCTTAGCTACAAGAAGCTCCCAAAGAGCATGTGAAGATCACTAACCACTTGTATAAGATAATTTTATAAATTTTATGACTTCATGAAGAAGATCCTTTGTGTTCAAAATAGTTGCAATGTAGGCTAAAGTTCATAGTTTAAGTCTACACTTTTCAAATGAGGCTTTTGATCTATTTGGTGTCTATGGGTTGTTGTTTTTGCATTAGTCCTATTCTATGTTTTATTCGGTTGTTTGTAGTGCTATAAGGGTAAGTGTAAGAATATGTGTTTGCAAAGAAGGGAAGTTTCATGCAAAAAAAAATGTAGAAAGGAACAGGTACCTATTTTTTTAAAAAGAGGTACCCATTTAGGAACACAGATCCAAGCCTCAGATTAGGATCCCATCCTAAATGGGTACCTATTCTAAAAATAAAGTAGGTACCTGTTTAAAACGAGTACTCATTCTAAAAAAAATTAAAATCCTAACCCTCTTTTTTATTTTGTTTTAGGCTTGGGAAAGGAATGGTAACCTAACCCTTAGCATTAGACCTACAAGTACAAGGTCATGGCAATGCCGAGAGAAATAATTGACTTTGGCTATATGGTCGACAAATTTTTTCATAACTATTTGGTGCAATTAAAACTTATTATGGATCATAATTTCTAGTTTTGAAATATGTAAAATTTTTATGATTATATTATTTTCTCTCATTTTCAATTGATTTCTAAGAAAATTGGTCCATAAACTCGAAATGTCAAGTTTTTGGATTTTTTTAATAACTTTTAATTTGTTAATTTTTTTGTAGAAATTTTTTTATGACATCAATATAAAAACACTTATTTATACCAAAAAAAAACTCAAAAAATGATTATTTTAGGTCAAATGATGGTGTCTGTAGATAAGAGTTTTCAAAAACAACAATTGGGGCCAATGAAAAATTAATCAAAAAATAAATATTTAAAAAAAATATTAAAAAATATCCTCATTAATATTTAGTTTATTACCTATTTTTTCCAAAAATGAATTAGAAAAATACTTTTATTTAGGTCGAATTATGGTGTTGATACACATGCATAGTATGGTCCTAAAAAAGTGACTTGTAAGAAAATAGAAAAGAAATAAATTTTTGATTCATTATAGTTTTAATAACATTACAATCTAACACAATAGCTTTCAACATGCTAGGAATTAGTCATTTTTATCATGTATAAATTATAGAGTTAAATGCATATTATATTACAATTCCATCCAAAACTTGCTTCTACTTTCTTTGCTACTTTCTACTAACCTTATTGGTGCTTAGATATGAGTCTATACATCTTCTAGTATAAATGCAATAGTAATTGATTAATATATCTTGACATGGTCCATACAATAAGGTCTCCTAGCCTATAGCTTTTATGTAATGAAATAAATTTCTCAATAGAAGAATATGATATGAAATATGCTACAAATACTTGATAATAACTAAGAATAACAAGCCACTTCGAGGGGGAAAACCTTTCAAATATATCTAATGAGAACACACTTCACAATCTGATCATGAAATAAGACTCACAAACTCCTATATATACCTATTTATGCCTAGGATATCACCTAGGCCGATGTAGACACCACTATATAATCCCTAGGCCAACCTAACCAACTAAATAATAATATAATAATGATAACATGACTTAATTAGGAGTTAAGATAGCCACAAGCCGACTATTCATAACCTAATGTACACCAATATTAAGGGCGTAGCATGCCCCCATCTTCAAAGAAGCATTTTCCTCAATGCCAATCAAGTTTGGATTCTTTTGAATGAACTCATCCTCCCATGTGGCATCTTCAATTGGTAAATTCTTCCATTAGATGAGATACTCAGTGAGAGTTCTATTCCTCAGCTTCTTCATGCATGTTTGAGGAATGCAATTTGGTTCCAAAATGATTCTTCCTTCTTCATTGAGTTCTAGTAGTGTTGTTTGAGTTGGAATATTATGCCCAATTACCTTCTTCAAACAAGAAACATGAAAAATTGGATGTATCTTTGTTGTTGGTGGCAACTCTAGCTTGTAGGAAACACTACCGATCTTTTGCATGATTTGGTATGGCCCTTAATACCTTGGAGACAACTTATTATTATTTGTTTGTTGCTTCAATGAGATTTGCTTATATGGTTGCAATCTCAAGAAGACCCAATCCCCAAATTCAAAACCTTTTTCACTACAATGTTGGTTTGCTATTGTTTCATTCAATTTTGTGTCATGGCTAAATTCTCCTTAAGTCCTGAAAGTACCTGTTGTTGATGAAGCAAGTGGCCCTCTACTGCCTGAACTCTTGGTGACACCTTTAATGATGATGTGATGGAAGGAGGATGATATCCATAAAGTGTGAAAAATGGAGACATTTTTGATGAGCTATGAAAAGAAGTGTTATACCACCATTATGCAAGTGGTAGCCAATCTACCCATTGAGATTGTTTCTCTGAAGTGAAACAACGTAGATATCCTTCCAAACACTTAACAACCTCAGTTTTCCCATCTGATTGAGGGTGGTATGAAGAGCTATGAGCCAATGGAGTACCCAAACATGAGAATAAATCTTTCCAAAAGTGACTAGTGAAGATAGGACCACGATCACTAACAATAACCTTAGGTGTACCATGTAGCTTTTGGATATTCTCCAAAAAATATTTGGCCACTGCACTTGCTATAAAAGGATGTGATGATGCAATGAGATGTGCATATTTAGTGAGGCAATCAACTACTACCATGATGACATTATTAAGTTTAGAATTGGGAAGCCCTCATGACCTTTTGTCCATTTGGGATTTGATGTACTTCAAAAAATTTCTCCATTTGGTTTATCCATGTTAAAGGATCCTTGCCATTGAACTTGCACATATCCACCTTTGGAAACAAATTCCTAGATCCCATATGAGTATTAAAACTTGTGTCAATGTTAGCTGACCTAGAAGTATCACCTTGGTTGCTTGAGAACTCCTTTCTTGGCTCATTCATATAGGTGCTTAACATGCTTTGTATATCCGATATATCTCCTTTTAGGTCATACACATCCATCTTCATTGTGGAAATGTATCCCTTGACCTTACTGATTTCCTCATTAGGAGTAATATCCTCTATTGTTACCCCATCCTTATCAGGAGTCTTCCCCTGAGTGACAACATTCTTTTTGCCCCTTATTGCAAGCCCCGTCATGATGGGAACCAATAATTTTGAAATAAATCACACAAATGAAACTTAAATTCTTTGAAATTTTTATTGTAACTTACTAGGGTCAAAATACCTCTCACCTAGAAAAATTTCCAAGAAATAAGCAGATTTGTAGCCTTGAGAGAGATATTTGTGGAAACATTAAATTTTTAATAACTTGCTTATTTCTACTCTAATTTCTCCAAATTTTTCATTATAAGCTCCTTTAGTACGTTTTCAAAAACCCAATAAAAATTAGGCTCTAATTCAACAAGATGTGATAAATATGTAGATTCCAAATAAATTATGTAGAAACACTAATTCTACAATAATTCTCTCAATTATGCTCCAAATCCTCTAAAATTTGGACTGTAGCTTCTTTAATATGTTCTTCAAAAATCAGAAAAAAAAATTTAAAAAAATTTCTCCAAAATCTAAAAGATATGCTCTCCCCAAAATCGCCTCCAATATTGAGAAAAAACCTTGCCTCTATGGTGCCAAGATCATGCTATGATACCACTTGTAATGAAATAACTTTCACAATAGAAGAATATGATATGAAATATGTTGAAAATACTTGATAATAACTAAGAATAAAAACCCAATTTGAGGGGAAAACCTCCAAAATTCTCTAATGAGAACACACTTCACAATCTGATCATTAGATGACTCACAACCTCCTAGATATACACCTATTTATGCCTAGGATATCACCTAGACTAACTTAGACACCACTATATATTCCCTAGGCCGATCTAACCAACTAAATAATAATATAATAATGATAACATGACTTAATTAGGATTTAAGATAGCCACAAGCCAACTATTCATAACCTGATGTACACCAATATTAAGGGTGTAGTATTTTATGTGTTCCTTAGTTGTCACATGATTTGGGAAGTTGGCACAAACATTAATCAATGATATTGAACGATAATAGATTATTATTTTTTTCTTGCTAAGAAAAAATTATTTATGGTAACTAGAATCTCTTAATATTTGGATATATCATTAAAACATGTATATTTACATGCATTCTATGACATATGTAATTGCAATGAAATGTAGTGGAGAACTCAAATTGTCTCATGCGAAAGGAAAGTTAAAATATATATTTATTTTTTTTGGTTCATACAAGATTGATTTTAAACCCCAAGATACTCTTACATCACTATCACTTCATATAAAGGTTCTAAGTTTTTGAATAATTTTATAAAAAATGCTAATCTATATTATATAGAAAGTTGAGAAAATATTTTATGTTCTATCCCTATACTAATTTATAAACAAAGGTATTTAATAGAATTATAATACATTTTCTTATGCTATACACTTTAAAGAATACTTATTTTTATTAAACGCTTTGGTCTATAATATACACATAGTTAAGAAAAAATATTATTTTCTATTCTTAGACTAATGGATAATATATATAAATGTTTAATAGAACCATAAGACTGTAGCTTAGCATGGTATACATTTCAAAGAAGTATTGTTCTTAGAATGAAAGTATTTTTTATTTAACAAATTTATGAATTGCTCTACAACACAAAACTCTTTGTTAGGTTGTCTTGAGTTTCCAAAAAAATGGTACCTATTGATAAATCTTATCTTATTCCTCCATGAGTATTGTTAACAATTTATATCAAAAGCAAGTTCAAAAACCAATTACGTTCATTAAGAACATTTAATAGCAAGCCTAAATCATTATATAGTAGGCTAATGCTATGTATAAGTAGTGCCATGATAGGGACATGACATTGCATGAATTTTAGGTTGGAGATCATATCTAGATGAATTTATTGAAGGAAAAATAATAATACGCTACTACAAGATTCATTCAGTTTGGTATAGGCCCTATATCATAATTAAGTATGTAGGAGATAATATATTTAATCTCAATCTATATTACTACCTTATGTTGTATCAATTCTTCAATGTAGATTTCTCACATCTAACTTTCCTCTGTTGAATTATTTAGATGTTGTAGAGGAAATTCAATAGATACAAATAAATATAGAATGTATCATTCGAACAAAATTTGATCAATTGATTGACTTTATGATCAAATGAATAAAATTAATTTCTTCTATATTATTAAAGTAGGACAAGTTCCTTCCCAGTAAAACTGGTTCAATAAGATTAGGTTCAAAATCATTTTCCACATCTTTCATCACACTTTCCTACAATGGAAACTAATGCTCTTGAAGCAAAGGTGAATGATCTAAGAGGCTTTGGACCACTCAAACCTTTTATAAATCTAATTCATTCTATGATGGCCCTTACAAATGTTTTAGCAAGATATTATCATAGTTAGAACCCTTGTTCTAAATCAAACATCATAACTCTACATTAGTAGAACCATTTAGCTTGATATGTCATAGTAGTTGTGAAGGGGTGTCATAATGATGATAGGAATTTGAATTATCACTTTTCAACTAACATTTTTTGTTCCTTTTTCTTGTATAGATATGTATATAGCCATTTTTTGTAAGGATAGAGATTATAGATGATAATGCGAGACCATACACTTATTTTCATAGATAATATACATAACTAAGAATAACTTAGTCATGTTGTTATAGTTCTAATTTTCTATTGTTCTATTTTTTATACATATTCTTGATATCCCAATCATACATAAATCTTCTACATTTATAACATAATTGAAGTCTTTGATTAGGTTGACCACATGAAATTTACACTTGGAACTTAGATTAATTATGATGAATGTATTTTGATTATTACTATTAAAAAATTAATAATATAAAGAACTTAAAAAAATGTTGAACTACATATAATTCTTTATGAAAAAAAGTAATGCTTACTTTAACATTTTTTATTTTTTAAAGATTTCAATGGTGCAATATAAATCATTTCAAGATGAATTTTATGAATAACCATTAAACTAATGAAAAATTATGCTAAAAGACCTTAATCTCAAAAATTGAAAAGTTGAATATTAAATTTAATCTAACATTTTACCTTTTCATATCCTCTCTCTTCCTAAGACCTTGCTAATAGAGTAAGCAGAGGGATGATGAATGCAATCTATTATTTTAGTACTATTTTATCTTTTAATCTTTTTTTTTTTCTTTTAATATTTGTTCTTTACCTTATTTATTAAACTGAAAAAATATAATATAGTTCATACTTTGACCTTTACATTTTTAAATCTTTATTTTCATTAACATAACTTTTTAAGCATATAAATTAATTATAATATAATTTTGACAATTCTTATCAATACAAATAATATTTCTTAAATATTTTCAAAAGATTAAATACCTTTTATTTATCATTTTTCCATTTTTTTACCAATACAATAATGCTTTTACTTTTATAAATTATTATAATATTTCTTATTCTAATTCTTACACTTATTTTATTTTCTTGTAATAATTTTTTAAACTAGTGATGGGTATCAAACCGCCATTTCAAACAATCTAATCTGTTTATGGATTGCAATTGTTTAAAAAATTAGTCTAAGCTAATACTTTTAAACAATATAAAACTTACATGTATGTTAAATATTGAGCGAGTCACCTATAAACTAAAGTTAAAGAACGGTCAAATCTCATATGTATCCCATTTGTTGGAGATATCTACAACACTAATTCGGGCTGGCGGAAATTATGGGATCAAGACACGGGATGGGTATATAATAGTTCAAAAGAGAAAACTTCCAAAATCTAGTAACGTCATTCCAATATTTCTATAATAGTTCTACTGTGAGCCTAATAAATCTAGATGTTTACTAAAAGAGATCAATGAACTGGGCAATGCAACGTTTATATTCATTCCAGAGAGCTTAAAGCATGCATTTTATACTGTAGAACAGCTATTTAATCCTTGTAGATAATTGTATTAATCCAATATGTGTTAGTTAGGATTGTAGCACACTGCAGCATCATGGTTTTCAGCAGTGATTTGAATTCGAGAGACAACATATGATATACAACTTAGAAGTTCTGCTACTGGTAACCCCCTACTATAGAACAATACAATGCTCTACTTACCGAAAGCTAAGCAGATGATGCTGAAACATTACAAGTTGTCTGTATCAAAAGCCTTTCAAAGACGGGGGAAACTCAGATTGGATAGTGACGATGGAATAAATTTCTGGTGGGCTGAGCCAGAAGGCTGATACTAGTTCTGACATCTATGACAGTCACTTTTTTCAACGAACCATCCATCACAAAGGTCTAGAAGGGACGAAACTGAGCTCTTCTCCAAAACAGATGTCAGTTAACCCTACATAATACAAGGAAGGAATCTTAGTGTTTCGTTAAAAAAATGTCTTGTGGTCCAGAAGGTGGTCTGTATGACAAAAGAAACAAAACCATTTCTGAATCCCAACAAACCTATCGTGACTTGGGCAATTTAGATGAGGATTTTCACCCAAGGAGAATTGAAGTCCACCACAAATTATGAGCTGATAAAAAGTATCTAAAGCCAAGAATACATTACCTTGGATGTTAACGATGGGTTAACCTTTTGTTGTGTATTGTGTACTAGTGAGCACTTTCCTGGTTGTCTTGAGTGAAAGATAGAGGATATGGATGCAAAAGATTAAAGGGGCAAGCTTCTTCACAGAGCATTCTTCAAAGAATGCAAAGAAGGCGAATGTTCGTGAGTGAATAAGAGGACAACGTAGGTATTCTCTTGATAGATGTTCAATGGCCACTAGTCGGTGTTAAGTGATGGCTTCTTTCCACATAATTTTCAAGTGGTGTGAACATTATCATTGGTCTGCATAAGATAAATAGTGTTTCAATATTATTCTCATAGTCTATAAAAATTTCCCTCACACAAAATAATATAAATATAGTGGTTGACATTCATAACAATCCCCTCTTAATAAAAATAATCAAAATTTTGCATGACCTCACTTAAATCTGAATGATCTTTAAGATAAACAATGTTCCTTCTTCAATCTAACATGGTTTGAAACCTTTCATCACACCAACACATTCAAAAAAATTATACAAAGGAGAGTTGGTAGTTGTTCTTTGCAATTTTCAAATTTTTTGAAGACATTTTTGTGGCAAGAGGTCAATGGATTCCCTTGGAGGGGGGTCCCACGTGGTTCCCCCACCAAAAAAGGCCACTTGCAAAGATTGAGAGGCTGCTGTATTGAAATAAAGGGTTGTTGTTTTGGTTGGCAAGGATGCATCTTTTTCCTTGAAGTCTACTTCTTTGAGTTGTCAAATGGAATTGAGGTCTATTCCTTTGGGAGGAGGTAAAGATTCTTTTTTTTAGAAGAGGACCCATTTTCCTATGTTGAAAAATTGGTAGGTGTGAATTTTCCAAACCCCAACAATTTCTTGTTGTCTCTAGTTTCTACATCAAAGAAATGTCTTGAAGTTTTTGTGCCCAATGATCTATTGGATGAAGCAATAGCTAGAACGGACAACATTTTGTGGGCAATTTTCTAGCATTTAGACTAATATTGATCAAGTATGTAAATGGGTTGAAGGTGTTTGGAAATTAAAGAGTAGTGTTTCTATTTGTGCTATAGAAAATGGTTTGTTTATTTTCTAGTTTGTTAATAAAGTAGATATTATTTATGTTCTAATGGGGGGTCCCTAGGCACTGAACAAAACCTTCCACAACACCTTTTATATATATTTTAGTGGAAACATTGATTCAACCCCTCCACGGATCTTGGAGCTATGGCCCCTACTTGGGTTTGGCTTATAGGGCTTCCTTTGGAATTCTAGAGCAATAAGATTTTCGAGGGCATAGCTAATTCATTTGGTTATTTGCTTATCGTGGAAAAAGTAACTCAATTGAAATATAGACTAGTTTTTTTCTAAATTTTTTGTTAATGTTCCAATGAATATAGTCCTTTCTAATCAAATAACATTGAAATCCATATTTGGAAGTTGGATTCAACAAATTGTTTATGAAAAGGAAAGGGTTTACTATCAAATCTGAAAACACTATGAAAATCTTAGGGATAGACGTAAACTGAACAAAACTAAAAAAGATGTTTTTGAAGACTGGTCTACCCTAAAAATCTCAACTAAATAAATTCACAAAGTCATTCATGAGGAATGTATTGAGAAAAAGACCTTAGATCTAGGTTTCAAAGTTAATGTAGGGGGTATTGAGGTAAATAAAAAAATTAGGTAGAAGTTATTCAAGAACAAAGTGTTAGTCACAAGAATAAAGGGGAGAGTAACTCTCAAAAAATGGATCATTTAGAGGAATAAAATCAAAAGGATCAAACTGTTACAAGCCCTAAAAATGGAGAAAAGATGAATCCTCAAAAGGAATCTTGGGAAACATAGGTGTTGGAAGAAGGGGAAGTGGAAAAAGCTTCTAAGGAAGTCAAGGAAATGTTTGAGTCTTAAACTAATGATCGTCTTGGAAATACTAAGGTAGAACCATTGAAAGGTGTTGACAAAATAAATCTACAAATGAATCAGGTTTTTACTAACACCATTAGAGGTATTGAAGAATCTTTAAACCTATTTGGTTTTGGTGTTGATTCAATTCCTTCCCCATCTAGAATCTCTATGGAAGGTAATACTCGAGATGAATGAAATATTTTTAATGGAAAACAAAGAAAGAAGAAAACACTAGATGTACGAGGAGATATAAAACATGCAAGGCCTTTCCAATCAGAAAAAGGAGCTAGAGAAGTGGCTAGAGAGGAAGCCATGCAAAAAAATAACACCCTAGATAGCATTTCAAGAGCTATAAAATAGAAAAATGAGTTGTAATAAGTGTGAGGGGAGGTATCCCTAGATTAGGGTCATCTAGAGATTTATAATTGACTAAAGATTGTATTTTTTGCTATATTTATTTTGTCCCAAATGAACATTTGTTAGAATATCAAGAGACAAGTTAATAGTCCCTATAAACATCTTATCAAAAGTTGTATTCTTGAAAATAAGTTTGATATTATTTTTTTCCAAGAAATGAAAATGTTTTTCTCAAATTATCAAAAATATGTGGCTTGCTACTAAATTTTGTGTTAGTCCTGATAAATGAGCTACTTTAGGGAATCTTGATAGATTTTAAAGGGAGCTTTTGCAAAATAGTTTGTTGGTCTCCTTTCAAGACATTAATAACAAGGTTATGTGGAATATTTTTATTATTTATTCTCCTAACTCTAACATTGCTAGGAAATAATTTTGGGATAATCTCTCAAGTATGATAGGAAGGAATCATAATGATAGCTGGATGTTAGGGGGTGACTTCAATATCCCTTTTTTCCCTTTTGAAAAAAATGGGATGTATTATACCCTGAATACCCATCCCCATTTTCCCTTTGGTTTAAAATGGGTCCCCCATTTTATTTTTGGCTTGTTTTCTTTCCCTTTGTGTCCTTTTTTCTTCTCTAGTCACTAGATTTTTTGTTCTCCTGAGATCTTTCTCTTTTTCCCTTGAGTTTTTTCTTTGGTCCTAAGATTGTTTGCTCTCTCAAACTCTGTTTTTAATTTCCTTTTCAACTTTTGGGTTTTGAAATGGACTTGGGACCTTTTATAAAAGGTTTGGATCCATTTTTGAATCTTGACCCTGCTTTGATCTGTGCCATGTTAGGTTTTGGGGTCCAATATGAACTTTGGACCTTTTTCTAAAAGTTTTGTAACCATTTTGGAGTCTCACCCAGCTTTGTTTCCGTTTTGAGACTTGAAATTCAAAAGAATTTTGGACCTTTTATAGTATTTTTAGGGTCCATTTTCTTTCTTCACTCCCACCTTGTTTCTTTTTGTTTGTGTGTTTCTTCCTAGAGCCGTTTAGGAATCAAACTCCCAATTGGATGCTAGTTTTTTATAACATTGGTTCCAAGGTCTGTTTTCACCTCAAAATCCTGACCACCTACCACATTCATGGAGAACGAGCTTTCACATGTACAAGGGTAATTTAAATGTTTCTAATCATAAATTACCCTATTATTACAAGTTAATAATTGAGTTTAGATAATTTGGAGTTACAGAAATTGATAAGAATTAAAGCATTTTGTTGTTGATTCCTCCTTAAATTTCTTCCCTCTCACATGTTGCTAGGTTGGTTTTCTTTGTGTTTTCATTTTCTATTGTTGGTTTTGTCATCTCCCTCATTTGTTTTTTTATTTTGTTCATATTTTTTTTTCTCTATTTTGTTGGCTTGTTTGAGTCTAGTTTTCCCCTCCCAAGTCAACCCTTGTTCAAGGGGTTTTAAGAACTAGGGTTTTTAATTTAGTTTATACCCTATTAATTGGTTGAGATTTGAAATCTTGGCATGCCCTTGTTTGGTCAAGGGTTTCGATCCCTAGTGTGCCCTAGTTCTTCCCTAGGGTTTTAAATTTTTTTTAAGTGACCTAAGTTCTAAATTGATCCTTTTGGGTTTAGAAACCCCTAAAGGATACCTCTACAAAAGGTCTCAATCTGAATCCTTTCCTGATCCCAATCCCCATAGAGTACCCATCATGAAATCACTTAAACATTTGGTTTAAGTTCCTCATTTTATCCCTTCTAGCTTCCAAACTCCAAAGGGATGAGTTCAACAAAATCTAGAATCCTTCATCTGTTCCTGGTCTTGATCTTTCCAAGACAGGTCTATTTAGGATTTTTATTCTTGATACGACATTCCTAAGATCAGGTCCAAAGTCTATTTCAGGTCTCAATTTTTTCCAAGCACTATCATTCAAACCTCAGAATATGATTTTGAAACATATGTAATCCTTTGAGTTTTCAAAACCTCAAAGGAATATACATCATGACTATTCAGGATTCCAAATCTCGACCAGAAAAAACTCATCAATGGCTGAAACCTGAATGCATCCCTGATCCAAACATAGATACACCAAGATCCATTCGGGACTTCAAGTCTCGACCGAACCATGAAAAATGAAGAGTCCATTCAAGTTCCAAAGCTCTAATTGACATGCCAAAGTAAGGAGCCAATGTCCATTTCAAGCCCCAATTTCTGAAAGGGTCACATCTAGTCAAAGTTATGATTTAGATCAGACTTCACAGAAAGGATTCCAAATCCAAAAACCAAACCCAATTAGAATTCCTACTCACTAAATATAAGGTTCCATCAGGGTTTCAAGTCCCGATTGTAATTCTTTAAGAAATTTCCTAATTCCATTTTTAATCTCGATTCCCATCACTAGTTTAGAATTGATAAGAATATAGAGGTTCCTGCAGGGTTTTAGAACTCGATAGGACAAAATTTCAAAATTTATTTTTAAGCCAAGTTCTCTCTTTGGATTTTCAAAGGATTCTTAAAAATAGTGTTTCTTCTTCATCTTAGGTTATCTAAATGTTTGATTCAAGTGAGGATTCAAGTGTAGAGGGGGTGATGCAAGAGCATCCAGGATGTAAGAGAAATCTTGCATCAACCAAAAAAAAGATTTGTGTTGTTTCTTTTCAATAAGGGTGAATTGACTTAAGTTTTCTTAGTATTTAGGACCACAAAAGTTTGGGTTTCAGACTTCGGACTTAAGGCATACTCGATGTTGTGAAAAGTCAAACATCAAGCTTTGGCCTTAAGACTTACACCTTGACTTAACTACTAAAGATGTATGATGTATGGAGGAACTGAGAACCCCAACACCCAAAAGGATGGAAGTTGGTAAGGATGAATTTCATTCTTTACAAGGCATAGGTTGGGCTTACGCCCTACTCGAAATATGGTAAGCAACATGAAGGAGGAACAAACTATGACATCCAAAATTTGGTAAATAGACTCATCAGAGTGACATGGGGATTTCAAAGAGATCTTGTTTCATGTCTCTCTGACATAGCGATAGCAAAGGCGATAGTGGTGAATGGTTGCAAAGGCTTCACATCAAAGGGAGATACATATATCAGTGGGACATCATTAGGAGTCCCTTCGACATTTTGAGTAAGCTTTATTGAGGAGACTTTTGGTTATCATAGGGATTTGGTATAAAGTCACTTTGACGTTGTGGAGTCCTAGAGAAAACTTTTGCAAGACCCAATAGGGAGATAGCGATGACATATGTAGATAGGTGGAGAATGGAGTTTGGTCGACAAGTCAATTCACATAGTTGTTGTAAATTGCACAGTGATGATGTGGATGACAAGAGGTATCAAAGAGAGAGGTCAATATTAGGGAGACTTGAAAGTAACTCAACCTAACATGTTGTTGTGTCGTCGACAATTCAAAGTAAGGCCCGATCAATAGCGTGCTCAATTTGATAGTGTAGAAAGAAAGGAAAGAGTTCTTGATTACCAATTAGGCAATGGGGGTAGTACTAAGGCAAGGAAAGAAGATGAAATTAATGAAGATCATATCTACGGTGAAAATACATCAAATGGAGAAGAAACCCTAGATGGTTGTTTGCTAAAAATAGAAAATATGATGAATCTGGATGGGGGTTATAGGGAAGGAGATGGATTGCTGGTGAAGATAGAGAGGGAAAATAAAATCCTAGCCAACAAAGGAAGTGGGGGGGTGAATCTAGACTAGAGAGAATCAATTGTAATGATCTAGTTAAAATACGTGAGATCCTGGAGAAAAATCTATTTCAAATTTGCAAATGATGTAATGAGATAGCCCATGTAATAAGATTGAAATGTTGTAATTTTTTTTTCTTCCAGTGATAATAGAAAATTGTGGTTTCCTGCTTGCATTTGTTGTGCTATTTTCTATGGTTGTTGTCATTTTCAAATTGTAAGGTAAGTACCATTCACCAAGTGGTATTAGAGCAGGAGTTCCTGAGTGTGTAGATCCATCACCAAACGTGAGGCAGTTTGCACTAGGACTTGTGGTTGTGGGTTTGTGAGAAAATATGCCTCCATGAAGAAACCATGGTGGAAGAATTGTTGGGGTAATGAATGAGGGTTTTAGAACCCTCCAAAGAAAAGTTCAAGCACTATAAGAGGATCTGCATAGAGGGGATGATGTCAGAAGAATAGATGAAAGTGAAGATGAGGTTGAAAATGAAGACCCCTTTGAAGAAGAAGCACAAGATGTAATGGATCTTGGAGAGGTTATACTAATTAGGGACATTTCCAAGATTGGGAAGAGGCCAAAGATATAAGTTTCTAATTTTTATGGGAACCTAAATGCAAAGGAGTTGATCGAATGGATCAATGACATGGAAGAATATTTTGAGTATGAGGAAATAAAAGATTTGGAGATAGTCAAATTTGCAAAGGCCAAGTTGAAAGGCCATTCTAGAATATGGTGGAAAGAAGTATAGTTGGAGAGAAAATAAAGAGATAAAGAGAAGATAACCAGATGGGATCAGATGGTGGAAAAATTGAAGATACGGTTCATTCATGTGGACTATTAGCTAGAACTGTTAAAGAAGATTCAAGGGTTGAAACAAGTGGGAAAATATATTAAGGACTATATAGAAGTGTAGAATAGGGGGACCAACCACACGAAGGCTTCAAGTCACAGAGAGCTAAGAGTGGAGGGCTGCCCTAATACACCTCAAGCTAGACAAGTGTTTTAGGTCAAGGATAGAGAATGAAGAGCACTCTTAAGTGCTTTTATCACTCTACCATCACAAGAGTTTAAATGGCACTAAATGAACAGGCTTGTGTTACCCAAACATTACCTCATAAATTTCTCTTCCTAAGGATAGAAACACGGGTCAGGGATGATAGTGTAGCACGTTGGCATCTTTTTGGGGCACTGGCGTCCATACGACTAGAAGGTACAATGACATAGTAAAAGGAACAAAAAACCTACTAACTACTTAGCGGTTAAGGTATAAAATACTAAATGAAATGACAACAAATAGAATAAGTGAAGTAACTAGAAAGATGACAAAGGAGATGAAAAAAGTGAAGGTGATGAAGATTAACTCATGAAGAGTCCAGTTCTCAACAAGCTCCACACAAGAGAGTACCTATACACATCCAAGAGGAAAAATGTTGGAGATGTATCAGGGTTTTCCACAGTCAAACCCCCACTTTGGTGTTTCCACCTAGACACAAATAGCCAAATATATTAATAGAAAATGTGATAAAGAGAATAATGGAAAGAAAATTGGACAATAGTAATAACACTATGCTACATAAATCAAGAAACAATATCACCTTCTCAATCAAGGTGTCCCAAGTAAGTAGAGGATGATGCAGGATTGGTAAGGTCGACGCTACCACAACAATGAAGAAGCAGTCTCATAGGACACCAAGTCACAACTCCAACGATGGAAAGAGTGCAACACGAAGTAGAGAAGATGCATAAAAGCTCAAGGAAATTACTAATTAGATCAAGCTATCATGTGAAATTGTGAAGCAGATTGACTGAATTGCTAAAGAGATGAAGTGATAGTGAAATATATGCATTTGAAAAAGAATTAGGAGGGAAAGAATCATTCTTAGGTCAGAAGGAAGGCATAGAGGCATTACACTTCATCACCAATGGAGAATGTAACATCTCTATGCATTCTAGAGGCATGAATCTATCATGGACAACAATGTGCTGCCGACAAAAATTCCCCCACCGACACAAGAGACAAGCACCAAGTGGATGCATTGTAGATAGGTGATGTGGAATTTCTTAGTCAAACTTGATTTTCCTAAAGTAGAGGGTGTAAAAGAGGAATTTTTGAGAAGGGTGTAAATTCACTCCTATACATTTCCTCCCCTCTTTAGTGAGCATGAGTGTCAAAGAATGTTCAGTAAAGTAGATTTAGTTTAGAGATGTATGTACCTAAACCGTCGAGGAAGTTGATTGCAATCTAGAAAATATTGAAAGTGTAGGGCAAGAAAATGACTCCATAGGTATACTCTCCTAAGGAGGATTGAACAAAGGACTCTGTAGATCCTCGGAGCTACAAAGTTGATCAAAGTGCACCAAAGCCCCACATGCGAATGATGGACTATAATTCTCACAAAATGCAAGTGCTTCATAGGTCCTCAAACATACAAAGAAGGCATCCCCCAAGTACTCTCTCCTGAAGGAAGCCCGATGTAGGGGACTCCACATAGTTGGATTGGAAAGTAGCTTCACAAGAGCACCTACAAAGCAACATGTTAATCCACAAAAAAAACATGTTAGAAAGAAAAAAGTAGCCACGCAAGTAGAAAAGAAGAAATTCATGCACAAAGTCAAAAAATTGAAGGAATATATTTCAAAGGGGTCCCTCGGGAACCCTTCAAAAGAAAAGGGGTCCAGTCAAGGGATGCTCAGTTTGAAAGTGTAAGAGTATTTTTTGCAAATTGATTTGACATCAAGGAATCCTTTTGAAAGATGTTCACTTCATCAAGGAATTTGAAAGGAAGAAGCTCCCCTCACAAGGGGAAGGTAAAACTTCACTCACAAGACAAGGTGCTCCCTTGTCAAAGGAAGGTTTTTCAAATTATTTCTTTGTGAACCCATGATCAAGGAAAAATATTCCGCCAGGGGTCCTTGTTGAGGAATGTGATTTTTGAAAAATATTTTGAAGAGATTTTCAAGAAAAGATTTGTTGGCCATCAAATGCATATTTTGAAAATTGAAGTGACATGATATTTCCCCCCTTAGGATGGTGCATGTCGAACATAAAGGTGTGTGGCGTCCTAAGGAGAGAAAAGCAGGAATGAAAAAGTGATGTTGTGGCCTGCAGAACATAGTGAGATGTAATTGTGGTAATGTTGTCACACACCCAAGGGACAACATATGAGCACCACAACATCACGAAACAAGCATGAAAGATAAGAGAGAAAAAATAAAAGAAGGGAAACAATAACATTACGAACAAGGAATAGAGGCGATCTGATATTTTGGGGTTATAGTTGCTCATAAATATAGATAAGTATAGTAATAGTATATGGATGAACTTTTATCAACCCCCTACTATACTAGACCATATGAAGAATGCACGAGAAGGAAAAATAAAACTAAAAAATTGGGTTAAAATGGAAGGGAAGCCTAAATGCCCCCAACATTTTCATCGTCCCCAATTGCCGAAAATCAATACAAAATAGAGGAAGAATGATGTAACAAATAGAGTAATTTTCATGAAACATAATCACTCATGTATCCAAGCACCTACAAGGGTGGCAAGGGTCATCCAGGAACTTAATGCAAGCACGAGGGAACACAAACACACACAATCTACTCTCCCCTAGTCCTCATCAACCAAGAGGTCTTCATTCTCCCAGTATAGATCATCATAAGGGGTAGGTGGATGAGTCTACAAGGGTGGAATATCAAGGGAAGAACCCTCCAATCCTCCTGTATCAAGAGCCTAGGAAGAAGGTCTCGCAAGGTCTTCTTTGCTTAGTTCTTATGAGGTGAACGTCAACAACTGTGTGAAAATTTTTGAACGGGTCAGGACCTCATACAGAGAATTAAACATGCACTTCATAGGAGTTCCATGTGTTAACTCGATAGACAAGGGAGGTGGTGCCTGAGATTCATTGCTAGGCTCACTAAGAGATTCACGAGTAGTGACAAACATTGGGGATGCCAAGACTTCTTCCATCACTAGGATGACACACGCTAATGCAGAACCAACCTATGAAGAAGGTGAACTCCATTTTGACCCTCATGGCTAGTAAGGACATCCTCCATCTTCCACTTCATTGAAGGATGTGAGATCACTACAAACAAGGTAGAAGATGTGAAGGATGAGGAGAAAACCATAGCATACACCACTGAGGTATTCAGAATGTCCATAGGTTTTGAAAATGGCGAGATGTTCAGAAGGGACATCAAAAGGGGCAGCTCAACTGAAGGAGCATTAAACACCTACACCCTCTTCGAGTGAGGATCGCTTACGCTCACAGTAGGAGATGGAAGTAGAACAAAATTTGAAGGAATTGAAGTAGAGGGGATGGGGGAGGAGGATGCAACAGAAGGTTCCTGAGTAGAAACTATCGATTCCCCTTCCTTCCTCTATAGAGTAGCCTGCTCGGTGGCCAAATCCTTTCTCTAACACTTGCGCTCACATGCAAGGAAGTTCTTGTGACTTTGAGAGCTAGAGGCTGGAAGCTGAGATGAAATGAAAGACTCCTGTTCAACCATTGGAGTGTCCATCATAGCTATTTTTGGTAGAGGGAGAGAATCCTAGATGGAAACAAGAGGGAGAGGCTGGGAGGATGATGGAACAACAGTGGAAGGAGAAGGCTCTAACGCCTTAGCGGCAGGCCTCTTCCCATTCACTGCCTTAGGTGAAAGAGCAGTAGGAGGTCGTAGAGGCCATTACATAGAGGAATCCCCATGGGGACACTTCACCTTATCATATTGAACAAGGCAAGGCACCGTGGGTAAGACGAGAAGGTTGAATACCTAGATCTTAGCTTTTCACCTAGCAAGCACCATTAGACTTCTTACGTGGAAACTAGGAGTAGTAACCAAAAGTTCCTCCTTAGGGAGGGAGATAGAGGCGGAACTCTAGGCACAAGAAGGCTTCTCCTTTCCCTTCCAAGAGGAAGAGGTTGCTTCTGGTTGCTCTACCAGATGAGTCACTTTTGGCTTCCCTTTTCCACCAGTTTTTTACTTCAAGTAATTTAGGTAAATTAGGTTCATTCTAGGAGGGAGTAGAACAATCAGGGTAGGCCAAAAATGATCCAAGGAAGAACCCCCATGGGATACCAATGCAGCCCTGATATCCAGTGTCATGCACAACTTGCACAACACCAACTCGTTCATGGAAAGAGTTATGGAGAAATATGACGTAAGAGAGAGACTGTCGTGTGTATGTATAATAAATTTTGTTTTCTCATATTCCTCCCTCTGTAATGAGTTTATCCCATAATTTATCCTTTGTACTAACATTTACTCAGCTCGTAGGGTCAACTAGGACCCCTATCATAATGTTCCCATTGAGGTGAGCAGGAATGCATAGGAGAGAGGGCTTGTTATTCAGAGGCATGTCCTGCAAGGTGAAAGTCACATTTGGTGAACCAGTCATAGGCTATAGGAGAGGAGTAGGAGTGAATGAGACCACATTAACATACGTCAAGCATTTAGTAGAAGCATAGAAAGGGTCAATAATCAATTTTTTAGAATGAAACAAAAATGGGTCCATGTAAATTTGCAACTAGCTATTAGCCTTTACTATTGACTTATTTATATTATTTTTCTTCCCATCGAAATGTATGGTACCGTAGTCAATGTGATATTGTATATCATGATGTAGGAGCATGCAACACTTGGTATCATTCTCATTAACATGATGGTACTCACTAAAATAATTCCCATCATACCAATCAGGATAAGGCTCCTTCAAAGGTCGAGGATTTTCCAAGGTTATGATCTTATCCTTTAATAAATTTTGTAGAATAGAAGAATAAGATTCAGGTAACTTTGTAAAAAAATTGTTGCACATGAGGCCATGATCATTAATCATGAAAACTACATTTCCAATAGCCTTTCACCTTTCCTTTTCTTGAAATAGGCACAATAGAGTTTCCTTTTGAATGGAAGCGTGAAGAGGATCCCTCGAACTAAACCACCATTTTTTGATACTCTCACAACGTAGCATATAAATATGTGAATGAAGGGTATTTCATTAGGGAAAATTGCTCCTGCCAAGCTCGCTATAGGTTTCCTATGAATGTTTTCTACACATCCAAGTTGGGAAACAAGTATGAGATTTGCAAAAAGAGTGTTTGATATCACGTAATGAAATTAGTTATCTTCTCATGTTCTCCTTGCTTACATCAGACGAGATCCGATAAGGCTATCTTCAGAATGATGTTAGCCTGGAATTGACAGAGAAAATAATTGATGAGTTGGTCAAATGAGAATATAGAATTATGAGGCCCAAGGAACAATACCACTCGAGTGTTGTATCCTTGAGACACTAAGGGAAAAAATTTCCAATTAGAGCATCATGGTGAAATAAATCCATGCACATGATGTTAAAATATGACACATGCATCTGTGGATCCCCTTTACCATGATACTTTTCAAACTTAGGAATCTCCATTCCCTATAGGAAAGGAGTGCTCAAAATTTTCATTGACAACAAGCTATGCTAGGAGAAGGGTTGAAAGATAGGCTGGGACGAGGTTTGAGAGAGTTTTTCCAACTGGCTTTGCATTTGGCCCACATTCTGAAGTAGAGCATTCAGAACAAGGTCTAAAGATAGCAAAGGTCCAATGGAACCTCCCCCAGAATCACCACTACCAAAGCCACCTCTGGAGCCACTATTGTGACCCTTGTCAGAGCCACCATCAGAACCACCAATGCAACCCCCACCGGGGCCACCACCATGACCTCCACCAGAGCCACTACCACCAGCATCGCCACTGCTACCCAAGCAACCACCACTCATTCCGCTAGAGCCCCTACCACCAGGGGTAATAGGAGGGGTGAAGCTAAAACCAAGGGGTATTCTATTCACCTTGACTTTGTTGGTATTTTGAGCTGCAGAGGAAATGTTGATTAAGGGGCCTATTTCAGCCATGCATATGGACATGGTAGGAATCGAGACACCTATTTTTCTCTCATAAGCATCAAGCACATCCCCTTGGGTAGTACTTGATCTAGTGCTATACAAAGGGATGTATGCTTCAGTTAGATTGGTGAGGCCGCATAAGAAATCTATGCATGTACGGTCTTGTATCTCACCTTGCTAGAAATTCTAGTGGCTCTCGCCATATTTGTTGCTTTCTCTAAATGATTCACGAGGTCTAACAACCTCCTATCCAATGCCAAAATATTTTCTATAGGAATATGTACAACTTCATCCTCATCCATAGATGAGGTCATAGGGGATGTTGGAGTAGTGGGAGCATGAGTGGTCTCGTCTACGAAACCTAACTTGTTTGAAAAACCTATAGAAAATCCAATAGTAAAACTAGAAGTGACCTTCATCTTTTCCATTGGTACCTATGTCGTACACTTCTTCTAACAATGTACCTAGAGGTCAGTGACTGGGTTGTGATGCTCATAAAATCTCACAACACCCTAGTTTATGATGATCACCAAATGAAAGGAAGAAGTCTTAACATGAAAAATGGATAGACATTGCCTCATGGCAGGTTCACCAAAAATGTAGAAGAGGGGGACCAAACACACCAAGTATCTAGGTCACGGAGAGCCAAGAGAGGAGGGATGCCCTAATCTACCTCAATCTAGACAAGTGTTTTAGGTCAAGTATAGAGAATGAAGAGCACTCTCAAGTGCTATAACTCTACTAACCCAAGAGTTTGAATGGGGCCAAATGAGCAGGCTTCTGGAACCCAAACCATACCTTAGATAGCTCTCTACCCGAGGACAATAGCGTGGGTTGGGGATGATAGTATGGCACTTTGGTGTCTCTTTGGGGCATTAGCTTCCATATGGATAGAAAGTAAAAAGCCACGGTAAAAGGAACAAAAAACCTACTAACTAAAATGACAATAAATAGAATAAGTGAAGTAACTAGAAAGATGAAAAAGGGGATGACAAAAGAGAAGGTGATGAACATTAACTCACGAAGATTCTAGTTTGCTAGAAAGCTCCACATGAGCTTGTACCTATGTACATCCAAGAGAAATTTTTTGGGGGTTGTATAGGGGTTTTCTGCAATCAAATCACTGCTTTGGTCTTTCCACCTCCACAGACAACCAAATAGATAAATAGAAAACGTGATAAAGAGAATAATGGAAAGAAAAACATATAATAGCAATAACACTATGCTATGCAAATCAAGAAACAATATGACCTTCTCAATCAAGGTGCCCTCAAGTATGTAGAGGAGGATGCAAGCTTGATAAGCTCGACGTTGTTGCAACAACGAAGAATCAATCCCACAGGACACCAAGTCACAACTCCAAGGATGGCAAGAGTGCAACACGAAGTAGAGAAGATGTGTAAAATCTTATGGAAATTGCTAAGGAGATCAAGTTGGACTGTGAAATTGTGAAGTAGATGGACTAAATTTCTAAAGAGATGAAATAATAGTGAAAGATATCCATTTAAAGAAGAATTAGGAGGGAAAGAGCCATTCTTAGGTCGGTAGGAAGGTGTAGAGGCATTATGCTTCATCACCAATGTAGAACGTAATGTCTATGTGGATTCTAGAGGTAGGAATTTTTTAGGGATAGTAGTGTGCCATCCAGATATCCACACACCATGCATGTGTGTCCCCAACCAAAATTCCCCCACCGATACAAGAGACAAGTGCCAAGTGGATGCATTGCAGATAAGTTATGTGGAATTTCCTAGTCGAACTTGATTTTCCTAAAGTAGAGGGTGTAAAAGGGGAATTTGCGAGATGGGTGCAAATTCATTCCTATACAAGAAGAATTCTATTGAGTTGTGATCGGAACAAGCCATTTGAGGTGAACAAGGAGAAATTTTCTCATTACACAAATGGGTTGAAGCTAAGCATTCAAGAAGAGTTGAATCTAGTAAGAATTCCTACCATTGAGGATACATATCAGTTTTCTTTGAAGGTAGAAGAAAATTTGAATAAAAGATTTGAAAGCAAGCAAAGAGGTGGAGGTCGTGGTGGAAAGACAAGTAGATGGTTATATGGAGGGAAAAGTGAAGATCAAAAGAAGGGCGAAGGATCTAGTACCATCCAAAACTAGAAAGGAGATAACTCATAATATCCTTATGATCAGAATAATGGAGACCAAAGAGGAAGAGGAAGATCTAGATGAGGTCTGAGAAGTAGAGGCTTTCATGGAACCTATTTTCAATGTAGAGAAGAAGGAAAAATCCTATGATTGTCCTCAACATCAAGGAAGGAAAAATAGAAGTCCTTAAGGTAATTCTCAAGTTGCCCATGTAGATGAAGATGCCCATTCCTCACATTCTAATGATGCTGAAAAGGGAGAGGCCCTTTTTTTTCAGAAGATCCTTTTTGAATGTGGAGAAGGAACCGGATCAAAGAAAGAATATGTTTCACACTCGCTGTAACTGTGAATGAAAAGTTTGTAATAATATCATTGATCAAGGTAGCACTGATAATCTTGTTTCAGAGGAAATGGTCACTAAGTTATAGTTGGAGAGGAAAAGGAACCCAAATCCATATTGAATTGCATGGTTGCTAAAGGACCAAAGGGCCTTGGTCAATGATCAATGTTTGGTAAAGTTTAAGATTGGTAATTATAAGGATGAGGTTTTGTGTGATATCATACCTATGGATGTTTGTCACATGTTGTTAGGTAGACCATGGTAGTTTGATTGGCGAGTGGTGCATGATGGACATGCTAACACCTATTCATTGACAAAGGATGGTGTTCGTCATAAGTTGAAACCCTTGAAGGAGGTAGAAAAAAAGGTATGCAGTAATGCAATAATTTTCTTGGTTGATGGAAGAAAGTTCCTAGGAGGTATGAGACATGAGCATATGTGTTTCACATTAATCCCTAGAGTTGAAAAGGAAGACAATAATGGGGTGCCTATAGAGGTTTTAGATTTGTTGAACATGATTTTTAGGGTATTGTTTCTAATAATGTACCTAAACATTTTCCTCCAGTAAGGAATATTAGCCATTAGATGGACCTGATTCCTAGAGCTAGTTGTCCAAATAAGGCATCCCATCGAATGACTCCAATAGAGAATGAAGAGTTGAATAAACAAGTGCAAGAATTGTTGTGGAAGGGATTGATCAGAGAGAGTTTGAACCCAAGTGTGGTACTGGTAGTACTAGAACCTAAGAAGGATGGTGAATGGTGGTCCATGTGTAAAAATTATAGAGCCATCAACAAGATCAACATCAAGTACAGATTCCCCTTGCCAAGGATGGATGACATCATGGATTGTTTGAGTGGAGCTGAGTACTTCACAAACATAGACCTGAAGAGTGGTTATCACCAAATACAAATTAGAGGAGATGAATGGAAGACAACCTTCAAGACCAAAGAGGGCTTATACGAATGGTTAATCATTCTTTTTGGGTGAACCAATGCACTGAGCACATTCATGCGACTCATGAATGAGGTATTGAAAGAATTTCTAGGTAAATTTGTTGTTGTTTATTTGGATGAAATTTTAATTTTTAGCAAGACAGTGGAGGAGCACTTGATGTGCATATTAGGAAATTTTTTGAGAAGATGAGAGAGGAGGAATTGTTAATCAATTTGAAGAAGTGCAATTTTGTGAAGAGATAATTGGTGTACCTTGGATTTGATATCTCAATAGAGGGTGTTAAGATGGATCCAGAGAAGGTGAATGCTATCATTTAATGGCTTACACCAAGGAGTGCTACAAAGCTAATATTTTTTCATGGTTTGGCAAGTTTTTATAGGAAGTTTATCAAAGGCTTTAGTAGTAATTGTGCACTTATAATTGAAAAAATGAGAGGGGATAGAAAGGAATTTAAGTGGACTACAAGAGCAGCAAAAAATTTTGAGATGTTGAAGAAGAAAGCTACAGAGCAACCTATTTTGGCACTTCTAGATTTCAACAAGGTATTTTAGATAGATTGCGATGCTAGTGATAATGGAATTGGAGTTGTTTTAAGTCAAGAAGGTAAACTCATTGCCTATTTTAGTGAAAATTTGAATGATGAAAAGAGGAATTATTCTATTTATGATTAGGAGTTTTATGCTATAGTTCAAGATTTGAAGAAATGGAGACACTTTTTTGTTTCCAAAAAAGTGTGTTTTATTTATTGATCATCAGGCTTTATAATATTTAAATAGTCAAGGGAAGTTGAATCAAAGACATTTGAAATGGGTTGAATTTTTGCATAGTTATACATTTTTTTTTAAGAATAGGAGTGGAAGATCCAACAGAGTTGTCGATGCTTTAAGTAGGAGGAAAAATTTGTTAACAAAAATGTGGATTGAAGTTGTTGGGTTCAATGAACTCAAGAGCTTGTATCCTGAGGATATTGATTTTGTAAAGGCTTGGAGAGCTTACATAGAGCCTATCACTCTAGATAGGATGAGATGGTTTGATTTTACAATCCAAGATGGTATGTTGTTTTGAGGGAATTAGGGTATGTGCAGGATTATGATGGGCCAAAAAGTGGCGATATGATTGGTATGTGTAGGGTATGTGGCTGATGACTTTTTTTAACCCAAAATTGATGAAACGAAAAGGGTTTTTAAAGGAGATTCTCAGCTTTCCACCAATATAAATTATTCTTTACTTTGAATTTAATAAATAATTATTGTTCATTTTCTATTTGAATTAAGACTAAAGTCCTGATTGATAGGCTGATTGAAAAACATTTATAGCTTTCAAATGGTATCACATTTTTTGAATCCAAAGCATGTGTCACATTCTATGCTTTGCATACTATATGATTAAAAAAATGAATTTCATGAAGTTTTGACCAAGTTAAGGTGGTCGGACATCGATTTTTTATATTTTTTAAAAGTTGTAATAAAAAATCATAATTAATTATTTACTTGGAAAAAATTACAAAAATATGCATCACATTGGGACATGAGTCCTCTACTTATATCTAAAATCTTATAAAAAATATTATCATTTTATTGTGGTTAGGGTGGTCGAAGGACACCTACTTATTTTTCCCTAAAATTTAAGTACTATTGCATTGAAATTTCAAATTCTCACCAAATAGATTTCTTTTTTTAAAATAAACCTAGTAGTTTTGAAACTACATTCAATTTTCTACAGATTCTATTCTTACATATTTTTGAAATAATATAGATAACTTATTCAAATTTTTACGTCAAATTGCCTAACTCTGATTTTTCTAAATTTTTTGCCACTTAAGGGCCTTTTTTTCCATGATGATCCTGCACATACCCACTAGTTGTACATTCAAAGGAGCTCCATGAGAGAATATAATCAAGGAAAAACATAGTGGAGGATTAGTTAGACACTTTGATTGAGATAAGACCATTGCTATTGTTGGTGAGCATTACTATTGGCCACAGTTGCAATAGGATGTGAAGAAGTTTGTGCAAAGTTCCATAGTATGTCAGATGGAAAAAGGAACAAGTCAGAATACTAGATTGTATCAGCCATTACTTGTACTTGAGAGGCCATGGGAGGAAATTAGTATGGATTTGGTTCTTGGATTATCAAGGACATAGAGAGGGCATGATTCCATATTTGTGGTGGTGGATAGATTTTAAAAAATGACACACTTCATTTTATGTCATAAGAGCAGTGATGTTGTTCATGTCGCAGAATTATTTTTTAGAGAGGTGGTGAGACTACATGGTCTACCCAAGAGCATAGTTTCATACCAAGATACAAATTTTGTAGAATATTTCTGGAGGACATTGTGGAAGAAGATGAATACTAATTTGAATTTTCATTTTGCACATCATCCATAGATAGATGGACAAAAAAACATGGTGACTCAGAGTTTGGGTAACTTGCTAAGATGCTTAGTAGGAGACAAACCAAGGGATGAGAAATTATTTTACCATAGGAAGAATTTTCTTACAATAATTCTATCAATTGGAGCATTGGGAAATCACCATTCCAGATTGTATATGGGAGTAGTCCAAGAACTACTTCTGAACTAAGAAAGATGGATAAGGGAGAGAAGAGTAGTTTTGAGGCTGAATATTTTGCAAAGCACTTGAAGAATTTGCATGAAGAGGTGAAGAAACATATCAATAAGATGAACTCATAGTATAAGGCTAAGGAAGATCATAAAAGGACGGATAAGGATTTCCAGGTAGGAGATTTAGTCATGGTTCATTTGTGAAAAGAGAGGTTTCCAGTTGGCACATACAACAAGTTAAAGATGAAGAAGTTTGGACCATGCAAGATCTTGAAGAAGCTTGATTCTGGAAATGCTTATGAGGTAGAGTTGTCGAGTGAGATTCATGTTTCAGTTGTGTTTAAAATTTCTCATTTGATAGAATATTGTGAAGGGGATAAGGAGAATGAATTGACAGAGGCACAGTGGAGCATTCCAGCACCTACTGTAGAAAAGGAAGAGATAGAAGAAATTTTGGATAGTCATGTGGGTAGAAGAAAACAAGAAGCGGGCAATATGTAGAGTACTTGGTGAAATGGAGAGGAAGGCCTATTGAAGATTCATCGTGGATATTTGAGTCTGAGGTTAGCTATCTTGGTTTCCCTTTGGCTCTCGAGAAGTGACAGAGTCACTTTTCAAATTACCCTAGGTGTCTAATGCAAGAGCATGCAAGGTGTAAGAGCAATCTTGCATCAACCAAAAAAATAAATTTTGTGTTATTTATTTTCAATAATGACTAATTGAATTAAGTTTGCTAAGTATGAAGGACCACAAAATTTCAAGTTTTGGACTTCGGGCTTGAGGCGTACTTGATGTTGTGAATAGTCAGACATCGAGCTTTGGCATTAAGACTTACACCTTGACTTAGCTGCTAAAGATGTATGATGAATGGAGCAACTACGAATCTTGAAACCTGAAAGGATGGAAGTTGGTAAGGATGAGTTTCGGTCTTTGCAAGATGGAGGTTGGGATTATGCCTTACTCGGAAGATGGTAAGCAACATAAAGGAGGAATGAACTCTAACATTCGATATTTGGTAAACTAACTCATCAGAGTGACATGGGGATTTCAAAGAGACCTTGTCTCATGTCTCTCTGACATAGCAAAAGCGAAGGAAACAACAATGAAAATTTGTGAAGGCTAAACATCAAAGGGAGATACATATATTAGTGGGGCATCATTAGGAGTCCCATTGACATTCTGAAAAAGCTTCATTGACAAGACTTTTGGTTATCGGAGGGAGTTGGTACAAGAAGTCACTTCAACACTGTGAATTCCTAGCGATGAATTTTGCAGAACTCGATAGGGAGGTGAAAATGAAGTGTGTAGATAAGTGGTGAATGGTGATTTCTCAACAGGTTAATTTGCATAGTTGTTACGAATTGCACAATGATGATGTGGACAATAAGAGGTATCAAAGAGAGGTCAATATCGAGGAGACTCGAAAGCAACTCAGCCCAACATATTGCTACTGTGTCATCAACGATTCAAAGTAAGGTGGGATCAAAAGTGTGCTTGAGAAAATAGTGAAAACATAAAGCAAACTATTCTTGATTGTTGATTGGGTGACAATGGTGGTACTAAGGTAAGGAAATATGATGAAATTAATGAGGTTCATATCTACGATGAAAATGCATCAAATGGAGAAGAAACCCTAGATGGTCATTTGCTAAAAATATAAAATATGATGAATTAGGATGGGGGTTATAGGGAAGGAGATGGTTTCTTGGTGAAGATAGAGAGGGACAATAAAATCCCAGCCAACAAAGGAAGTTGGGGGCCCCAAGTTAGACTAGAGAGAATAAGCTATAACAGTCTGGTTGTAAGACCTGAGAGCCAGGAGCAGAATTTGTTTTAGATTTGTAAATGATGAAATGAGATATCCCACGTAATAAGGTTGAAATGTTGTAATTTCATTTTACTCCAGTGATAATAGAAAATCGTGTTTTCCTGTTTTCATTTTCTGTGTTATTTTATGTGATTTTTATGAGTTTTATATTGTAAGGGAAGTACCCTTTAGCAGGGTGTCCATATAGAATGAAAGGCTAAGATGTCTAAGGAAGAAAATTTTGCTTTGATAATGTAGTATAAATTCCAAGGAGTCCCCAGTGTCTCTAAATTGACCTCTTGAGTGATGAAGATCACATATATTAAGCTTGGGTACATTAATATACAGGCTTCCAAAGAAGATACTTTCTCTCCTATGGCTTTTTCCATAGCAAAAGTGATAGCAAGCTTGGGCCTAGCTCATGTGGCTTCATTTATAGTTGTAGTCTAACATATAGAGCTTATTCTTGTAGTAGTAGCCTTTTACAATCCTATTCAGAGGAAGTGTTATGATCCTTGGGGGACTAAGATAATTGACCTTTCTCCTCCAATGATCAAAGTAGTGTTCAATTTTCCCCGTTATTCAAATTTGAATATGACATTAGAAGCAGAGGCTATCAAGGAGTATCAGAAGGAAATTAATGGACATCAAAAACACTTAATTAAGAAATGGTTAAGGACAAAGAGAAATTTAGTGGCAAAGATCCCACAAAAGCTTGTAAGATCAAACTTTTATTCAAATATCAAGGGCATTATCACATTGTTGTCTGGATCCTTTTGCAAGGAAGAATCTAGGACTTTTGAGACCTATATGTTTCAATTTATTATATCATTCTAAAAGGACAGACATTCTTGGATTGGGGGAAATTTATTTTTGATACAATTCATACATAGATAACTACCATCAAGGACACCAAGAAATTTTTCATGTCCTCATACGTACTCTACCTGGCAGCTAGAGTTGGAAAATTCTAAGGGTTAACTACAAAAGGAATTAGAGAAGCCCCAAGAGAGTAAAATATAGGATTTTTATCCTCAACTAGAACTAAAGGAGGTTGCAAACAATTTCAAGAGGGTAAATGATGCATTTTTGTACCTAGTTATTAATCAACTAATAGGAGATGTGGGTTTTATAATTACCAAGGCTATGACCTTGGTGAGTGAATGGGGTCAATGGTTTATCCAATTCCCCAAGTCCACATACATCAAAAAAATTGGGTTTGATAAACCACCATTTCTACTTCCTAAGTATTGCAGCAATTGGATGGTTCTAATTGAGTTTTCAAGTTAGGTAATGGAGGTTCACCTAAATTTTTTTGGTAAGCATAAAGTGGGGTTGAAATACCCTTTCTAATTAGGCTATTAATCATGCTTATCTATTGTAGCTACTAAGGTAGTCATTGTAGAATTACAAGAACTCAACCTTAAGCAATATGTATCAAGGGATAATTATGATCCAAAGGGAAAAATAAAGGCCCTCAATGTTTCTATGTTCTTGCATCATCAACCCAACATTGAAGACTTCTGGGTAGACTGCCAAGATGACCTTGAGGTCATGAAGAGGAGATATGATAGGTTAACCATCATCCAAATGAGGGAATTTGGTATCATAGATGATATACCAAAGTGTTATCAGATGATGGAAAATCATTAGAATCATTGTATGATATTGGGAAAGTAGACATAGAGAGTCTAGACCCCATTGATTGGTCAGAAAGAGAAGAGCCCTCCATTGATGAGATTTTTGAGAAAGTGGTAATATAATTAATACATGGGTGGAGTTGAGGATAAAGAATTATCAAGGAAAAAAGGGACACTCAAAGAAGAGGAAGCAATTAGCCACAAAAACTTCCTCCTCAATCATACCAATTGAGTACAAGAGATAGGGGAGGAAGGAGAAAAAACTTGTCTAGGGAATTGAGGAGGTGGAACCTACAATGAAGAAGGTAGTGGAGGCCTTGAAAACAATAGAAGTCACTTATAAGGCTGCAAGTGCAGGGGTGATCTTGGGACTTGGGGTAATGCCAATTTCCTAAGTTCATCTCACCAAACAAGAAACAACTACAATAGAACTTGCCACTATTACAAAAGATACAAATCTCATTTAAGAGGTTACAAAAAAACCTCCCATAATAGAAGTAGTGAACATATTTGATGTGCCATATCCTATTCATCTAAAAATAGAATACATTCCTAAAGAATATGAATAGCATCTGAATGATCAAGTGGATAGAACACCTAAGTCCCCAAAAGGTGCTCATTCTGAAGAGGAAAGGATGGCAAAAAATATAAATTTCAAGAAGTAGGAGGATCAGGGAAAAGAAAATCATGAACTACATGGGAAGTTACTTAACCCTGAGGAAGAGAAAGAAGAAAATGAACATGTGTTCATTATAGAGGAGCAACAAGAACTTATATACAATATGTTGAGGCAAGATGAGAAAGAGAAAGCCTCCTCTTCATAGATCACTAACATTGAGGAAGTAACAAAGGATCAACCCAAGAAGACTCCACCATAACAAAAAGTCTCTACTTCTTTAGGAGCTCCTACTTGGTTGAAGTTAAATCTCGAGAAGAGACAAGTGGTAGTCCAACCATTGAGTTTGTTGTTTGGTTTTCATTGATGTCAAAAGTTCTATGAAGACTATTGCAGTCTAGTTGTTTGGTTGCTAGAGTCTCTGATAAATGCTCCACATTTCTCCACTATTGATGTTTTACTCCTATGATTTGGAAGATAGCTTCATGTTTTTTTAGGGCATGTGTGATCCAAGTTAAAAGTCTTTTGGGTTATCAAAAAGGTGTTTTTGAAAGTGACAATTTGAAGTCTATGGTGATTATGTGAAGATTTTCTTAGGCGTGATCAGTTTGGATTTGTATTTCTCCACATTTTCAAATATTGTTATGTAGTTTAGAAGTTAAGTTCATGGAGATGTGAAGGTGTTATATGTATCATTCTCCATCATCTAGACATCGAACCAATTCCATGTGAAATTAGGCTACCCATGGCTATGCTCCATGAATTTCATCCCATCAGTTATTCACAAGTGCATAAAGTTCCCAATTGAAAACAAAAATTTTATAGTGCATCATAGTGGATTTAATCCTTTGTCCTCGCGTGGAAACTTTTCATTAGATTTCTTTTGGCCTCAACCTATGGAATCTATTAAGTCTCATGAGAATTTCTTTTTCAAATCATACCAAAAGTTTAAGGAAAAGCGCATAACATAGTTATCTCTTACCAACATTCCTGAAAATGATAAGACTCTGATTGTTCATCCTCCTTCACTAGTTATGGATGAACCCATCCCCAAAGAAAAGAACCATCCAAGTAACCAAGGTAAATATGTCACAGTTACTCCACCCATATCGTATAAAATACCAAGATATAATTGAATGATTCATTTTGTGCCTCCAAAGGTAAAACAAGTGTATAGACCTAAAGAGACACTGGTTTCCCAATCCCTGATGTTTCCTTCAATTCCTCCCTTAAGGGAATAAAAGAGACCAATGGTTGAGAAAACTACTACTACCCCATCACAAATTGATAATTTTGTAAGAAGAAACCGAAATGCTAAAGAGTGCAGGCGTAGGCATCATGCTATTGCTCATCAGTTGGAAGAAAAGAAAAAAACAATACATAATAATCAAACACCTATGCAAGAAACTCAATAAGAATTACAATTGTCACCAAAAAAATACATGGACCTAAAACAAGAAGTGAAAGAAGAACATACAACTACCATTGTTATAAAACCTCATATTTTGATTAACTTGGATGAAATTGCTAAAATTGATGATCAAGTGCACAATGAGTTGAATGTGTTGTTTTCAAAGACTATGAAGTTATATGGGGGAAACTATGATGATCCTCTTGATGAGAGTGACCCACCATTTGTTGAACCTAGAGATGCTTCTAGTACAACACTTATTGTAGTCCCTTTAGCTAGTTGTCTTCCTTCCCTATATGATGAGAAAGATTGGGATGCAAACAACCTGCTTTAGGTCAACTTGCATGTGTGGTACTACTTTTATGTTTATTTAATGTTTGATTTGTTTTTTCTTGCATGGGATGTGATCTCCCATGTTGTAATGTTTGGCATGCCTTTGTGTTTGTGATTTTTCTTTGGATGATTTGTGTTGCTCTGTTGGTGAAAGGATAGAAAGGAAAAAAATACGTCATGACATTCTTCTACTTGTCTCTCCATTCTTCTATATGTCATAAACTTTATCTTTTATTTCTATCTTTTTTTTCCTTTTGGGGATGATGAAAGGCATTGAGACATTTAGGTCTCTTTGATATTGACCAAAAAATTGTTTTTTTCTCTCTATGTGTCATTCCTCCATTGTGTTCATTGTTTTGCAAGCATTTGAGGAATGATGCCAGTTTTGATCTCTATTATATCATTATAGCAAAGACATATACTAACCCTAGATCCATGGATCCCTTATGTGTTCATATTCTATATTTTTTGTTGCATTACATTTGGGGGAAACCCCTTATCATGAGGCAGTTTTATTTTGAAACATATCATTAGCATAGGGCTTTCCAAATAAGGTGTCATGAAATTTTATCACATGGAATTTACCATTTTTCTACCTTCAAGAAACTTTTCATAGCATGGTGTTTAGCAATTTCTTTAAAGTAGAGGCATGCATTGGCATTATTTTCTTCAATTTTTTCACACGCGTTGGACTTAGTAGTGGATTGACATTACCATATTTACTTGAATTTTTTAATGCATGTTGAACTTAGTGTTGTGCTGGCATAACATCTTGACCATTTTGTGGCACCTTATCAAAGTTATCAAGGAGTATAACTCTTGGTATGGTTGTTAATGGGTGCACACCTAGTGAATATTAGACTTCATTAGAACTAGTGTGTTTCTCATTTTCCTACTTTGTTATGGGTACACATCTAGTGAATATCAAACTTCACTAGACCTAGTGTGTTTCTCATTTGTCTTGGGGTCTCAATTAGTGAATATGATAATTCACTAGCCCATGTTGCCTTCTGATTTGTGATTCACCTAGAAAATATTAGACTTTGCTATTGTGTGATTCATTAACGCCTTTTGTGTAGATCCTAGCATAACACAACTTGGTAGCATGTGATTATCCATATCCTCCTTTTTGTATTTTATTTTGACGTCATGTATGTTTTTGTATGTTGTCTTGTTATGTTTCATACATGTGTGTGTTCCTTTTTCCTTATGTTATCTTTCCATGGAATCTTGGATCATAGGGGCTTGTGCACTTCCCCCTAGATCCTTAGTCATCCTATCTCTTCAACATTTGGACAATTGAACCCCTCTTGACATATATTTTATAATTTAGTGTGAGTTTGAACATAAGTTCATACTCTCACTAAAGTGGGGGCTAAATGTAGCATCAAAAATTGTCACCCATGAAAATTTCACACTATGTTTTTCCCCCCCTAAATTATTGAGCCTAATTAAGCACCCAATTTCCCAAATCATGCATTTTATTGCCAATTTTTAATAATTTATGAGAAATTGCAAGCACTAAAAAAATTCATTTATTTAATGTTTTGCCCCTGACACCTAAGATCTTGGAGAATAGGGCTAGTAGTGGGATGCCCTTGGGCCTCTAATTCCCCCTATTTTTCTAGGATCCAAATTTGAATATGTGGGTGCTGAAATTTAAACATTAGAAATTCAAGTTGCAAATGTCGGCTATTGGAATTTAATTTGTTGGAAATTGAATAAATGCCTATAAATACTTAGATATTGCACCATTTCAAATATTACTAAAAATGTTTGGCAAGAACTATTGTTAAGAGCAAGTCAAGAGCAGCCAAGAGCAACATTTCAATGATTTATTACAACAATTCAAGATCCAAGTATCATGTCAAATCCTATGTGAGTTTATGCATGCATATTTTATCATTGTTTTTGAAGGCTAACCCTTGTTGTAGGTCTCCAATAAATTCAAGCATTCAAGAAAACAAGATCCAAGATCTTGAAGTGATGTGCATGACTTCAATCCTTTAAGGAAGCAATTGAATGGTGGTGAGTTGCATAACTTTTTTTATTCATCATTCCTTTGTATCATTTATCATTCTTGTCATTGACATTTCCATTGTGGAAGTGGAAATACTAACATAGGGTTTGACTAAGGTAAGCCCCTAAATAGCACAATATATCTTCTCTCCTAAAATATGTAGATTTTAGGTTTGGAGAGGATTGAAGGAATATTCAAGATCATTTATTTTATTTGTTGTTGCATTTAAAGCCCTACACCTTGTCAACTCATGGAAACCCACCTACAAAATTATTTGACAATAATCTAGAAAATTTGTAGGCGAGAATTGGAAGCTTAGATCCAACATTAGAGGATTCATAAAGTAGATCTAGGACACCCCTGCAAGGACAGAGACACCCTTGGATGCCTATGTCCTCCTATTCTGACTAATACCAAATTTATATGACAAACACACATCACTCTACCCTTCCCAAATCTTCCTACAAATCTCTGTAATAGTCTGTCAATTATCAAAATCTTTCCTTTTTATATTAGGGCATATAGTCTAATTAGGTTAATCAAGGTAAATCAATTCCAATTCATTCCAAGACCCTAAAACATGCAAATCCAAGTCTAATTGGCTCACCTTCATGGTTCAAAGTCAATCTAATCACCTTGTTGATCTCCATCTCAATGAAACATTAGAAAAAGATGCAACACCCCACACAAAATTTTAATCCTAGGTTTTACACTTTAGACCTAGGGTTCTATTTTTCTTTGTTTCAAGAGCATGTAAGAGGTGACTAATAAAGTGGTATATTACTTTTGACTAACTTATGATGCATAAGAATGACATGCCATACAGTACAATTGACAAGATATTTAATGAGGGAAAAGTGAAGAATGCAATTTTAGTGGGTAGCTATGATGTGAGAGTTAGATTATATTACTTGTATGTTATCAATAACTAATTAAGGAATTAAATTTTATATTGGGATATTTTTATCATCTTAGATAATGGTATCTTATGCATGTTTTTTATGAAAAACTTTATGGTTTCAATTTTGGGCTTTCTCTCTATATTATATGCTTCAATTGAAATATGAAGCACTTGCATTTTGCATAGGGTTAGGTTATAATACTTTTTATAGACATACCTAGTGATTAGAACGAAGGAGTCACAATATACAATTATATTATAACCATGTTGTTGGTATTATGTGTTCTTTAATGTTGCATTTTTTTTCAAAAAGTTTTCATGTTGCTAATATTTGCTCAAATTTTATAAAGTTTACTCTTACTTAATGTTTCTCCTCTCTTTGGGATGAGTAGGAAGTTGTGTAGCTTCACCTAATTTTCCTTTCAGGTATGCACTAAGTACACATACTATATCCAAATTATTTTTTATCTAATAGTTTAGTAATAGTTTACAAATTTTATATTATTTCATTTCCCCCTTCACTTATGGATACTTCTATATGATAGATAAATACTACAAGCTGGTGCCTTTCATTCAATTTTATAAGATGTTTGATAGATGAATACTACATATTAGAGGTAAATAAACCATATACTTGTTCTAACAGCTCATATTGTAAAATTCATAAAATATATATCCTATTGTGATTGTTTATTTCTTTTATTTCTACTTTGACATATGCTTTCTCACATAGAGTTCAATGCACACCAAAGTGGGAGGAGTAAATAAGATAAAATTAAATATCTTGCCTATTTAACTATTATTTTTTATGCTACTTTGGAAGGATTTTGTTAGTGCATAGTATTAGAACCTATTATGGCACTTTTGACACACTAGATGGCTATATTCTTGATCCATTACTCTAACTTTCTTAATCCATTTCTCTAATATATGACTAACCAATCTATTTCCTAGTTCTAGTGTTTACATTCTTGAGCAAGTTTTTTCATTTTATTATATATAAATGATAAACCTCCATTCATAATCTAGCCATTTGATTTTGAATTTCAAATATCTTCTCTTCATAGGGTGTTTTTTTTGTGAATATGATTGGTACCCATTGTGTTGTGTACCAAGGATCTATAGTTGTGTAACTCGGAATTTTATTTAAGAATATTATCGTAAGTTATTCAACACATCTTGCAAGGTCTACATTTTGAGTATCACTCATAGTGTTAGTTTACTTGAATTATTTGTCAAACATGACATTGTATTAAATGTATTTTACCTATCTTTGATCTTATTATATTTGACACATTATCTAGCTCTTATCATGACTAGATGATCCTGTTATAAATGTGTTTTTCAACAGCTACTTTATTAGATATAGGTATAAGCACAAATGAGCATGTCTTACAAATTCTAAAGATTAAATATATTAATAAATAGAACACATGGAATTAAATGTTCAAGAGCAAAACCATGAATGTAGTCTCATTCTAATCATCAAAAATATTATAATTATTTGGCATCGGCCTTTGATCATTGGTTTAATTAAATACTAATGCTCATTTAGTAAATATTTGTTGTAATATTTAAACTAGTCAAAACAATGATTTAGTTTATAAATATTTGTTGTAATGTTTGAACCATTCAAAATAATGAAAATTGGCATCTCTTCATAACCCAAATAAAGTCTATTTACATCTCAACATAAACCAAATAAAGTCAATTTCCCTCTTAAACATTTCTATTTCTCAATCTCTATATACTTAGACCTTTATTTACATATTTAAAAACTGATGGTTTAATCCATTAAAATATTATCCTTAAGAGGGAATGTGAATTTTAGTTAGTACAGATTGATAATAAATATATCCATTAACATAATTCTTTTAAATGGTCGAAGGTAGATAAATTCTATAAAATATATTTAATTATTTTCCACCACACTTTGCAAACAGCAATTTCATTACAATGACAAAATCTACACACACCGTAATATGAAAGAAGAGGTCAAACATGAAAGCAATATGAAGAAAACAACAACTATTGCATTTCAACTTGAAATATAAATGCTGAAAGCATTTGGGGTTTTCAGTCGGTTGGAAATGAATGCTATTATTTTCTGTCGGTTGGAAATGAATGGTATTATAAAATATGAAAAATTTATTGTGGCTGAGCTGCATCCATGAACATCATCTATCAATTGCAGGATAAGTTGAAATAAATGATGTGATATATATTTGGGAAGCAGCTGTTATGTTTTGGAAGGTACAACAACTCCTCCAAAACCTGTAACTTTCTGCTTGTGAAAACTTTTAGCTGTTTCCTCTCTCATCATCTATATTTTTGTCTAAGTTTCAGAGTCAATTTTCATACATATAAATAAATTCGGGAGTATTAATGGGCCCAGAATAATTACTCTAAAACGAAAGAGTGAAACAGACATCTTGACATATGGTTAGAAATTAATCAAACATGACATGCATTAAAGATGAAAATCTATTCATACTTATTTCAACCTCTTAAAGAGTTATTTTATCATTTCCATAGGTTTAAATATTAATTAATGTATATATCCAGTAAATCAGACACAACAATAATTTGAAGCCATCATCCTTTCTGACCAATTCATAAATATCTAGTTTACCAAGCGCGTAATATTATGACTAAATTAATAATAGAATTATATAGCAATATAATCCTATTTGTCTTAAGTGTGTAGTTATACATAAATAATTAGTGTTGTTTATTATAAACAAATTCAAATGCTTAATTAATTTGTGATATTACAAATAATAAGATTTACTAATAATTGATAATATAAGAATAAAAAAAGGGTATTTAATTGCAATGTGTTTGTTTGATAGATATGGGTTGTAATTGATTATCACAATAATAGATTAAATTCAATTATAAATATAGAATCAAGTTACATTTAATGTATAATGCAATTGCCACAATCCTTCATAATCATACCTTATTATATAGTACTCCAAAATTAAGTACAATATTAGTTCTCTATTTTCTTACCGAATGGAATGGTGCTTTTATAGTTTGGTAACCATAATAATCTTTGAATCATATACCTTTCATGATGTGTGAAAATATGTTTACAGAAATGTCCCTTTTATCCTCCAAAAGATCATCATCTGAAATTTGTACAAATAATCAAAAGCTTGCATAAACATATTTCATCAAATAATAGCCACCATTGATCCATGACTCAACCATAAGATGACACCAAAGATAAATTTTAGGGTGAAAGGTATTGTGGCAAAACTTAAAGAATACCTTCACATATAAAAAATAGAGTGATTGTTCAAACACCCAAAATAGTTAATGACTATTCAAAAATCCAAAATCTTAATACAACTAAGCACATTACATAGGTAAACCCTCCAAGGTTTAAAAACCCATAAAACACTTATCAAGTCTAAATTCAATAACATCACTACCAAATGAATGTTACAAGAGTATATGTAAAATTTCAAACATGTTTCATAATTTGGGCCGACAAAATTAGTTCTAGTGGTACATTTTTGGCCAAAAAGGTTCCCATTGAAAAGGTTGAAGTCAAAAATATTTTTTTCCAAAACCACATGGTGCATACATGGATGGTACTATTTTGGTAAACAAGTTTTTTGCCAAAAAAATTGGTTGAATAAGTTTGTATTAAAACTTGCAAAATAAAATTAATCAATAGGTGAAATTTGGCATTTTTCTTGGAACAATAGTTTTCACCTCAATTGTAAGTTGGCCAAGAAAACAGGAAACCAACCTTCTTATCCAAGAAGGTCTTATTGAGCTCGTTTTATACTATGTATGGCTAAAGAAAATGCTTTTATCCTTGATTTTCTATCATACTTGGGTCTACATCCAAATTCAATGTAGAACTACATAAAAAAACCTTTTCATATCTACTCAAGGCAACAATAATTGAACATCCCTCAAATTGGGATTCTATACTAGTAAGAAGATATGCTAAAAGGTCATATATTGTTGAGATTAACACAAATAAACTCCGGCATGGAATACATCTATTCAAAATAATTAAGGAAGGATAGATAGTATATTGATTAAACTAAGTTGTATAACCCTTTAGAAAATTTAAGCTTAGTTGTTGTGGCCAACAAAAGATACTACATGAGGAACATTGATTCTTAAAGAGTTCAAATGATTTAATCAGTTATTGATAGTTACCATCAACTTTATTGTGCGTGTAAAACATAAATACCAATACCAAAACATATGGCACCAAATTCCAATCCCTTTAAACTAATAGATAGTACTCCTCCATTCAACACCTCAATTGGTTTTCTACAAGTTACCACTAACATCGTCAACGCCATTGTTCGAGTTGATATTGAGCCCCATAGTTCCTATAAATCACCTACAACCAAAATTCCTATCACAAATGAGAGATCAAAGAAATTTATTTACTCATGCAACCAAGAGAGAAAATATTGATCCATGCAAGCATCTAATATATTTTTTGTAAATTGAATAATAAATACCTAGATAATATTTATAATGAAGGATCGATCCTTATGGGGTTGGGGCCCTAGCTTGGTTGGCTAAATCTTTCCTGTTTCAAGAGGTTGGTCACGAGGTCTAGTCTCCCCCACCCCCATGGAACCGAAGGGCGTGTCGCACCAGCGCTGCCAGTCACATTAAAAAGTTTACCAGGCGCACTGTAGTTTATATGGGGTCGTGCTACCCGATTCCTGCAGTCTAAAAAAAAAAAAAAGAAGGATCGATCCTTATAAAAGGAGAAAAAACCCTAGATGAGGATTTTATTATATTATGACAAGTGTCTTAATCTCATGCAATGAGACAACTTTGTAGGAGTAAATGGTGACTCCCAATACCCCTAGGAATAGTTGCTAGACCAAAATATCTTCCACAAGAGAGAAAATGACAAGAATAGCTTGCTATGACAATGGATGCAAGATTACAAGATTGAATATGTAATGTACATATGATGCATTTTTTATAAACCCCCCAAGGACTACATCTAACATGTATATATGCAATCAATGATGCCCCCATAAGAGGGAAAGAGAGAGACAAGATATCCCCCCATATTGTGTAATAACCTACAAAATGGTAAGTGGTTGAAGAGAAAACATGATCTAATGCCTACAAATAATGTTTATCCCCTTGGTGAAGAAGATAGACCATGTACAAATGTAGGAATACTTCCCATTCTAGATAGGAATTGGTAGGAATATGAACCAATATGTATGAATATTGTGTTTCTAAAATTTATTCATGTATTGCCAAGTTCTTGGTAGATGATGAGCTAACTCCAAAGAAAAAGAAAAAGTGACAATAGTTATGCCAATATTATCATCAAATAGGAGAGATAAACCCTCAAATCGGTCCTTCAAATCTAAAATGTGAGACTCTGCAAACAAATATGCAATGTCTACTTAGAAATAGGAATCCCAATCAGAAATAAAATGATATACCCATTGTAATGAATCACTAGAATTTCTCAATGGATCATCAACAAATGATGAATGTGTGATCCTAATGGGAGAAGTAGGAAGTGCAAGAGAAGTCTTGAGATCATCAAGACACTCGATTTCTACATCATATTCAAGCTCCTCTAAGGTCTCATCATCAAAGGGAAAATTGTCAACATCATCAAGCAGAATGAGGAAATTTGATGCAATATCATCTAGGAATGGAGGATTATGTGGATTTCCAAAAATATCCCAAATATTAATCCAAACTATGTGTGGAAACTAGATTCTTAAAATTAGATGGTAGATTTGTATGAAGATGCTTGCACTGAAACTAAAACCAATCAATCCTATGATATGATCAATTTTATTACCCCAAACTGATTTTTTCCATGTTGTTTCTAGCTCACGTATGATTCCATAAAGACAAGGTAAAAGATTGAGCCACTAGAAATGTGTTAGAATGCCTTTTTTCTAGGACTCATAATTATCCTCAGTCAGAATGATTATAGAACAATGAGTTGCATAACCCATGATTACAACAATGATACACTTTTCAAATGATATAATCTAAGATCAATACATAAAATGAGGCTAAAATGAACTAAAATGATCAAAACAACACCCTCCCAACTACCAAAATATCCAAGTAATCTCTAGGATAACCATCGGTAAAGAACTAAAATCAAAATATACCTTGAAAAAAATAAGAAAATGTGCATGGATGGTTGGATAGAACTTTTCAATACCTTTATAGAGAAAAGGGGAAAACCACATGGGAAAAAAAATCCTCTCCAAAGTAGAGAAAAATAAATAACTTTTCTATTGAAAGAAAGATATAAGGACTCAATGTGATCCCTCAAGGATTTTTTTTGTCACACAAGTACAATACATGTCCCACAATAGGAGAGAGAGAAAAAGGCGATATGAATCCCCCCATAAAGAAGTAGCTCCTATGCTAATGGTGAACACCTAAAGATATAACATGATCCATTTCCTACAAATAAAATTTCTCCCCTTAGGAAGAAAAAGATCCATTGGTTGGAGAAGCCATTCCCAGAAGATGGAAGATTCAAGAATCCAAATCCTAATGATGTGTGACTCTAAAATGTGCTTAAGTGTCCACATGTCAGAAAGAGATGATGCCAATCCATAAACCTATGAAGACTGATGTAGAACAAGTTGGGAAGGAAATGAAGATTATGGCCCAAAACTAATGATGTGGCTATCAAAAAAGAGGATAGGAACATCCTCAAAGTAATCCCTGTAGACACCGAAATCTAGTTTAGCCTATGACTTCTATATTCTTCATATTTCATATTCTTCAGGGTCATTGATTAAATAATCTTAATTATTTAATTAATTCACATTGTTTTAATTCTTCTATTAATTAAATAATCTTAATTATTTAATTAATTCGCACCTTAACATTAATTCTATCTGATTAATTAAATAAACGCTTTTTATTTAATTATGTTACTAATTAACCTTCTTCTAGTCAAATTAAATAAATCATTATTTAATTTACCTTTATCATATTTCAACTATAATTAAATAAATTATTTATTTAATTATTCATTTAAAATCCCCTTCGTCACTTAATTAAATAAATCTTATTTATTTAATTATTCTTCGAATATCGAGTCTTGAATTAAATGCATTATTTAATTCATTAATTCTATTTTAACACATTCCTCTATATTTTAGATAATTATGTGAGTTATCTAAGTATTCACTTTTACTCGACTTGACATCTATTTTAATCGTTCAGTTAACTATTGATTTAATGTCTAAGTGGCATCTTCGAGTAATCTCTTCGTCAAATCATGCAATCCTCTAGTTCTAACTCATTTGCACACACATGCATATTAATTAAATATTCTTATTTAATTAATTAAGTGTTGTGCGTGCATTCGAACAGAGAGTCGTTATAATCAATCTTTATCTTTGTCATGCAAAGATATTTCTAATGTTTTCAAATGCCGAACCGAAGATTAAATCATTCATTTAATCTTTAATTCTATTTCTAATTCGAATCACTCATGTCATCAGCATGGTTAACAAAATGCATGTCTTATCTCAATCTCTCAACCGTCAGTTAATCTTTCAATCTTGACTGTCGTTGAATAATCAATTTTCTATAAATTGATTTGTCATTCTTCATTCCAATCTCTCTCATGAATTTTGTAACTTTGGAGAGCACTTTGTCTTGAATCTTCGATATTTTGCTAATCACTATCTTAGGCTATACTTGCACGAACTTGAAAATCTGAGGGCAATTATACTACACAAGCAAAATGGAGAAGGGCAATCGAGATGAATCATGGAAATACGTTTGAAAATTGGTGATATTGTTCTAGTTTTAATTACGTTTTTACTTTCCCATGTTCTTTGTTGCTTAACGAATGAATTTGCATTTTACATTTGAGTATTGTATGCATGTGTGCTTCTAATCTTCTTCTTTGTTGTCTATTGTGCAAAGTCCTTTTCATTTTCAGCGTTACATTTTGGTGAACCCGACATGAAGACACCATCTTCGCAGATCTGTAGATCTTTTAATTTTTGTTTTTGTAGATTTTTCGTACGGAACGACGCATGTGAAGTTTATGCACCGCAATTGACTTTCTGAACCGCATGTGAAGTTTCTGAACCGCAATTGGATTTATGAACCACACCTGATAGAGAAACGATGCATCTGACAATTCCAAAACTGCAACTGGTGTCCCAAGCCGCAACTGAAAACTAAACGACACATCTAACTGGTAAAGAAGCGACACAATTGACTGGTAAAAAAATTTATTTCTGCTTTCGGCAATTTGGAATTTTCAATTGATTTTCGTGTTACTGATATTTGATTTTCAGCGTGTGGCCATTTGGAGTTAACAAGCTTTTGCAGGATGATTGACGAAGACAATATTGAAAAATTACTAATGATATCTTCTGCAGGACGCTTGTCGAAGACCCTAATTAAATTTTGAAACAGATTGTTTGGTAGCGTAGCAAATCTTTCATTTGGTTAAAATTAACAAGTGTCTACTGTGTTTGGTGCGAAAGCACAAGTTTGGTCACCCTTACGACTTGGTATATCGAAGTATCCTCTCCCCTTGCACATCCGTACGATCCTGGGTGTAAGAGAAATGGTTACCAACTCTAGAACTTGAGCCTGTTTTGGTGGGAAAAAGTACTCACCCCAGGACGACTTAGACCGGTAGCACCCTGAACCCGAGGGACTTCCAACCGGTATATAAAAGAGGATTCTTGGGGAAAGTTCAAGAATCACGCGTATGATTCCGACAAGATGGATCCGAAAGGGGACTCGCGCCACATGGATCATTCCCTACGAACGGAATGACCGAATTAAATACCCTTTGTTTTAGAGACCAACCTATTTGTGGCTGTTGCTTGGTATTAGTGCAGGGTACAGTATCATGCCCCAAAGATACTCACTACTGATCCCCTTGAGTAGAGATAGCAGTTCTTGGGAGGTCATTGCCCAAAGAATTCAGAATTGGTGTGCTCAAAAGACGTTAATGAGCCGTGGAGGGGAGCCAATGCCACCAAATTCCTAAGCTATCCGCTCTCGAGAAGGAAAGGTGTTCATCACCAATCCAGGGTATAATTGGTGGGCTATACCAAGTATACAAACCCTAGGCCTTTGGCCTATTAGGATGTGCTTGTCTGTTATCACTTTAAATGTTCTGAGTCCAAAATCGAAACTGAAAACACTTTGTCTTACGATTGTCTTTGATTGTCAAAATTTGATCATGAAAAATAGAGTCAATTTAAATTTCATGCCACTGAAAATTCACAAAGAGTCGCAACTATTCACCAGAAACACGCATCTAATTTTTAGAGTCGCATATGTTATTTTTGAGTCGCATCTGTAAATTATGAGTCGCTTCTGTTAGTTTTGAGTCGCATCTGTCAGTTTGGCTTGCTTCTGCTTTGGCAAAACCACATGCATTATATTCTGAGTCGCATCTGTCAGTTAGATTCACATCTGGTAATTTTGAGTCGCATCTGTCAGTTTAGACCGCAACTGTTAATTTTGAGCCGCAACTGAAAATTAAACGACGCATCTGTCTAATTATCAAAAAACCAAAATTCACAGTCACTGTCCAGTCAGCATGGTTATACCAGTTTCAGTGGTCTTCACACAAACAGTCTTTGAAACAAAAACCTGAAACGATTTGCTCAATTTTGCATCCTTTAGGTTCATTTAGTCGTTACCATAGTTGTCTTCAGTTAGAGTTTAGCTTCATCTTAGGGTACATATCACCTTGCATTAGACTTCTAGAAAGGTCACTTTTACAAACTTTAGGAGTAGTCTACCATCTATACTCTAGAAAGGTCATTGTGTCAACAAAATTTGTCATTGAACCTAGTCCTATCATCTTATACTTTTCCCTACAGAGAGTCATCCTAGCTCATCAGTCTAGTTAGGAAACTCAGCTTGTCTTTGATCTTCATCCTACATTGGTTCCTTGACTTAACTAAATTGACACCTTGGTTTGACTTTAGGTAGTTGGTCCCTTCACTTTGGGTATATAGGATTGATCACTTTAGGGTCTTGCTTAGATTTTTGCATCTTTAGAGTCTAGACTAGTGTCATCTTAGGACATCCCTTATTTTGCATAAGAAAATCCCAAAAACATAGACTAGAGTCATACAGTTTCTAGATATAGTCTTGCATTTCCTGCATATTGAGCTTGTCTTACATGGTTGAAACTAGGTCTAAGAGAAGAGAGAGAGAAAACATGTCGAACCCAAACGAGTTCATCAATCCATTTTCTTCAAGACCTCATAAGACTCTATTAGACAAATTCACCACTAGAAACACTCAAGGACATATTGTAGTAGAGGACATGGAGGCTGCCGCACAGGATCCTGAGTTTGCCTCTTTTGTAGATGAGTACCTAGCAAATGATCGTCAATAGTTTTTAGGCAAATTGCTAACTGAAGGTGCTACTTTAACCCTAGGGTTTGATATCATCACCTTACAAACTCAACCTACACAAGGGACAAATACTACGACTGCTAGTACTACTGTACCTCAGGTCACCACGACTATGCCATCTAGCACATCTACACAGAGTACAACAGTCCATACGTCCCCATTTGGTACACCTAGCATGACATTGGGATTTAATTTCACTACAGGGGCTTCCTCATCTACTCCCTTCGGTCCTCTTGTTGGGAATAAAAGGTCTAAAACCTCAGCCTCCATACCTTATGTCAGTGCCACAAGTTTACAGTCAACGTCTATACCCACTGCTAGTATCACAAGTACCATACCACAGTCAATTGCCATACCTAGTGCTCAAATCACTAATACTATACCAAGGATTACACAGACAGGGGGCATTCCCTCCTTCCAATATGGCAATCAAAATCCACTTTTCTAGACTAGCAATCAGAGTCCATTTACATCGATTCTGAATTAGAACCCTTTTTCACAAGTTGGTAGTCAGAATCCATCTACACAGACTCCGGGTCAAAACAAATTTACATCGGTTCCGAATCAGAACCCCTTTACACAAATTGGTAGTCAGAATCCATCTATACAAATTCCATGTCAAAACCAATTTACATCAGTTCTGAATCAGAATCCTTTTTCACAGATTGGTAGTCAGAATCCGTCCACACAGATTCCAAGTCAAAACCAATTCACATCGATTCCGAATCAGAACACCTTTTCACAGAGTGGTGCTCAGAATCCATTTACACAAAACCCAGGTCAATACCAATTTATGCAGATACCAAGCCAGAACACATTTACCAATATTCCAAATCCAAATCCACCTCAGATGCTAATGTTCAATCAAAACCCTTCACGAGATTTTGGATTTCAGAATACATATATGGATTCGCATAATCCTCCTAGCACATCTTTGACTCAAGTTGACTTCCTACAAACACAAATGCAGGCATTACAAACACAAATGGATAACATGTCGGTCTCAACTAAGAAATGATTTTCACCAAAGGACATATGCCCATTCCCTTTTGATAGATCATTGTACATGACACCTTTCCCTCATGGATATGTCATACCGAATCTTCCTAAGTACAATGGCAAATGCAATCCAGTGGAACATATTAGGGAATTTTCTACCATATGCATAGATGTCTCTTATGACCCCATGTATCTTATGAGGCTATTTCCATGAAGTCTTGTAGGAGTTGCACTAGAATGGTTTTCGGGTCTAGATTCTAGCATTAGATCATGGGGAGAACTAGTTGAGAAATTTGTGGAGCAATTCTCCTTCCACATTGACCATGAGATAAATATAGCAACCTTGTGCCACACAACACAAGACGAAGGTGAAACATTCATTGCTTTCTTCCAGAGATGGAGAACTATTGCTAGTAGATGTCCTGTCGAGATACCCGAAAAACAAAAGGTCACAATGTTTCAAGAAAACCTTCATCCAAAACTCAGAAGTAACTTAAGGGTACATTGTTGCATATCTTTTTCGGAACTAGTGGAAAAAGGGGTGATAATAGAGAAGGATCTCATTGAAAAAGGTGAACTCAAGATGACAACACCCAATCAAAACCCTATCGTACAAAACACCCCTACGGATAGAAATAGATTTTGGTCTCGCAATAAAAATGTCACAAATGATGGGATGGTTGATGCTAAAACATTACAAGCAGGCCCCCTCCTCACATTAAAAGGGGCTCATAAATTTTCCAACATGCTTAATGATGTCAATCAACCTCCCAACGCGGTCCAAAATACTCAACGTCCATCACCAAGGAGATTCCAGAAACGTGAGTTCACTCCCTTAGGGGAACCCATTGAGTCAGTGTTCAAACAACTGTTACAACACAACCTCATACAGCTACAAGAACCAAGACAATACGATCCAGGATAGTTTAAACCAGCTTGGTGGGATGACAATGCCTTTTGTGATTATCATAGGACTAAGGGGCATAACCTACAAAACTGTCAACAACTGAAGAATATCATACAGGATCTTGTTGATAGGAGAATTATTGAGGTTAGTGGACAAAAACAAAAGACATCCAACACCGATCATCAAGTCTTTACAGACCCACTACATGACCATGGGAAAGGAATTGTCCCCAGTTCGAGTACTAAGACCAATATGTCGGCCAACTATGCGAGTACCAAACATGATTATGGTAGTGGCAAAATCATTCATTGCCTTCGCGCCGCTGATGAGAACATCAATACCATTACTATCAATGCTAATCCTGAGTGTGCAGTCAATACTCATCATACTAAGTTTACTATCCCAGGCCCTCCATCACAGCAAACACCTCAACCTTCCAAGTTAAAATATAACCTACTTGATCAGTTGGGGAAGACCCCAGCCCAAATCTCAATCTTGGAATTGTTGCGTATCTCTCCTGAGCATCGGTCTATCCTCGATAAGGCTTTACAGAACACCACGGTCCCTACTGACCTTGATGTCAATCGTTTCCAGGAAATGGTGGGCTACTTGACCAATAATCATCATGCCATGTTTTCTGAACAAGACTATGCCATAGACAAGACGAACCACAATGACCCTTTACATCTAGAAGTCCTTGTCGATGACACCAAAGTTAGATGAGTTTTGGTAGACGGAGGAGCAGGGTTAAATCTATGCACTTTAAAACTAATTAAGGCATTAGGTATCTCAAAAGCATGCGTAGACACCACTAAGAGTATTGTCATTAAGGCTTATGATGATGAAGAATGAAAATCAAAGGGGGTGGTAACACTTCCTATCGAATTGGTCCTGCGCTAATGGAGACAAAATTCCAGGTCTTGGATCTCACCCTCCCTTATAACGCTAGGTAGACCATGGATTCATGCCATGAAGGAAGTCCCTTCCACATATCATCAGTGTCTTAAATTCCCTTACAATGGCACCGAAATAACTATAGATGGTGATCCCGATCCTTTCCAGTATTGCACCAATCTAAAGGAAATCCCTCAATGTCAAGTGCCAGTCAACCAAGAGGCCTCACCGTCTAATCCATCTTCTTATGTTGACCTGTCCACACTCACTCGCGCAACTACTTCACCCTCAGTTTCTGTCACTCCTAGGGTTGAGATCCAAGGCAAGGGTTGTGGAGAGTATTACATGAAGACTTCTTATTGTGTTAGTCAATTGGTTCCCCCTAAGTCATATGGTTTACCTACAATAGGTCGGGAACAGTCTATGATCACTATACATGTTCCCCCCACAACAACTTTCACTAAATGGGGTGAATTAAGCAGAGAGGCGGTCGATACAGAAGATGTCACTTCCTGGCTGTATAAGGAAGATAATCAAGAATCCCTTTTACTTGCTCATATTCCTACAAGTCTATATGGAAAGGGTTTCAAAATCATGCAAAACAAAGGATATGATGGACAAAGTGGTTTAGGTTTAAACCAAGATGGTAGAGTGGAACCAATATTTGTTTCTCAATGGCCAAAAGGAGTAGGGCTAGGGTTTCGACCGATTCAGATTGGCGTTCCTAGTACTCTATCACCCTTACTTGAGGAAGTATGTGCTTCAGAAGATATTAAGACATCTCACAAACCAGTAGACCAACATCATTGTGACTCCCCCGACTCTAACGATTATGAGTGGGATTCCCTATCCTCTACTTGTTCCATGGACCTTGACAAGTTATTTGGAGAACTTTACTTGATGTTAAGTTCCTCACCCAATCCCTTAAATTCCTGTCCACCAAAGAAGATGACAAAAGAGGAATGGTTTAAACACTACTATTGGGAAACACTTGATCCTACCTCTTGGCAACCTGAGCCACCTGTTTCCGATAGTCAAACCTTGGCATTAGGCCCACCTATTCATTCACCTAGACTCGAACCCAAGAGCAAAACGGACTTGGTACAAGACTTTTGTAATCACATGAATAATTCAATCTTCACCTTGACCCCATTAGACTTTGATAACTCTAACGATGGCATGCCCTTAGTTTATCCCCAACTCATAGATTGGGATCAACAAGATACACCTGTCTTAGACACTTTTGAGAACGACGAAGCAATTGCTGAGTTCCTGGGATTACGAGAAGGCATACCTAACGGAGATCATAAAGCTGGTTTTACCATTGACTTGGACAATAAAGCATATTTTGGGGAATCTGTCCAACCCTCCAGTCGCAAAAATGAGAAAAAGAATAAACAAGATAAAAAGGATGAGTCTCTAGGTGAAAACCGAAAGGCACCTCTAGACAATGAAAAAGTAAAAAGAAAGGATGCATCCGAAGGTGAAAACCTCTCTGAGGCGCCTAAGGATGGAGGTTTGAACATTCTCCCCATTGCACAGGAAAAGTCACCCATGCTCGTTGAAGAATCAGTAAAAGTCAACATAGGTACAAAAGAGAATCCTCGACTGATTTATTTGGCAGCGTCATTGACAACACAAGAGAAATCAGAATTTCATGACTTCTTTGAACAGAGATAGATAAATTTTGCTTGGTCATATGCTGACATGCCTGGGTTAGATCTTGAACTTGTTCTATATCACTTGCCTTTACAACCAAGTGCCAAACCATTGAAACAAAAGTTGAGAAAAATGCATCCACAAATTGCTTTATTAGTCAAGGCAGAACTCAAGAAACTCTTAGACGTTGGTTTCATCAGATCTATTGACTATGCACATTGGATTTCCAATCTTGTACTAGTTACCAAACTAGCTGGGGGCATTCGCATCTGCACTAATTTTAGAGATATCAACAAAGCTTGTCCTAAGGATGACTTCCCTTTTCCTGACATAGACATGATAGTTGACATGACTGCAGGATATGAGATGTTGTCCCTTATGGATGGATTTTCAGGATATAACCAGATCAGAATTGCCACTGAAGATCAACCTAAGACAGCCATCACTTGTCCTTGGGGAACGTATTGTTGGAATGTTATGCCCTTCGGACTCAAGAATGCAGGAGCAACCTATCAACGTGCCATGACTACTATCTTTCATGATTTAGTACACACTTGTATGGAGGATTATGTCGATTACCTTATTGTAAAATCCAAGACAAGGGCACAACATTTACAGGTTTTAGACAAGGTATTTCAGAGGCTAGAGAAGTATAATGTGAGACTCAATCCAAAGAAATGTGTGTTTGGAGTCAAGTCAGGAAAGCTGTTAGGTTATATCATTTCTAGACGAGGCATTGAAGTAGATCCAGCTAAGGTAAAAGCAATCATGGACATGCCACCACCCAACAATCTTAGTCAACTAAGGACATTATAGGGAAGGTTGCAATCTATTAGAAGATTTATAGTACAGCTAGCAGACAAGACACATCCTATTCAACATCTACTTAAGAAAGGAGTACCCTTTGCAAGGACAGCTAGGTGTGAAGAGGCTTTTCAAATGATTAAAGAATATTTACTCACACCACCTGTCTTAATGCCACCTGTTGAAGGAAGACCGTTGATTCTTTATATCACAGCAACCCATTCATCACTCAGAGCATTGCTTGCACAGAATGATGATGAAGGTCATGAAAGGGCAGTCTATTATATCAGTTGGACTTTGGTTGGTTATGAGCTCAACTATAGTAACATTGAATGTGCCTGTCTTGCAGTAGTATTTGCTACCCAAAAACTGAGACATTACATGCTCAACCATCAAACAATGCTGATTGCTAAAATAGATCCTCTGAAATATCTTCTTAGCAAGGCAGCATTAACAGGACGACTGGCTAAGTGGGTTATGATACTTAGTGAGTATGATATACAGTATGTAGAAAGAAAGGCTATTAAAGGATAGGTCATTATTGATCAGTTAGCTGATGCACCCATACAGGCAGATCACCCATTAGTTGCTGACTTTCCTGATGAGTTCATATTCACATTTGACACAAACATAAAATGGAAACTGTACTTTGATGGCTCACATACAAATCATGGTTCAGGGGCTGGTATATTGTTTATCACACCACAGGGTGATTCCATCCCTAAGTCATTCAGGATTGCATTTCCATGCACTAACAACATGGCAGAGTATGAAGCTCTAGTGACAGGTTTATGCATGGTAGTTAAGTGGAAAATCAAGAACCTATAGGTTTATGGAGATTCTCAACTAGTAATCAGATAGGTAAATGATGATTATGAGACTAAGGATGATAAGCTTACTCCATACAAGCGCATGGCAGATAGTTTTAAAGAATACTTTGAAAAAGTCAAATTTCATCAAATACCTCGGGTTTTAAATAGGGCAGCAGACGCTATGGCTACAATTGCATCACTTCTTGACATTCCTAACAATGTGCCCAAGTTTGAGTTTTTGGTCGAACAGCTTTTGGTCCCAGCCTACAATATCCCAGATTCTAAAATGGTGTGTGACATCGTTGGTCCTGATTCCCCATGGTACAAAGAAATCTATGATTACCTTCATGCCGAATTCATGCCCATTGGCCTATCCAATAACCAACGTAGGACATTCCTCCGCAAGTCTGCCAAATACACCATCATCGGAGATAGCCTATATAGACATGCCCTAGATAATACCCTATTGAGATGTCTTGATTCTATTGAAGCACAAGCAACCTTGCGTGGGGTGCATGAGGGTATATGCGGTTCCCATTCTAGCAGTCCTACCTTAGCCAAGAAAATTATGAGATTGGGTTATTACTAGCCTACTATGGAAAAAGACTCATATGTCTTTGTAACAAAATGCCGCCAATGCCAAGTTCATGGAGATTTGATACATGCCCCAGCACAGGAGCTCCGTCCTATCACGTCACCATGGCCTTTTGCCTAATGGGGACTAGACCTCATAGGTAAGATTCACCCCACATCATCTAATGGACACAAGTTCATTATCACTGCCACTGAGTACTTTATGAAGTGGATTGAAGCCATTCCTATGACATACATTACCGACACACAGATTTCTAGATTTATCCTGAACTATATCATCTGTCGGTATGGTGTCTCTCAGTCCATAATCACTGACAATGGCCGCCCATTTAAGAACCAAGAAGTTTGTCATTTGTGTGATCAATTTCACATCCAACATCACTTCTCCACTCCATACTACCCCCAAGGTAACGGCCAAGCAGAGGCATCTAACAAGACCATCATTCGAATCCTCAAGAAGACTGTCAATGATGCTGGTCATGGCTGGCATTTATAGCTTAACCCTGCCTTATGGGCCTATCGCACAAGTATCTGTACCCCCACCGGTGCTACCCCATATTCACTTGTCTTTGGTTTTGAAGCCATTCTGCCTATTGAGGTCGAGATTCCTTCCTTAAGGGTATCCCTGAAAGGCCATATTGATGATGAAGAGTACCGGGTATCAAGACTCCATGAGCTAGAATTTTTAGATGAGCGAAGACAGAAGGCAACTAGACCATCTTCAAGCATACCAGAATCGCCTTCGTCGTAGCTATAACAGGAGGGTTTTGAATAGGAACTTTGACATTGGTGACCTGGTTTTAATGGAGAACCCAAAGAATCAAGCAGACAGAGACAAACCAGGAAAGTTTGAACCTAACTGGTTAGGACCTTATATTGTCACAGAAGCTTTTAAATCAGGAGCGTACCAACTCTCTACTCCTGAAGGGGAACCATTGTCCTCACCAATCAATAGTATGCATCTAAAGAAGTTCTACGCATAGCTTCTGGGAGCCTTTGTCTTAATTAGCAAAAAAACAAAAAATCAAAAAAACAAAAAATTGTTATCAAGGTGAAAACCTAGCAAACAGGCGTCTTGGTAACACCAAAATAAAATAAAATAGATAATCTAGAAAATAGTAAAGACAAACCATTCGTCCAATAGTGAAAACCACTTCAGTGGCGCTTTGGATAGGTACCATGGTGAAAACCTGGCAAACAGGCACCATGTGTACTCAACTCTGCTCCTTTGTCTACTATTATTCTAATTTACCTTGTACATAGTCCACTTCCTTGTATATGGTCCCTATCATTGTATATAGTCCATGATCCCTGTACATAGTCCTTATCCGTGTACATAGTCCTTATCCTTGTACATAGTCCTTATCCTTGTACATACTACCTATCCTTATACATATCCCTTATCTTTTGTGTTCATCACTTGTATATATCATTCCTAATAAGTGGTAGTCTTTCCCATAACTCAGAACGATTGACAACGAGAGCATTTCATATCCTCCATTTTACCCTATTCATAGTCAATTGGTCTTATACTCGACTGGGGGAAAACACTTGACATGTGTCATATTGGTTCTTACATTGGTTGTGTTG
>VDFB02075321.1:123510018-123557179 GCA_007258455.2 Sequoia sempervirens
CTTGACCTAATGGATTTTTAACATGTTGACCCATTTATTCAAAGAAAACAAGAGAGTCCACAAAGGAATTTTGAGTAATTAAGGTAAGTTTTAACTTATAAAATGTGGTAACTCTTAGATATTTTCCTCACCAAATTTAAATTTAAATGTGCATCCAAACAAATACAAATTCATAACTAAATTTAATTCAAAAAGTGGGCCATCTATGGCCTTCTATAAAATTATTGAAGATGTCATTCCCATAAATGATAAATTAAAAGTTAAGTTATGGCCTACACCAAAATGACATGAAATTATCTTTCTAAGATGGCATATTTGCATAAATCCCCCAAAGAATTTTTTTAACTAATTTTAAAAAGTCAAATAAATACATATATATGAATATACTTCATTTATAAATTCTTGGAATATATCAATCCATCACAATTAAAATCTTAGACATCATGCATAATATTTTTGATGTATTCACAAAGCCACCTAGGATCTCATAAGACTTGAGTAGGTGAATACCAATATGCATATATCTAATGGTGGGGTAAATGGAGGCGGATTAGGAGTAAGTTCATATATATCTATTACTTATTTTGCAATCCAATATATTGGTTGGAGAGGTTGCATTTGAATAGAAGAAGTGAAGATAAGGTCTATTAAAATATGACTCACCATCTTCTCTATTCTTAGGATTTTGGAGTATATCAAAATATCCAACCTATATTTCATGTCGATCTCAACCAATCTTTGCTTCAACTTCCAAATCATCCACAAAATCCTCCCTAAAATATCAATATGTGAAACATAATTATGAGGAAGATACAAATAATCCTTGACATAGCTTTTTGTATGAAAGGATAATATGGTTCTATAATTTTAAACTATTTCGAATTTTGAAATCAAAATACAATCAATTATCTATTTAATCTCAATAATCATAATTTTAAGGAAAACATAAATTACTTGAATCTTTTTAAGGTCTCTCATTAGATTCTACTTACTCTAACTTAAATTTAAAAAACAACATTAAAAATCCACATAACAAATTCCAAAGACATAATATTATTACAATATTATTTAAAAATCTAATTGTAATGAATGTTATAGTAATAAATATTCAAATTTTAAATCTATAAAAATATATAACCAAATGATCCTTAGTAAATTCATATATCATTTTTGATGAGAATGTTGAATATTATAATTTTTTAGGCCAATCTTAGGCACTAATTCACCATTGTTAAAATGATCCTTAGTTTATTCATTGCTTTTTTCAGGATTATAAATTTTACAATTTCTATTAAACCAAACTCAAAATAATGGTATAGATTAAGATTCTTGTCTTTATCCTACATTTGGGTCGTGTTTGATTAGATTTACTATCATATTTATAAGTTGTATTTTATTATTATATATTTTTTAACATATATAAAATGTATGGTTGGATTAGTGAGATGTTTATAACAAGTATACAATATGAAGTCAAACTTTATTAGATTGATTCTTAATAAATAAGGAATAATGATTAAATTTATAGCTTTATACAATCTATAAGTATAAATAGTTTGATGGTATAAACTTTATACATATAAAAATATGATAAATGTCTGGTTATTTTTCTTTCCAATTTATAATTTTCTTATGTGCTTTTCTATATAATTGAGATGATTCAATCATAATGTAATGATAAAAATTTAGTACATCAAAGAAATATTTATGAGACATCAAGCTACCATTCTACATAACTCTCATCAAAATAAGAATATTATTTTATTTTAACTAAATTTTGTGTGTACTCTATCTTGATTACTGGTTAATTTTGAATTATATACTTATAATTTAAAATAAAAGCATCCTTTGTAACATAGAATGGATAGGTTAATTAATGAAATAAAATATGTTTTTATATTAAGAAAAATTTACAAATATGGAAATCATATGAGAAATTGATTAAGACAACTCTGTGTGAGAATTAAGATGAGAATAATATATACCTTCTTTAAAGAATTAAAATTAGATTAATACTTGGCTTATATTGTATAATCACACTAGAAACCAACAATGGAAGATTGAGAGTCTCAACTAAGAATTCCACCTTATAAATCACATTCATACTAGAAGACAACAACTAAAGACCAAATTTCATACATAGTGTTCATCTGTTATATATCATGCCTTTGAGGGGTCCACAAGTACCATGAGCCTTTTGAAATCCTTCTCCATCTAAATTCACATCCATTCCAAGACGATTGGGAGGTGGGTATCCCAAGTTCCTTAATTTCTTGTAGGAATTTAATTTCAAGAGTAGGACATTGTGACAAGTTGGCATGCGAGATAAGGTAAACCCATAAAATTCATGAAATGGAATATTTGGAATAGGTGTGTAGATCATTTGCAACTAAATTCAAGCATTAAATTAATGGAAAAAGATAAATATTAAGAACTAAAAGAAGGATCCAAACCATAAAGGAAAATAAAATATTAACTTAAAACATCAATGTCAAAACAAGAGTTGAGATAAAATTAGACAAAATGTTAGTAGGAGGAATGATCAAGAAATTTGAAGATACCCATGGTAGATGAGACCAAACAAAGAAATCACATTTTCTTCATCTATGATACCTAATATTCCATACAAATGATCTTATTCCAAGTGAAATATGGGTTTTCAATATAATGACATAAGTCACAAATTCACAAAATCACAAAATCAAAAAATTTCTCAAAATTTTGATAATTTAGGTAATTGATAGTTGATTTGAGATGCGACCTCATTATATTCACTAAAATTTAAATTATGCGATCAATTTAATCATTCAATTATGTGAAAGTGAAGGGTATTAATGTTTATTCAATTTTTAATTTTTAAAATTTTAGTATTTTGATTAATCACTAATTCAATTTATATTGGTGAAAGATTTGAGGTAATAGAAAAAATATGTACAAAGGTTATATCTTCATTTTCTCCTATTCTTTCATTATTTCTTTCTTTTTGTACTAGGGTTAAATCTTCATCTAGGTTTGTTTTGCACTTATAAGAAACCTTTATTCCTTAGTATCATGTTCTTGTACATTGTACATGGTAACTTTCATGATAAATATTATGTGCATGTCCCTTCCTCCTATCAAATTTTCTTTATGGATATGAGGAAGTTTATTTCTAATTTTTTGGTTTCCTCCTTATCAAAATATTGCTTCAATAATTTAGAAATTATATTTACAAGCTTATCATCTCTCTCATTTTCTTCTCTTATTTGTACCTTCAATAATGACTAAATTGATTTAAATACATGACTGCCAATGTTAAGTAATGATGCTTTCCCTTTATTACTAGTTCTAGGAAATAAATCTTAGATGCAACCTTTATCAATATTTTTTAAGTCTTTAATGGCACATTTTGTGCTAGAGTGCACACTTGTAAATTTAAATTTTAGAACTATTTTAGATTATGTTTTTTGTGCAATCTAGTAATTTGAATGTTTTCATTATTAAAAACTATGATAGATGTGACGAGGGAGCAAATCCGAGACACATAAATACCCTCACAAAATAGAGAATAATATTTTCTATTAAAATATGGAACTCTTACATGCAGAGGATCACAAATCCTCGAGCTCTGTGATACATGCAAAATTACAGAAGTTTTAGAAAGATTACAGAATTACAGAAAAATCCCCCTTTTCACAGCATGTGAACTCTTTCCCCAAAAAGTTATCCAAAAATATGAAATTATCCCCTCAATAGCCCTTTTTTAGTTTGGAGCCAAAAATAACATTCGAGATAAGATTTTTGGCAGTTTGGTGCCAAAAAGTACAATTTGAAATTCAAAAACTAAGTCCTAATTTGAAAATTGGCAATTTTCCAAAAATCGGCCAACTTCTGGAAGCCATAATTTTTTATCCGGGACTCTGTTTTTCGAACTGTTTGCACCATCGGAAAGGTCTTGGAGTGAAGAACGCGCTAAGAACTAGCTCCATCAATTCAGACAATTTCTGGGCCCGTACAGGACTATTTAGTGCCTCAAACTAGACTCGAAAGGTTTTTTAAGGTAAAAAGCAAAAAATGGAACTTGAATAACTTTCAAACTGTGAATGATCTTGACCTGATTCTTTTGCCAAAGTGCTTATTTTTCCCTCATGAACCTTCCCATAAATTTTTGTCTTCCCACGCCTTAAAATTCCCACCTGCTAAAAATAGCAGTTGAGCAGAAAAGGCAGAAAAGCAGTTCTGAAAGTTGGAAACTCTTATTCAACAAAAAGGGTATCCAGAAATGCAAAAACATCTAAAAAAGAAAACAAAAGCAACATAAATGGAAAGCATCTTTTTTTTTTTGGTGATGCAAGATTGTTCTCACACCACTGGATGCTCCTGCATCAGACACCTAGGGTAATTTGAGAAGTGATCCCATCATGTCTTAGATGGTTGAGGAAAACCCAAATAGTCAACCTCTGCCTTAGACAACCAAGAAGAATCTTCCACAGGCCTTCCTTTCCATTTTACCAAATATTCTTCATACTGCCTGTTTCTGGTACTCCTTCCCACATGGCTATCCAGGATTTCTTTAATATCCTCCTTCTCTGAAGTAGATGCTAGAATTCCAAACTGTTCCATTGTTGGTGTTTCCTCTGCGCCACCTTCATGATACTCTGACAAATCTGAAATATTGAACACAAGGGGAAATGTTGAATCCATCTGGCAACTCTACCTCATATGCATTCCCTGAATCATGCCTCTTCACAATTTTGCAAGGATCGAACTTCGTCATCTTCAATTTGTTATAGGTTCCCACTGGAAACCTTTCTTTCCTCAAGTGGACCATCACTTCATCACCAATCTAAAACTCCTTATACCTCATCTTATGATCTACCTTGGCCTTATACTGCTTATTCATCTTGTTAATATGTTCTTTTACCTTCTCATGTATATTCTTGATGTGCTCTGCAAAATCTTTAGCTTCAACACTTGTCTTCTTCTCTTGGTCCATCTTCCTCAATTCTGGAGTGGTCCTGGGACTGCCTCTATACACAATCTAGAATGGTGATCTACCAGTGCTTTTGTTGATAGAATTGTTGTAAGAAAATTTTTCCTAGGGTAAGATCAAGTCCCATCCCTTGGGTTTATCTCCTACCAAGCATCTCAGTAGGTTACCTAGACTTCTATTCACAACCTCAGTCTGCCCATCAGTTTGTGGATGGTGTGCAGAACTAAACTTCAACTCTGTCTTCAACTTTTTCCACAAGGTCCTCCAAAAGTATCCCACGAACTTAGTATCACGATCTGAGACTATAATTTTTGGCAGACCATGTAGTCTCACCACTTCTCTGAAGAACAAGTCAGTAATGTGAACTGCATCATTGGTCTGCTGGCATGGGATGAAATGTGCCATCTTCAAAAACCTATCAACTACCACAAATACTAAGTCATTCCCTCTCTGTGTCTTTGGCAAATGAAGAACAAAGTCCATACTTATATCCTCCCACAACCTCTCTAGTATAGGTAAGGGCTGATACAATCTAGTATTTTGGCTCACTTCTTTAGCCATCTAACACACCCTGCAACTTTGCACAAACTTCTTCACATCTTGTGATAACTGAGGCCAATAATAATGCTCACTGATAATGGCAATGGTCTTATCCCAACCAAAATATCCTGCCATTCCTCGAATGTGCTTCTCCTTTATTAGGTTCTCCCTCATGGAACTCCTTGGAATACACAATTGACTTCCCTTAAACAACATGCCATCCTGGATCATGAAATCCAACCACTTTGTCCTATCAACTGTGATAGGCTCCTTGCAAGCTTTCCAAGCTTCTGCAAAATCAGGATCTTCAGGGTACAATGTTTTGAGTTCATTGAACCCAACCACTTCAATCTGCATTTCTGTCAATAATGTTTGCCTCCTACTTAAGGCATCTGCAACCCTATTCAACTTGCCACTCCTATGCTTTAAAACAAAGGTATAACTTTGCAAAAATTCTACCCATTTCATATGCCTCTGGTTTAATTTTCCCTGACTACTTAGATACTGTAATGCTTGATGATCAGTAAACAAAACAAATTCCTTGGGTAACAAATAATGTCTCCATTTCTTTAATGCTTGAACTATCGCATAAAATTCTTGATCATATACAAAGTACTTTCTCTTTGCATCATTTAACTTTTTACTAAAATAGGCAATGGGCTTACCTTCTTGGCTCATCACTGCTCCAATGGCACAACCACTGGCATCACAATCAACCTGAAACACCTTATTGAAGTCCAAGAGAGCTAAAACTGGTTACTCTATCACCTTTTGCTTCAACAGGTCAAAACTCTTCATTGCTCTAGTGCTCCACTTGAACTCTTTTCTATCCCCTCTCATTGTTTCAATTAGGGGTGCACAAATACTACTGAAGTTTCTAATGAACTTTCTGTAAAAACTAGCCAAACCATGGAAAGATCTCACCTCAGTAGTAGTTTTTGGGGTAGGCCATTCTAGAATAGCCTTCACCTTCTCTAGGTCCATCTTGAGACCTTCTGCTGAGACAACAAACCCCAAGTACACTAACTCCTTATTCACAAAACTACACTTCTTCAGATTAATCAACATTTTCTCTTTCTCAACTTTTCAAAGACTACGAATATGCATCAAATGCTCACCCAGGGACTTACTAAATATTAAAATATCATCTAAGTAAACAATAACAAAATTCCCCAGAAACTCTTTCAGTACCTCGTTCATGAGCCGCATGAATGTGCTCGGTGCATTGGTTAGCCCAAAGGGCATGACTAACCACTCATACAAGCCCTCTTTGGTCTTGAAGGAAGTCTTCCATTCATCTCCCTCACGAATCTGGATCTCTGGTAGGGGTTTCTTTTTAGAAGTGTTATCACCGAAGGGAGAGGATTTACTAGTCCTATTCTTTATCAAAGGACAATTCCTTCTAATGTGGCCCTCCTGATGACAGATATAGTATGCATTGAGACCACTGAGGGTTTCCAAATAATAGGAAATAGTTCTAGATTTAAGTTTAATTTCAAGGATCTATGGAAGATCCATTCTCAGGGTTAAGGAGACCAAAACCCTCACATCCAAATGAGGGAGAGGAGACTTAGGCTCTTCTGTTTTCAACACCTTGCCATATGGTTCAAGCATTAGAGGAAAAAATTTCCATAGACACGAGGCAACCCATTTGATAACCAACCATCGAGGGCTGGACAAGGCCAACACTTCCTCCTCCAAGGCCTCTGAATGCCATGCCAGGGCTCAAAATGTGACTTTTCCAACACTTCAGAATTCCTTATCAATTATTTCTTGTTGAGATTTAGGGTTATTAAAGAAAATAACAAATAGGAATTTTTGAACCATTCAACAGTAGTAGAAATGAAACCCTAGCTTCTTTTCCCACACATTTCTAAACCATTCATCCATATACTTCCTCGACGAGATCCTACTAGTATCCATAGTAGCAAAAAAATTATAGAGTTTGAAATTTTAACGTCTTCCTCAGAAATAGCACCATCTAGAGCCTCGTTCAAAATCAAGACAGACTTCAAGATAGAAGTTGAGGAATGCTTATCTTGTCTCTCTCCTCCATCCTCCAACCTCGAATCAACTAGTTCGGCTACAAATTTTCCCCCCTAAGGAAGTCGTCCACGCTCTCCTACAACCATGTCTCGGAATGATTTAGAGGAATGACTAGCCATGCCACAAGAATATAGGAATTTAATGAAGTTATCAGGGGGATCCATATCCCCATCCATCATTCCTTAAACCATAGTTGATTCACACATGTCTTGACACAACCTAGCTGACCATCGAGAGAAAGAACGATCACACCCACAACACACCAAATCAAAACCAAAGATCTCCTCCATTCTAAGGACAACCATCGTACACAAGAGAATGATGCAAGATCATAGAGGAGGGATGAGCCTCCTCCATGGGTGCCCAATGACACACCTAAACCAGACCTACACACGGGCTCGACCAAAAGTTGCAGAGCCTCTCAGATCAAAAATTCCTTCCAGTTTCCTAGGATTTCAATTTAATTTTTAATATAAATATCTACATTATGCATAGGTGATTTTTCCAACTTGATCCCAAAGTAAAGAGTTATGTGCTCCACATATGTGGCATAGTCTTTGTAGACACCTAAATTTGACCACTCAAGTGTTTGGTCAAATTTATCCCTATCTACAAGATATAGATCTATACAATATGGTATTATACAGTACAGATCCATACAATATGGTATTGTATAGTTCGTACTATCTACACACATCAACAATTGTCAGAATTAGTAGAGTATTATTGGAAAAAAGGAATTGGAATATTTATAGGGAATATTTCCGTTCTTTCATAATGTTTGCATAACTCCTATGTTTGTAGAATACGAATTTTTGAGCAATACATCATGATACAAATATTTATTATTCAATTGTTTTTATTTCAATTATTTCTTAAAAATATAAATGAAACATTTAATATTTGTGATCAAAGATTTTTTGTGAGTGCTTGGTCACAGGTTGTAGTCTTGTAGCTACTTGTTTTTTGTAGGGGGCATAAACACTCAGTAGCGAGTGGATCCACCACCATAGGATCACCAACCACTGCTTATGGGTGTTGTTTTATTTTTTGCACCTACGAGTGAAGCGGTTACATTAGTGACCAAGTGCTAGTCCCCCAGGGGCTAAAAATTTGACCCCTAGTGGTCCCCAAGGTGTCCAAATTGGTACTTTTTGTTGGATCATAACTTTTTGCCTAGGTATTGAAATTTTTAAAATGATATATTGAAAAAAAATATAGTTCCATGTACTTCATAGTGGTGCAAGTCATTTTTCTAGATTTTTTTGTAGGTACATTTTATTGCTAATTGAATTTCCTTTCCCTTTTGGACCTCTAAGCTCATAAATTTTTATCATTTTATCTATTTTTGTGATTATAGTGGAAATTGAAAGGTTTTCAAGAGCTCTATCATTTGGTTCATACACTTTTCAGGATTTAGCCTTAAGTATAAATTATTCAACTTTTGTATATTTGACATATTCACTAATTACTTGGACATACTATCTCCTAGAGAAGTTTTGTTTGTGTGGGGGCTTCATTTTTCAGTTATATTTCAAAATTGGGAGGTATCATACCAATTTGATTCACATATTTTTCTATTTTGCACTCTTGGCACTTGTTGTTCTAATGGTTGAATCAGGGTTTAAAGTCTTAACTCCTCATAATTATCATGCATGGAAGGAAATAATGAGGAAATTAGTTTGGTCTAGCAATTTTTGGTCCACCTTAGATTATGAACAACCTAATTTTTCTAAAGAATATGAAGGATTTTCTAATAGTAAAAAATATTATGAGGCTATTAGTTTGATTGCTATGCATGTTTCTGGTAAGTTTTTTCTTCCATATTGAGGAATGTACTACTCTTAAGAAGGTTTGGGATAAGTACAAGGAATTATTTGGCTTTTAATTAGTTAGATTCATGCTCACTTTCCACATATCCTTTTAACACCATTGAAGACTATTTGGTAAAATTTAAATCAATAAGGTGTCAATTGGTTGGTTGTGGTAAAGATAAAATTGATAAGGTATCAATTGGTGGGAAGTGAATAATGGAAGATGTGTAAAGTTTTGGTTAGATTCTTGGAATGGGAATCCTCCGTTGTATGAAAACTTGGATCTGCAAGATATAAGAACAGTCCTAACAGAGGCTTGGGGGAAAATTTCTTAGACTATGTGTAATCAAAGGAAGCTTTAATAGGGAAGGTTGTTTGGAAAAGTTCCCCAAGAAATTTGTTAACAATAGAATAGTGGGACCAGATAAATAATGTGCTTAAAGAAAGAGTGGTGTATCTTTCATCAAAGCTAGATAAGGTTATTTGGGATGCTTCAAAAGATGGGGTTTATTTGGTGAAAGAAGGGTATACAATTTTAGCTTGGTCAGGACAGAATATGCCTTCTCAAAGAGCCTTTTCATTTTGTTGGAACAATAGTATTCTTCCTAAGGTTGGAGGTTTTGCTTGGCTTGCTTTAAAAAAGAGAATTTTGACAAGTGATCGATTGGTAAAGTTAAAGATAATCGATCCTTTCAAATGCTCACTTTGTGAAGAAGTACTTGAAACGAAAAACCACTTACTTCTACAATGTAGCTTCATTCAACAATGTTGGGTTTTGGTATTGAATAAGTTAAACTTGGTTTTTCCTTTACCAAATTCAATTTAGGAACTATTCCAAAGCTTGCCTGTTTATACCAATCATATTTTTTTGCAAGCATTTGGAATGTGGTCCCTACACTTGTTGTTTAGAACATATGGTGGGAATGAAACTTGAGAATTTTTAGAAAGGTCAAATCACCAGTGGTTGTTACAAATGCAAAAATTGAAAATGCTATATATGAGGTGGTTAATTCAACTTTTCAAAGACAAAAAACTACAAGCTCAAATTTCACAAATTGGGATAGTGAGCTTTTAAAATATTGGAAGGGTTTAAAATTTCCATTTGATGGAAGTCTACATAAAGGAATCAGTAATAAAGTGGATAGAAGTGTGATAAAGTGGGAGGCTCCACGGGAAGGTTTTGTAAAATTAAACTTTGACAGAGCATCAAAGGGCAATCTGGGAACCTTAGGGGTAGGGATTTGAATAAGGGATTCTTCTGGGTGGATTTTAGTGGCTTCTTTAGTTCATCTATTAAAGGAAATGAACAATATTGCAGAAGCTCAAGCCCTTCTCATTGGTTTGGAGATGGCTTTGAAAATGGGATTCTCAAGCTTTCATGTGGAAGGGGCTTCAATGTTAATAATAAATTCTTGCAGAGAAAGAAAAATTCACAACTGGAATCTAGGTTATATTTTGCAAAAGGCCTGGTCGCTATTAGATTCTTTTTAGAATTTTTTGCTAACTCATACATATAGGGAAGGCAATAGATTAGCATATTTTCTAGCAAGTTCAGGTTGTGATTCACAAGAAACACGTATTTTTAGTAATGAAATTCAATTAAAATCAATACTAGGGTTGGCAGAGTTAGCAATGCAGGAGGAAATTTCTATACAATAAACATGGTTAAGGCAGGCTAAGATGTTGCATATGTCAAATTTTGGTTAATTTTAACATGCCTGTTAATGTATGTATTGGGATATTAACTTTAACAACACCATAGAAGGGTTTTTATCTCATGATCTAAGTGTGAGTTTCCCAATCTAGGGGCTGGTTTCTCCTTGCTTGCAAAATCAAGTGCATTCTGATGGGGTCCCTTTCTTCATCCTTTGTAGTCCTCGTCACTAGTCCGAGCTTGTTGTTACCCCTTTAATTTTTGAAACTTCATGAGTATTTTTTGTCGGGTTTCAACTCATTATCGGAACTTAGTTTAGGTTCCATAGCTTATGGGACATCCGATTAGCTAATCCTAGATGGTTTTTGCATCAAAGTATTTGTTTCATAAAATGGGCCCCATCCTTTGTATTATCAGAATGTCAACTTAGTTGGAGTTTTAGCCTATAATATCTTGTGGAATCCAAACCTAATTTTAACCCATTTCCCTGATCACTCGATAGTCCAACCTCCGTTACTAGTCTATCCTTTGGATTCCATCAAAGGGGGTACTCACAAGTCCTTAATATCGGTTGATCACACTTTTAGGATAATATTGCACACACCTAAATGGTTCCAACCTTCAAAATTACTGATCACCTGATCTTCTAATAGGAAAGAGGGGTTTGTAGATTATGGGACACCCAATCAACCAATCCCCAATGGTTTTTACATCAAATTATTTGTTTCATAAAAAAGGCCCCATCCTTTGTATTATCAGAATGTCACCTTAGTTAGAGTTTTAGCCTATAATAGCTTGTGGGATCCGAACCTAATTTTAACTTGATTCCTCGATCACCCGATAGTCCAACCTCCGATACTAGTTATTCCTTTGGATTCCATCAAAGGGGGTCCTAACAAGTCCTTAATATCAGTCGATCACACTTTTAGGATAATATTTCACACACCTAAATGGTTCCATCTTTCAAAATTGTCGATCACCCAATCTTCCGATAGGAAACAGGGGTCTACTCCAAAGCACACTTTTGATGATGGTGACAATTGTACCACTTTCTGATTAATGATTTCCTACAGAGATGCATTTCCTATGTCAGAAAGGTGGGGCAAGATACATATCCATTTTTCTAAAACTATGAAGATGAACTCAAAAAGCTAGACTAGGAGGGACTTAAAGTTCAATCTACTGTGCTATTTGTCATTCAAAATCCAGAATCAACTCATTTGCAGACATCTATGAGGAAGGAGTTAACAAAAGATGAATGGGAGAAGAGGCTCAATGATGTAAAAATTAGAAAAGAAGATATGAATAAGCTCATAATATTTTTTCTCATCATAGAAGGCTATGTTGATGCAGCTGAGAAGTTTCAGCTTGAATCAGACACATATCTAGATATGGATCTTGGAAAGACAATATACCAAGTGGCAGTGCGCACAACTATCTAGTATGGCAACATAGAAGTTGTTATTGAGAAGGTCAACGATTTGAATTCATGGATTTTAGACATGAATCCCCAGTTGTATTTCCATCTACAACAATAGACATTAATTGAACTCATCTTTCCCTGTTGGAGAAAGTATAACTATGGGAAGAACCATTTTGTAAGGGGTTAAAAATATTATCTTCTCAAGAATTTGGTTTGTCCAGATGCCATAATATTTCTCTACCATATAGCTAATAATCTCTATGTAATTACATATTTTATGATATTAATAGAAGTATAGGCTCTTGCCTTTTGCAGAAAAAAACAAAAAAATTGATAAGGAATGCATATTCTTTATTTTGTCTAAGTTGAAAGGTTCACTTACATACTTCTCTACTTCTTTTATGCTACAATGGATGGATTCTAGGTGATTCATTTATCATACCTTCTTTTGAGACATTTTATGATAGGTTGACTAGGGAACAAGCTAAACTTAGTCAACATGATACACACTCTAAGAATCATGCTTTTATTACATCATCACCTAAAGGTAAAGGAAAGAAGTCAAAACCTGAGACAAAATATTGTGATACACCCAACTCTCCATGAGAGGAAAAAACTAAGTAGAAACCCAATTGTGGTTATTGTAACAAACCTTGACATGGTGAAGGGTATGTACAGGATCATCATGGAAAAAATAGGCCCTTAAGTTGCGAAAAATTTAGAAAAATTAGAGTTAGGAAACTTGACGTAAAAATTTGAATACGTTATCTATATTATTTCAAAAATATGTAAGAATATAATCTGTAGCAAATTGAATGTAGTTTCTAAATTACTAGGTTTAAAAAGAAAAAACATATTTAGTGAAAATTTAAAATTTCAATGCAGTAGTAATTAAATTTTAGGGAAAAAATAAGAAGTAGGTGTCCGTCTAACCACCCTAACCACAATAAAATGATAATATTTTAGCTATAAGTAGAGGACTCATGTCCAGATGTGATGCATATTTTTTGTATTTTTTTCCAAGTAAATAATTAATTATGAATTTTTATTACAAATTTAAAAAAATAAAAACTTGTATGTCTAACCACCTTAACTTGGTCAAAACTTCATGAAATTCAATTTTTTTTAATCTTATAGTATGTGAAGCATAGAATGTGACACATGTTTTGGATTAAAAAAATGTGATACCATTTGAAAGCTATAGATGTTTTTTAATCAGCCTATCAATCAGGACTTTAGTCGTAATTCAAATAGAAAATAATAATTATTTATTAAATTCAAAGTATAGCATAATTTATATTGGTGGACAGCTGAGAATCTCCTTTAAAAACCCTTTTTATTTCATCAATTTTGGGTTAAAAAAAGTCGTCAGCCACATACCCATAATATCACCACTTTTTGGCCCATCATGATCCTACACATACCCTAAACATACTTGTTGTAAGAAAGAGTTAGATGAAATGAGACAAATTCTAAAAGAATATAAAATTTCCTTACCTTCTAAATCTACAAGTTCACCTTCTTCTTCTTCACAACCTCTGTCTTCTACACACATAGGTACCATAGAAATTGCTAATGGGGGTGATAAAGTAAAATATACTAAGATGAAGGGTCATTCTCTTGTTGTAACACGTGTTGAATAGTCTAAATATTAGATTCTTGAATCAGGAGTCTCACATCATATATTAGGACAACCTAATAGGTTTTCATCCTTGAAGCATACTACGATCATGAAGATCTTGATGGCTAATGGTGTTTGTTTGGATATACTTGGTAAAGGAGTTGTTGGTGTGCTCAATGCCAGTTTTCATGATGTTATTTGCATTTTATATGTTTGGCATAATCTTCTTTCTATATATCAAATAGCACATATTGGTAAATCCATTGAGTTCACTCTAGATTCAGTTTTCATTTATGATTTTCATACTATGCAACTTGTTGCAATGGGTAGGGCTGACTATACTACAAACATCTACACACTTTCTCATTTTATTCTTGATGGTGAATTTTTTAAGGACCACTCTCCTAGATCAAGTGTGGGTAGTTGTTTAGATGGTGGTTCTGGCAATTTTCTTAACCTCACTATTCATTAGTGCTTTTATGAAGTTCCATCATCTTCTTCTTCATATTTGAGTTTGACTTAGTTTAGAGGAATTTAGATGAGTAGAATATATTTTTGTTTCCAAAGTTTCCTTTGTGAGATGGTTTCATGGTAGGTATATCATATTTGGTTTTTCATTCTTCTTATGTAGATTTGGAGGACATGTTTGAGGGGGTCACTCTCCTCTTTGATCACACATCTTTGGAGGTTACTCTTGAGTTTCCACATCCTTCATCTTCTTCTTTGATTGGGGTCACACTTGATTTCATTGAGACATCTTCAAAGACACTTGAATTTTTTTTCACATTTTGACAATGTTAAGCCTTTGATCTATAATTTATTTTATTTGTGTGTCTTTTTTTTTGGCAAAAACCAATTTTTGGTGTTTTTTTCTTTATCAATTAATTGTTCATCAAAATTTCAAATAAATTACATTTTTAGAAACTAGACTCCATTCTACACATATTAAAATAAATAAGAATAATTTTCAATTAGCTTCCAAAATTTATAGGGGTAGTACGACCAAAATTCTATTTTTCAAGAAGTATCCACTTTGAAAATTAGTAAAAAATCAAATATTCATTAAAAAATTATTAGAAAAATCAAGCATAAATTACATATTGTTAGCTAATTTCACCTAAGTGGTTTTAAAAATACTAAAAAAATGTTAACCATGCTAGGGAGCCACCAAAGTTGTTATGTTATGTTTTTTTTTTGACAGAAACATCACCAATTTTTGTGGTCCCCTATTTTGAACCCCTTAATATTAACCATTTAATTATAAAATTAGTAGTTTAGAAAGTAGACTTAGAGCACTACGATCCTTATTTTTTTGGCATCTCAAAATTTTGAGTGTAACTATCCTCAATTTCATGTCCAAGGTCAATATTCCCTAATTCCAAAAAAAAAGTGGTCACTTAAGCCCCCTTTTTGGCCCCCCATCTTTTTGTACTTACCCATATATCCTAAACCCTAATCCTTATACCCTATACACTTAACCCCATAAGCTCAACCCTATACCTTAAACACTAAACCTTACACCCTCATCCCTCATAGGGGGAGAGAGAAAGAGGGTGAAGGGAGCGAGGAAGGGAGAAAGATAGGAAGATGGTAGATAGAGAGTAGAGAGGAAAGGAGAGAGTGGGAGAGAAAGAGGGGGAGGGACGGAGGGGCGAATGGAGAGAGAGAGAGAGAGGGAGGGATGGACATAGAGAGAGAGAGGAGTGAAAGAGGGGGAGGGATGGGGGAGAGAGAGTGAGAGAGAGAGAGACATATGCAAGATAGAGAGAGAGAGAGATAGAGACACACACACAAAGAGAGTGATGGAGGGAGAGGTAGGTATAGAGAGGGAAATGGGAGATAAAGATAAGTAGAGAGGGAAGGAGAGGTATTGAGAGGAAAGATAAAGAGTAGATAAGGAAGGATAGAAAAAGGGAGAGGTATGGAGGGAGAGAGAGGGAGGTGATAGAGAGCAATAGAGTATGGTAGGGAGTAATGGAGGGAGAGGCAGGTAGAGAGGGATATGTGAGATAGAGAGAAGTAGAGAGAAATAGAGATAGAGGGAAGGAGGGAGGGTGGGAGAGGTAAAGAGGGATAGGTGAGATAAAGATAAGTAGAGAGAATGGTGAGAGAGAGGGAAAGAGAGAATGGTGAGATAGAAAGAGGGGGAGGGAGGGGAGAGAGAGCAGGAGGGAGAGAGGTAGAGGGAGGGAGAGGAGAGATAGAGAGTAGATAGGGGAAGAGGTAGGGAGGGAGACATAAGTGAGATAGAGAGGAAGAGATAAAAATAGACAAATAGAGAGAAAGTGATGGAGGGTGAGGTAGATAGAGAGAGGGAGAGGGGAGATAAAGATAATTAGAGATGTAAGGAGAGTGTTGGAAAACATGCCTCAAACTTACTGACATGAAACTCCTATAAGGTCAAAGTCGGTGAGACTCTTTGAATGTCTTACGGGAGTCATTGGTAAGACATTTTGATTATTGTGAAAGTTCTAACTCTTTCCACCTGGGCAGATCTCTTGCCGAAAGGTTGGTTCCTATTTGACATCGGGGAGACTCTTGGATGACAAGTTTGCATTCGGTAAGAACTCTTGCTGATGGATGTGGTCTCGTCGACAAGCTGGTGCATTTGATATGACCTCTTGGCGATAGCATTTCTCTCTCTGACTATTTTGTGCTCGGTATGATGTATCGTAGATAGCAATGGTCTCGTTGATAGAGCTACATGAGTTGAACATCGGTGTTAAGTCTTAGTGATATTGTTTCTCTCGCTGACAAGTATGTTTTTGGTATGAGCTCTTACCGATAGCACTTGTCTCACCAACAGCTTTGCACGATGAACATCAGTATAACATAAGGTTCTGTAAGACTCTTGGCGATAGAAGAACTCTTGCCGATAGATCTGTATAAGATGGATTTGTGTTCGGTATGATCTCTTGCCGATAGCGATGGTCTGGCCGATGGTTCTATAGTGCATATTGATGTAATGTCTTAGCGATAGAGTGAGTCTGGGCAACAGGTTTGAACTCAATATGACTCTTTCTGATGGTGGTGACTCTAGCCGATAATGACAATCAGGCATTGTGGCATCGGGGAGACACGGCCTAGTGTCTCACCGACATGCGATACTGTTTGAACTTCTTTGACCGAATGACTATCCTACGTGGTCTATTTTTGACCAATTAGAGAAGTGAAATGTGAATTGCTAGTAGTTGGACTGTTGTGACCGTTTCTGTGAGGGAGATGAACAGACTGTGAGGAAAATGACTATGTCGGGTAATGGCAGATGATGGTAAATAGTTGAATGAGTGATAGTGTTTCTTGATTGAATACAGATTGATCTGTGTAAGTTTGTTGGATGTTTCTGTGAGCATCTCTGTACAAGGTTGATCAAGAAATTATGCTATAGTAAATTGACATCAAAAAGTGAAGTTTGTACTCTATATGTAATTTTGTTTACTGTAATACAAAGGGGCATTTCTTGGTGTGGTGGGTTTTTCTCCTGTAAGGGTTTTCCCACGTAAATCTGGTGTCTAATTGTGTATGTTCATTTCTCTATTTTGTTATTTCTTTCTTGAGTATCTTAATTGATCTGTAATTGCAAAATTTAAAGTCTCCTCTGCATTCTTCCCTGAGGTTTTGACATTAGGAGAGTTTGTTCCGCACCTAAGCTTTCCTTACAAGTGGTATCAAAGCCTAGCCAGTTGGGTTATCCTCGTGGTTACGTTGGGTTTTTTGTGTCAATTCTATTCAGTGGGAGTCTTTTAGAAGTCTGGTAATTCGAATTACAGATTAAGATGGAAAGCACATCAAGAAGATTGAAATTGAGAAATTCAATGGCAGCAATTTTGAGTTGTGGAAACTTAAAATGGAAGATCTGTTGATTGATCATGATCTTTGGCTTGCTGTGTCTGGAACGAAGCCTACAAGCATGAAGCAAGAGGATTGGGACCTTGCAGATTGAAAATCAAAGGGGTTGATAAGGCTCTGTTTAGCATACTCTGTTCTTCTAAATGTTCATGAAGAAAAGACAACATCCTCTTTGTGGAAGAGACTGGGAGATATTTATCAGGGAAAGTCCTTGGTGAATAATTTTTTCTTGAGGAAGAAGTTGTACTCTTTGAAAATGTAGGAAGGAGTGTCTGTTGCTGATCACTTGAATGCTTTCAACATGTTGATTGCTTAGTTAGCATCTGTGGGTGTGAAGATTAATGAAGAAGATCGTTGTATGCTATTATTATGTTCTTTGCCAGATTCTTGGGATCACTTGGTGATGGCTATTAGGAGTACAACATCCACTTTTAAGATGGAAGATGTTGTTTCTTCTTTGTTATCAGAAGATATGAGAAGAAAATATTCTGAGATGGTAAAGGAGGCTCTTGTTGTTAGAGGCAGATCGAAAGAAAAAGGAAAGAAGAAGGACAAGAAGTCCAAATCCAAATCAGAGGGGAGATCAAAGTATCCTGGAAAGAAGTCCAAGGTGAAGTGTTGGAATTGTGGACAACCTGGTCATGTCTGAAAGGATTGTAAAGAGGAGAAGAAGAAGAAGAAGAAGTATTCTTCTGACAATGATTCTTCTTAGAGTGATGCAGACGCTTTCATTGCAGCATTGGCTACATAGGCGTCAGATGATGTTTGGTTGATTGATTCTGGAGCATCTTTCCACATGACATCTAATAGAGACTGGTTCACTAAGTATGAAAAATACGATGGTGGAAGGGTGTATTTGGCAAGCGATTCATCTTTAGAAATAGTTGGTTGTGGAAGAGTCAAAATTCAATTCCTTGATGGAAGAGTGAAGGGAATCAATGATGTAATGCATATACCAGGTTTGGCTTGAAATATACTTTCTGTTAGTAAGCTGAATGATATTGGAGTGCAAGTCATGTTCTTTGGAAATGGCTGCAAGATGACTAGAGGCTCAATGGTGCTAGCTAGGGGTGCTTGTATTGGTACCTTGTATAAGCTAGACACACATGTTGTGCAATGCAATAATGTCTCTGTAAAGTCACAGAAAGCTACTCATGGAGAAAAAGAGGAAAAAGTTCCTGATAGTGCAAAATCTATGGAAATTAAACTTCCAGTAGAAAAGACTATGGTATGGCATCATAGGCTTGGCCACATTGGTGAAAAAGGTTTAAAAACCTTGAAAAATAAAAACTTGGTTGAGGGGCTTGATGACTGTAACCTTGAATTCGAGTTTTGTGAACATTGTATATATGGTAAACAACACCATGTTTCATTTTACTCCAGTCCTCACAAATCTTTTGATTTACTTGATTATATAAATTCTAATGTTGTTGGTTCATTAAATGTTCCTTCTTTGTCTAAATCAAGATATTATGTATCGTTTAGTGATGATTATTCAAGAAGGGAATTTGTTTATTTTTTGAAAAGTAAAGCAGAAATGTTCAATCATTTTAAGGAATTTAAAAACCTTATGGAAAATTAGACTAGAAGAAAAATAAAATATTTAAGGACTGACAATGGTGGTGAGTTTTGTTCTGATGAGTTCGAGAGGTACTGTAAATATCATGGAATTAAAAGACATAAAACTACACCCTACACTCCGCAACAAAATGGAGTTGCAGAAAGGTTCAACAAGACAGTAATGGAAAGAGCAAGAAGTATGTTGAGCAGTGTTGGCTTGGAGGAGAAGTTTTGGGTAGAGGCAATTGCAACAACATGTTATTTAATAAACTATTCTTTGAATTCTGATCTTGTTGAGAAAACACCTTTCGAAGCATGGTCTGGTAAGAAGCTCTCTCTGAGACACATTCGTGTCTTTGGATGTGAAGCATATGCATATGTGCCTAATGAAAAAAGATCTAAATTGGAGAACAAGGTTGTTAAATGTATTTTTATTGGTTATAGTGTTGGCATAAAAGGATACAAGCTTTGGAATCCTGATACGGAGAAGGTTCTATATAGTAGAAGTGTTATCTTTCGTGAGTTAAAGCCTTCTACTTTGGATCTATAGTTAGAGACAAAATCAAAAAATAAAAAGGATGTAGTTGAAATTCCTCCGACACCAGATAAAGAGGAATTCAAAATTCAAAATGTACCTGAAACTAAGGAGAGCTCAAGTAGTTTTGAGATTTCTAAAGAAGAACAACAACCTTAGCCTCAACCTATGAGGAGGTCAACACGTGAAAGAAAGCAACCTGATAGGTATGGGTTTTCTTTGATAGATTCTACTTGTGCCTATGCTTTAATTTCTAGAACTGATGAGCATAGGACTGTGAAAGAAGCATTTAGAATGTCTGATTCAAACTCTTGGTTGGAAGCCATGAATGAAGAAATGACATCATTAGAAAAGAATGATACTTGGAGTTTGGTACCCTTTCTTGAAGGCAGAAAAGCTGTGGGCTGCAAATGTGTATTTAAAAAGAAAATTGGTCTAGATGGCAGTGTGGAAAAGTATAAGGAAAGGTTGGTTGAGAAGGGTTATTCCCATGTAGAGGGAATTGATTATGGAGAATTTTTTTCTCCAGTAGCTAAGTTGATGTCTATCAGATTTCTTTTGTCACTTGCAGTAGCGTATGACTTAGAGATTGAACAGATGGATGCGAAGACAACATTTCTTCATGGTGACCTTGAATAAGAAATTTATATGTCCCAGCCTGAGCACATTGTGGAAAAAGGTTAAGAAAAACTGGTTTGCAATTTGAAAAAATATTTGTATGGATTAAAACAATATCCTAGAATGTGGTACCAGAAGCTTGACACTTTTGTTTTGTCATTGGGATTTGTAAGATTGAAATCTAATCATTGTGTGTACTAAAAAGCTAAAAGTGATCCTATTCTTATTATTTCTCTCTATGCTGATGATATGTTGTTCATAGGAAATAGTAAGTTAATGATTTCTGATCTAAAATCTCAATTGTCTGCAAAGTTTGAAATTAAAGATCTTAGTGCAGCCAGGTATATTCTAGGAATGGAAATAACCAGGGATAGGAAGAGTAGAAAACTTTGGCTCAATCAAAGTAAGTATATTAATACTGTTATGGGGATATTTTGTATGACTGATTGCAAGCAACTAGTTGTTCGAGTGTTGCAGGGAACAAAGCTATCTGTTGAAGACTGTCCAAAATCTCCTACTGAGATAGAGGACATGACCAAAGTGCCTTATGCTAGTGCAGTTGGCAATTTAATGTATGCAATGGTCTGTACAAGACCAGACATTTCCCAAGCAGTGGGAGTACTTAGTCGTTATATGGAAAATCCTGGAAGGACACATTGGGATGTTGTGAAAAGGGTGTTTAGATATCTGAAGGGCACTTCAGAATATGCTTTTTGTTACCATGGAAATTTGGCTGAATCACATAGGACTCTTAGCATTCGAGGCTATGTGGATTCTGATTAGGCAGGGGACATTGACAGCAGAAGATCCACAAATGGATATATTTTCATGATGAATGGTGGTGCAGTTAGTTGGATGAGTAAGCAGCAGGCTATAGTCGCTTTTTCCACTATAGAGGTGGAATGCATGGCAACAACACATGCCTGTAAAGAAGCAATCTGGTTAAAACGTTTGTGTTCTAACATTGGGTTTGATGCAGGGAAAATTACAATTTACTATGACAGTCGGAGTGCTATTTGTTTGGCAAAAAATCCTACTTTCCATGCAAGGATGAAACATATTGATGTGCAATATCATTTTGTACGAGATATGGTGGAGGATGGAAAGGTCTCTTTAGAAAAAGTGGATACTTTGGAAAATGTTGCAAATGCATTGACGAAGCCAGTAAGCACAAACAAGTTCAGGTGGTGTGCCAATTCGATGGGCCTTAATGCCCATGAATTTTAGTAGTTTTGTTGTGCTCTAGAGATGTCAGTAAAATCTTCGTCAAGTGGGAGATTGTTGGAAAACGTGCCTCAAGCTTACTGACATGAAACTCCTATAAGGGAAAATTTGGTGAGACTCTCTGAATGTCTTACTGACTAGCAATTGTGTTTTATAAGTCTGAAGTGCTCAGATCATCGAGACTTTGTTTATGTCTTGCCGACAGGAGTCATCGGCAAGACATTTCAATTGTTGTGAAAGTTCTAACTCTTTCCGCCTGGGCAGATCTCTTGCCGACAGGTTGGTTCTTGTTTGACATCGGGGAGACTCTTGGCTAATAGGTTTACATTCGGTAAGAACTCTTGCCGATGGATGTGGTCTCACTGACAGGCTGGTGCATTCGATATGAGCTCTTGGCGATAGTGTTTCTCTCTCTGACTATTCTATGCTCGGTATGATGTCTCGCTGATAGCAATGGTCTCGTCGATAAAGCTACATGAGTTGAACATCGGTGTGAAGTCTTAGCGATATTGTTTGTCTCGCCGACGTGTATGTTTTTGATATGATCTCTTGTCGATAGCACTTGTCTCGCCGACAACTTTGCACAATGAACATCGATATAACATAAGGTTCTGTAAGACTCTTGGCGATAGCAGAACTCTTGCCGATAGATCTACACAAGATGGATTTGTGTTCGGTATGACCCCTCGCCGATAGCGATGGTCTAGCTGATGGTTCTGAAGTGGATATTGATGTAATGTCTTAGTGATAGAGTGAGTCTGGGCGACAAGTTTGAACTCGATATGAATCTTGCCGATGGTGGTGACTCTAGCCGATAACGACAATCAGGCATTGTGGCATCAAGGAGACACGGCCTAGTGTCTCACCGACATGCGATACTGTTTGAACTTCTTTGACCGAATGACTATCCTACGTGGTATGTTTTTGACCAATCAGAGAAGCAGAATGTGAACCACTAGCAGTTGGACTGTTGCGACCATTCCTATGAAGGAGATGAACATACTATGAGGAAAATGACTATGTTGGGCAATGGTGGATGATGGTGAACAATTGAATGAGTGACAGTGTTTCTTGATTGAATACAAATTGATCTATGTAAGTTTGTTGGATGTTTCTATGAACATTTTTGTACAAGGTTGGTCAGGAAATTATGCTGCAGTAAATTGACATCAAAAAGTGAATTTTGTACTCTGTATGTAATTTTGTTTACTGTAATACAAAGGGAATTTTCTTGGTGTGGTGGGTTTTTCTTCCATAATGGTTTTCTGACGTAAATCTGGTGTCTAAATGTGTATGTTCATTTCTATATTCTGTTATTTCTTTCTTGATTATCTTAATTGATTTGTAATTGCAAAATTTAAAGTCTCCTCTGCATTCTTCCCTAAGGTTTTGACGTTAGGAGAGTTTGTTCTGTACCTAAGCTTTCCTTACAGAGAGGTAAAGAGAGATAGAGAGAAGTAGAGAGGGAATGAGGGAGGGAGGGAGAGAAGTGAGATAGAGAGGTGTAGAGAGAGTGGTAGGGAGTGATGGATGGAGAGGTAGGTAGAAATGGATTAGGGAGATAGAGAGTAGAGAGGGAAGGAGAGGGAGAGGTATGGATGGAGGGAATGGGAGGTGATAGAGAGGTGAGATAGAGAGCAATAGAGAGAGTGGTAGGCAGTGATGGATGGAGAGGTAGGTAGAGAGGGAGGGAGAGGTAGGGAGGGAGAGAGAGGTGAGATAGAGAGTGATGGAGGGATAGGTAGGTAGAGAGAGGGAGAGAGGAGATAAAGATAAGTAGAGGGGAGGAGAGGTAGAGAGAGAGGAGAGATAGAGAGAAGTAGAGAGGGAATAAGAGATAGAGGGAGAGGTACGGAGGGGGAGAAAGGTGAGATAGAGAGGTACAAAGAGAGAGGGTGGTAGGGTGTGATGGATGTAAAGGTAGGTAGAGAGAGGGATTGGGATATAGAAAGTAGAAAGGGAAGAAGAGAGGGAGAGAGAAGTATGGAGGGAGAAAGAGGTGAGATAGAGAGAAATAGAGAGAGTGGTAAGGAGTGATGGAGGGAGAGGTAGTTAGAGAGAGGGAGAGGGGAGATAGAGAGAGGTCTAGAGTATAGGGATAATTAATAAGTGAGAGAGAGAGAGAGATAAAAAGAGAAATGATATAACTTGTTGATTACTAAAATTTGACCTCCTAATTATTAAAATTTGATATGCTAATTACTAAAATTTGACAAGGTTTGAAAATTTATAAGATCTTCCAAAAACTAGAATTTACATTATAGCTCCTAGAGGTCTGAAACCACTCTCAAAAATCTTGAAACCATATACATGAAATATAACTTAAAGTATAATAAAGTATTTCTTATACTTCAATATTTATTTCATGTATATAGTTTCCCTAAAAGATAACAAGAAGAAAGAGAAAAAAGAGAAAAAAAATTCAATGTAGACAAAAACACGAGCATATTGTAACACGCTCACATTTTGTCAATGTATTCATAAAACGTGAGCGCATTATAACACGCTCATGTTTTGTCTTGTTTTGGGAATCCCTGAGCTTTTACCTTGGATTTTCTTTGGATTTCCAACCCAAAGACTTGGAGTGCCTTCCCAACATCCAAAGATGTATTTTTGCATATTCTATGAAATTTCACATAATCTCATTCGTGCTAATTGTTAGCTTTGCACATGTTTCAAGGTTGAGTAAATTGAACACCTGGGTAATGTTAGGCTCTCTCTTAGCTATTTAACAATGTAATTTTTTTCACATTTTGATTATGTTAAGGCTTTAATCTTTCATTTCTTTTTTTTGCCTTTTTTTTGTCAAAAACCAATGTTTGATATTTTTTACTTTATTTTTTAACCATTCATTAAAATTTCAAATAAATTATATTTTTATAAACTAGACTCCATTTTACACATTCAAAAAAATGATTTTCGATTAGGCATAAGGTGTGTGTTTTCATCCCTTTCTTTTTGCTCTGTTCCCTGAGAAATAGTTTCTCTGACCACAGTAGGAGCCCTAAAAGATACCCGATTCTTCACACGAGTCTTTTAAGGCTCATTTATGAGCACTTTTAGAATATGCCTGCCCTCTCAAACCCTTTAGCCCCTTCAGAGCCTGATGAGGATGATATTGAGCCTAGTTTATCTAGGATTAATGTTACTTCTGACCATGTCAAGCTTTCCTCGCTCCCCCTACCCCCACCTTCTGCCTCTGGCCGCTTCCCCTAGCCCTCTAGTGCCTGCTTTGTTCCTGCTCCCGGCCACGTTAACCCTAATGCTTTTTTGGCGTGCTCTAGTTCTCTGGCTAAGAAGTTAGTTTCCTATCCTGAAGATTCTCCTATTTTTTTTGCTAAAGCGGACGAGGTCAGTCTTGAGGATACCCACTCCCCTTAGAATATTCAAAAAGAGAATCGTAGCCCTCCCAGAGGTGCGGAGTCGGTTAATTTTGGTGTCAATTCTGATTGTGACCCCCCTTTTGACTTCGTTGGTACTGCCAAGAGATGTTTTGAGGACCAATTTAATTCTACCAAATGGTTATTTTATGAAATCAGTGAGTTGAAGACCAAAAATTTGTCTCTTCATAGTAAGTTGGGAGAAATTGAAGACAAAGTTGCTGGGCTAATACAATTTGAAGTAGAGAAGAATACCTTTGCGAAGGCTATCATGCAAAAGGACAGTGCTGTTGAAAATGATCTTGATAAAATTAAAGGAACCATGAAAAAAATTGTTGATCAGAATTGCAGAATAGCCAAGCATAACTCATTAATCATCAAAGCCTTCACCGAAAGAATGGAGAAAACCCAGAACAGAGCACTGATTGTTGACTTAGATAAGGAGAAAGACCAGGATGAGGACGCGGGGGTTTCTAGGCGCACAAGATAAAGCATGAAAAGAAAAGCCCCATCTACCCCAAATATGGCTTAGATTTTCATGGAGGGGGTCCAGGAAATGGTGGACCTAGAAGAGATTGCTGACGAGCTTTTGAAGACTATGGATTAGCTGTGGTTGGGCCCGGGTTGGTGTACCTGCTGGCCTTCTGTTGGCTTTTTTGCGGCTTTTTGTGGTTGTCTATTTTTGTGGGTTTTTTATCTCTGTGGCAGCCTTTTTGTCTTTCAGACCTTTGTTTTGGTCTTTGTTTGTAATGTTACTTTGTGGTTTCGGGTCCCTATAAAACCCGTTTATCCCTCTTATCAAAAACATGACCAAATTTCTATTTTTTAGGATGTGCCCACTTTGAAAATTAATAAAAAATCATGTATTCATTAAAAAATTACCAAAAAATTGAGCATAAACTACATGCTATTAGCCAATTTCTTATCGAAGCTATTTTAAAAATACCAAAAAAAAGTTAACCTATTGAGGGAGCCACAATAGACGCTATGTTATGTTTTCTTGACAAAAAAAACACCAATTTATATGGCTTCTTTTTTGAACCCTTTGATCTCTACCATTTTACAAAAAAAATAGTAGTTTAGAAAGTAGACTCAAAGCACTACGACCCTTATTTTTGTTGCATCTAAAATTTTTAAGTGTAACTATCCTCAATTTTTCATCCAAGGTTAGTATTTCCTTATTTTAAAAAAAAAGGTGACCACTTAAGACCCTTTTTTGGCCCCTCATCTTTGTACACTTACTCTGGATTTGTTTACCACTTGCAATTTGTCGGTAAATGTTTAAATGGGCTATGAAATGCATAATTTAGAAAATTAGGTGTTCAATTAGGTCCAATTACTTAAAGAGGAGCAAAACATAGTGTGAAATTGTCAAGGATGATAATTTACGATACTACATATACAACTCTGCAAAATATATGATTAGGAAAACAATTCAATATAGGCTACACTTGGGTACATGGAAATCCATTATGTTACAAAAAAGATTAGTAAATCATAAAGGTGTTTTAATGAAAGAGAGGATGTATGTCTAGAGGTCTCATTTATTTTGATTCAAAAATAAAATGAGAACTTGGGACACCCACAATTTTCCAAGAAAGTGATTAACTTGATTAGTTATATAGGCCAAATAGGTTTTAAGTACATATGTCTCATTTTATTATGTATGCTACTACCCAATATGTTGACAATACTTAAAAGAAACTCATAGGTATATATTTTAATTGATTAACTTAATGAGATATATATACACAATTAGTTTAGGACATCCAAAAGAAGATTGTTTCAAGACCTAGAAGGCCTTGAGAGACCTATTGAAGAAATTCTTGAAACAATTCCATGGAACCCATAGGTAAACCATTGCCTTTGTAGTCTAAAACAAAATGCTCTATCATAAAATTAAAGAGTGACACAAAAAGGTTAAACATGATGATAGTGCCCTATTTCTTTCTTCCTACCTCATTCCAAAGGATTGAGGTAGGAAGAATGAGACATAACACACATAGTTAATTTTCTTATATATGAATTAAACTATACTTCTTCACTATTTCACCAAAATATCTCAAAATTTGCATATTTGCATAGAGTAAAAAAACCTACTCAAAAGAGTTATGGTTGACTACAACTCAATTTTTCTTTTGGTTTTCTACAATTTGTCTCTCATAAAATTGGTGGTCACCAAAAAATTATCACTCATGAAGTTGGTAGATTTAGTTGCAACTCAATTTAAATTTCTTGAATTAAACAAAATCATGACAACACCTATTTAAAAGTTTTATCAAATTTGGGTCCCATCACTACAATAGAAGGAAAGGGGCTAGTTAATGAGCCTTCATTGTGATGGAAAAGAACAAGGAGGAAAGTTAATTGCCATTAAACCTTAGTAGCTTTTGTGGATCCCATCCTTAATGTCATTTTGTATGGAAAATTTGATCAATGCATACTATTTAGTGTCCCTTGTCTAGATGACTATTTCCTATAACTTTATCTCACTATTATTTTTTATTAAATAGAAGATAACCTAAGCAAACAATTTTTAAAAAAATCAATTTTCATAATTACACATAAATTCACCTTTGATATATTTACATGGGCATGCTTTTAAAATTAAAATAAAAAATGATTTTTATCAACATTAAGAGCTTTATCTTTTTAAGAAAACTCTATTTTGAAAGGTGGAGAGCTGACGTTCGAAGAATGGTAGACCCCCTTTTAAGAAAAGACTATATTTTGAAAGGTGGAGAGCTGACGTTTGAAAAAGGATAAACTCCCTTTTATACCGTTCATTCCTTTCCCTTGTAAGCGCAAGCTTGGCGGATTGCAAATTAAATAGATAATTTTTATTAATTTTCTGATTTATGGAGGATAAGGATATCGACTCCAAGTACAACAATTTTAATATTGAATTGCAATTTTCAGCGAGCCCTTACATTGTAAATTAGTGATTAGCAATTACTCTGAAACATTTGAGCCAAGAAACAAAAAAAATTACTGTGAAACTGGGAAACACAGAGACAGAGATGTATTTCCTCTTTTTCTAATTGTTTTACAAATTATATTTCTTTTTTTCTCTTACAGTTATTTTTTCATTCTGATGATGGATCATAGAGTGTGATTCAAAATGTTGATGCATCATGGAATGTGATCCAAAATGTTGATGCAAACTAATCAGACACAGTTTAATCCAGAAACAAAAAAATCCTTTCACCTATAGAAATTTAATATCTTTCAAATTATACATCTTCAATGCCAAAAGCAGGAGCTGCAACTGCATCGCTCTCCGCTTCAAAATTCTTCATTTGAATAAGGGTTTCATTAACTTCTTTCATGGACGGTCTTCTCTGCGGATCAAGTCTAGTGCACATTAAGGCGAGCCCCATTACTTTCTTTATTTTCTTCTTTCTGGACTCTGTTGCATCGCTGAAAATGGCAGGATCCAGAACTCCCTCGTATGAATGACGAATCTTTTTTCTTACCCATTCGGGTAAGTTTCCTGATACGTCTTCACTTGAAGGGTCTTTCAGCGTGAGCAATTGCAGAAGTACCATGCCATAGCTGTATACATCTGATTTTGCTGTCACTGGCTCTGATTTCTTGCACTCTGAGAGGTTACAACATATTAAAATTAGTTCATTCAACAACAATTGTTTAGACAGCAATACAAAAAATAATTCGCTTAAAAAATACATTCTAAACTTTGATTTGTTTAGATAGAATTTAAATTACCTGGAGCTGCATACGCACACAATCCTGGAGAGTAATTTTCGATGAGAGAGGTAATACCATAGTCGCTTAAAATGGGTTCTTGTTCTTCAATATCCACAAATATATTGCTTGGTTTAATGTTGCCATGAACGAGGGGGCTGTCTCTGTTGACTCTGCACTCTTCGTGCATGTACACCAGTGCACGGGCGGCTCCTTGAGCAATTTTAAGGCGGGTCTCCCAGCTTAAATTGCTATTACTATGGAGGAGCTGATCCAGATTCTGGCAACCCACATACTCAGTGACTATGTACTTGTAATGTGAAGATACGGAGAAGCCCAGTACACCAACCAGATTACAGTGTCGAACCTGAGTCAGTCCAATACAAACCTCGAGAAACTTCTGCTTGGCTTCATCGGAGCTGTTTAAGCTGAGCCTCTTTATTGCCACCACTAAACCATCTTGAAGCACAGCTTTGAATACGGAAGCCCAGTCAGTGAACCCAATTAAGCAGTCTTTGTGGTATCCTCTGGCTGCCACCGACAGTTCATGGGCTTCAAATTGAATCTGATAAGTAGTAGCCTCTGCGGGCGACCTTACACATCTCCTTGAGCGAATTGCACGGTACAGGAAGCAAATTCCCAGTATAATAAATGTCCCAATGGCTATGGCGTAGAGCATAAGTTCCCGGGTGGGTGATAGTGATGATCCCCTCGCTTCTCGTGCATTTGGTCCTTCAGCCACGATATGGCCTTTGCCGCCCGGTAAGCAATACAAGCAGAGAAAAATGAAAAGGCGGCACTTGCAGCTAAACAGTGCTACAATGGTTCTCTTCATCATCATCTTCCTTAGCCGGCTTTTGTTTCCAGGAGGAAACGTAAGGTGTGGGCTTGGGATTTGGCTATCGCTCGGCTTATTACATTGAAAGGAAGATAATCTGCCACGCTTTAGAAGTTTCAACACTCCAATGTATTTATAAGATGTGTCTGCCTGGCACTGCATATGCCATGAAAGTTCCTAAGTCACGGTAAATTCGTTTCACATAGTCAAGCTCTTTTTGACCCTTGTGTTGGAAGGAAGCTTTACCAGATACCCCTTTCCTCGCCTGGAAATTTCATCCACTCGGTCATGCATACCAAAGCGGTCAAAAGTAGAAAGGTGATCAAGACTTGGCAGTCTTAGTCAACACAAAACGTAGACGCAAAGGGAAAGTTTGAACAAGAAATAAAAATAAAGGCACGAGGCACCGACAAATGGAGGGCTGTCTACGATCGAGGTATCTGTAGGTATAGTTTCCATGGAGAAGTATCGGGGAAGTATCGCCACTGAGCTGCGCGGAAAGAACTGGTAGAGAACTTGTATTCTTGTAGAGATCAGGACACCACCTACGCGGAGTATCTTTCTGCCTTTAATACCATACTTTGAGATCAGGTTTCACACCACCTACGCGGAGTATCTTTCTGCCTTTAATACCATACTTTGCACATAGTTTTCCTACAATCCATCTAGTTTTGCACATAGTTTTCATATATTTCCATCTAGTTATTTGGACATAAACTTAGTATGCACACATTGACACAATCAAAATTAGTTCTAAATTTAGAAAAAACATTCTCAAAATTAGTTCTAAATTTAGAAAAAACATTCTCCTTTTAATAATGGTATTAAATATAAGTTTGATGTAAGTGTGAAGAAAACATGTTCACAAATATGAATTAAGACATAAATTTATTTCTCATATTAATCTTAGAGAAAAACAACAACAGTATAAGTCTTATACACATATATAAAATTTGTTTAGTAACATAACAATTTCTAAAATAACATTTAGAAAGAAATAATGTGAGAAGAATAAAAGAAGTAGAGTCACCTATATATGTGGGAAAAACTTGTTTTGTATGTATCGAAATTAATTTTTTTTGCTAAAAAATGGACATCAATAGGGGAGAGGGGCCCATAGTGGAGCGGGGTCCAATAGTGGAGATAGAAGTAGTCCTTAGTAGGCCCCATAGTGGAGCACCTTAATATCCAATTGCAACACACTTTTTATCCATAAAGTACATAAATTGATAAATCATGTGATGCCACATCAGTGCACCAATAAAACATGACTTAGTGCACCACTATCAGTCTCACTTTTTTTTTGGCCTTTTTGGATACCTCAACAAAAAGCATGCTAATGTGGCATCATATTTGATGATGTGGCCCTAAAACGAAATATAGAAGCATGTGAGTTGCCAAATAAATGGTTGTACAAAATTGGAAGTGATTTGAAATTTCCACATAGGGTTTTGAGAAACGTGAAGTTAGGGTGCTCCACTATGGGCCCCTCTCCCCTACCTAGGGTACAAATATTTTTTAGATTTTTTTTTCTATTTTCCTATTTTTCTGCATTTGTGAAATAAATACCTTGATGTTTGGTGAAAAACATATATTCATAAGAAATAAAAAATAAATATAATTATAAAATTAAAAATATTAAAAATTATCATTTTTGAAAAAGCTTATAATAAGGGCTACATACTTACAAAACATAATTTCTAGAAATGACTTTATTTGATCCCTCAAAAGATAAAGAAAAAGTGTTTTTTTATCAACATTTTGATAGGTGCAAAGAAGACTCCATTGTGCTATGATTTACTACTAGAGTATTTCTATCTAAGGGGGTTTGATCTTAGGGGGTTTTATCCAACCCTGTTAAATTAAAACTATTTAGATGAAATCCCTTAAGAATTAAATCATTTAATTTTCTAAAAAAATATGTGATTTTAGGGAAAAAAAAAATAGGATGTCCTAGAAGTGGGACACACTACTATCACACCTCCCTGATATGATACAAAGAATTTGAGATGTGAATAATGATATTATATATAGGAAATAAGCAACTATGCATAAATATAATTGAAGACAATGATTTTACCCCTAGTCAAGATGAAAACTAATTGATTGATGATGATTATAAGGATAGTTTGTTCTTAATGACAAGAACAATACAAAGTTTATAAATTATCTTTCTTGGTCATAATATTGTTAATTGTAAAAATAGTGCAAGGATTGGGAAGGATATATCCTAATGACAATAAAATTTAAGAAAAGTGGGTTAATGCTCAGAATGAGGCTAAGAACAAAATTGAAGGATGCATTTGGATGATGTGCAAGATTATATGTTTAATTGTATGGATTAAGATTAGTGAATTTGGATAGATAGTTATTGGATTGTTTAGATTGAGGGGGAGTTGGGATAAGTGCATAGGATTGGAGGCTTGTAACCATTGATAAGGGAGAACCAAGCCTATGGACAAAGAGGAAAGGAGAATGAGTTGTTTAAATAGATGTTTGGAATATTATTAGACTGAGCCTAGATTGTGATTTAAGATGGGAAATAATAGGAGAGGAGATAGGAGGGTTATGGGAAGGAGCATAAAAGATAGTAGGATGATTATTGGAAGGGGAGATGAGATACGGGGACTATTTGATGTAATGTAGGAAGACGTAAAGATTAGTGGATGGGTTCTTGGATGAAGCATGAGTAAAGAGAGTGTCTTTGGAAATGGTTATCCATGACATGGGTAGATAGGAGGAAGGGATTAGAGAATATGTGGAATTTATCTCCAAGGACAGTGATGCACAAGAAGAATGTGCCCCATTATAGATGTAGTGCAATGTATATGTTAAAACCATTATGGGAAAATCTACCAAATTTATTTGAAATGGTAGGGTAAGGTTTGCATGCTAGAGAAAATAAGTATTCATAGAATGAAAGATCACAAGAAGGCATATTTGTAAAGAAAGTAAGTTTTGTATTTTCTAAAGTATACTTGGATACGATGCCCTTGTCCTTATCAAAAAAATTAAAGTGGGAAGGGGTTATGGATTCAATATGAGGGTATATGTATGAAAATATAAGGGATATGGAGATATGTTGGAAGAATATTTCCCCCAAGTGTAGGGTGATAGCATATGGAGGCTTTACACATGATGCTTAGTTGTTATTTTTTTCTTTAGGATAGGATGAATTAAGTTGGATAAGGATTGAAGATAAGTATTTGGATAGAGGTTATGAGTTTTTTAAAGATAGGAGATGGGGGATAGGGTATGGAAGAAGGATTGAAGTGTCCATTTACATAGAGAGTATTCATTTGTGAATAATTGCTACTAAAAACCATGGAAAATGTTGTTGGATTAATATACATTGAAGGATGATATGAAGGGAGATGGAGTGCATGGGAAGATGAAGGAGGCATAAGGATTTATAACAAATATTTTATTAAAGTGAGGTTATGGTGGATGGAAGTTGGATAATCAAGAGGGTTTTGGAAGATTGGTGGATGAAAAGGTAGGAGGGTGGTGTTATGAGGGAATGCTATCAAGACCAACATTTGCATACACCATGATAGGTGTTGGAGTAATAGGTTAAGATTGGATTTCAAAGGTTGGGATTGATGTGGAAGATGTGGGATGTAAGGACCTAAAATGGATGGAGGGGATGGAGGACTTGACTTTAGGTCTTAGGGGCCCAAAATATATTTAGGAAATAGAAGAATTATGATTATAGTCTTTAGGAAAAAGGAACCAAAATATATTTAGTAGTTTAAGGGTAGGGATATGGAGATTTAGATGGGGTGATTTGAGATTTAGGGGTGGAGGAATATTTTGGAGTATTATATTTGGATGTTTCTTTGGAACACATTATTTTTACCTTATGGGTTTAAACTTTTTTGTTTCTTTTCTTTTACATGATGAGTATTTGTGGCCTTTGTAAAATTTAATGTTATTTTCAACTGGAATTTTCTGTGTGCTTGCATGTAAATACTTGGGGAGTTGGTGATTTTTGGGTTTTGTGGATTATTTTCTTTAGATATTTTTACTTTAGCATCCAAATTTCTTCCAAAGTAAATCAATGGGTTGCATGGGGAGAGATAGTTTTTACATGATGGAGGTGATTGAAGGACTGGTGGAAGGCATTTACCTTAGATCGGTAGGATTTTTACCAACATCTTGGCCTTGAGATTTATAGTTGTAGCCTTGAAATATTATATTTTATTTCATTTGGATGCATTATAGGATGAATTTACCCTAAAGCCTAACCCTTTTTCTTGATAGTGCATTCTTTAAACAATTGGTTATTGATAGGATGTGTTGTTTTTTAAAAATGTGAATTCATTTGGACATGGGTATGGAGTGAGAGTTGAGGGAGTTTCCTTAGTAGTGAGAAAATTGAATCAAACGAAGATGGATAAACCAAAGCAGAGAGGATCATGGTGCATGAATGGGTTGGATAGATATTATAATATCTTGAAAGAGTAAGAGAGAATGAAAGGGATTACGAGAGATGATTTGATCTTGAGATTGAAGGATATGATTATGGGGATTAGAAGGGGTTATTTGATATTGATATGTTATAGATCATGAAGGGAAGTAGAAGGTGGGTATGTGCAAGATCATGATGGGCCAAAAAGTGGCAATATGATGGGTATGTGGCTGACAATTTCTTTTTTTACACAAAATTGATGATATGAAAAGAGTTTTTAAAGGAGATTCTCAGCTTTCCACCAATATAAATTATGCTTTACTTTGAATTTAATAAGTAATTATTATTTATTTTCTATTCAAATTATGACTAAAGTCCTGATTGATAGACTGATTGAAAAACATATATAGATTTCAAATGGTATCACATTTTTTGAATCCAAAACATGTGTCACATTCTATGCTTTGCATACTATAATATTAAAAAAAAAAAAATTGAATTTCATAAAGTTTTGACCAAGTTAAGGTGGTCAGACATACGAGTTTTTTATATTTTTTAAAAGTTGTAATAAAAAAATCATAATTAATTATTTACTTGGAAAAAAATTACAAAAAAATATGCATCACATCGGGACATGAGTCCTCTACTTATATCTAAAATCTTATGAAAAAATATTATAATTTTATTGTGGTTAGGGTGGTCAGACATACACCTACTTCTTATTTTTCCCTGAAATTTAAGTACTCTGCATTGAAATTTCAAATTTTCAACAAATAGATTTTTAATTTTTTTAAACAAACCTAGTAGTTTAGAAACTACATTCAATTTTCTATAGATTCTATTCTTACATATTTTTGAAATAATATAGATAACTTATTCAAATTTTTATGTCAAGTTTCCTAACTTTGAATTTTCTGATTTTTTTGCCACTTAAGGCCCTGTTTTTTCCATGATGATCCTGCACATACCCAGGTATTATTCGATCTTGATTTGGGGGAGGACATACATGTGAGCATGATTTGAGAGAATCCCTTGGCATAGTTGTATTTCCTTCTAAGAGATGAGAGAGAAGTGGGTTTTGTGTTAGTGATTAGTGCATGGGACTATTCGAGTGGTGCAAATGGATGGAAAATTTATGTTAGATGTTTATAAATGTTGTATTTATTAGATGTGAGGTATTTGGTAGATTTCAGATTGATTAATGCACAATTGATGATGAATGTGGATTGCATTAGATGAGAAATAAATTATGAGATGGAAAAAATATGTTTTTGTATGGTGGCTTAAGATCATTTTCTGATAGTCCTTGTAGAAAACTCGTGAAGTTTTTTGTAATAAATTGGTATTTATATTAGGATGGGTTGGATTGTGATTATAGGTAAGATTAGGGATTTTTATAGGTGGAAGGATTGGGATAGGAAGTAGAGACTGCATGACATCCATGGATTGACAATGGGGATGGGGATTTAGGATACATATTAGGGATAGGGATTTAGAATATGAATTGGAATTGAGTGAGGCTTTGGATTAAGGATAGTTTTACCTTATCAATAATAGGGGAATGGTAACCAATCAACAATAATTTAGGATTGGTACATAGCTTGTGCTAGATAGTTCTTGGTCTTGAGGGTTTATGGATTCTGAAGGTAAGGGATTATGACTATTTTTCTTATAGATATATGACATCTACGGATTATGGGAGATTATCTTGGTCCATAATACTCTCAATATTATCATATGGATCATATTCTTTTTGATAAATTAAGCTATCAACATCATTACCAAATAAGGAATTTTTAGTTTGATGAGGAAACTCTTCAAAACAAAATGAATTCATGGTTATGAATTTGATTTAGGTTAAATTATATGGAGTAATAGTTATATGATATTGGATTGGAATAGGTTGGATAAGATTGGAATGGATAGGGAGCTTAAGATTTATTTTTATATTGAAAGATTCTAAGATTGATTATTTAAGCTTAGTTTTGGATTAATTAAGATCAAATTTGGGATTTGAATAGAATATTGGACATGAAGAATCAGATAGGGATGGAATGGAACATAGATCAATGATCAATAGCTTCTAGGATGGGTTAGTTATATTGATTTTGTTTTGATTTTCTACATTTAGGGTAGGCAAAGTTCTTAAGTATGCATTGGTTTTTATTTGGTTCTATATTGCTAAATTAATATTGGTTAAGGTCTTAAGAAAGCTCGAAAAGGATTAGATGATTTTACATTTTAGTCTTGATCATTGATTTTATATTTTAACTTAATCTATCAATTGGATTAGATTTTGGATGAAGGATTAGATTATATATTTGGATGATTAAATTCATATTTGACAATTTAAATGATGGGAATGATTTGATAGATTAGAGGATATTTGGGGTTGGATTTAGATCAAAGGTTATATTTGGGAGGCTGAAGATTGATTGCGATTTAAAGGGATGCATTATATAAGATTGAAAGATATAGATTAGGAGATGTATTTTTATATGAAAGAGATTTGGAAGGACAAAATATGGTTGAGGAGATGATATTAGGATTTTGGGTTGGGATGCAAAGGTTGAAGGATGATTTTAGATGGTGTTTTAAGAAGGTTTAATTTTTGGAAGAAATTTTTGATTATGGATGAAGGATGGAAGAAGGTTTATTTTTTCTTAAACATATGACTTGAAGATAAATTTTTAGGAGGGTGTTGCATGAATTTTGATAAGAAAACATACCAAGAATAATAGAAACCTAGATTTAATCAAGTGGGTGTGTCAATTTACATGGGCCTACCAATATACTATCTACCGAGTTGTGAATGGATAGAGAGTGGAAAGATCATGTCATCATCTTCACACCCCTTATAATGGAGTCCTAGGTTGTGCCCATAGTAACATCTATTTCTACAACTTAGAAGTATGATGCAAGAAACTTTGGGATGCTAATAGTTTACTAGTGCATCATGAAAAATAATTTTGAAAGTATAAGATAGGATGAAAAGGGTTTTTAGGGATGTCCTCTATATTTAATTTGAGAGGGTAACTTACTCTCCTTTGTCACTTTTCTATTTATAAAGTTCATTCAAGCTTAGTTGTAATGAAAACTATCCCATAACAGGAGAGTATTTTGATTCTACTTTAAATCTTTATATTACATTAGTAACATGGGTTTGGGTTGGGTGAGTGTAAGAAGTTGGGCCCATTTTTTACCAAAACATGGAAGTATTTTTCATAAATATTAATTTTTTTCATAGTTGGAGTAAAAATTTGAATTGACTTACACATAGAATATTAACATGGTGAAAATAAATGGAAATGTAGGATTTTGTTTCCAGTTTTCAAATATGTAATTTATTCTAATTTACCTAGATGATAAAAGTTAGTTTTGCATAGGATGTATAAAAGTGGCTTTCCAAAAATTGTATATTTTGGGAAAAAAAGCATGTTTATGACCATTATACTTTCAGTTAACTAAAATTATTTTTCTAAATCCTTTTGTGTAAGGATGCATATTTTAGTGATGTTTGGTTAGGATTTTCTTATAATTTTTTAATAAATATATTTTTGAATAATATTTACTAGCCCTAATTTTTATTTTTAAACCCCTTCTTATACAAAAAAACATAATTTAAAATGAGCTAAATGTAACATGGACTTTTTCTATAATGTATAGAATGATATCTAGATTGGTCAAGCATAGCTATTTTTCCAAATAAATTCAAAATAAAAAGAGTTGCAAGTATGAATGTGTTCTCATTGATGTCAACAAGCCTATCTTTTCATTAATTATAGTAGTGTAGTGGTTGAGAAGAGATTGTTGCTTTGATTAGTTTCATTATGTTTTCATTAGTTAAGTTGATAATGTTAACCTTTGGTGTTGCTTTGAGAAGCTTCTATTTATGGTTAAGATGTTGAAGATATTGAGAAAATTGATAAAATAAGGAAACAAGGTGTTGTAGAGGTGTTTTGGTTTTGCTTCACATTTCTTCTATGTTGAAGATTTACTTTTGTGGTTTGGATTTTTTGGCTAGAGATTGAAACAAAGAAAATAGGTGGGTATGTGCAGGATCATGATGGGCCAAAAAGTGGTGCTATGATGGGTATGTGTAGGGTATGTGGTTGATGACTTTTTCTTTACCCAAAATTGATGAAATGAAAAGGGTTTTTAAAGGACATTCTCAGATTTCCACCAATATAAATTATGCTTTACTTTGAATTTATTAAGTAATTATTGTTCATTTTCTATTCGAATTACGACTAAAGTCCTAATTGATAGGCCGATTGAAAAACATTTATAGATTTCAAATGGTATCACATTTTTTTAATCCAAAACATGTGTCACATTCTATCCTTTGCATAATATAGGATTAAAAAAAGAAAAATTGAATTTCATGAAGTTTCGACCAAGTTAAGGGGGAGACATACGAGAGTTTTATATTTTTTAAAAGTTGTAATAAAAATTCATAATTAATTATTTACTTGGAAAAAATTACAAAAAATATGCATCACATCAAGACATGAGTCCTCTACTTATATCTAAAATATTATAAAATAATATTATCATTTTATTTTGGTTAGGGTGGTCAGATAGACACCTACTCATTTTTCCCTAAAATTTAAGTACTACTGCATTGAAATTTTAAATTTTCACAAAATAGATTTTTTAAAAAAATAAACCTAGTATTTTAGAAACTACATTCAATTTTATATAGATTCTATTCTTGTAAACATATTTTTGAAATAATATAGATAACTTATTAAAAATTTTACGTCAAGTTGCCTAACTTTGATTTTTCTGAATATTTTGACACTTAAGGGTTTGTTTTTTCCATGATGATCCTGCACATACCCAGGTTGCTCTATGTTTTGGGCAGGGAAAACTTTAGTGGCGAATCTTTGCCAATTGGCGAATAATTGAAATCGGGACTTCCAGAAATGGCTAATAGTACAAGCTAAAAAGGTTGTTGAATCGCCAAGTTTTTACAAAAAAATAATTTTGTCTCAATTAATTTACCTCTGTAAACGATGTGTCATTGGAACCGATTCGCCAGTAGTTTATACTATAATTACAAATATTAATTAAATTCGCCAGTAATATTATATTACTACCATTAATTTTGGGGCATATCACCGCAATAATAAATTAGCATTTAATTTTAGGGATACTTTAGCCTTGAATAGGGCTTTTATTTATTGTCATCAAATCACCGATTATCTTTTTAATCAGATGGGTACAGGTTGATTCTATGCCCTAATACACACGTTCCTTTTAAAAGGCTTGTTGAGGCCCGAAATTTGTTTTGGTCCACATGATTAAACCTAATCGTGTGGCCCAAAAAAAATTTTGGGCCTCAACAAGCCTTTTAAAAGGCATATGCGTATTAGGTCACAGAATCAACCTACAACCATTTGATTAAAAAGCTAATCAATGGTCTTCATTGTCAGCCTATCACCCAAAACTTGAACCTTGTAACCTATGTCGCGAGGTTCTGGAAGTTTGAAACCAGGTGACAGTGTGTTGGTCAAGTGATCGCTGACTTCTCTAACCTTGGAAGCTTGTCGCAGTGTTCATAAGTTTCTTAACTTCCTGGCTAATCAATCTTCTTTGTTGTTGCGGCGTCTCGGAGTTTCCTAACCTCCGACTAGAGGTTGTAAAGTTTTTTGAGTCTCTAACTGGGTGACAAGCTGATGGATGGTGGAACTGGTCTGCGTGGATGGTGATGACCGTGTATAACAGTGACTTGGATTTTGACTTGGACGTTGGGAGTTAAATATTTAAGTCTTTTTCGGGAGACTTGTTGCGAATACTATAGATTCCCATCTTGATTCTCCGGAATTGCATAAGTGGTGTACGCGTGTCTTGGTGGAGACCACAAGGAATGACCAATAGTTTGGTGTGATAGTCAAAGGCGATGGACGAGTGATGTGTCAACACGTGGCACAATTTCATTTGTTGATTTTACATCACTATTGTAAATAAAAAATCATTAGAAAATTTTAAAAGGAGAGATTTGTCATTGTAATTAATATTTTTAGTGATTATTCGCTAGGATTTGCCACTGTGATTATTATTTTTACCAATTATTCATTAATATTTGCCAATATTTTATAAATTTTTTTAATAATGTGCATAGATTCGCTAGGAAAATTTATATTTTTTTCAAATAAAAGGAAAGATTTTCCAGGATTTTACACCTTCGCCGAGGGGGGGGGTTTCTTAAAGTTATCCCTGGAACTTTTGGGAGATAGAACCACCAATTTCCTTCAAGTTTCATTCAAGGAAACCTTAGAGATCTCAATCTAGGGATTGAATGAGGGAAAGAGATCCGCAATAAGGTGTCCTAGGGTGTGATTAAAGAAAATAAGGGGGTTCACCACCAAGCCAAGGCTTGGAAAGACAAGTAGTTCATGCAAAACCTAATGGTAAGACCAAGAAAATGAACTCAAATCATAATAAAAAAACTAGAGGTAGACAGAGGTGCACCTAGAAAACTGAAAAGGCTCAAAAAAATGTATGAAATCCTTAAAAATATCTTTTAAATCACACTAGGACTCATATGCCAATAGGGGCAATTTAGTCCCAGTTTAGGGTTTTGGGCCAAAACTAAAATTTGAAACTACTATACCAAGATCTAGCAAAAATTCTTGAAATCTGGTAGACTCAGACTTATATGCCACAAGTGGAAATTTAGTCCTAGTATCAAGGTTGATCTGAAACTTTGATATCCTCTGATGTTATCCTATAGCTTCTCTCCTATCAAATCTCTGAGTATGAAACATTGAATTGCAACTTGTAGGTGACTTTCTGTGATCTTGCAATGGTGATGACAACTTTGACAACTTGAAATATTTTCTCCATTCTTTCTCTTTAATGGATCTTCAACATAAATCTACAAATCACATATTAAAGAAAGGAAAAAATATTTTTTTGTTAGTGGATAGGGGTTTTACTTGGTCAAACCCTATTTTGGTAATCAAACCTTGAAATGAAATAAAATGGAATGAAGGAAAGATGAATGAACAATTAATCAATGTTGCAACTCACCAAACCCTTGGAATAAAGGTTGTAATCTTGTAAGTAATGGCTAACATGAATTTAGATCTTGACTCTTGATTGAATGATATGGGTCTTGACTTGAATGCTTGCTTGAATCATAAGAACCTACACCACAATGTTAGCTTAAAAACAAACATGATGCATGACGACTTTGACATGATGTTTGATCATGAATGTAGCTCCAAAATGCTTGATAATCAAATCTTGAATGCTCTTGAATTGCTAGAGTGCTTGAATAAATAGATCAAACATGCTCATGAAAATTGCTAGATGACTTGTAAACTTGCTAGTATGTTAGGAGAAATTATGTGAAATATTATATTTATACTTGTCTATGCAAAATTTCATGAAATCACAACACTACAAGCCGACATCAGATTTGGGAGAATAAAATCCCACCAAAAAGTTGAATTTAAAATAGGTTCAAGCTAGGCATGACTCATGTGCTATTTGGGGCATATGAGTCCCAGTAGGCTAGGCTTGAGACACAAATTTCAGGAAAGGTTAAGGGGTATGTGCAGGATCATCATGGAAAAAACAAGCCCTTAAGTGGCAAAAAAATCAAAAAAATAAAAGTTAGGCAACTTGACATAAAAATTTGAATAAGTTATCTATATTATTTCAAAAATATGTAAGAATAGAATCTATAGAAAATTGAATGTAGTTTCTAAACTATTAGGTTTGTTTAAAAAAAAAAAAATCTATTTGGTGAAAATTTGAAATTTCAATCTGAATTACTTAAATTTCAGGAAAATAAGAAGTAGGTGTTTGTCTAACCACCCTAATCACAATAAAATGATAATATATTTTTATAAGATTTTAGATATAAGTAGAGGACTCATGTCCCGATGTGATGCATAGTTTTTTGTAATTTTTTCCAAGTAAATATTTAATGATTTATTTATTACAACTTTTAAAAATATAAAACTCATATGTCTGACCACCTTAACTTGGTCAAAACTTCATGAAATTCAATTTTTCTTTTTTTAATCCTATATTATGCAAAGCATAGAATGTGACGCATGTTTTGGATTCAAAAAATGTGATACCATTTGAAATCTATAAATGTTTTTCAATCAGCCTATCAATTAGGAATTTAGTCGTAATTCGAATAGAAAATGAACAATAATTACTTAATAAATTCAAAGTAAGGCATAATTTATATTGGTGGAAAGCTGAGAATCTCCTTTAAAAACCCTTTTCGTTTCATCAATTTTGGGTAAAAAAAATGTCATCAACCACATACCCATCATATTGCCACTTTTTGGCCCATCATGATCCTGCACATACCCTAAGTTATATGCCAAGTTTAGGTTTAGGCCTGAAACTTATGTGGGACCCATATTCCCAAGGTGGTGTATGAGTCCCAAATCACTAAATATAGGCCATACAAACCAAAAACAGTAAATTATGTCTGGTCTTTTGATATGTGTCAGGATCATCCTTAGAAAGATGCATTAATTAAGGATTGTGGATGCAAAATAGAACCAAATAAGGTATAAAGAAGCCCAATTTTAGCAAGGAGGGCCCAAACAAGTGTGAAAATGTAGAGGGATACATTTTCCTACACTAAATTTATCCCCCACTTTAGTGAGAGGAGGAACTTGCTTCAAAATCACACTAAAGTAGAAAAAATTATATCAAGAGGGGTCCAAGTGTACCAACGCTAGTAAGATAGGATGACAACGATCAAGAGGGATGATCAAGCCCCCGAGATCAAGATCTTATAGAAAACCAACATAGGCACAAAAGAAAACACATGTGAATAATGTAAGGAGCAACAATAAGGAACAAGCATACACTTCCAAAGACAAAGAGAAGGAAAAACAAAAACAAAAACAAAAGGGGTGGATCAAGCTTCAACTATTTGTCCTGCACGCTGTGGATCAGATCTAAGTTGTTTGTCCAACAATGTTTTCAAGTGGAACACGATGTCTACTATGCAAACCAAACACATGCTCACAAGGGCTGGTGGAACCTCAGACCATCCATTAGGTGATCCCCTAGTGATACACATACACATGTGGCCGATATGCGCTCATACAAATAAGCAAGTGGCTATGGGAAAGTCATGCCTAAGTTTGACTCCCATACATACTACCATACCAAAGCTATACCTCCTGATAAATTTGATAAGGAACCATACAACATGAACAAAAAGATTCATGAGGAAAGAAAAGATTCATATGCTCGAAACCCATGAATAAAAAAGATGTATCCACAAGCAAGCAAAGTGTGTTATGCAACATGGCCATATAACAAATGTTGTAAATGAAAAATAGTGTAAACTATGTTCAACGAAATTTTTCTTAGTGTCTTAACTTAGGGAACATTGTGCCTAATGTCTCCAAGAGAGGACTTTAATCAAAGAATGGAAGATCCACAAATTACGGGATGCAATGTGTCGCATCAAACCACTAAGAGGAATATAATATGCTAAGAGAGATCACACTCTTGAAGTACATCACACCCAATTTCACCACACTTGGCAAAAGACATATCACATGAAGTAAGAAGACTACACAATGAAACATGGATTGAAAAAGAATAATGCCAATGTATGCCCCCACTTTAAAGAAATTTCTAAACACCATGTTGTGAACAATTACATTAAAGTAGTAAATGATAAATTCTAACAATAAAGAGGGCATGAGAGCTTATTTGGAAAGCCCTATGCCAAGTCATATGTTTCCAAATAAATTTGTGTCATGAAAAGGGGTTTCCCCCAAAATGAAATCCCAATCACATGATGGATCCATGGATTTGAGGTCAGTATGTCTTTGCTACAATATTTTTAGAGAGCATGGAACTGTCATCATTCCCCAAATACTCATGTAATGGGAAGAATGACACAAAGAGAGCTAAAACAAAGAAAAAAAATTTGGGTCCACATGGAAGAGACTTAATTGTCTTGATGCCTTGTGTCATCTCCAAAAGGAAAACACAAGACAAAGAAAAGATAAAATATTTATGACATAGAGAAGAATGCAGATACAAATAGAGGAATGTCACAAAGAGAGAGATACATCAAATAGAATGGTACAGGGGATCAAATTATGCACATGCAATCACACACACAACTTGAAAAATAAAATAAAGGAAAGACTAGTAAGGCACATGTGAGTCAACCTATTAGTTGGTCATCTGCATCCCAATCTTGTTCATAATATATGGAAGGTGGACAACTAGCCAAAGGGACAATATCAAGTTTGGTACTAGGAAAAGGCTATCTAATTTTGGCCCCCGCTGAGTGCAAGACAAGAATGAGTCAAGGTGAATGATGATTTGCCACTCCTTGTAAAAACTAATTTGCAATGAATGTAAGACATGAAATAGTGAGTATTCTATGATCCTACAACTATTACATGGCAAGGAGAAGCGCCTACTATTATTGATGCATATCCAATTAGATATTCCCACATGTAGTATCTATCAATTCAGGATGTACCAAAGTTAAAATTGGATTAGGAGAATCTTTTATAAGAGAATTGATATTGATTGAAGGATTGTTTGATGTTTTCATTTCTTTCAAAGGACAATAACCAAGACCATTAGTTGTTTCTTGCATGTTAGGCTTTATAAGGACACATATACCTTGTTCTCTAGCACCACATCCTTTTCCACTAGACCCAAGTTCTTTCATAATTTCATAACCTCTTCCATAAAGCTTTTTCATTTATTTTGGATTTGGTGGTTGTTTGTAATCAACTTCATGAAATTTTTTCATGTAATTTTCTTCTTCTAAAGTGGTTGAAGTGGATGCTTTTGAAGGGTCTTCCAAATTTTGTGTTGACATTACCACCTTTTTCTTTTCCCTTTAAATTAGATTATTTTGTTATGATCTTGTATCCTCCCATGAATGCAGGTATGAAATTAAGGGAACTCCAAGAATCTTCCAATAGTTTTGTGACTTCTTCAGTATGATTTTCTTTTGCTTTCTCGATATGCAAATAATTTTCAGGTTTAGAGTCAGTCTTGATTGTATACATTGTTATATATATGATCAGTGGTATTGTAACTTAGTTGTTGTAAAATACTATCATTATCAAGTTTCATTTTAGTTGATTCTAAGATAAGGGCAGGTTTATTTTGAACTTGCAATTGTTTTGAGGGTGGATAAATGATAAGTTTAGGCTTGGGATATTGCTTCAAGAGATATCTAATGTGCATAACATCAAAAGTATTGTCCTTATTTTTGTGATCTATTAGTGAAGGAGAGTCTAATGTCACTTCATCATCTTCATCGAATGAATCCACATCACTATTGTTTGAAATACTGTGTCAATGCTATTATTTTCTTCCACCATGATATATTCCCTAGTAGGAGAGTTTTTAGTAGAGCAACAAACTAGATGTCCATGGCATTCAATGACTTCATCACAAGTAAGGGAGTTATCGATGGTTGAATTTTCTTGCTTATTAATGATGAAATTCTCTTGTTCAATAATTTTTTCCCCAAAGGAAGAGAGACAAATAGCTTGATTCTCACAACTTTCATTGGTTTGATCCTCTAACACCAAAATATCTTCTTCACAACTAGGAGAGATATTAGGAGAGAGCCAAATATGATTGTTAGGGTTGTCCACGATTTCATCCATTTTCTCTAAGGTATCATTCTCTTGTGTCCTAGTAGGAGAGCTTTCAATAGATTCATCACATTTCATGATTATAATTCATAAATTAACTTCATTGCAAATAGGGGAGGCATCGAGGGAAGGACAACTATAATTTTCATGTTTACCAATGATTGGATCCTCTTGTTCAAATAGACCTTTCTATATGCTAGGGACATTAGGAAGGAGAGAAATAATGATATAACTCTCAATAATTGGACCTCTTAATACCAACATATCCTCTTAACAAATATTGTTTTCATGATTGTTCACGATTGTATCCTCTTTCATTAAATAATTCTTACAAGTAGGGAAGTGTTAAGAAATGTTTCAATGATCTCATATTCTTGTTTTCTAATATCTTCCCATGGGGGAGGGGAGAGGGACAAACAAGACTCACAATAATTGTATCTTCTTTCACCAAGATACCTTCATCACTAATACAAGAGCTATCAAGAGAAGAGAAATTATGATTGTCATTATTGTCTACGCTTGCATCCCATTGTGTTATGACATTCTTACAAATCCTATAGATACAAGGAGGGTATCCAACATGTGTTTCAAAGGCTTTATTTTGATTTCAGGTAGATTATGCTCATGAGTAGGGAAAATAGAGTCATACAAGCCATGTGATACTCTATGAACATTAGATGCTTGAAAAAAAAACATGCTAACATGTGAAAGTAAGCTATCTAAATTATGCAATGCTTCTAAAATGTAAACAAATGTCCTATAGAGTTAAAAAATTTAATACTTGTAGTGTAGAAAATTGTACGCTCTTGAAATTGGTGCAATTTCACACTTAATTTGGACCTATTTTAGTACTCTTTCATTAAATATCCCCTTAAATCATCATTAATAGGCTCCTAAGACCCATTATTTTGGATCTCAAGGCTTATTTTAGCTAAAAACTCGATAAAATCATCAAAACATCAAAAATTCCAAAAACACACCTCAAAAATCTAAGGTGGAACTCATATGCCACCTTGGGCATATGAGTCCCCCTAGGTGGGACCCATATGCTAGAAGTGGTGTATGAGTCCCATTTGGGGATATTGTAGGGTTTGATTAGGAAAATCACCTTTTTAATTCAAATTTTTGGTTGATGTCAGCTTTTGAGATCTAAATAACGGTAAATTAGGTGTTAATGCCTATATAAGCAAGCTTCTAAGTCATTATTTCATCTATGCAAGAATTTTCAAGAGCAATTTAAAGATACAAGGATTGAAGAATCTTCAAGTATTCTTTCACAAGAGCATTCATGTTTCAAAAGAAAGCAAAGTTGAAGTCTTTGAGAAGCATTAAAGT
>VDFB02075321.1:123568245-123699418 GCA_007258455.2 Sequoia sempervirens
TTCGTGCATGTACACCAGTGCACGGGCGGCTCCTTGAGCAATTTTAAAGCGGGTCTCCCAGCTTAAATTGCTATTACTATGGAGGAGCTGATCCAGATTCTGGCAACCCACATACTCAGTGACTATGTACTTGTAATGTGAAGATACGGAGAAGCCCAGTACACCAACCAGATTACAGTGTCGAACCTGAGTCAGTCCAATACAAACCTCGAGAAACTTCTGCTTGGCTTCATCGGAGCTGTTTAAGCTGAGCCTCTTTATTGCCACCACTAAACCATCTTGAAGCACAGCTTTGAATACGGAAGCCCAGTCAGTGAACCCAATTAAGCAGTCTTTGTGGTATCCTCTGGCTGCCACCGACAGTTCATGGGCTTCAAATTGAATCTGATAAGTAGTAGCCTCTGCGGGCGACCTTACACATCTCCTTGAGCGAATTGCACGGTACAGGAAGCAAATTCCCAGTATAATAAATGTCCCAATGGCTATGGCGTAGAGCATAAGTTCCCGGGTGGGTGATAGTGATGATCCCCTCGCTTCTCGTGCATTTGGTCCTTCAGCCACGATATGGCCTTTGCCGCCCGGTAAGCAATACAAGCAGAGAAAAATGAAAAGGCGGCACTTGCAGCTAAACAGTGCTACAATGGTTCTCTTCATCATCATCTTCCTTAGCCGGCTTTTGTTTCCAGGAGGAAACGTAAGGTGTGGGCTTGGGATTTGGCTATCGCTCGGCTTATTACATTGAAAGGAAGATAATCTGCCACGCTTTAGAAGTTTCAACACTCCAATGTATTTATAAGATGTGTCTGCCTGGCACTGCATATGCCATGAAAGTTCCTAAGTCACGGTAAATTCGTTTCACATAGTCAAGCTCTTTTTGACCCTTGTGTTGGAAGGAAGCTTTACCAGATACCCCTTTCCTCGCCTGGAAATTTCATCCACTCGGTCATGCATACCAAAGCGGTCAAAAGTAGAAAGGTGATCAAGACTTGGCAGTCTTAGTCAACACAAAACGTAGACGCAAAGGGAAAGTTTGAACAAGAAATAAAAATAAAGGCACGAGGCACCGACAAATGGAGGGCTGTCTACGATCGAGGTATCTGTAGGTATAGTTTCCATGGAGAAGTATCGGGGAAGTATCGCCACTGAGCTGCGCGGAAAGAACTGGTAGAGAACTTGTATTCTTGTAGAGATCAGGACACCACCTACGCGGAGTATCTTTCTGCCTTTAATACCATACTTTGAGATCAGGTTTCACACCACCTACGCGGAGTATCTTTCTGCCTTTAATACCATACTTTGCACATAGTTTTCCTACAATCCATCTAGTTTTGCACATAGTTTTCATATATTTCCATCTAGTTATTTGGACATAAACTTAGTATGCACACATTGACACAATCAAAATTAGTTCTAAATTTAGAAAAAACATTCTCAAAATTAGTTCTAAATTTAGAAAAAACATTCTCCTTTTAATAATGGTATTAAATATAAGTTTGATGTAAGTGTGAAGAAAACATGTTCACAAATATGAATTAAGACATAAATTTATTTCTCATATTAATCTTAGAGAAAAACAACAACAGTATAAGTCTTATACACATATATAAAATTTGTTTAGTAACATAACAATTTCTAAAATAACATTTAGAAAGAAATAATGTGAGAAGAATAAAAGAAGTAGAGTCACCTATATATGTGGGAAAAACTTGTTTTGTATGTATCGAAATTAATTTTTTTTGCTAAAAAATGGACATCAATAGGGGAGAGGGGCCCATAGTGGAGCGGGGTCCAATAGTGGAGATAGAAGTAGTCCTTAGTAGGCCCCATAGTGGAGCACCTTAATATCCAATTGCAACACACTTTTTATCCATAAAGTACATAAATTGATAAATCATGTGATGCCACATCAGTGCACCAATAAAACATGACTTAGTGCACCACTATCACTTTCTTTTTTTTTGGATACCCCAACAGCATTAATGTGGCATCATTGATGATACTCAAAAAAAACATAATGAGGTTGCCAAATAAATGGTTGTACAAAATTGGGAAGTGATTTGAAACACATGGGTTTGAGAAACGCAAGTTAGGTGCTCCACTATGGGCTCCCTACCTAGGGTACAAATATTTTAGATTTTTTTCTATTTTCCTATTTTTTTTTGTGAAATAAATACCTTGATGTTTGGTGAAAAACATATATTCACAAGAAATAAAAAATAAATATAATTATAAAATTAAAAATATTAAAAATTATCATTTTTGAAAAGCTTATAATAAGGGCTACATACTTACAAAACATAATTTCTAGAAATGACTTTATTTGATCCCTCAGAAGATAAAGAAAAAGTGTTTTTTTGTCAACATTTTGATAGGTGCAAAGAAGACTCCATTGTGCTATGATTTAATACTAGAGTGTTTCTATCTAAGGGGGTTTGATCTTAGGGGGTTTTATCTAACCCTGTTAAATTAAAACTATTTAGATGAAATCCCTTAAGAATTAAATCATTTAATTTTCTAAAAACATATGTGATTTTAGGGAAAAAAATAGGATGTCCTAGAAGTGGGACACACTACTATCACACCTCCCTGATATGATACAAAGAATTTGAGATGTGAATAATGATAATATATATAGGAAATAAGCAACTATGCATAAATATAATTGAAGACAATGATTTTACCCCTAGTCAAGATGAAAACTAATTGATTGATGATGATTATAAGGATAGTTTGTTCTTAATGACAAGAACAATACAAAGATTATAAATTATCTTTCTTGGTCATAATATTGTTAATTGTAAAAATAGTGCAAGGATTGGGAAGGATATATCCTAATGACAATAAAATTTAAGAAAAGTGGGTTAATGCTCAGAATGAGGCTAAGAACAAAATTGAAGGATGCATTTGGATGATGTGCAAGATTATATGTTTAATTGTATGGATTAAGATTAGTGAATTTGGATAGATAGTTATTGGATTGTTTAGATTGAGGGGGAGTTGGGATAAGTGCATAGGATTGGAGGCTTGCAACCATTGATAAGGGAGAACCAAGCCTATGGACAAAGAGGAAAGGAGAATGAGTTGTTTAAATAGATGTTTGGAATATTATTAGGCTGAGCCTAGATTGTGATTTAAGATGGGAAATAATAGGAGAGGAGATAGGAGGGTTATGGGAAGGAGCATAAAAGATAGGAGGATGATTATTGGAAGGGGAGATGAGATACGGGGACTACTTGATGTAATGTAGGAAGACATAAAGATTAGTGGATGGCTTCTTGGATGAAGCATGAGTAAAGAGAGTGTCTTTGGAAATGGTTATCCATGACATGGGTAGATAGGAGGAAGGGATTAGAGAATGTGGGATTTATCTCCAAGGACTATGATGCACAAGAAGAATGTGCCCCATTATAGATGTAGTGCAATGGATATGTTAAAACCATTATGGGAAAATCTACCAAATTTATTTGAAATGGTAGGGTAAGGTTTGCATGCTAGAGAAAATATATTAGGGTATAATGAAGTGAAGTATTCATAGAATGAAAGATCACAAGAAGGCATATTTGTAAAGAAAGTAAGGTTTGTATTTTCTAAAGTATACTTGGATAGGATTCCCTTGTCCTTATCAAAAAAATTAAAGTGGGAAGGGGGTATGGATTCAATATGAGGGTATATGTATGAAAATATAAGGGATAGGGAGATATGTTGGAAGAATATTTCCCCCAAGTGTAGGGTGATAGCATATGGAGGCTTTACACATGATGCTTAGTTGTTATTTTTTTCTTTAGGATAGGATGAATTAAGTTGGATAAGGATTGAAGATAAGGATTTGGATAGAGGTTATGAGTTTTTTAAAGATAGTAGATGGGGGATAGGGTATGGAAGAAGGATTGAAGTGTCCATTTACATAGAGAGTATTCATTTGTGAATAATTGCTACTAAAAACCATGGCAAATGTTGTTGAATTAATATACATTGAAGGATGATATGAAGGGAGATGGAGTGCATGGGAAGATGAAGGAGGCATAAGGATTTATAACAAATATTTTATTAAAGTGAGGTTATGGTGGATGTAAGTTGGATAATTAAGAGGGTTTTGGAAGATTGGTGGATGAAAAGGTAGGAGGGTGGTGTTATGAGGGAATGCTATCAAGACCAACATTTGCATACACCATGATAGGTGTTGGAGTAATAGGTTAAGATTGGATTTCAAAGGTTGGGATTGATGTGGAAGATGTGGGATGTAAGGACCTAAAATGGATGGAGGGGATGGAGGACTTGACTTTAGGTCTTAGGGGTCCAAAATATATTTAGGAAATAGAAGAATTATGATATAATAGTCTTTAGGAAAAAGGAAACAAAATATATTTAGTAGTTTAAGGGTAGGGATATGAAGATTTAGATGGGGTGATTTGAGATTTAGGGGTGGAGGAATATTTTGGAGTATTATATTTGGATGTTTCTTTGGAACACATTATTTTTACCTTAGGGGTTTAAACTTTTTTGTTTCTTTTCTTTTACATGATGAGTATTTGTGGCCTTTGTAAAATTTAGTGTTATTTTGAACTAGAATTTTCTGTGTGCTTGCATGTAAATACTTGGGGAGATGGTGATTTTTGGGTTTTGTGGATTATTTTCTTTAGATATTTTTACTTTAGCATCCAAATTTCTTCCAAAGTAAATCAATGGGTTGCATGGGGAGAGATAGTTTTTACATGATGGAAGTGATTAAAGGACTGGTGGAAGGCATTTACCTTAGATCGGTAGGATTTTTACCAACATCTTGGCCTTGAGATTTGTAGTTGTGGCCTTGAAATATTATATTTTCTTTCATTTGGATGGGTTATAGGATGAATTTACCCTAAAGCCTAACCCTTTTTCTTGATAATGCATTCTTTAAACAATTGGTTATTGATATGATGTGTTGTTTTTTAAAAATGTGAATTCATTTGGACATGGGTATGGAGTGAGAGCTGAGGGAGTTTCCTTAGTAGTGAGAAAATTGAATCAAATGAAGATGGATAAACCAAAGCAGAGAGGATCATGGTGCATGAATGGGTTGGATAGAGATTATAATATCTTGAAAGAGTAAGAGAGAATGAAAGGGATTACGAGAGATGATTTGATCTTGAGATTGAAGGGTATGATTATGGGGATTAGAAGGGGTTATTTGATATTGATATGGTATAGATCAAGAAGGGAAGTAGAAGGTATTATTCAATCTTGATTTGGGGGAGGACATACATGTGAGCATGCTTTGAGAGAATCCCTTGGCATAGTTGTATTTCCTTCTAAGAGATGAGAGAGAAGTGGGTTTTGTGTTAGTGATTAGTGCATGGGACTATTCGAGTGGTGCAAATGGATGGAAAATTTATGTTATATTTTTATAAATGTTGTATTTATTAGATGTGAGGTATTTGGTAGATTTTGGATTGATTAATGCATAATTGATGATGAATGTGGATTGCATTAGATGAGAAATAAATTATGAGATGGAAAAATATGTTTTTGTATGGTGGCTTAAGATCATTTTCTGATAGTCCTTGTAGAAAACTCGTGAAGTTTTTTGTAATAAATTGGTATTTATATTAGGATGGGTTGGATTGTGATTACAGGTAAGATTAGGGATTTTTATAGGTGGAAGGATTGGGATAGGAAGTAGAGACTGCATGACATCCATGGATTGACAATGGGGATGGGGATTTAGGATACATATTAGAGATAGGGATTTAGAATATGAATTGGAATTGAGTGAGGCTTTGGATTAAGGATAGTTTTACCTTATCAATAATAGGGGAATGGTAACCAATCGACAAGAATTTAGGATTGGTACATAGCTTGTGCTAGATAGTTCTTGGTCTTGAGGGTTTATGGATTCTGAAGGTAAGGGATTATGACTATTTTTCTTATAGATATATGACATCTAAGGATTATGGGAGATTATCTTGGTCCATAATACTCTCAATATTATCATATGGATCATATTCTTTTTGATAAATTAAGCTATCAACATCATTATCAAATAAGGAATTTTTAGTTTGATGAGGGAACTCTTCAAAACAAAATGAATTCATGGTTATGAATTTGATTTAGGTTAAATTATATGGAGTAATAGTTATATGATATTGGATTGGAATAGGTTGGATAAGATTGGAATGGATAGGGAGCTTAAGATTTATTTTTATATTGAAAGATTCTAGGATTGATTATTTAAGCTTAGTTTTGGATTAATTAAGATCAAATTTGGGATTTGAATAGAATATTGGAGATGAAGAATAGATAGGGATGAAATGGAACACAAATCAATGATCAATAGCTTAGGATGGGTTAGTTAGATTGATTTTGTTTTCATTTTCTACATTTAGGGTAGGCAAAGTTCTTAAGTATGCATTGGTTTTTATTTGGTTCTATATTGCTAAATTAATATTGGTTAAGGTCTTAAGAAAGCTCGAAAAGGATTAGATGATTTTACATTTTAGTCTTGATCATTGATTTTATATTTTAACTTAATCTATCAATTGGATTAGATTTTGGATGAAGGATTAGATTATATATTTGGATGATTAAATTCATATTTGACAATTTAAATGATGGGAATGATTTGATAGATTAGAGGATATTTGGGGTTGGATTTAGATCAAAGGTTATATTTGGGAGGCTGAAGATTGATTGCGATTTAAAGGGATGCATTATATAAGATTGAAAGATATAGATTAGGAGATGTATTTTTATATGAAAGAGATTTGGAAGGACAAAATATGGTTGAGGAGATGATATTAGGATTTTGGGTTGGGATGCAAAGGTTGAAGGATGATTTTAGATGGTGTTTTAAGAAGGTTTAATTTTTGGAAGAAATTTTTGATTATGGATGAAGGATGGAAGAAGGTTTATTTTTTCTTAAACATATGACTTGAAGATAAATTTTTAGGAGGGTGTTGCATGAATTTTGATAAGAAAACATACCAAGAATAATAGAAACCTAGATTTAATCAAGTGGGTGTGTCAATTTACATGGGCCTACCAATATACTATCTACCGAGTTGTGAATGGATAGAGAGTGGAAAGATCATGTCATCATCTTCACACCCCTTATAATGGAGTCCTAGGTTGTGCCCATAGTAACATCTATTTCTACAACTTAGAAGTATGATGCAAGAAACTTTGGGATGCTAATAGTTTACTAGTGCATCATGAAAAATAATTTTGAAAGTATAAGATAGGATGAAAAGGGTTTTTAGGGATGTCCTCTATATTTAATTTGAGAGGGTAACTTACTCTCCTTTGTCACTTTTCTATTTATAAAGTTCATTCAAGCTTAGTTGTAATGAAAACTATCCCATAACAGGAGAGTATTTTGATTCTACTTTAAATCTTTATATTACATTAGTAACATGGGTTTGGGTTGGGTGAGTGTAAGAAGTTGGGCCCATTTTTTACCAAAACATGGAAGTATTTTTCATAAATATTAATTTTTTTCATAGTTGGAGTAAAAATTTGAATTGACTTACACATAGAATATTAACATGGTGAAAATAAATGGAAATGTAGGATTTTGTTTCCAGTTTTCAAATATGTAATTTATTCTAATTTACCTAGATGATAAAAGTTAGTTTTGCATAGGATGTATAAAAGTGGCTTTCCAAAAATTGTATATTTTGGGAAAAAAAGCATGTTTATGACCATTATACTTTCAGTTAACTAAAATTATTTTTCTAAATCCTTTTGTGTAAGGATGCATATTTTAGTGATGTTTGGTTAGGATTTTCTTATAATTTTTTAATAAATATATTTTTGAATAATATTTACTAGCCCTAATTTTTATTTTTAAACCCCTTCTTATACAAAAAAACATAATTTAAAATGAGCTAAATGTAACATGGACTTTTTCTATAATGTATAGAATGATATCTAGATTGGTCAAGCATAGCTATTTTTCCAAATAAATTCAAAATAAAAAGAGTTGCAAGTATGAATGTGTTCTCATTGATGTCAACAAGCCTATCTTTTCATTAATTATAGTAGTGTAGTGGTTGAGAAGAGATTGTTGCTTTGATTAGTTTCATTATGTTTTCATTAGTTAAGTTGATAATGTTAACCTTTGGTGTTGCTTTGAGAAGCTTCTATTTATGGTTAAGATGTTGAAGATATTGAGAAAATTGATAAAATAAGGAAACAAGGTGTTGTAGAGGTGTTTTGGTTTTGCTTCACATTTCTTCTATGTTGAAGATTTACTTTTGTGGTTTGGATTTTTTGGCTAGAGATTTGAAATGAAAAGAAAATAGATGGGTATGTGTATCATGATGGGCCAAAAAGTGGTGATATGATGGGTATGTAGGGTATGTGGTTGATGACTTTTCTTTACCCAAAATTGATGAAATGAAAAGGGTTTTTAAAGGACATTCTCAAATTTCCACCAATATAAATTATGCTTTACTTTGAATTTATTATAATTATTGTTCATTTTCTATTCGAATTACAACTAAAGTCTAATTGATAGGCGAGTGAATTTTTATAGATTTCGATAGTATCACAATTTTGATCAAACATGCGTCACATTCTATGCTTTGCATAATATAGGATTAAAAAAGAAAATTGAATTTCATGAAGTTTCGACCAAGTTAAGGTGGTCAGACATACAGAGTTTTATATTTTTAAAAGTTGTAATAAAAAATTCATAATTAATTATTTACTTGGAAAAATTACAAAAATATGCATCACATCAAGACATGAGTCCTCTACTTATATCTAAAATATTATAAAAGAATATTATCATTTTATTGTGGTTAGGGTGGTCAGATAGACACCTACTCATTTTTTCCCTAAAATTTAAGTACTACTGCATTGAAATTTTAAATTTTCACAAATAGATTTTTTTAAAAATAAACCTAGTATTTTAGAAACTACATTCAATTTTATATAGATTCTATTCTTGTAAACATATTTTTAAATAATATAGATAACTTATTCAAATTTTACGTCAAGTTGCCTAACTCTGATTTTTCTGAATTTTTTGGCACTTAAGGGTTTGTTTTTTCCATGATGATCCTGCACATACCCAGGTTGCTCTATGTTTTGGGCAGGGAAAACTTTAGTGGCGAATCTTTGCCAATTGGCGAATAATTGAAATCGGGACTTCCAGAAATGGCTAATAGTACAAGCTAAAAAGGTTGTTGAATCGCCAAGTTTTTACAAAAAAATAATTTTGTCTCAATTAATTTACCTCTGTAAACGATGTGTCATTGGAACCGATTCGCCAGTAGTTTATACTATAATTACAAATATTAATTAAATTCGCCAGTAATATTATATTACTACCATTAATTTTGGGGCATATCACCGCAATAATAAATTAGCATTTAATTTTAGGGATACTTTAGCCTTGAATAGGGCTTTTATTTATTGTCATCAAATCACCGATTATCTTTTTAATCAGATGGGTACAGGTTGATTCTATGCCCTAATACACACGTTCCTTTTAAAAGGCTTGTTGAGGCCTAAAATTTGTTTTGGTCCACATGATTAAACCTAATCGTGTGGCCCAAAAAAAATTTTGGGCCTCAACAAGCCTTTTAAAAGGCATATGCGTATTAGGTCACAGAATCAACCTACAACCATTTGATTAAAAAGCTAATCAATGGTCTTCATTGTCAGCCTATCACCCAAAAATTGAACCTTGTAACCTATGTCGCGAGGTTCTGGAAGTTTGAAACCAAGTGACAGTGTGTTGGTCGAGGGATCGCTGACTTCTCTAACCTTGGAAGCTTGTCGCAGTGTTCAGAAGTTTCTTAACTTCCTGACTGATCAATCTTCTTTGTTGTTGCGGCATCTCAGAGTTTCCTAACCTCCGACTGGAGGTTGTGGAGTTTTTGGAGTCTCTAACTGGGCGACAAGCTGATGGATGGTGGGACTGGTCTGCGTGGATGGTGATGACCGCGTACAGTAGTGACTTGGATTCTAACTTGGAGGTTGGGAGTTAAATATTTAAGTCTTTTTGGGAGACTTGTTGCGAATATTGTAGATTCCCATCTTGATTCTCTGGAATTGCACAAGTGGTGTACGCGTGTCTTGGTGGAGACCACAAGGAATGAAATAGTTTGGTGTGATAGTCAAAGGTGATGGACGAGTGATGTGTCAACACGTGGCACAATTTCATTTGTTGATTTTACATCACTATTGTAAATAAAAAATCATTAGAAAATTTTAAAAGGAGAGATTTGTCATTGTAATTAATATTTTTAGTGATTATTCGCTAGGATTTGCCACTGTGATTATTATTTTTACCAATTATTCATTAATATTTGCCAATATTTTATAAATTTTTTTAATAATGTGCATAGATTCGCTAGGAAAATTTATATTTTTTTCAAATAAAAGGAAAGATTTTCCAGGATTTTACACCTTCGCCGAGGGGGGGGGTTTCTTAAAGTTATCCCTGGAACTTTTGGGAGATAGAACCACCAATTTCCTTCAAGTTTCATTCAAGGAAACCTTAGAGATCTCAATCTAGGGATTGAATGAGGGAAAGAGATCCGCAATAAGGTGTCCTAGGGTGTGATTAAAGAAAATAAGGGGGTTCACCACCAAGCCAAGGCTTGGAAAGACAAGTAGTTCATGCAAAACCTAATGGTAAGACCAAGAAAATGAACTCAAATCATAATAAAAAAACTAGAGGTAGACAGAGGTGCACCTAGAAAACTGAAAAGGCTCAAAAAAATGTATGAAATCCTTAAAAATATCTTTTAAATCACACTAGGACTCATATGCCAATAGGGGCAATTTAGTCCCAGTTTAGGGTTTTGGGCCAAAACTAAAATTTGAAACTACTATACCAAGATCTAGCAAAAATTCTTGAAATCTGGTAGACTCAGACTTATATGCCACAAGTGGAAATTTAGTCCTAGTATCAAGGTTGATCTGAAACTTTGATATCCTCTGATGTTATCCTATAGCTTCTCTCCTATCAAATCTCTGAGTATGAAACATTGAATTGCAACTTGTAGGTGACTTTCTGTGATCTTGCAATGGTGATGACAACTTTGACAACTTGAAATATTTTCTCCATTCTTTCTCTTTAATGGATCTTCAACATAAATCTACAAATCACATATTAAAGAAAGGAAAAAATATTTTTTTGTTAGTGGATAGGGGTTTTACTTGGTCAAACCCTATTTTGGTAATCAAACCTTGAAATGAAATAAAATGGAATGAAGGAAAGATGAATGAACAATTAATCAATGTTGCAACTCACCAAACCCTTGGAATAAAGGTTGTAATCTTGTAAGTAATGGCTAACATGAATTTAGATCTTGACTCTTGATTGAATGATATGGGTCTTGACTTGAATGCTTGCTTGAATCATAAGAACCTACACCACAATGTTAGCTTAAAAACAAACATGATGCATGACGACTTTGACATGATGTTTGATCATGAATGTAGCTCCAAAATGCTTGATAATCAAATCTTGAATGCTCTTGAATTGCTAGAGTGCTTGAATAAATAGATCAAACATGCTCATGAAAATTGCTAGATGACTTGTAAACTTGCTAGTATGTTAGGAGAAATTATGTGAAATATTATATTTATACTTGTCTATGCAAAATTTCATGAAATCACAACACTACAAGCCGACATCAGATTTGGGAGAATAAAATCCCACCAAAAAGTTGAATTTAAAATAGGTTCAAGCTAGGCATGACTCATGTGCTATTTGGGGCATATGAGTCCCAGTAGGCTAGGCTTGAGACACAAATTTCAGGAAAGGTTAAGGGGTATGTGCAGGATCATCATGGAAAAAACAAGCCCTTAAGTGGCAAAAAAATCAAAAAAATAAAAGTTAGGCAACTTGACATAAAAATTTGAATAAGTTATCTATATTATTTCAAAAATATGTAAGAATAGAATCTATAGAAAATTGAATGTAGTTTCTAAACTATTAGGTTTGTTTAAAAAAAAATCTATTTGGTGAAAATTTGAAATTTCAATGCGTAGTACTTAAATTTCGGGAAAAATAAGAAGTAGGTCTGTCACCCTAATCACAATAAAATGATAATATATTTTATAATATTTTTGATATAAGTAGAGGACTCATGTCCTGATGTGATGCATATTTTTGTAATTTTTTTCCAAGTAAATATTTAATGATGAATTATTTATTACAACTTTTAAAAAATATAAAAACTCATATGTGACCACCTTAACTTGGTCGAAACTTCATGAAATTCAATTTTTCTTTTTTTAATCCTATATTATGCAAAGCATAGAATGTGACGCATGTTTTGGATTCAAAAAATGTGATACCATTTGAAATCTATAAATGTTTTTCAATCAGCCTATCAATTAGGAATTTAGTCGTAATTCGAATAGAAAATGAACAATAATTACTTAATAAATTCAAAGTAAGGCATAATTTATATTGGTGGAAAGCTGAGAATCTCCTTTAAAAACCCTTTTCGTTTCATCAATTTTGGGTAAAAAAAATGTCATCAACCACATACCCATCATATTGCCACTTTTTGGCCCATCATGATCCTGCACATACCCTAAGTTATATGCCAAGTTTAGGTTTAGGCCTGAAACTTATGTGGGACCCATATTCCCAAGGTGGTGTATGAGTCCCAAATCACTAAATATAGGCCATACAAACCAAAAACAGTAAATTATGTCTGGTCTTTTGATATGTGTCAGGATCATCCTTAGAAAGATGCATTAATTAAGGATTGTGGATGCAAAATAGAACCAAATAAGGTATAAAGAAGCCCAATTTTAGCAAGGAGGGCCCAAACAAGTGTGAAAATGTAGAGGGATACATTTTCCTACACTAAATTTATCCCCCACTTTAGTGAGAGGAGGAACTTGCTTCAAAATCACACTAAAGTAGAAAAAATTATATCAAGAGGGGTCCAAGTGTACCAACGCTAGTAAGATAGGATGACAACGATCAAGAGGGATGATCAAGCCCCCGAGATCAAGATCTTATAGAAAACCAACATAGGCACAAAAGAAAACACATGTGAATAATGTAAGGAGCAACAATAAGGAACAAGCATACACTTCCAAAGACAAAGAGAAGGAAAAACAAAAACAAAAACAAAAGGGGTGGATCAAGCTTCAACTATTTGTCCTGCACGCTGTGGATCAGATCTAAGTTGTTTGTCCAACAATGTTTTCAAGTGGAACACGATGTCTACTATGCAAACCAAACACATGCTCACAAGGGCTGGTGGAACCTCAGACCATCCATTAGGTGATCCCCTAGTGATACACATACACATGTGGCCGATATGCGCTCATACAAATAAGCAAGTGGCTATGGGAAAGTCATGCCTAAGTTTGACTCCCATACATACTACCATACCAAAGCTATACCTCCTGATAAATTTGATAAGGAACCATACAACATGAACAAAAAGATTCATGAGGAAAGAAAAGATTCATATGCTCGAAACCCATGAATAAAAAAGATGTATCCACAAGCAAGCAAAGTGTGTTATGCAACATGGCCATATAACAAATGTTGTAAATGAAAAATAGTGTAAACTATGTTCAACGAAATTTTTCTTAGTGTCTTAACTTAGGGAACATTGTGCCTAATGTCTCCAAGAGAGGACTTTAATCAAAGAATGGAAGATCCACAAATTACGGGATGCAATGTGTCGCATCAAACCACTAAGAGGAATATAATATGCTAAGAGAGATCACACTCTTGAAGTACATCACACCCAATTTCACCACACTTGGCAAAAGACATATCACATGAAGTAAGAAGACTACACAATGAAACATGGATTGAAAAAGAATAATGCCAATGTATGCCCCCACTTTAAAGAAATTTCTAAACACCATGTTGTGAACAATTACATTAAAGTAGTAAATGATAAATTCTAACAATAAAGAGGGCATGAGAGCTTATTTGGAAAGCCCTATGCCAAGTCATATGTTTCCAAATAAATTTGTGTCATGAAAAGGGGTTTCCCCCAAAATGAAATCCCAATCACATGATGGATCCATGGATTTGAGGTCAGTATGTCTTTGCTACAATATTTTTAGAGAGCATGGAACTGTCATCATTCCCCAAATACTCATGTAATGGGAAGAATGACACAAAGAGAGCTAAAACAAAGAAAAAAAATTTGGGTCCACATGGAAGAGACTTAATTGTCTTGATGCCTTGTGTCATCTCCAAAAGGAAAACACAAGACAAAGAAAAGATAAAATATTTATGACATAGAGAAGAATGCAGATACAAATAGAGGAATGTCACAAAGAGAGAGATACATCAAATAGAATGGTACAGGGGATCAAATTATGCACATGCAATCACACACACAACTTGAAAAATAAAATAAAGGAAAGACTAGTAAGGCACATGTGAGTCAACCTATTAGTTGGTCATCTGCATCCCAATCTTGTTCATAATATATGGAAGGTGGACAACTAGCCAAAGGGACAATATCAAGTTTGGTACTAGGAAAAGGCTATCTAATTTTGGCCCCCGCTGAGTGCAAGACAAGAATGAGTCAAGGTGAATGATGATTTGCCACTCCTTGTAAAAACTAATTTGCAATGAATGTAAGACATGAAATAGTGAGTATTCTATGATCCTACAACTATTACATGGCAAGGAGAAGCGCCTACTATTATTGATGCATATCCAATTAGATATTCCCACATGTAGTATCTATCAATTCAGGATGTACCAAAGTTAAAATTGGATTAGGAGAATCTTTTATAAGAGAATTGATATTGATTGAAGGATTGTTTGATGTTTTCATTTCTTTCAAAGGACAATAACCAAGACCATTAGTTGTTTCTTGCATGTTAGGCTTTATAAGGACACATATACCTTGTTCTCTAGCACCACATCCTTTTCCACTAGACCCAAGTTCTTTCATAATTTCATAACCTCTTCCATAAAGCTTTTTCATTTATTTTGGATTTGGTGGTTGTTTGTAATCAACTTCATGAAATTTTTTCATGTAATTTTCTTCTTCTAAAGTGGTTGAAGTGGATGCTTTTGAAGGGTCTTCCAAATTTTGTGTTGACATTACCACCTTTTTCTTTTCCCTTTAAATTAGATTATTTTGTTATGATCTTGTATCCTCCCATGAATGCAGGTATGAAATTAAGGGAACTCCAAGAATCTTCCAATAGTTTTGTGACTTCTTCAATATGATTTTCTTTTGCTTTCTCGATATGCAAATAACTTTCAGGTTTAGAGTCAGTCTTGATTGTATACATTGTTATATATATGATCAGTGGTATTGTAACTTAGTTGTTGTAAAATACTATCATTATCAAGTTTAATTTTAGGTGATTCTAAGATAAGGGTGGGTTTATTTTGAACTTGCAATTGTTTTGAGGGTGGATAAATGATAAGTTTAGGCTTGGGATATTGCTTCAAGAGATATCTAATGTGCATAACATCAAAAGTATTGTCCTTATTTTTGTGATCTATTAGTGAAGGAGAGTCTAATGTCGCTTCATCATCTTCATTGAATGAAGCCACATCACTATTGTTTGAAATACTGTGTCAATGCTATTATTTTCTTCCACCATGATATATTCCCTAGTAGGAGAGTTTTTAGTAGAGCAACAAACTAGATGTCCATGGCATTCAATGACTTCATCACAAGTAAGGGAGTTATCGATGGTTGAATTTTCTTGCTTATTAATGATGAAATTCTCTTGTTCAATAATGTTTTCCCCAAAGGAAGAGAGACAAATAGCTTGATTCTCACAACTTTCATTGGTTTGATCCTCTAACACCAAAATATCTTCTTCACAACTAGGAGAGATATTAGGAGAGAGCCAAATATGATTGTTAGGGTTGTCCATGATTTCATCCATTTTCTCTAAGGTATCATTCTCTTGTGTCCTAGTAGGAGCTAGCTTTCAAGAGATTCATCACATTTCATGATTATAATTCATAAATTAACTTCATCGCAAATAGGGGAGACATCAAGGGAAGGACAACTATAATTTTCATGTTTACCAATGATTGGATCCTCTTGTTCAAATAGACCTTTCTATATGCTAGGGACATTAGGAAGGAGAGAAATAATGATATAACTCTCAATAATTGGACCTCTTAATACCAACATATCCTCTTAAGAAATATTGTTTTCATGATTGTTCACGATTGTATCCTCTTTCATTAAATAATTCTTACAAGTAGGGGAAGTGTTAAGAAATGTTTCAATGATCTCATATTCTTGTTTTCTAATATCTTCCCATGGGGGAGGAGGAGAGGGACAAACAAGACTCACAATAATTGTATCTTCTTTCACCAAGATACCTTCATCACTAATACGAGAGCTATCAAGAGAAGAGAAATTATGATTGTCATTATTGTCTACGCTTGCATCCCATTGTGTTATGACATTCTTACAAATCCTATAGATACAAGGAGGGTATCCAACATGTGTTTCAAAGGCTTTATTTTGATTTCAGGTAGATTATGCTCATGAGTAGGGAAAATAGAGTCATACAAGCCATGTGATACTCTATGAACATTAGATTCTTGAAAAAAAAACATGCTAACATGTGAAAGTAAGCTATCTAAATTATGCAATGCTTCTGAAATGTAAACAAATGTCCTATAGATTTAAAAAATTTAATACTTGTAGTGTAGAAAATTGTACGCTCTTGAAATTGGTGCAATTTCACACTTAATTTGGACCTATTTTAGTACTCCTGCATTAAATATCCCTTTAAATCATCATTAATAGGCTCCTAAGACCCATTATTTTGGATCTCAAGGCTTATTTTAGCTAAAAACCCGATAAAATCATCAAAACATCAAAAATTCCAAAAACACACCTCAAAAATCTAAGGTGGAACTCATATGCCACCTTGGGCATATGAGTCCCCCTAGGTGTGACCCATATGCTAGAAGTGGCGTATGAGTCCCATTTGGGGATATTTTAGGGTTTGAGTAGGAAAATCACCTTTTTAATTCAAATTTTTGGTTGATGTCAGCTTTTGAGATCTAAATAATAGTAAATTAGGTGTTAATGCCTATATAAGTAAGCTTCTAAGTCATTATTTCATCTATGCAAGAATTTTCAAGAGCAATTTAAAGATCCAAGCATTGAAGAATCTTCAAGTATTCTTTCACAAGAGCATTCAAGTTTCAAAAGAAAGCAAAGTTGAAGTATTCGAGTAGCATTAAAGTGTTTTTGTAGGTCTTCAAGCTCACTTTCATTCAAGATATAGCATTTTCAAGGGTTGATCATGGTTTTCTATGGTGAATCATGATGGATTCTAGGTTGGGGAGACACAACTAGACATCAAGCCAAGCCTAATGACTTATTTCCTAAGTGATTAAATCCTCCATTGTCACTCTACATTCAACCTAAGCAAGGTACACACATTATTAGTGCTCATTTTTGTGATCAAAGGTCTCTCAAAGTTAGTTAATCATCATTCAAGCTTCATTCATGCATCTCATTCTTGCACATTAGAATAGGGTTGCATTGCACTTTATATTTCCTTATCTTAGACACACTTGAGGCTAGGGTTTACATTCCTATTTACATGCATATTTCATTATTTCTATCAAGGTTTAATGACCAAACTAGGGGTTTGACTGAGGAAAAATCCCCATAAGAAAATCAAGTCTATATTCTATTTTGTAGGTCTCTTCATAGATTCAGATCCAAAAATTGTTATGGAAGGGAAGGTCAGAGATTGGAGCATAGATCTAAACATTAAATTCCCAAAAAAGTAGAATGAGACTGATATGCTAGAAGTGGCATATGAGTCCCACTACAGGCATTTTTCAAGATCTTTGTAGATTCAGACACCCTTTTTCTAGAAACATATTCTTGTGCAGAAACCTTGATTTGGGACTAATTCACCCAAACTAGCGTATGAGTCCCAGTAGACTAAAATTTTAGGATTTTCAGTGTTTCAAATCTTATTCCTTCCTTCTTCTAGTTTCCAAGTACATACTTCTAAGATCTCACCTTTTTGTTCTGTTTTACATGCATTTTTAGGTCATCTTGTTAAAGATTGCATCATATTAGGGTTAAGCATTACATCTTGCATTAATTTTTCTTTCCAAGACCTAGCTTGGTGGTGAACCAATCATTAGTTTACAATCAGCCCCTAGGATAGCCCTATTCCTTTGCATTGATATCTCTAGGTTATCCTTGAATGAGAGAGTGTGAAGATTTTTATTCTATCTCCCAAGCATAGAAGCAACAATTTTCCCCTCTTCATTTTGGTGAACATCATAATTTTGATTTGGAGTGCATCATCATCATAGATATTTCTTGCATTAACAATGCATTAGGGTTTGCATTAGTTGATTGGCATTCTAGGGTTTTTGATTTTGCATTAGTGAAAGTGCACATAGCTTACATTTTTGCAACTTGAATAATTGAAAATCATAAAAAATATGAATTTTCACTTAGGTTATAGATCATACAACATAAAAAAACATCAAAATCAATTGAATTTTTTTGAAAATTTTGAAAAAAATCCTCACTAGGACTCATACGCCCCTCTAGGAAAATTAGTCGCAATGCATATTTTGCATTGTATTTTCCAAAATTTTGTGCTTTTGTTTTCTATTAAAATATTTATGTTTTTGTTTGCACAACTTATGTTACATTAAAATCATTAGAACTAGCATAATCTACATTAATTGTAATTGCAAATAAAATTAGATTCTTGCACTTTCCAATTTCAACATTAGTTCATAATTCAATTAGATTAGATTACATTTGGCATCCATTAGAAAACAAAAAAAAAACACCTATAAACTGATGAACCACTTGGAGAAAGTATAGTTATTTGACTATGTCAAATCTCTTTTTCCAAGTTAACCTAACCCTCAAGCATTTTAGTGGTGGGATTTGACATGTTAGATGAAGCCCTTGAGAAATTCATCTCACAAGGTTCATCCACTAAGTCTTCTTATGATAAACCAAAACCAAGAGAAGTTAACGTTATTCAACCTCAACTTATCCTTTACCCACCTTCATGCAAAACTCAACCTATAAACAAGTCTGGATGTACTCTTTACCCACCTAATAATAATGTTTTGTAGCAATCAAGCAATAATACCATTGCTCATACATACAACACTCTAAACAATCCGCAACCAAAACAACCAACTCTGACAACCTTACCTTTACCTAATCCCATTTTTCCTAGTGCTCCTCGTTTAACTTCGCATAGTGGGAAGGAGTATGATCTTGTTGGACAACTTAAAAATACTCCTACAAAGATATCCCTATGGAACCTAATTCAGAATTCACTTAATTATCACACTATGCTTCAAACAGCTTTACAACAAGTAGTGGCTCCCCTGGTACAAGTGCAAACAATGTGGAAACTCTAATACAAGGAATGAATATAGTTAATGTAGACATTACCTTCCATCAACATGAGTTACCTCCTTTGGAATTGAGAAAGAAAAATGATTCCTTCATGATAATAGCCATCTACAACATATTAGGAATAAAAAGAACCCTTGTTGACAATGGTTCCCCTCTTAATGTGTGCAACATCACACTTTTGGATAAACTTGGTGTGGATAAGTAAAAAATTCAACCTAATTCCTTTTTGATTCATGGATTTGATAACATAGGAAAACAACCATTGGGTGCGATTGCTTTACCTATTATAGTTGGAAATGCTACCTTGCAGACCCCTATTCATGTAATGCTCGATAATCTTTAATATAATCTTATTTTAGGGCAACCTTGGATTCATGAAATGCATGCAGTTCCTTCAACCCTTCATCATATAATGAAGTATGTATACAACAATAAGGTATATCAAATTGAAATAGACCCTGAGCCTGAAAGTTGTTTACAAGTTGAAAAAGGAATGACAAGTCCTCTAAACACATTGATTCCGACATCACACATGCAACCTATGGAAGAAGAGCGACAAGAAATGGAAACAACGTCGAAGCTATTGGAAGATGATTGGGGTTCCTTGGAGTTCACATCTTCATTTATGGGAGAATACATAATCATAAGAAAAGAAGATGAGAAACAAAAGCAACCAATGGCTATGTTAATGTAGAAATCAAAATAAAATTCACAAGCATCTACCTCATCTACCCTTGAAAAAGACACAAGCTACACAAAAAAAATTGATGAGATAGATTATCAACACCCACTAAACCTAAAAAAAATGGAAAGACTTTATGGGAGAGTTTATGAACTTATGAAGCAATTGGGTTATAGTAGAAAAGGATGTGGAAAGAAAGAACAAGGCATTCATGTTCCTATGGAAGCTAACACACAAGAAACAAAAAGTGGTTTGGGATATTGCCCTTCTAAGATAACAGTAAGCAAACAAGAGGCCTTCGTTAAACATCAACACCATTACATGTAAACCTAAAATAAATCTCACCTTGAAGCATCCTAAACTTCTTGATATGAATTCTAAACAACCGTGGGAATACTTTGAAGATGATGAAGCCTTGAAAAAAATGTTAGGAGTCTATGATAAACCATCTACTCCTCAAAAGAGAAAGGTTACATGTGCTATTATTAGCACCAAACAAGATGATGGAGAAAATGAAAGGAGTGAGATGGACATGAGTAAAGAAGAATAAAACCTTGAATTTCCAAAACCAAGTGCACTTCCTCTAGGAGATACAATTGACATACCAATGGACATCAATGATAAGGAGAAAGTAATTAAGATAGGAAAGTGCCTTGATGATGAAGAACAAGAAGATCACACAATTTTACTCCATGACTTTCTTGAACTTTTTGCTTGGAATTATTCGGATATGCCAAGAATCAATGCTAAGATAGTGACACACAACATAGTCCTTATTGAAAATGCTAAACCAGTTAGAAAAAAGATACAAAAGATGAATCCTAAGATAGCCTTGCTAGTTAAGGGAGAAATTTAAAAACTCCTTGAGGCTGGTTTCATAAGACCTATAGATTATTCTCCCTAGATCTCAAACATTGTCACAGTTACAAAACCTAACAATCATATTAGGATGTGTATGGATTTTTATGATTTGAATAAAGCATCTTTAAAGGATGACTTTCCCCTTCCTAATATTGACATGATAGTAGATTCAGATGTAAGACATGCTTTGTTGTCATCCATGGATGGATTTTCTAGGTACAATCAAATCTTTATCAACCCTCAAGATCAATACAAAAACAACATTTACTACAACTTGGGGAACATTTTGTTGGGTAATGATGCCTTTTGGATTAAAGAATGCAGGTGCAACATATAAATGAGCTATGACATTAATATTTCATGATTACATACATAAGATTCTGGAAGATTATTTTGATGATATTCTAGCCAAATCTTTAACTAGACAAGACATTGTGAATATCCTCTGGAAGATATTTGAGTGAATGCAAAAATACAACATGAGATTAAATCCAAAAAGTGTGTCTTTGGTGTAGATAGTGGAAATTTTTTAGGTTTTATCATATTTCACAGAGGCATTGAGGTGGACACAAAGAAAATTGATGCTATAGTTAACATGCCACCTCCTAGAAACATCTCTCAATTGTGCACCTTACAAGGAAGAATTCAAGCTATCCATCATTTTGTAGCATCATTAGCAGACCAAACATTACCATTTACACATTTCCTTAAGAAATATGTGCACTTGTATTGGAACAAGGATTGTAAACATTCTTTTGAGAGTTTGAAGGATTATCTTGCCACTCTAGCTATTTTACAATCTGCTATGCAAAATAAACCATTCATCCTTTACATAGCAACATCAGCCCATGCTCTTGTAGCATTGTTAGCTCAACAAGACAAAAACAGTAAATAGCATCCTATTTATTACATTAGTTGAACTTTGATTGATTATGAGTAACGATACACAATGATAGAAAAACAATGTTTGGATCTTGTATTCACTACAAGTAAACTAAGACATTACATACTAAATGTTGAAAGACAAGTGATGAAAAAATTTGATCCTCTAAAACATCATTTCAGTAAAATAGGTTTATCAAGATGCTTAGCTAAATAGGTTATATATTGTTGACTGAATTTAACCTTAATTTTTTTTCACAAAAATAAATTAAAGGAAAAGCCTTAACTGACCATTTAGTGGATGCTCCCTCACCCTTGGTGTTACCTAATGTAGAAATGTGCCCTGATCAGAATGCGTGGACTATTTAGAAAGATGAAGACACATAAGAATTATACTTTGAAATATCTAAGTGTAGAATAGGCTCTAGCACTAAGGTTATAATAGTCTCACCCATAGGGAAGCCTATTCCCTTATCCTATCGCTTAAACTTCCTATGCACCAACAACACAGTGGAATATGAAGCATTAATTGCTAGTTTGCATGCTATTTTAGCTTTGGTAGTTCAAAATATTAAGATATTTGATGATTCACAATTAGTCCTTAAGCAAATAAATGGAACATACCAAGAAAAGCATAAAAAAATATTGAAATACAAAGATCTCACAATGAATTTATTAGAGAAGTTTGAATCATTTATCGTTGATAACATCCCATGAAAGCATAATCGACATGTGGATGCAATGAAAAGTGCAATGTCTCTTATTTCCCCTCAGGATCCTTCAAAGGATTTCACATTTATTGTTCATATAATTATGAAACCATCAATTGAACCCAAAGCCAAAGAAGTATTATCAAAAACTATGGAAAGCTCTAGTGAATGATATACATCAATATTTAATTATTTAAAAGAAGGTACCCTTCCTAAGCAAACAACTAAGAATACTCAAGATCGTCTTCAAAAATTAGCATCTAAGTATATAATTCTCACCGACGTGTTATACCAAAGATCCTTTAATGTCCTTTTACTTAGATTCCTTAGACAATCTGAAATCCCCATAGCACTTGAAGATGCTCATGCAGGTGCCTGTGGAGGTCATTTTGGAGGAAAATCATTAGTTCAAAAACTTGTTCACATGGGATACTACTAAAGACATATGGAAAAATATTACTTCGAGTATGTTAAGAGATGTCACAAATGTCAAGAACATAGAAATTTGATTCATGCTCCTGCTTCTGAGCTTCGAGCCTAAATTCCTAGTTGGTCATTCTCAGTGTGGGGACTAGATCTGATTGGAAAAATATCACCACCTTCCTTCGTCGAACATATTTTTATAATCACCGCGATAGATTATTTCACAAAATAGGTAGAAATTATTCCTTTTCGATTAACAATTGTTGACGTGATATGTAATTTCATATTGGAACACATTATTTCTCACATTGGACTTCCATCAATGTTGGTTTCAGGCAATGGGACACCATTTAAGAATAGTGACATCAAGAAGTTCCTAGAAACATTTAACATCCAACATTGCTTTTCAACACCTTACTACCCCAAATCTAGTGGTCAAGTTGAATCAACTAATAAGACCCTAGAGAAAATCTTGAGGAAGACAATAAACAAACACAATAAGGATTGGCACACACAATTAACATATGTATTATGGGCTTACCATTCTAGTATCAAAAAATCCACCAAGACAACTCCTTATAACCTTGTCTATGGTACCAAGGTGATTATGCCCTTGGAGTAAGAAATTCCTACATTAAGGATTGGTCTTCAAGGAATTATTGATGACAAAAATTATAAAGAACAATGATTGCATTAGGTTGAGATGCTTCATGAATAGTGCATTAATGCTCTTGAACATCTCCAAGCTTATGTTAGAAAAGTGTAGCATAGTTATAGCAATCATGTCATCCCTCAAAACATTAAATGCATATAAGGATCTAATATAACACAACATACAAGATTATCTTGAATAGTATGAATCCTAAAGTAACCATCTAAAAGTTAATTTAAATAATTACTTTAGTATTCAAGACACACATATAATTGTTTGTCAAGAATGAAGCAATGTGATCTAGCACATAGAATGTTATCTACTAACTCTAACACCTCTTCTTTCATCCATAGTATTCAAGAAGATTAGAGATAATACTGACACAGATGTGAGACATTTGTAGGCTCCTTAAGTGGTGTACCATCCATTTCTCTTAATGTATATGCTCTGGATCCATAACTTTCATTAATTATATAAGGTCCTAACCAATTAGGACTGAATTTTCATTTCTTAGTTGGGTCAACATTAACGTTAATTTTATTTTTGAATAACTCCAAATCACCTTTGTTGATCATAGGTGCATTTAATTTAACATAGAATACTTCATCACAATGTTGCATCTAAAAGAAACTAGAATAAGTTTTAATTAGATTAGATAATACATGTTAAATCATGGAGACATTCGTTAAATAGTCTTACAAAGATTATTTGATCAATCACATTGCCATTTAACATTTAACACATAAGCACAAGTAACAAAACATCAAATATACATATATCAAAGTTTCATGTACATGTCATAAATATATACAATGCTAATGAGATATGCAACTACTAGATCCCTCGGGATCTAGTGCTCACATCTGTCTAGAGCTGGTCCGTTGAGAGACAATGGTATGTGATCATGATTGTGAGTTGTCAAGTACATTCAAATCATATTTTAAAACCTGTACCTATCCAAGGGCCTCTCGACAATCCTCTGTTAGATGATCTATCTCCACCTGTAGTCTGGCTAGCTCTGATAGAATTCTCTCAACCTCTACTGGGGATCAAGATGACTGAACATCCTAGGTAGCCTCAACTCAATGGTTGCGCCTCCTGACACTCTCATATGTTGCTCACAGCTCTGGATCCCACTCCATGATTGTTGGGGGAAAAAAAATTGTATTAGCAGCCTCCTCATAGAATAATGGGGGAACTAGCTCAGCAGCCACCTAATGATAGAGATCATGAAGGTCTCTCATAGCTCCTGCAAGATATAAATCATAAATATAATCAATACACATCATGATATATATATATATATATATGAACATAAAATTAAAAAATAAAGCATGAACATAAGCACAAAGCATGGAAGTAAATAAAATACCATCACCTAGCTCTCTGGTTGGCTGTGTAAAGATATCCTCGTCATTTGTAGGGGGCATGGAGGATGTACTAACCTCTACATGGCAATAGGTGTTGGTGCCTATTTCAACTATTGATCATGATCTAGTAAAATGAGTAGGAGTTGGCTCTCCCCGCTCGTGGCCCACTGGATCCTCATTCACTATCTCATCACCCTCACTCATCAATTACTCCTCATCCTCCTCCTCTTGGCCATCATAATCAATATTTTTAGCCTCATCATACTTATCATCCATCACATCTATGAATATGTCTACATCCCAAACTCGTATCTCCTCAACTCTATCCTCCTCCTTGTCTATCTGATCTAGGATTGGCCTTGCATCACCTATCGGCTCATCCATTAGGAATATAGGAGCCAGGTGTGTTTGTTCCCACCACTTCTCATAGGCATCTATGGTATTGACATCATCAATGTCAGAGACCAGAAGCATATCATGATCCTCGTAATCAGTGTCATTGTAGATGACATCATGGACAGTGAAATGTCTAGTATTTTCAGGCCTTCAGGCACTTCGTACTCTCTTGAGAAATGGTCATGCCATTGGTGGTACCTAGACATATCCAAACTATCACATGACACAATCATAGTATCAGGGTTGCACTACGTAATCACATTTTCCTATCAGAAATTTATCCATTTATAATCTCCTCATTTGATGAGTCTCATTCGACCACTGTGGTATAAATTGGTAAGGTCTCCATATGATTTCCTCCTCATCTAGTTGATTGAATTGGACTCTTATAAATGAGAATCCCCATATTTCCATAGCCACCTTAGTGGATAACTAAATGTGTGAGGATACCCTAGGGCTAATGTACATGGAAATCATGTCAGCCTAGTGCATGTGATATGCTCTAGGAACCACACCTAAAATAGTGTACAATGTACCATACTATCGACCTCATGAAATAAAAAATCTCCCTAGATCAAAATATAAGTGCACAAGGATGTTTCACCCCCAAGCATACACGGTCCTCTACTTTTCCATCCCCTATATCATATGTACTAGTCCTCCCTCTAAATGTGCTCCTTAGCCATCAAGGATGAGTACTAGTGCTACAGTGAACATCATAATCCATGCAACAAGTGGAGATCACAAATATAGTAGCATGGATAGATCAATCTACGACCTCACGATACTATCACAAATCAACCCATGAAGACAATACTTCATATCGTATTTCATCTCTTGAAATGATCGATCTACTAGAAAATGTACCCTCTCTCCCTGAATCAGAACTCAGAGTATGCAATGGACATCCTCTAATGTGACTGTCATCTCACCCATGGGAAGATGAAACATGCATGTGTCTGCATCCCACCACTCTACTAATTCCATCAGCATAGCATCATGGTACCTCATGGGGAGCATGAGGTATGGCCAATACAATCTTGTGGTCTATAATATCTTTGTATCCTCTGTTGAAAGTATCAAGGCTAGGTCTCAGAGGTGACAAATCTATCTACCACTAAGACACTACCATAAACAAGGATGAATCTAACAAAAGAGCAAAAATATGTCCTCTAAGCATTCTAAAATCTTAAATCTATACATCAACAATAAAAAAAAGAGTACTAAAGTTGTTCTAGTGTACTTTTCTAAGGGTCCTAGACACTTTAGACCCCTTTTGGGACACTTCATGAAGAAACGAGAAACTTTGCGAAAAAGTGGTACACTTCATGACAAAAGGGAACTTCACAACAAAAAGGGACACTTTGCAAAAAAAAGGGGATACTGTGAAAAAAGTGACGCTTTGCAAACTTTTTTTCTAGCGTCCTAAATCAACCCAAAAATGCATACAAATCATAAAATAAATGCGTAAGGACAAAGCTAGGCAGAAAATCAACTCACCTGATAATGACACTCACCGTGGGCTATCTGATTTCATAGGGCATCCAGTCTCAGAGGCTTGTAATCTCATTGTCTCGACATCTTCTATCACTCTTCACCAAACTCAAGCTACAAGAAGGTAAATGACGAAATAGTTAGAAATTACTGCACTATTTACTCTTATATATGTTAAAAATTAGTGTTTTTACTATATTAGGGTTAAAAAAAGTGCCTTTCATTCAAATTAACATAATAGGTGCTAGAGAGCTCCGTTTTCAATGTTGTTGTAGACATAATGCGATAGGCTGCATTATGACAAAGAGGGGAAAAATGTAGACACATAAAAATGCCCTAGGCCTACAAGTTTTATTTTCTCCATATGTCTTCCTAACATAATTAAATTATTTAATTATGTCTTATGGTCCAATTCAACTATTAATTAAATAATTCGTAATTATTTAATTAATTCATGTCTTTTATTCCTCTTAATTATTTAAAAAAATAAAATGTATTTATTTAAATATGTCACTAATTTGCTAATGTCTCTCTATAATTAAATAAATTCTTAAATTTATTTAATTATCCTTTGTCCATTATTTCCTCCTGATTATTTAAACAAGTAAATTTTCTTTATTTATTTAAATACATCATTAATTTCTAAATATATTCTCATAACTAAATAAATTCTTTAATTTATTTAATTATTGTCCACCTTGGCATTCTCCTAATTTTAAATAAATAAATTTATTTAAAATTATCACATGGTACCACCTTTTGAATTAAATTAATTTTTAATTCAAAATAACAACATTTTCTCTTAAATCAAATAATTTCTAATATTATTTGATTTTTCAGCTCTCTTTTTCTGTCATCCTTATTTGCTTGTCACATGCAAATCTTGTCACTTGATTTGATTTTCTAGAAGACAAATCTTGACCATTCATTTCAAATTTACCTTAATGTTTCCCTAACCCTAATTGTGGGTTGTCACATTCAATCCTAACCATTGATTGTAGGGCATTTATCAATCTTCAATTTTGGCCATTCATCCAAAATTGATTTTTCTATAAAATGGCAATTTTGGTCTTATTTGGACATCTTAAGCACATCTTAAGCACACTTCATACATCTTAGGCAATCTTGACATCTTGGAATTTGCATACTTTAGGCTTACTTCATAGCTACTTCATAGTTGCATACTTGCATTGTGTTACATTTTAGATAGAATCCTTCAACATTTTCTTAGGAAATTATCATTATCATAGGTTGCTCATCACAAATCTGAGGGAAAACATAATATTGGAGAAAATAGAGAAGGTGCAATGAAGGTCAATCATGGAGTTTGAAGATATTTGGTAATATTGTTCTTGTTTTCATGTTATTTTCTCCTTTGTGCTTCATTGTTGCTTTGGGTTATCTTGTTTTATGATCTAATCTGCTAACCTAGGTTTTTCCCTAAGCTACATTGGTGAACCCAATGCCAAAATCATGCATTTTGCAAAGTACTTGTATGGTTTTTTTTTTTTTCATAGGTAAATGTATGGCGCGATGCATTTGTTGTTTTTTGTGATGCATCTAACTTACCATGACACATTTTCCTTCCAGAACAACACATATGCTCTATTGTGATGCATCCACTTTGCAGAACAACACATTCGCAATACAATGACGCATTTGCTTTGCAGTTTGACGCATTTGTCTGAAGATTTCAACCTTCAGTCTCAAGATGCATTTGTTGTGCAGAATGATGCATCTACATGTCAATTTCCCAATTCCGCCCTATGATGCATTTGATACCCAAAATGACGCATTTTCCTAGTAAAAGTTTATTTTTGGATTTTATAGAATTTTTCTAGATTTCTCTTTTCCATTTAGTAGCTTAGGGGTTTTGGGTTACTAACTTTCTATTTCCAACATGTGGCAAGGAGTCTAACCTTGTTTTGTTGATATTTTTATTTCATCTTCAATTTCCTTAAGGCAAATGATCAACAAACAACTTACATTCACATTCATATGGTTAAAATTTACATGCATTCTCATGTAATGGGCTTAAAATGAACACAATCATGCATTGAAACTCAAAGGGCTAAAATGAACATGCATTCTCACGTCTTCAGTTTAAAATGAACTTTGTCTTTCACACCTCAAGTTATAAGTTTAAAAAGAACAAAGTGTCTTAAGTTTCTTCCTTGCATTACAATTTTGGTAATTAAAATTTATAAGTGTCTCCAATTTTGTGTTACCCTGATTCAATAATAGAAGTATCCTCTCCCCTTGTGCACTTCTGTGATACTAGGTGCAAGAGAAATTGTTATTGACTCTAGGAATTTGGCCTTCCTTGGTGGGAAAAAGTACTCACCCCAAGGCAACTCAAACCCCAATGGAGCTCTTTAGCCGAGATACCCTTGACTGGTATACAAATGTGAATCCTAATGGAAAAATTAGGATTACAAGTGTGGATGTGTCACACGGACAGGTGAACTCCCCAAAACTCTATTGAGCGTAACCTTTTCAAGTTGGAGCTCCTCCTTATCAAAGCTAATCTTGCCCCATGTGTGGCCACTCGAACAGGGGTCCCAAACTAAAAACCTTTGTGTAGTTTCCAAAATCCCATCTTTTTGCTAGCACAACAATGGTTGTTTCCAAGGAATCCACATTCTCCCAGTTCTTAGTAAAGGTGAAAAGTCTTCCATGGGAGATTTATGGATGCTTGAAGCTTGGTTGACCCGAGAAGTGAGTGCAATGTAAGGGGGAGCTTGTTGGCTGAGCTTCTAGATTACTCGCTAAGAATAAGTGTGGCTGGGGAAACCCACGTGGAATCTAGCAAATATAGTCCTTGCCTAACCTAGGATTGTGCTTGTCTTCATTGTGCATGTTTTTATCATTTAAAGAAAAAATATTGTGTTTTCCAAGTGTTTTCTAAGACATTGAAAAAAATAAACACCTTTCACATACCTAGAAACAAACATTCAAACTCAAAAAAATCTTAAATTTTTTCAAAATTGCAAACAAATTAGACCTCCCTGTCTTCCTACAACACATTTTATATTATGTGCAATGCATTTTCTTTGTTGAACCGAATTTGATACTTTTTGTGCCACAATCGCTCTACTGCAACACATTTGTTGCCCTCTACAACACATTTGTTGCCCTCTGCAACACATTTGGTTGTCTTGAACCACATTTGACATTCAAAATGACACAGTTGATTTCCTACAATGCATCTGTAACCTATAATGATGCACTTGATTATCCTGAGATGCATCTAACAAACTGAAACACATGCATGACTTGAAATGATGTATTTTTCTGGAAAAAATAGAAACACTATCACAATCCAAAACCCGAGTCCAAACATTTTCAAACTGCTATCAAAAATATTTTTCCAGTGGAGGAAAACCAAACAAAGAATTGCTAAAATCCATCATTCTTTGCATCTTTTAGCTTGCATTCTCCCATATTTCCATCCTTGCAAGTTTTTCGTTGCATCCTTAGAGTCAATCATCTTCATCTTCAAAAATAAACTAATCTTTAGGTCCTTATTTCATTTGCAGAATTTGGAATAGGGAAACTTACCTTTCTTTGCAAAATCCTTGCCTTCAAGAGTAGGTCATCATTGAACTTATTCAATCTCATTCCTTTTGGTCATTGTCCTTTTGTGAGACTTTCCGACTTAAAAGTCTAGTTAGGAAACCTCACTTTTTCATATTGTCATCTTGTCCTCTAGTCACATTAAAAAGTCCTTTGATGATCCAAATTGAGACATAGATCAAGCTTTGAGTGGTTGAGTTAAAATTTTCTTAAATTCCATCAAAATCACTTTAGTTCATTCAAGTCATTTTGGTCCTCATTTTGCATACCTTATTCCTAAAATTCCAAAAAAAAATTAATGTCATACCTTTCATCTTAGTCCTCATTGTCTTTTGGAATTTTACATTTCATGTAGACAACATTGTCATATTGCATCCCTTATTGTCAAAAACCCCAAAAAATAGTTGCATTTGCATACCTTATTCAAAAATCCCAAAACATAGTGTCATTTTCCTTTTTCTCATTTCAGCAAAATCCTTATATGGTTGAAACTAGGCTTCAAAGAAAAAGAAGATAAATGGGGAATTTTGGACAAGACACCAACATTTATAACTTTTCACATGACATAAATCAAAAAATAAACCAAGACACATATTTCATCAATCCTTTCAATGATATGAACATTCCCTCTTCCTCGCATGACCCCTTTGAACCATTCATACATAGAGATGAACACAGACATGTATTTGAGGAAGACATAGAAGCTGGAGCTCAAAATCTTGAAGTGGCCTCTTTTGTGGAAGAATTGGTCTTGCAAGATAGAGATAGATATTTAGCCATGCTTTTACATCAAGGGGCCAAATTTCCACGTGGGTTTGACATTAATACCTTAAGGGAACCTCTCCTAACCATGATACAAACAATAACACAAACAACACCTCCAACACTAGTCAACCCCAAAACAATGCAAACAATAACATTAGTGTCACCTCACAAATTTCTAAAAGCACTATCAATGCTACTTCCAATGGCACATCCAATCAAAATATTTCCAATATGATTAATGAAACATCCATTGGAGGAACACCAACCATGTCACAAGCCTTGTCACAATTAATGCCTACAATGTCAACAAGATCCTCATAGTCAATTGAAGGTACCTTTGAATCCTCAACAATGGGTCCAAGCTCTTCAAATCCCCTATTTGGAGCTTCATCTAGTGCCATGGTAATGTCATCATCAAATATTTTTATTGGTGCTTCAAACAATGCCATGGGAACAAATTCATTCAACCCCTTTGGGAGAAATAAATGTTGGATTTCTATTCCAGGACCACAACCAAATTCCAACATGTCATCACAACTCAATACCCATATCCCTCCAAAGAAAGACACCAACATTCCCCATGGGCAATTCTATCAATTTAGAAAAGGCAATCAGATTACATAGCATATGACTTCATTTGGGCACCAAAATATTCAAGGTCAACACATCTTGTAGATATCGACCAATACCATAAGAGGACACATTCCCACATATGCATCACACATCGATACCCATAAACACATCCCTAATCAAAACATGCAATACCAACAACCTTCAAACCAAAGCACATCCTACATCTCACAACAACACATCCCACAACAAAATACAAACACATCTTCACAACAAATGGGGACTCATGCCATCCCTTTCACTAGAATGTGTGATGCAATGAACAATCCCATAATTGATGCACTCACAACCCAAATTGTGACCTTACAAAAATAGGTGGAGAACATGCAAATGCAACAGACAAATACTCACACATCATATGAATTGTGTCCATATCCTTTTGACACGACTCTACACATGCAAAACTTCCCTCCTAGATATGTGGTGACAAACTTCACTAAATACAAAGGCAAGACAAACCCCCTTGAACACATTCAAGAATTCACAACAAATTGCATGGACATCACCTATGAACATACTTATTTTATGAGACTCTTTCCTAGGAGTCTTGTAGGTCTCGCACTTGAATGGTTTTCCACTTTTCCTAAGGGAATAAAATCATGGTACAAACTTGAAGAAAAATTTGTGCAAAATTATGCCTATAACATTAACACAGACATCTCCATTACCAATTTATGCACACTTACTCAAGAGGAGACTGGTGAGACCTTTATTCCATTCTTCCTAAGATGGAGAAGTCTAGCAAGTCATTTCCATGTCAAGATACTGGAGAAAGAAAAAGTTGACATGTTTTTCCAAAACCTCCTAGGCCCATTGAAATACGACTTGCAAGTTCACTGTTGCACCTCCTTTATAGACTTATTCAAAAAGGGTGTCAAACTCAAAAAGGACCTTATTGCTAAAGGAGAGGTCAAATATGCTCCTAAGAACATAAACAAAAACCCACCTGCTAACAAGAATAAATATTGGGTCAAGAATAAACACATCACTAATGATGGTGTTGTGGACGCTAAGGTGGTAAACACATGTCCTGTACTCACTCTTAAAGGAGCTCAACCAAAAAACACACCAATGATTACACTAACACATGTTGCTAATGCCATTTAGAATAGTCACAACAACCAAAATAGTCAAAACAAAGGGTAGCCATGATAGACTAGGCAATTTCCAAAGAGACACACATATACTTCCTTGGGTGAACCAATTGAAGACGTCCTTAAGAAATTCCTTCAAAATGGTGTAATCACATTAGAAAACCCTAAGCCATATGACCTAGGATAGTTTAATCCATCATGGTGGGATGACAACGCTTTTTGTGAATACTACCATGCAAATGGGAATAAAACCTCCTCTTGTCAACAACTAAGGAATCTTGTACAAGACCTCATTGAAAATCACACCATTGAACTGGGTGGGCAACAATTTGCTTTAAACATAGACCATACAATTCACAAAAACCCAGTGCAGGACCATGGTTCAAATAATCCCTCTACATTAGTCCCCAAGACTAATAATCATGACAATTACACTCACACCTCCTCCAACTATTCTAGTAGACCCATTATTAATCACCTTAGAGCTGCCAATGAATATGTCAATACCATTACTTTCAAGAGAGCACCTGAATCTAATGTTACTACCCGTGGTGGAAAAGTCACTATAGTTGGGCCTCCACCCCCTAGACAACTGAAAATAATGATACCTAGTCCATTCGCCAAATAGTCACAACCTAAGGGATAGTTCAACCTCATTGACCAATTAGGAAAAACACCTACTCAAATCTCTATACTTGAGTTGTTACACATTTCTCCTACCCATAAGGCCATACTTGACAAAAATTTAGAGGAGTCTTTAGTCCCTCATGACATTGATGTCAACTAATTTGAAGCCATGGTTGGATACCTAACTACTCCCCATCACATAACATTTTCAGACCAAGACTATTCATCACCAAAGTCCTCTCATAATGACGCATTAATTACACATTGAAGTCATTATCCATAAACATAAGGTCAGACGAGTTTTAGTAGATGGTGGAGCAGGACTGAACATATGCTCCCTAAAGCTTGTTAAGGCTCTAGGCTTCTATCATGCTTGTGTAGATGCCACCAATATTATAGTTATAAAGGTGTATGATGATGAAGAACTCTCCTCTCGAGATGTTATTACTCTTCCTATTTGAGTTGGGCTAGTCATTGTAGACACAACTTGTCAAGTCTTGGATCTTGAGCTACTGTATAACATCTTGCTTGGTCAACCATGGATCCATGCCTTAAAATTTGTTCCATCGACCTATCATCAATGTCTGAAGTTTCCTTTTGATGGCATTGAGATCACCATATATGGAGACCTCAATCCCTTCTACTTGCACTAGTCTAAGGGGTATTTTAGAACAAGTGCCCATCAACTAAGAATCTTTGACTCCCTCTTCTTCCAAATGCATTGACCTGTCCACACTCACCAAACCATCTACGTTCACTCTTTCATCTTCCGCCATACCATCTCCCTCCATACCAAAGGATAATCCTAATGTCAAGATCTAGGACCAAGGTTGTGGAGAGTATAAATTAAACACAACCTACTGCATCACCAAAATACCCAAGTCTCCTAAGGCTTATGGTCGACCTTGTTTTAGAATGGAACCCAAAGAAATTTTCAAAGTTCCTCTGATGCGCATTTTCATAAAATGGGTTGACATGAATAAAGAAGACATTGAAGATCTATTGACTTGGATTTACAAAGACCTAGAAGATCCATCCCCATTACAAGTCTAGATGTATGGAAAAGGCTATGATATAATGAAGGAAAAAGGCTACGATGGAACTAGTGGCCTTGGAAAAATTAAAACTAGAATGCAAGAACCTATAATGCCTTCTTGAAGACCAAAGCATCTTGGACTAGGGTTTGGGCTACCCGAAAATGATGATCAACATACCAATGTACTATCAGGTGAGAGCATGAATGCTTTGGAAAGTGTCGAGACTATAGAAGATTCCCTTACTGAAACTGACTCCCATGAATGGGAATTTGACTCCCAATGATCCTTGAGTGACTATTGCCTTGATGAATTGTTCCTTGAACTTGGAGAACCTACTTTTGAAGATAGATTCTAACAAATGTTTAAGATTGATCCAACACAAAATAATGACAACCCTAAAATCCCAAGGAAAAGAGAACACTGGGGTAGACTCTTTTTCCCACGGAACAATGAAAAGATTGAATTATCTTCTAAGCCCATTGGCCATCATACTGACTCACTTGTCTGACTATCTAACCCTAATGACCATCATTAAGATTCATCTGAATTGCCGCATGACACTATCGACCCCAATTCCAGTCTATTTGTCCCTTATTTTGACAAGAAGTACGAATCAAGTGGAGTTATTGGATAAAGTCCGAATGGGAGTTGGAAGATGACAACTTCATCTTCACCCTTTCCAAATCTGTTTGCATGCTTTCCACTCCCTCCCCACCATATACCAATACTAATGATGGTATCTCCTTAGTCTACCCATAGCTAATTGATTGGGATCAACAAGGCTCGCTAATCATGGACATATTTCAGAATGATGAGGCCATAGCAAAATTCATGGGACTCTGTGAGGGCATACAAAATGGAGACCACAAGGATGGATTTACCATAGACCTAGATTGTGTAGCATATTTTGGGGAGACTATGTCATCCTCTAGTTGCAAAAATAAAAATAAAAATAAAGAAAAAAATGACATGTCTTTAGGTGAAAACCGAAAGGAACCTTCTGATGATACAAAAGTAAAAATAAAGGACATATCCGTGGGTGAAAACCTCTTCAAGGGGCCCAAGGATGGAGGATTAGAATTTCTTCTTGGAACTCAGGAAAAATCAGTAATGCTCATCGAGGACACAATGGAAGGCAACATAGCCACAATAGAAGATCCCAAAATTTTCCTCTTTGTACCATCTCTGATAGAGGAAGAGAAACTTGAATTTCACAAATTCTTTTCAGAGCGTAAGATTAAATTTGCATGGTCATAAGCCGACATGCTTAGGTTCAATCCATAATTAGTCTTGCACCATTTTCCATTACTTCTAGATGCCTAGCCAGTGAAATAGAAGCTGTGAAAGATGCATCCACAAATCGCCTTGTTAGTCAAAGCAAAACTCAAGAAATTACTAGATGTGGGATTCATATGGTCAATAGATTACAATGAATGGATTTCAAATCTTGTACCTATTACAAAGCCAAATGGTCAAATACACATCTGCACAGAATTTCAAGATTTAAATAAATCATGTCTGAAGGATGACTTTCCATTACCAAATATAGACATTATAGTTACCCTTATAGTAGGATACAAGATGTCCCTCATAGATGTTTTGTCATGTTACAATCAGATTCGTATTGCCCCTAAAGATCAGAAGGAAACAAAAAATCACATGTCCTTGGGGTACATACTGTTGGAACATCAATATGCCTTTTGGTCTTAAGAATGTAGGTGCCACATATCAAAGATCCATGATAACAATACTCCTGTTGGTGTAAATAGGTTTTTACCTTTTACACATTGTCTTAAGCTTAACTTAGGACACATATTTAATATTTGCTAATATTTGTTTCGGGTAGTTTCACCCGTGACTCATCTTGTTTTATGACGGTGAGTTTGTTCACCGCATTTCTTGCCTATTTAATAGGCTTCTATGTACATGATTATTGAAATCATCTTAGCTTTAATTAAGCTTATCACATTATTTTGTGATTATAATCGGATGTGAAGGTTGGTTTTGCAGGTTGATTTTCTGGATAATTTGGAATTGAATTCCAACATGGTATCAGAGCATCTTTCAATCGACTGTTGCATCATAGATTCTAGAGTTGTGCAAATTTGTGAGTTTTCTAGTGTTCCTTGGCATCGGGTCTGCTACTGCTTTATCATGATTCCAACTTGAGTCCTTGAGTGACTCTAATATGGTTTCTAGCAAACAGAAGTATTTTTCCTTGCTTGCCGCATTTAGGATTCCAGTGTTACTCCACAGGGTACTTCCAGTGCTTCTTTTTGCAGCAGGTTATCTCTTATGGGGGGGTCCTATGATCTCTTTTATTATCCTTTATTTGGATAGAGATTGATTGGATTTGTGATGGATATTATTATTGTACTGTATCTCTCTTTTGGGGAGGAGTTTTGTCCCACTGGGTTTTCTCCTTTTTCTCTAGTTGTGAGAGATTTCATTTGCATTTGTACATGAGTAGCTAATATGGCCTCGTAGCCAGGACTCATATTTGCATTTCATCTTGCATAATAATCTCCCTAAGTTTGCACTTAAGGGGGGTGTTGGTGTAAATAGGTTTTTACCTTTTACACATTGTCTTAAGCTTAACTTAGGACACATATTTAATATTTGCTAATATTTGTTTCGGGTAGTTTCACCCGTGACTCATCTTGTTTTATGATGGTGAGTTTGTTCACCGCATTTCTTGCCTATTTAATAGGCTTCTATGTACATGATTATTGAAATCATCTTAGCTTTAATTAAGCTTATCACATTATTTTGTGATTATTCTCGGATGTGAAGGTTGGTTTTGCAGGTTGATTTTCTGGATAATTTGGAACTGAATTCCAACAACTCCATGATATGATGCACAAGTTAATGGAAGATTATGTGAATGACCATTTGGAAAAATATTTGACACACAAGGATCATATCAACATGCTAGACAAAATTTTCAAGACTTGAAGAATACAAGGTCCGATTGAATCCTAATGAGTGTGTATTTGGTGTGACATCAGGAAAAATTTTGGGTTACATAGTTTCTCATAGAGGCATTGAAGTTGATCCTACCAAAGTGAAATCCATATTAGACATGCCTCCCCCAAAAGGAATAAGTGAGTTAAGGACATTACAAGGAATATTACAGTCTATTTGACACTTCATCACATAATTAGCAGGCAAGTGTCACCCATTTTAGTATCTCCTATGCAAAAGCATCCCCTTTGTGTGGACAGATCGATTTCAAGAGGTCTTTCAACAAATAAAGGATTATCTATTGTCACCTCCTATCTTAATGCCACCCATTGAAGGAAAACCTTTGATTCTATATATTTCTACAACCACTTCAGCACTGGGGGCATTGCTAGCATAAAATGATCATGATGAGAAGGAAATGGCAATATACTACATCAGTCGGACATTGGTCAGATATGAGCTAAACTACACATCTATCAAACACACTTGTCTTATAGTTGTCTTTTCCACCCAAAAGTTAAGATATTACATTTTGAATCACAGAACACACTTAGTGGCAAAGATTGATCCTCTAAAGTATCTCTTAATTCGCGTAACACTTATAGGTCACTTGGAAAAATGGGTAATGATCTTGAGTGAGTATGACATACAGTATCTGGAATGAAAGGCCATAAAAGGACAAGTGATAGAAGATCGACTAGTAGATGCAACTATACAAGGTGATTATCCATTGGTTGTAGATTTTCTTGATAAGTCCATATTTCATACAGAGCCTAAATCACAATGGAAACTTTACTTTGATGGGTCTCATACTAGTCATGGTTTAGGAGTAGGTATACTTTTTATCAAACCACAAGGAAACTCTATTCCAAAGTCATTCCATATTGCTTTTCGATGTACAAATAATGTTGCATAATATGAGGCACTTGTCATAGGACTCATAATGGCCTTAAAATAGAAAATTAAAACACTTCACATCTTTAGAGATTCTCAGTTGGTCATCAACCAAGTCAATGATGAATATGACACCAAAGATGAAAAATTAATGCCTTACAAATGAATGGTTGACAACTTTCAGACATATTTCCACATACTTCCTTTTGAACAAGTTCCTAGGGCACAAAACAAGGTAGCAAACATAATGGCTACAATCGGCTCTCTCATAGACATTCCAAGCAACGTGTATCAATTTGAGTTCTTGGTGGAACAACATTTGGTTCCTGCATATGACATCCCAGAATCAGAAATGGTTTAGGAGCTTGTTGATCCCAATTCACCATGGTATCAAGACATTTATGACTATCTCCAATCCCAAACCCTTCCCTTGAACCTACCAACAACCAACGAAAGTCCTTTATTCGTAAAGCCGCCCAATACATCATCATCAGTGACACCTTATTTCATCATAGCTTTGACAATACCCTTATTCGATGTCTCAACACTGATGAAGCACAAACAACCTTACATGAGGTACATGAGGGTATATGCAAATATCATTTGAGTGGTCCTATCTTAGCCTAGAAGATTACGAGACTTGGGTATTATTGGCTGAAAATGGAAAAAGATGCACTTGAGTTTGTCAGAACATGTCACCAATGTCAAATACATAATGATTTGATTCATGCACCAACATAGGAACTTCAATTGATTTCTTCTTTGTGGCCTGTCACACAATGGGGACTCAACCTCATGGGAAAAATCCATCCTACCTCTTCCAATGGCCACAAATTCATTATCACCACCATTGAGTACTTCATTAAGTGGATCGAAGCCATCCCCCTCACATACATAACTAACAAATAGATTTCCAAATTCATCCTCAATTACATTATCTGCCAGTATGGTGTTCCACAGTCCATCATCATAGACAACAATCGTCCTTTCAAAAATCACGATGTTTGTGAGTTATCCGAACACTTCCATATCTAACATCATTTCTCCATATCATACTACCTGCAAGGAAATGGTCAACCTGAGGCATCTAATAATCAAAATTATTAAAAATACAGTTAATGACGTTGGCCATGACTAGCACATCTAACTTAACCCTACTCTGTGGGCTTACCGCACCAGCATCTGCACACTTACAGGAGCCACTCCATTCACCTTGGTCTTTGAAGCTAAAGCCATCCTACCCATCGAGGTCAAAATTCCATCTTTACGAGTCTCCTTGAAGGGTTTGATTGATGATGAAGAGTATAGACAATTATGACTGCATGAATTGGAAATGTTGGAGGAATGTAGACGCAATGCCTTAAATCATTTATAGGCATATCAAAACTGCCTCTGCCATAGTTATAACAAGAGATTCATGGTTAAATTTTTTGACATTGACAACTTGGTCCTAATTTAAAACCCAAAGAATCAGTCTGACAAAGAGAAACTTGACAAGTTCAAGCCCAATTGGCTAGGTCCTTACAACATCACATCCTCATTTGGTTTTGAAGCATACCATCTAGCTACTCTAGATGGTGAACAACTGATAGAGCCCATCAACAGTTTGCACATTCGAAAGTTCTATGCATAGCATCAATGAGATAGGCTGAAAACCATCAAAAATACAAAAAAAATTAAAAATATAAAAAATTGTCACCCTGATGAAAACTTGGAAAATAGGCATCTTGGTGACACCAATTTTTTTTTTTTTTAAATGACAAAAATATTAAAGAGAAATAATTCGTCCAATAGTGAAAACCTAGTAAACAGGGGATTTGGATGAGTACTATGGTGAAAACCTGGCAAACAGGCGCCATGTGTAGTCAATCTTTTCATCACCATCTACTGTGACTCTATATGCCTTAATCCATAATAAACACCCTCTTTTCTGACACCATCATGACACCCATCACAAAACCTACCATTTCTTTCCATGGCTGACAATGGTTGACATTAGGTCTTGGCATATCACCCATCTCTCACCCCAAGCACGTCCTTTTCACAATCTTCAAACTTGGCTAGTCCTAGACCTGACTAAGGGAAATCCTTTATCACCCGACTATTGTGATTATCACACATGGTCCTGCCAATTGAAAATGTCCTAAAAAAAACAAAAAATTCATAAAATATCCTCAAAAAAGGACAAAAAAATCATAAAATGACATGAAAAAAGACAAAAACAAAAAATCATAAAATGTCCTAAAATAAGACAAAAATCATAAAATGTCTTAAAAGAAGACAAAAAAAATCATAAAATGTCCTGAAAAAAGACCTAAAAATAAAAAAACGTCCTGAAGAAATACAAAAAAATCAAAATATGGCAAAAACACAAAAACATCTAAATAACATTCAAAAATCCCAAAAGCAGAGTCATAAATTGTCAAGTCAGTCATGTTAGTTAGTCTTTGTCATTATTGAACTACGTTGTCTTTGTGCATTGGCTACATAAGCGAGGCTCATCTTTGGGCCTGGGAGACATTAGGTCAGTCCTTGTAGGTTTGTCAAAATAAAATTATGACTCAATCTTTTGTCATCAAGACAAAGTCATTAGTCATGTCAAACTGTGAGGTCTCTAAGTGTATGATGTAGGCAAGGCCATCAATCGATGAGCCCCCTAGGCCACACTAGGTCAGTCCATTAGAGTTCATGACACTACACTGGCACACACGTCAAATGACTTGAAGTACAAATTAAAATAGACAACTTCAAAAACAAACTTTGGCAATCATTTAGTCAACAGGGCAATTATATCAAAGTGTCAACATTTGCATGTAGTCAAACTTAGTCAACTTCAGTCAAACTGAGGCAAAACCAGTCAAACTATCAACACTTACTTATTCTTTAGATGTGTCCTTCTATAGAATGGCCCTTGTCATTTTATGCCTTAGGATGTGTCCTTCCTAGGCATTGTCACTATCATCTGGCATTTTTGAGGGATTCTCTTGAAATTTGAGGATCGATCCTCCTAACATATGACATCATTTAGGATGCATCCTTCCTGAATTTGGCATCACCTGGCATTCTTCATCTTAGCATCGTCAAACTTGGCCTCTCGACACTGTCAAACCTAGCATCTTGACATTAAAAACACTTGACACTCAGACACATTTGGAAAAAACTTGGTAAACACTTGGAAAACACTTTGCAAAAATTATTTTGGCATTTTGTCCTTTTATTTTTCATCATGCTACCAGTTTCTCAATGATGTCCTGACAACAGGATTTAGAGTAGTGATGTATCATGATGATTGGCTTGTCTTGTCTTTTTCTAATAGTCAAGTTGCTAGTTCCCCAAGGATGTCCTGAAAATAAGATTTAGAGGAGAAATGATGTTCCATGACTTGTATTTCTTGTCTTTGTGGTTGGTTATGACAAAAATATTGGGGAAATCATGCTCTTAGTATGAGTCATGATCATCCTTTTCTATGACTGTAGATAGGTAAATAAAATAAAAGAGTTTAAATTGCATTGAAGAAAATAAACAAATTAAATCCTATCAAGCACCATGAAGTACAAACTATAATGAAAAATAAAAATAGTAAACAAATAACATGCAAACCGATTTTCAAACTAGTGTTGATTGATCTCCATGGCTCTTCTCCACCTGCACAAGGATGCAAGATTTTGAAGGTTGATTGTAGAGAAGGAATGTTGGTTGCTCAAATTCTGTATAACAATGTGATATGAAGATGATAGAAGATTCAAAATAATTTTGGGGATACTTAAGAATCAACCTCCTAAATGAATTGTGAGAGGTTGTATTTATAAAGTTTTCAAAAACTTCTGATTGGATGATATGATCAATGGCTGTGATAATTCATGACAGATCGAACGGTTGAAGAAAGATGAAATTGAAGGAGAAAATAGAAGAAACCTAAAACCAGATTTTTCTATTTTATTATGAAAGAGGAAAAAGAAGAGAAGATAAGAAATCATCTTTCTTTAAAAGAATAAAAGAAAGATTTAAAAGCGATAAATAATTAATTAAAAATCAATTATTTATTTGTGGAGGACATTCAACTTTTCTTAATTAAATAAAATATTTAATTAAGCTTTTAAAAGCAGAAGAAAGTTGGTGATAAGAAAAGAGCTTTAATCATGTTTTATTGAAAAAAGCAAAAGATCTCATAATTAAATAAAATATTTAATTATGATATGAGAAGATTGCACAATTAGGTAAAATACCTAATTTTGATTTGGAAAGAAAGCATAAGATATTTTTAATTAAATAAGATTTATTTAATTAAATCACTTTTATGAAATTAATTAAATGAAACATTTAATTAATTAGAATAAGAATTAAAATAGAAGAAAGGGGAAATATTTAAACTTAATTAAATCGAAAGATTTAATTTAAATTCAAACAATGATAATTAATTTAAATAAATAGAATATATTTATTTAATTAATTAAGTGGACGTATGAAAATAATTAAATAAAATAAATTTATTTAATTATGGAAGAAGAATAAGATGAATGAACAATATAATTAAATTAATTAATTTTAATCATATGTAGAGGACCTCTAGAAGAAATAATTAAATAATAAATATTTAATTAATTGCCAGGATTATAGACATGACCATTTTTATGCGTATACATTTTGCCCCTCTTTGAAGTGATGTGTGAAATGCATTGCTTCAAAGAAAGAAAAAAAAATTGCCCCTGATATGTTTCTGGTTTTTGATGTCGATGATGCCCCCTCGAGAGGATAGGTGGGTTGAACAAACACAGGTATTCTCTCGAAATGAAATGAAATGATAAAGGAGGGATAAGTTGAATGATGCAAAAGAGAATGTGGATGAAGGAGATGAAAGGATACGTTATGCTACAATGAAAGTGAGCAACCATGATGTTTGATATAGCACTAGACATTATGCACCAAGGTATAAGGACCAAGGTGACGATGTGTCTTGTGCCCCAGCGTAATACAACCTTGTCTAGACGTATGAGGAAAGAGGCTTAGAGCATTAAAGTCCTAATGCACAAAAGGTATTATGGGACCTTAGATGCAAAGGATAATGCAAAAAGATATTCCAACACACACAAGATATGAATATTAGCTGGAATGATATGGATTTGATACAAATGCAAGATAAAATGATAACACACACAAGCAAGCAAGCAAGCATGCACAAATGATACAAAAACAAACAAGGAATTGCCCCCGTCAAGCTATAAACCGTTGATTGATTGATTGATTGATGATGTTGATAGTGTTGTCATTGTTGGGAAGCGATATATCCCTAGAGCAACACAAGGATGATGATAATTGATTGGTTGATTGATTGATTTGGTTTACGACAAGATTAGGATCAAGACCAAAGGATGTGATTGAATAATTGGACAAGATTGATCAACTTGATTGGTATGGATTAAGGATTGACTTGCATTTGGATTATGGCTTGGATTGATTGAAGATGATTTGATTGATTTGAAGAAACTGTTTGTAATGATATGATGATTGATTGGATGATAGGATGTGATGAATTGAATAGAAGAATTGATGTGATTGGAATGATTTTAGGTTGAAGTGATTTGATTAGATAATCGATTGATTGAATTGAAGAATTGATTTGATTGGAATGATTGTGATTGAGTGGATTGGTTGCAATGGTTTGGATGAAGATGATTGAGTTGGTGGAATGGATGAATGATTGGATAGAAGAATTGGAATAATTTTATTGTTTGGATTTTTGTTGGCTATTTGATTTTTTTTTGTATTTTTTTTCAGGACTTTTTCTAATTTTTTTTGTATTTCTTTAGGACTTTTTCTGACTTTTGTAGTTTGAGATGTTTTGATTTTTTTGGAGTTTTGAAATGTTTTGATTTTTTTGGATTTTTGAGAATATTTGGAGGCGTCAAAGGATGAAAATTTGAGTAGCCTTTGTGCTAGATACCAATGACAAGGGGAAAACCAAGTCTAGGTGCAAGGGTGATGGGATTGATGGATGAAAGGGTGGGTGATGGGATAAGGGATAAAAGGCTCATGATATATGGATGGATGGAAAGGATAAGTCATAGTGAATGAAATGGATGTATGCATCATAAGAGAGAAATGATGTGATTTCCAAAGACTATGTTGCATAGGAATAACATGCCCCATTCTAGGTACAAGACTTAGGATTTTTATGACAGCTTATGGCAATAGGATAATGACATGATTGTTTGAAAGGATGAGGTATATCAAGAGATACTCAAAACATGTTTCAACATTTTGCCCCTATATCTTCATCAAGATCAAAAGAAGAAGGGTGGATGAATGAATTCGCTATGATAGGTATGTATGATGGCTAAAGATGGTAGGTAGGATGGAAATGATATGACATGAAAATGATAGGTTGGATAGATAAGACATTGTGCCCCCAAGTGTAAGTGGCATAGAAGATCAACCTACACATGATGTCTATTTGCTAGGTTTTCATCATGGTACTTATCCAGGGCGCCTATTTACCAGGTTTTCACCATTGGACGAAGGGATTTCTCTTTACTTTTTTCTTTTTTTTTGTTTTATTCTTTCTTTTTTAAATTTTTGAATTTTTGGATAGGAGAAGGTGAATATGGATAGGAGGGAATCAAGTGTCTAGTTCTGTGAAAGGTGACAGTCCCACTAGATATGGATGTCATTGCATGGACCATGTCAAGTGCTCATAGATGTTGGTAAGGGATGGATTAGGTAGACGGCGGATTATGAAAGGCTTATGCAAGAATGGATGGGGAATAGTGGATGATGATGTGGATTGAAGAGGACTTGTGCAAAAGGATGGATGCAAGGTTTATACAAAAGCATGGACCATAGGAAGATGGTGGGGGAGATATGTGGGATAGTAGTTGAAGGATGAGGAGATGGAGGTATGTGGGATTGTTGTGAAATGGAAGGGAACCATGACCAATGGTTGCACACACTGTGATAAACATTGAAGCTTTTGATGTGGATGGGGTGTAGGAAGCAATGAAGATGTTTGCTTAGGAGGTGGAGGGTGAAGTGATTTAGGTACCCACATAGACTTAGTATTTCTATGATTTTTATTTTGCTTGTGGGTTTTAGGAATTTGAGACTTTTGAATGGAATGAGAATGTGGGATGGAAGTGGATGGTTGGGATTTTTGTGATGTAAATGCCTCATTTAACTTGATTTCTTTTTTCTTAGGTACCCAAACCATTTTAGTTTTGGTCTTTTCTTTTGGAGGTATGGGCTTATATACCTTTTTGGATGTATTTTGATTTGAGTTTTTATATTGATGTCCTAAGGCATGAGAACCCTTAGGATTTTTGACTTTACAAGTAGAGGTATCGAAATTATTTCTTTTGAATCCCATGGATATGGTGGAATGGGTGGAAACTTCATGTTTATACAATGTGTGCTTTTGTTGGTCATGATTAAGATGTTTAGAGTATTTATGGATAAATGGATAAAAGGATTGAATGGTGGGGATATTAGGTGTTGGGAGAAGTGGAGGTAGATTAGATGGAGGTATATTAGGAGTTGGAAGCAATGGTGGCCGATTTGATGGAGGGATATTAGGAGTTGGAAGCAATGGCGGCAGATTTGATGGTGGAAGGTGTATGGTCACATGCTTTTGACATTTGTAGGATGATGGAGGGGGAATGGCCACATATGTTTTAGGGATACGATAGGATTTATGATGGAAAGTGGACTTAGGATGCATGGAAGAAGTACCAACATATTTAGGTTGTTTTCCTTGGGGTGTAGGTCCAAGGTCGTAAGAGCGTGGAGGGACTTTGACATGGATGGGCTCCAAAACATCTTGTTCATGAAGGTCTAGAATTTTACCTTGGTGGTTCATGTTTTGGAGTGTGCAATGGACAATGAGACTAGGTGTAGGTGGAACACTAGACATGAGTTCCTTATTGGATGGAGAAGATGAAGCAAGGGAAGATAATGGTTTTTGTTGTTCTAAGGAGGAACATTCATGAATGAGGGTGGAAAGACCATTAGGATAGGATGGAGGACTTTCAATGGGGTCGATAGTGGGTGATGGAGGATCATTAGGATCTTGATTAGCATTGTGTTCACTTAGATCCAAGGTATTTGTTTGATCTTCTATGTTGGCTTGGGAGGCATGTGTCTCATCAAGGGAAATGGATGTTGATAGATCATGGATAGGACTAGGTGGAGGTGAATTTGGAATATCTTTCTCATGGATGGGTATAGGATCAAGTTGCTCATGCATAGGCTCTTCGTCATTATAGATATCATCTTGATCATAAAAATGATATAGATTATGGATAGGTTGGATGAAAATGATTTGATCTTGATTAGGACTAGGTCTTGATGTTTCCACATGCTTGAGAGTAGACTCTTGACATGCCTCTTGGGTTGCTTGAATGGAAGTGGAAGGAGATGACTCTTGAATGGGCTCAACATGTTCTAGATGGTCAACAACATGGAGGCATGATGGAGGTTGACTTAGACTTAATGGGGAAGACTCTTGAATGGGATCAAGGGGTTGTGGATGACATGGTTGACTTGAAGGACTTGGCATGACATTTGAGGACTCTTTTGTTTGTTCAAGTATATGTGTTGAATGACATGGTGACAATTGATTCCTTGCTTGTAGCCCTTGGGTCACATCCTTTGGAGGCGTAGGGGTGGATTTAGGTAATCCCATCAATTTATTTTTTATATATCTATATTTAGGGGTGTGACTTGATTTAGAAAGTAAAGAGGCCAATGAATCAGGACTCGGTTGTGGTGACTTATGGATAGGCTTTTGATTGGATAGTGGTATGATATACTTAGAGGGTGAATGACCTAGATTAGTGTTCCCCTTGTCAATGGTTGCATGAGAACTTAAAGGCTCTTGATTTTGTTTCCCAGGTGGACTTAAATTCACATGCGTTTGTCATGATGTGGTTTGATAGGTTGATGTGGAATTGTCATTCAAAGAAGTGGATTGATTAGATTGGTATGAGGTGGAAAGGGATGACACATTAGGTTGAGGTGGAATTGGTTGATAACGAATGGATAGGGGATGATGTTGTGGTTGTTGGATTTGACATGTGGCTATGAGGTATTTGGCTTGAATTACGAGGTATTGGATTTGAGGTGAATTGTTTTCTTGAAGTTCTTGGATCATGTTATGGACTTTTTGAATGAATTGTTGGGGTAAAAGTAATTGACTTGTTTTAGCCTCATGAAGCATGTGGACAAGCTCTTGTGCCATGTCTTCCAATGTTTTCATGGTGTAAAATGATGTTGATTGGATTAAAGAAATGACAATGCTTAGGATATGATGTGGAATGATAAGATTGGGTGATTTGGATGATGTGGCAAGAGTTTATTGGAAGTTTGACTTGGGCACTATCAAACACAAGATCTCACATGTAAATGCATGAACACACACACCAAGCACAATGATAAGTTTGTCTTCTAAGATTAGATGTTATGATTAAGCAAACACTTGAATACACAACAACAAGCCTGATGACTAGTCAAGTGGGGTATGGCCAATTAGGTCTCAAGTGAGTTTTCACAAGGTTGACTAGGGATGATCTTGAAAGAAAAATTCTGCCAATAAGCCTGGGAGAAAGGGGTAACCCACCCTTCACCTTCACTTCCCAAAGGTATAAAGTTCTTTGGGGCTTAGCTCAGAGTGACAAGATTTCAACTTCCAAACAAGCGTGTCTTTCAATTCACACTTTAATTGAGGTCGTCCCTTGGAGGGGTGTGTGCTCCAAGCAGGCCTCCTAAAAAGGGTTTTGACAAAAGCAAACCAAGTGAGGTGTTTTGGAAGACACACACACTTGATTCACACTCACAGTGATTAATTTCCCTTAAGAAAATTGAAATGTTTAGAAGAAAACAATGAAGCACTCGTTCTTTTTAGATCCCAAATCAAGATGTGATGGAAGACAATGATTAATTTTAGACCCAATTTTTGAAATGTGATTGAAGACAAGATTTTTTTTTTTTAACCAATTGCAATGATGTGATCAAACAAGATTTTATTTTATGTCCCAAATTGAAAGATGTGACAAACAGGATTAAGAGATGAATGATGAAACAAGTGCACCTGGTTATTTTCGCTTTCCAAATTTTTGATATGAATGATATTGCTGCTACTAGAGCTCCTTATGATCACCTACAAGATAAAAAACAATATTATAATGCAGCCAAAGAAAAGAAAAAGAAAAGAAAAAGACAAGTTCATCAGAAAATTTCAATTTCAGATACTTTTGACAGATCCGAATTATATTTTAGTATTTTGATGATATTTTTGATCTGAAAAATGAAAAATCAAAGAAGAAACCCCTACTAATTTTCTGGGAGCTTTCCAGAAATGTGAAGAAGTAAGAAAAATTCCCTATTTTGCTCTCAGAATCGCGGATTTATGAAAACCATATAGAAAACAAAGATCGAACTTTTTCGCATTGTATTTGACCTCCAAACTAAATATGTAAAACATATACCCTCATTAGAATTTCATGAGGTTTCCAAAAATATAAAAATTTCTGAAAAATTCATCGATTTACATTCAAACAATCAAATTTATGAAAATAATTAAAATCAAAATAACTTTCATAAAAATGATGATAAACTCTCGATTTTTTTAGTTTAGCCTCTTGAGATGATGTACAAGGTTCTGTAAAAAGCTTGTAAAAAAATTCCCAGCTGTGTAGAAGATATGAATAACTTTGTAAAACCTGCAGTTTTATCCAAAAATTGTCAGATCTGCAAAACAAAGTCAGTAAAAACCTGCAAAAAACACCATTAAAAGTCTTGTATGCACTACATAAAACCCTTGTTTGCACTACAAAAAACCCTTGGATTCTCTAAAACGAGAATTTTCATCAGAAAGTTGAATTCCAGAATGCAAAGTCCTGTCAGAAAACCTACAGATAAATGTTAAAAATAGGGCAAGGCCCCACGGTGGGCGCCAATTTGTAGATAGGTAAATAAAATAAAAGAGTTTAAATTGCATTGAAGAAAATAAACAAATTAAATCCTATCAAGCACCATGAAGTACAAACTATAATGAAAAATAAAAATAGTAAACAAATAACATGCAAACCGATTTTCAAACTAGTGTTGATTGATCTCCATGGCTCTTCTCCACCTGCACAAGGATGCAAGATTTTGAAGGTTGATTGTAGAGAAGGAATGTTGGTTGCTCAAATTCTACAGCATAACAACCTGATGAAGATGATAGAAGATTCCAAAATGATTTTGACAGAGTGAGGATACTTAAGAATCAACCTCCTAAATGAATTATGAGAGGTTGTATTTATAAAGTTTTCAAAAACTTCTGATTGGCTGATATGATCAATGGCTGTGATAATTCATGACAGATCGAATGGTTGAAGAAAGATGAAATTGAAGGAGAAAATAGAAGAAACCTAAAACCAGATTTTTCTATTTTATTATGAAAGAGGAAAAAGAAGAGAAGATAAGAAATCATCTTTCTTTAAAAGAATAAAAGAAAGATTTAAAGCTGATAAATAATTAACTAAAAAAATCAATTATTTATTTGTGGAGGACATTCAACTTTTCTTAATTAAATAAAATATTTAATTAAGCTTTTAAAAGCAGAAGAAAGTTGGTGATAAGAAAAGAGCTTTAATCATGTTTTATTGAAAAAAATAAAAGATCTCATAATTATGATATGAGAAGATTGCACAATTAGATAAAATACCTAATTTTGATTTGGAAAGAAAGCATAAGATATTTTTAATTAAATAAGATTTATTTAATTAAATCACTTTTATGAAATTAATTAAATGAAACATTTAATTAATTAGAAGAAGAACTAAAATAGAAGAAAGGGGAAATATTTAAACTTAATTAAATCGAAAGATTTAATTTAAATTCAAACAATGATAATTAATTTAAATAAATAGAATGTATTTATTTAATTAATTAAGTGGACGTATGAAAATAATTAAATAAAAAAATTTATTTAATTATGGAAGAAGAATAAGATGAATGAACAATATAATTAAATTAATTAATTTTAATCATATGTAGAGGACCTCTAGAAGAAATAATTAAATAATAAATATTTAATTAATTGTCAGGATTATAGACATGACCATTTTTATGCGTATACAATGACTACTTGTCTCATGTGATGGTATGACCTTGCACACCATCAATCTATGTCATATCATGGTGTTTGTTGGCCATTACAATAATCTGCCCAATGATGATTAAGAGCAAAAACTATTAGTTCTTGGGTAATATGTTGAAGGATTCTATCTCCACACTAACATCCATCTCCTTCTATCATTGTCATTTCTCTTCTTTTGTCTCCTGATGATATCCTATTACATACAAAAATAGAATTGCATACATGATCATATAGGAATTGCATTAGTTCATCATATATTTACACATATTCATTAATTTAGTTACATCAAAATATTTCCATTTACATCATTAGCATACATATATCATGAGCATTCTCATCAATTTGCATTCACATAGCATAAAAGGGAATTTAGCATTTCCATACATTATCCACATCATTAATGTATATACATCCTACCATAAGAAATCACATGTCACATTATCCATACACATATAGTCATGAATTCATGCATCCATAACCATAAACATGGAATTCATTAGAATCAAAACATTATGCATACATATAGAACATCATCATCATCATATAACCATCATACATCACATAACATCATCACAACATATCATCATAAATAACCATCATAACTACATATATCATTATGGCATATAAACATAAATAACCATCATAACTGCATACATCACATGTAAAATACATCATTATAAGCATCATCATAAAGGAATATATCATAAACATAATCAAATCATAATGCATCATCATATAACATAAAGAATATAAGCCACATAAAAACTACATCATATATATAACCTAAAAAATCATGTCACGGGATAGAGTCATGAGATATCCCAAAAATAGAGCTCACAGGCTCAATGGTCAAAATATAAATGTCCCAAAAAAATGTAAAGATAACAATCATGGTGTCTATGTTGAACTCTCCTCATCCCCTCGAGGAGAAGACCTAGGTGACCAATGCTCTATAACAGGAACCAATAGCATCATAGACATGGTGGGAAAACTCTGAGAAGCTGATGGACCTGTGGCTAGTGGCTAACTATGATTGAACTTGTGACTTGAACCAAATGACCCATGGTTGTTGCTAGACCTATGCCCCAAAGAATTCCTATGGCTATGGTGGGATATGCCACCTGATGTATGTCTTGAAGAAGTAGAGACACCCACACTGCTTTGACTACAACTGTTGTGTGTGCGACTACTACTCCCTGACCCAATCCTTGACCTACTATATGATCTCGACAAACCAAGCTCCCTTTAATCAACTGTTACTGCTCTCTCATATAACATATAGTATTGGCCCCTACTCAAATTGACCCTTTCCAAATCTCTAGGCACATCCCCAACTGGCCCTATGCATAACTCTACAATTCTTGCGCACCATCTCTTTAACTCTCGTTGTTGGATCTTGGCCTGATCTCTCTCAACCCATGTCACCTCCAGCTCTACTCATAGGGATCTAATCTTTATTGTTGCCTTGTCTAGCCTCCTCTACATATCTGCTAATTGCTGGTCCTCTAGGTATGTCATCATTTCCCTCCACCATCCTCTCCCTCAGCTACCTCTCGGTCTCATCCATAGCATCCTTGCTACCAATATCTAGCTCCTCATCATCATCATGCCCAACTCCCTCCTCCTCTCCCCCAACATTTAAGGCATCCTTTGCTACTTGCACCTCGACCTCTACCTCTGCCTCCTGTCTAACCTTAGCCTCCAACTGTACCTTCTCCTTTGGCACCTTTGGAATGGCATCTGTATATGCATAAAATTGGTCATGTCTAATCCTGGAATTTAATTAAATATTTTATTATTTAATTAATCCTCTAAAGTTCTCTACATATGATTAAATTTAATTATATTGTTCATTCACTTTATTCTTCCACCTTAATTAAATAAATTCAATTTATTTAGTTATTTCACATTCATATGTCTACTTGATTAATTAAATAAATACACTTTATTTATTTTAATTAATTATAACTTTTTGAATTTAATTAAGTGTTTTGATTTAATTAAATTTAAATATTTATTTTCAAATATTTCTTCTAATTAATAAATATTTTTATTTAATTAATTTCATCCACATATCATTTCTTAAACAATTTAATTACATATCTTTATTTAATTAAATATCTTTCACATCTTTTCAAATCATAATTAAATATTTTATTTAATTATGAAATCCTCCATTATTCTCCAAATCTTAATTAAATATTCTATTTAATTAAGAAAATATTCCATGACACCAATAAATGAATAATGAATTTAATAAATTCATTATTTATCTTCAAAATCTTTCCAAAATCTTCTAAAAAGATGATTTTTGCAATTCATCTTTATCATCTCATCTTATCTCTTCCACAAAAAAGGAAACAAATTCTGCTTTTTGGTTTTCTTCTATTTTCTCTCCCATCTTATCCATCTTTGACCATTCAATCTGCTAGGAATTTTCATAGCCATTGATCACATCAACCAATCAAAATATTTTGAAAACTCTATAAATATCCCTGCGAATCCCAACATTGGTTACAACTTACAATGCACATGCATTAGATATAGACATTCAGGTGATTAGCATCTTAGCATTGTTATCATCAACTTTAGCATTCATAGAATTTTTTAGTTCTAGTTTCTTTTAATATTAACCATAGCACATTAATCGTATCTTAGAACAAGCATGCATTCATGTTTAATCTCGTTCTCTAGGAAGACCATTTGTTGAGCCTAGCACACAATTTGAGAGCAAGCTAGAATCGACAAAAAAACTAGAAATAGAGGACGATAGGACGTCATCAACGACAGAATACTAAGTTTGCATTCATTTGTATTTGATTTTCTATTTTTGATATAATTTATTATCGGTGTGTTTGATTTGTTTTAATTTACATTCGTTATTTATTGCACACTCTAAAAATTGATCACACAGCATCAAGGGGCACCCTCTCCACACGTTGTTGGACTCTCCTACCCTATCCCCTGTCGTCTCCTCCTCTCCTCCTCCTCCTCCCTCCACTCCCACCATCTCCTTCATCATCTCCATCATCTCCTCCTTTTTCTCCTCCACCTCTCTCTCTCTATACCCTCTACCTCCATCCCTCCCTCTCCCTCAACCACCATCTCTACCTCCTCTACTACCTCATTGCACCCGTGGTATCACTAAATGATGATCAATGGGTGTTAGCCCATATGGATCTATCAATGGTAGTGGTCTATGGGCCTACCACCATGTGTCAAACTTAGTGGTCATCCTAGGATCTATTGGACCCCCTCTCCATTCCCACTGCTATGATTCCAACCCATCAATCTATTGCTCTGCTAGAGGTGCTGATATGGAAGGTCCCCATTTAGTCTCCCATGATGATCTCACATACTCTATCATCCCCATTGGCACATCCTGTTGCTCACCAAATTGTCGTAATACCTGCTAGGGTAGGTGCATCTCAATGATTAACTATGACTAAAGGGTCTGACTAATAAGATACCTAAACTGCCTACAAAATGGTAAATGCCCACCCTCATTTGCCCACTATACATAGTCCCTATACGGTCTCCAAGAAAAATCCATTAGAGTATCAATCGTATGTCGCCAATAGCCTGTCTCTCCAACTCGAGTCTGCTAAAAAGCACCCCCTTATAGATAGACATATGGCATCCCCTTGGCTAGTTGTGGCCTTTGAATAGGTGGATGAAAGACAGGGATGTGCTCCCAAGCCTAGATCATAAGCAAGGTAGTGCCGCAACTAATACAATGCACTCCTCTATATGCTACCTCATGAAGCTGATGATACAACATTCCTAGAAGACAAGTCCCCCATGCAAATATAGTCCTGTCTCATCACATCCTCACTAGTACATCTCCCCAACCAATTGGGAACCCATGTCCGGGGTGGTCTGGAATCAGGACACTGAAAATTAGTGTGCACAACATAGCATCCCATTGAGGATAATGCTCTGCCATGAACTCCCAATGAATCTCATAGCCCTCAATGCCTAGTCCCGCACCATCCTTAGCCTTGTAAAACTTAGTAATAGCCTGATGTCCCCAGTGTGGATCACACACAAATCACTCCCCTTGAATTGGTAGGTGCAGAATCTGGTACATGTCCTCCAATGTCACGGTGGCCTCTCCTATCGGTAAATGGAAAGAACATGTCTCTGAATGCCATCTCTCGGCCATGGCTATCAGTAGTCCCCTATTTTCCTGGATAATGGGTATATAGGTGATGTAATATAATTTGAGTTGCATCAGTTTTCTATGCTCTCTATCCCACAACTAATCTCGGAAGGCATATGTGGAAGGCCTGAACTCACATGTATAGATCAGTGGTAATCATTTCTACGCATGCAGAAAAGAGAGTCAGAACATTATTAAAACATCATTATTACCATCTATCTAATTAAACATAAGTAGAAATTGAGTCTAAAACTAAGTTAACCCTAGTCAAAGTTAAATGTGTTGCATCAATGGAATTTTTGTCACATGATCTCATGAATGTGTCATCTAGAAGCACATGCATCATTGTCAAATCACTTGCATCGAATGGACTTGCATTTGTGTTGCAATAGAGCGGTCGCATGTCTATACCTATCACTTGCGTCATGCGATGGAAATTGCATCTCACGAGTCTAAAAATGTGTCACTTCCTAATGGAGCCCTCGTGATTGTGTCGTGATGCATCAAATGCATCTAATGGGATCATGAATACAGCTTATGTGAATGCATATGCATCACAATGCATTCGAAATCCTAACTTCTAGCCCTAAAAATGCACGTAAAATGATGAAATGACAAAGTGGGCAAGGTGTATTTACTAGTGCCTCTGCACCCTTTGGCCATCTAAAACTCTGAATGAGGTATCCACAGTGCTTGGTCACTAGAATCACCATCTTCACACGAAGTCTCTTCTCTCTAAGCTCTCAAATCTCCAAAGGAAAAAGTGAAAATGAAATGACTATTTACCCATTTTGAACCTATTTATAGGGTAAAAATGGGATTTTTATTGAAAATTTTATTACTGGAGGCCCTTTTGTCCACCTTTGACCAACCTATTGATTGCTTTAAACGCGTTGAAATCCAAAACTTCTTGCACCATTGACTTTCTAGACATCAAATTAGATTGTCGGGACACTTTCCAATTTTTTCTCTCACTGGGCCAAAATTTGAAAATTTTCCTGAGGGGGCATAGATACTCGATACCTTCACTGGGGCATGTTTCTGACTAAATTTTCTTGGTCACAATGCAAAAGGTTGCATTATGACAAAGAGGGGAAAAATGTAGACACATAAAAATGACCTAGGCCTGTAAGTTTTATTTTCTCCATATGTCTTCCTAACATAATTAAATTATTTAATTATGTCTTATGGTCCAATTCAACTATTAATTAAATAATTCGTGATTATTTAATTAATTCATGTCTTTTATTCCTCTTGATTATTTAAATAAATAAATTTTATTTATTTAAATACATCATTGATTTTTAAATATCTTCTCATAATTAAATAAATTCTTTAATTTATTTAATTATTGTCCACCTTGGCATTCTCCTAATTTTAAATAAATAAATTTATTTAAAATTATCACATGGTCCCACCTTTTGAATTAAATTAATTTTTAATTCAAAATAACAACATTTCCTCTTAAATCAAATAATTTATAATATTATTTGATTTTCTAGCTTTCTTTTTTTCTATGCCATCCTTATCTCCTTGTCACATGCAATTTTTTCCCTTGATTTGATTTTCTAGAAGACAAATCTTGACCATTCATTTTAAATTTACCCTAATGTTGGCTAACCCTAAATGTGGGTTGTCACATTCAATCCTAACCATTGATTCTAGGGCATTTTGCAATCTTCAATTTTGGCCATTCATCCAAAATTGACTTTTCTATAAAATGGAAACTTTGGTCTTATTTGTACATCTTATGCACATCTTAGGCACACTTCATATATCTTAGACAATCTTGACATCTTGGAATTTGCATACTTTAGGCTTACTTCATAGATGCATACTTGCATTGTGTTGCATTTTAGATAGAATCCTTCAACATTTGCTTAGGACATTGTCATTATCATAGGATGCTCATGACAAATCTGAGGGAAAACATAGTATTGCAGCAAATAGAGAAGGTGCAATGAAGGTCAATCATGGATTTTGAATAAATTTGGTAATATTGTTCTTGTTTTCATGTTATTTACTCCTTTGTGCTTCACTGTTACTCTTTGGGTTATCTTGTTTTATGCCCTAATCTACTAACCTAGGTTTTTCCCTAAGCTACAATCATTTGTTGTATTGGAATTATGATTTTGCTACCATCATCATCAAATGTCTATGATCATGTGATATGGTACTTGGAAATACCCTATGATATGAATTATGTTATTCAATGTGGCTAGACTGCTACCTTGATTCCACCTCCATAAAGCAAGTGGATTCAAGGGGGGCATACATCCACCCTCGAATGTGATTTCGAGAAGAAGTTAGATAAAAGGATTTGTACACAACTAATGAATTTGTCTTGCAGGATGTGGTTCCTAACATTGTGGTTTTGCAAATAGCTACAGTGGGGGCTTCATTCTCCCATGTTGTGAATGAACTTATTTGTATATCCTTTTATGAAACATAGTCCTTTAGCTTGCATATGCACGTAAATTCATATGGGCACTAAAGTGGGGGATAAATGTAGTGTAGAAAATTGTGTGCTCTTGAAAACGATGCAATTTCACACTTAATTTGGACCTATTTTAGCACCCTTGCATTAAATATCCCTCTAAATCATCATTAATAGGCCCCTAAGACCCATTATTTTGGATCTCAAGGGTTATTTCAGCTAAAAACCTAACAAAATCATCATAAACATAAAGAATTCCAAAAAATTACCTCAAAAATCTAGAATGGAACTCATATGCCACCTTGGGTGTATGAGTCCCCCTAGGTGGGACCCATATGCCAAAAGTGGCGTATGAGTCCTATTTGGGGACTTTTTAGGGTTTGAGTGGGAAAATTTCCTTTTTAATTCAAATTTTTGGTTGATTTCAGCTTTTGAAATCTAAATAATGGTAAATTAGGTTTTAATACCTATATTATTAAGCTTTAAGTCATTATTTCATCTAAACAAGCATTTTCAAGAGCAATTTCAAGATCCAAGCATTCAAGAATCTTCAACTATTCTTTCATATGTGCATTCAAGTTTCAAAAAAGAAAGAAAAGTTGAAGTATTGGATCAACATTAAAGTGTTTTTGTAGGTATTGAAGATCACTTTCATTCAAGATCTAGCATTTTCAAGGGTTGATCATGGTTGTCTAAGGTGAATCATGATGGATTCTAGGTTGGGAAGATGCAACTAGCCATCAAGCCAAGCCTAATGATTTGTTTCCTAAGTGATTCCATCCGCCATTATCTCTCTACATTCAACATAAGGTACATTCATTATTAGTACTCATTTGGGTGACTAAAGGTCTCTCAAAGTGAGTTATTCATCATTCAAGCTTCATTCATGCATCTCATTCTTGCACATTAGAATAGGGTTGCATTGCACTCCAGATTTCCTAATCTTAGACACACTTAAGGTTAGGGTTTACATTCCTATTTCATTTTTTCTATGAAGGTTTAATTACCAAACTAGGGGTTTGACTGAGGAAACCCCCCCATAAGAAAATTAAGTCTTCTTTTTTTTTTTGTAGGCCTTTTCACAAATTTAGATCCGAAAATCATTTTGGAAGGGAAGGACAAAGATTGGAGCATAGATCTAAACTTTAAATTCACAATAAAGAAAAATGAGACTAATACGCCAGAAGTGGCATATGAATCCCACTACAAGATTTTTTTAGGACCTTTGCAGATCTAGATACCCTTTTTTGAGAAACCTGTTCCTATGCACAAACCTTGTTCTGGGACTAATTCGCCCAGACTAGTGTATGAGTCCTTGTAGGCCAAAATTTAACGATTTTTAGTGTTTCAAAGCTTCTTCCTTCCTTCTTCAAGTTTATAGGTACATACTTCTGAGATCTCACCTTTCTATTCTATTGTACATGCATTTTCAGGTCATCTAGTTAAAGATTGCATCATATTAGGGTTAAGAATTAAATATTGCATTGCATGTCTTTCCAAGCCCTAGCTTAGTGGTGAAACCCTCATTAGTTTACAATTATCCCCTAGGACAACCCTATTGCAAGATCTCTCTCTCCTTTGCATTGATATCTCTAGGGTTATCCTAGAATGAGAGAGTGTGAAGATTGTTATTCTATCTCCCAATCATAGAAGTAAAAATTTTCCCCTCTTCAAAACTGACATGATTTTTAAAATGTTTTAAAAATGACTACACTACATGGTGGTTTGACCTAGATACATAAATAAAAGTTCCTGAAACTTTCTAGAATGATACTATAGGTTACCAGTAAGCCTAGGAAGTTCAAAAATGAAATTTTAAATGTTGTAAATGGTAGCTTTAGGTATGATATGGGACTAAATCATCTAGACGAATGAATGAATACTAGTTAGGGTTTCTAGAAGGTTCAAAAAGTGAAAATACACCTCACAAAATTCCAAGAAAGCAAGTAAAACAACCCATACTGGGACTTTTTGGATGTTGTGATTGTGTTGCTGATATGTGGTTGTCATTGATGTCAACACTATTAGCATTTGATGTATTGAAGGCTGTATATGTCGAGGATATTGAGAAAATTGTAAAAGAAAGTATTACAAGTTCCCAGTAGAACTGTGAAGGTCATGAAGATGTCTTGTTCTATATGTTGAAAATCAATTGTTGTGGACTAAACGGTTTTCTACTGAGTGTATCTAGTTCATCCACCAGAAGTTTCAGAGGTCCACATGAAGATTTGTTGGGGTTACAAAGATTGGTGTTCTAATAGTATTTTTGTGGGTTATGTCAGTGTTCTTGATTAAAGTTGGTATAATTCTAGTAATTATAGTTGTTGCAAATGTTTCTCTATTTTTTTTGTTGCTCATGGATGTTTCTAGATCATGATCTATCTGTCTTGCACGTCTGTGTTGATCGGTGTGCTCGTGGTTGAAGATTTTTCTTGACATGTTCAGTTTTTGTGTTCTTGGCTGACATGATGGTTGTGGCATGTTAAGGATCCTTAAAGATATAATTTTGAATGTTTGGAACACTCAAGGATATTGTTTTGGGTCACATCATGGTATTGGTCGATGGTGTTTGATCCACATTGAAAATTTATTTGTAAATTTGGGCCGACATTGAAAATATATTTTATATTTTTTGGCCGACTAAGATGTCAATGTAATTCCATGTTGTGGATATATAAGATTGATTGTTTGAGTGAAGTTAGTGTGTGCATAAGAGAGAATGTATGCTAGAGAAATTGTAGATGCACAAATAGTTTCCAAATCATTCGATTACAGAGCAGTGTGAGAAGAAGTTTGAGCAAAGTGTGAAGAAGGTTTTTTGTGCTTAACTGGAACTGTAATCAGGCTTTTGAAGAAGCTTTTTTTCTGAGTTCACAATCTAGATGGTTTTAATTTGAATATTTCTTGGGTAGTGATCCCTCTTGTATTTGAGTAGTGAGCTCTAGGTAGCATGCCTGAATCCATGTGCATTCCCATTATTTCTCATTATACTTTTAACAGGGTATAATATTGTGGACTAACATCCACCATGGTTTTTCCCCTAGCAAGGTTTCCACATAAAAATCTTGTTTTTTGTGTTTCTGATTTTTTGATTTTTCATGGTTTATTGTTCATTCATCAGATCTAAGATTAAATTAAGTATAGTTTGAAAAAGTTAAAATATTATGTGACAACTGATTCACCCCCCCCTCTCAGTTGTTTGTCCTTGTTTTTCCAACAATTGGTATCAAAGTAGGTTCCTCTGAAGAAGTTTAAAAGCTTGAGGTGATCTAAGATGGCATCATACAAGAAGGACAGTCCTAGATTTGATGGAAAAAACTACTCAGTGTGGAAAGATAGGATGGGGTGTCATTTGAAGTGTGTTGGTGAACCCTTTTGGAAGATTACAAAGAAAAGATATATTATTCCTCAGAATGGTCCTTCCACTACTGATGAGATTCAAGAGGCTAAGAATAATGTTTGAGCTATGGAAGCTTTGTTGAGTTCTCTAACAGATTTAGAAATGAAAAATGTGTTAGGTTTGAAGATAGCTCATGAGATGTGGATGAAGCTGGAAACTTTGTATGAAGGAGATGTACATGTGAAGATGACTAAGCTACAAATTTAGAAAGGCAAGTATGAAAATCTAAAGATGGGTGAAGATGAAAATATTTCTTCTTTTATGCAGAGAGTAAATGAACTAGTGATGGGTATTAGATGTGCTGGTGGTATCCTAGATGAGGAAGAAATAGTGGCTGAAGTGCTTAGATCATTTCCTCCCTCCTACAAAGCAAAGGTTCATGCTATTGAAGAAACTAGATCATTGAAACATGTGACAAGAGATACATTGATTGGTAAACTTGTTGCCTTTGAGTTGAGTGAATTTGGTGATTCTATTCCTAAGACTAAAACTGCATTCAAACCTACTATATCAAGAAGAAACAAGAAAATATACGATTCGGGAGAGAGTTCCAGAAATCTTGAAGATGAAGAAAGATAGGTAGAAGAATTGGAAGCACTGATTGTAAAGAAAGAAGGTAGAGGACAAGGTAAGTATAAAGGAAAGTTGCCTATCAAATGTTTTTCTTGTAGTAAAATAGATCATTTTGCATCAAGGTGTCCTGAAAGAGTTCCTAGATCTAAGCATTACAAATCTAGATTCCAAAATAAATGCTAGTTTTTTAAAGGAGTGATTGATGATGAGTCTGATAAAGATAATGGAAATGAAGATGATTGGGTTTTCATTGCTATCAAGGAAAATAGTCTTATGACTACTGAATTTGCTAAAGTTGAGAAAGGTCTTGCAAACCAAATTGAAGAAAAGGATGAGTGGGTCATTGCAAGTGGATGCTCACATCATATGACTAGTGACAAAAGAAAATTTGTAAGTCTAGAGAAGTATGATGGTGGGGTTGTAAGATTTGGAGATAATAATGCTTTTGTAATTTGTGGTAGAGGATCTATTTGTCTTGGCGGTAAGCATAACACTGATGATGTTCTTTATGTTGAAGGCTTGAAACACAAACTATTGAGTGTTGGACAGATGGTGGATAAGGGTTATGATCTTTAGTTCAAAGATGGAAGATGCAGGATATATGGAAGTTTTGGGAATATAATTGCTTCAGGTAAATAGACAAAAGGTAATGTTTTTCACCTGAATGTTGCTAGTGAAAGTTGTTTAATTTCTCAAATAGATGAAAGTTGGTTATGGCATAGAAGGTTGTGTCATGTGAATTTTGATAACAATGTCAAAATAAGTTCCACTCAAGCAGTAAGAGATCTACCTAAGCCAGTGAAGCCTACTAGCACAATTTGCAAGGAGTGTTAAATGGGAAAACATACTAGAGTTTCTTTTTGGAGAAAACATCATTCAAATGGATTACTGGAGCTTGTGCATACTGATCTATGTGGTCCTTCTAGAGTTAGAAGTCTCCATGATGAAAGGTACTTTATGTTGCTTACTAATGATTATTTTAGAATGATATGGGTAGATTTCTTTAGAGAAAAATGTGAAGCATTAGAAAAGTTCAAAATTTTCAAAGCTATGGAAGAGAATGAGAAAGGTCTGAAAATAAAAAGCTTAAGGTTAGATAGAGGTGGTGAATACACCTCTAGGGAGTTTAATTCTTTCTGTGAAGAGCATGGAATTAGAAGATAGTTGTTTGCTCCCCGAGCCCCTCAACAAAATGGACTTGTAGAGAGGAAGAACAAAACAATTCTAGATGCTACTAGAGATGATTGAAGGAAATGTTCCTTGCATCTACTAGAGTGAAGTTGTAAGCACTATTATGTACACATTGAACTGGGTAAATGTAAATGGTAATTCTAATAAGAATCCGTTTGAACTATGGTTTCGTTATAAGCCTATTGTTAAATACTTCAAGATCTTTGGAAGAAAGTGTTACATCAAGAGAGATGACGATATAGGAAAGTTTGATGCAAGAAGTGATGAAGGAATATTTCTAGGATACTCTACTAAAAGCAAGGCCTATTCGTGCTATAACAAAAGATAGAAAAATTGTTAAGAGTGCAAATGCCAGAGTTGATGAGGATTCTGCTAAATCATCCAAATATTGTGGATATGATTCAGATGAAGACAATACAAATAAAGGGAAGAATGTTCAGACACAAAATCAACTTTAAATTGTGCCATATGTTCTGGTAAGTCAACTTCAATTTGTTCCAGTAAATCAAGATAGTCAGGAAGTAGAGACGAGTGCAAGTGCAAAAGAAAGAACAAAAGAATTAGAAGTTTGAGAGAATCCTAATACTCCAAGGTATGTAAAGCTAAATCATTTAGAAAATTAAATCATAAGAAACAAGAATAAAGGTGTGCAAACTAGAAGAAAGATTGTAGAAGAGTATTGCTTGATTTCCAAGATTGAACCTAAAGATGTCAATGAAGCATGCAATGATGAACATTGGATGGAAGCTATGAAGGAAGAATTAATGAAAATTGAAAAGAATAATACATGGGTACTTGTTCCTAGACCTAAAGATAAAAATGTGATAGGTACTAAATGGGTCTTTCAGAATAAGCTAAATGAACAAGGTGAAGTGGTCCAGAATAAAGCAAGGCTGGTATGTAAAGGGTATTCACAAATGGAAGGTATTGATTTTGAAAAAACCTTTGCCCCTATTGAAAAAATTGAATTTGTAAGGTTATTTCTTGTTTATGTTGCATATAAGAACTACAAAGTCTATCAAATGGATGTGAAGTTAGCTTTTCTGAATGGTGAACTAGAGGAAGAAGTATATATTGAACAATCAGATGGATTTCAACTAACCGACAAACAAGAAATGGCTTACCGATTGAAGAAAACTCTATATGGACTCAAGCAAGCCCCTAGAGCTGGTATGCTAGAGTAGACAAATACTTATTAAATCTTGGATTCAATAAAGGCACTGCTGACATCAACTTGTATTTCAAATTGGATCATGACAAAGAGTTAATTATTGAGGTCTTTTTGATGATATTATTTTTGGAGGAGATGATAATCTATGCATGAAGTTTGCTGATGAAATGAAGAATGAATTTGAGATGAGTATGATTGGAGAGATGAAGTTCTTGTTGGGATTGCAAGTTACTCAGTTAGACAAAGGGATCTTCATATCTTAGTCCAAATATGTGAGAGAACTACTAAAGAAGTTTGGCATGGATGACTCAAAACTTGTTGGTACTCCCATGGTAACTGGATGTAAGTTGACACAAAATGATGATTCTCCTAAGGAAAATCAAACAAGATACAGATCAATGATTGGTGGATTGCTCTATTTAACTCAGACTAGACCAGACATTATGAATGTTGTATGTATGGTTGCTAGATTTCAGGCTGATCCAAAAGAGTCTCATGTGACTACTGTTAAGAGAATCTTCAAGTATCTGAAAGGGATAGTTGATTTTGGACTTTGGTATCTTAAGGATGATGATTTTACTTTAAATTCATATACTAATGCAGATTGGGCAGGAGATGTAGATGATAGGAAGAGTACTAGTGGTGGTTCCTTCTTCCTAGGGAAGAAACTGGTGTCTTGGTTGAGAAAAAAGTAGAATTCTATTTATCTATCTACTATTGAGGCAGAGTATATTACTGCTGCAAACAATTGTACTCAAGTGATGTGCATGAAATAGATGCTGAAAGATATCAAAGTAGTACATGATGAACCTATTTCCATATACTGTGACAACTCAAGTGTAATAAACATATCAAAGAATCTAGTGCTACACTCTAAGACCAAGCATATATCAATCAAGTTTCACTTTTTGAGGGAAAAGTAAGTGAGAAAGAAGTCAAACTGGAGTATGTACATACCAAAGAGCAGATTGCAGACATTTTCACTAAGCCATTGTTGAAGGATACTTTTGAGTATCCCAGAGGGATACTAGGGGTGATTACCCCTCCTGATATAAACTAAAGATGCATTTTCTTGCATCAATCCATGTGCTTCATAGATATTTCTTGATCCAGATTGATGTTTTTGTGGTTGCTACTTAGGGGGAGTAGTCAGGTGTACAAATATGTGGTTCAGATCTTGTATGTGGAAAGATAATTTTTATCTTTTCAATTGATGTCAAAGGGGGAGAAGAGTCATGTGAAAAACTATGAATTATCTAGGGAGAAGAGTCATGTGGGGAGAAGATCATGTAGAAGAGGTCAAGGAAGAAGAGTCAGAATCTAAGGAGGAGTAAGTGTTGATTGAGAGTTGGGTGGATGGTGTTTTTCACATTATGTGTTGCCATCAATGCCAAAGGTTGAGATTATTGGATGCTCTGATTGTGTTGCTGATATGTGGTTGTCATTGATGGCAACACTATTAGCATTTGATGTATTGAAGGTTGTATATGTCGAGGATATTGAGAAAATTGTAAAAGAAAGTATTATAGGTTCCTAGTAGAACTGTGAAGGTCAAGAAGGTGTCTTGATCTGTACGTTGAAGATCAAATATTGTGGACTAAAGGGTTTTCTACTGAGTGTATCTAGTTCATCCATCAGAAGTTTCAGAGGTCCGTGTGAAGATTTGTTCGAGTTATGAAGATCGGTGTTCTAAGAGTATTTTTGTGGGTTCTGTCAGTGTTCTTGATTAAAGTTGGTATAATTTTGTAATTCTAGTTGATGTGGTTGTTTCTTTGTTGTTTCTTGTTGCTCATGGATGTTTCTAGATTGTGTTATATCTTTGTTGCACGTCCGCGTTGATCGGTGTGCTCGTGGTTGAAGATTTTTCTCAGTATGTTTGGTTTTTGTGTTCTTGGCTGACATGATGGTTGTGGCATATTACAGATCCTTAAATATTTAATTTTGAATGTTTGGGCACTCGAGGATATTGTTTTGGGTCAAATCATGGTATTGGATGACAGTGTTTGATCCACATTGAAAATATGTTTTATATTTTTTGGTTGACTAAGTTGTTGATGTAATTCCATGCTGTGGATATATAAGAGCGATTGTTTGAGCAAAGTTAGTGTGTGCATAAGAGTGAATGTATGTTAGAGAAAGTGTAGATGTGTGAATAGTGTCCAAATCATTCGATTGCAAAGCAAAGTGAGAAGAAGTTTGAGTGAAGTGTGAAGAAGGTTTTTTGTGCTTAACTAGAACTGTAATCAGGCTTTTGAAGAAGCTATTTTCTTAGTTCACAATCTAGATGGTTTTAATTGAATCTTTCTTGGGAAGTGATCCCCTCTTGTATTTGAGTAGTGAGCTCTAGGTTGTGTGCCTGAATGCATGTGCATTCCCATTATTTCTCATTATACTTTTAACAGGGTATAATATTGTGGACTAACATCCACCGTGGTTTTTCCCCTAATGGGGTTTCCATGTAAAAATCTTGGTGTTCTCTGTGTTTATGATGTGTTGATTTTTCATGGTTTATTGTTCATTCATCAGATCTAAGATTAAGTATAGTTTGAAAAAGTTAAAATATTATGTGACAACTGATTCACCCCCCCTCTTAGTTATCTGTCCTTGTTTTTCCAATATGACTAAATCACCCAAAGTGGTGAATGAGTCCCAAATTAGGGTTTTGACACTAAACTTAGAAAATTATGAGTGAAAGTTAAGGTTTCTAGTTTGTATGTAGTCTAGACTATGTGCAATTATATATTTCTGATGAAATTCAATGATGCAAGATTCAAAAATACAACCTATATGCACTTTCACTAATGCAAGATTTAGAAGCCCTAAATGCAAATTAACTAATACAATACCTAATGAAAATTTAATGTAAGCTAGATCTAGGAATATGATTCAATCCAAGTTAGAAATATTTTTTTCTAAAGGCTAGATTCACCAAAATGAAATGAATAAAATAGGTTGCTCTATGTTTTGAGAGATAGAACCATCAATTTCCTTCAAGTTTCATTCAAGGAAACCTTAGAGATCTCAATCTAGGGATGGAATGAGGGAAATATATCTACAATAAGGTGTCCTAGGGTATGATTAAAAAAATTAAGTGGTTTCACTACCAATCCAAGGATTGGAAAGACAAGTAACATGCAAAACCTAATGATAAGACCTAGAAAATGACCTCAAATCAGAATAACAAACTAGAGGTAAATAGAGTTGTACCTAGAAAAATGAAGAGGCTCAGAACAAGGTGTAAAATCCTAAAATTATAAATTTTAAAGCACACTGGTACTCATACACCAATGGAGTGATTTAGTCCTAGTTTAGGGTTTTAGGCCGAAACCGAAATCTAAAACTGTTGAACTAGGATTGATAGAAAAATTCTTGAAATCTGGTATACTGGGACTCATACGCCACAAGTGGTGATTTAGTCATAGTATTAGGGTTGACATAAAACTTTGATATCCTCTAATGTTCTCCACTTGCGTCTCTCCTATCAAATCTCTGAGTTTGAAACATTGATTTGCAACTTGTAGGTGACTTTCTGTGATCTTGCAATGTAGATGACAACTTTGAAAACTTGACAACTTTTCTCCATTCTTGCTCTTTAATGGATCTTCAACCTAAATATACAAATCACACATCAAAAAGAGGGAAAAATATTTTTTTTTAGTGGATAGGGGTTTTCCTTGGTCAAACACTGTTTTGGTAATCAAACCTTGAAATGAAATCAAATAGAATGAAGGAATGATGAATGAATAATTAAACAAAGTTGCAACTCACCAAACCCTTGGAATAAAGGTTGTAATCTTGTAAGGAATGGCTAGCATGAATGCAGATCTTTTCTCTTGATTAAATTTTATGGATATTGACTTGAATTCTTGCTTGAATCATAAGAAACTACACCACAAATGTTAGCTCAAAAAAAAACATGATGCATGATGACTTTGACATGGTGCTTGATCTTGAATGTAGCTCCAAAATGCTTGATAATAAGCTCTTGAATTATCTTGAATGATCTTGAATTGCTAGAATTCTTGAATACTTATATCACACTTGCTCATGAAAATTGCTAGATGACTTGTAAACTTGCTAGCTTGTTAGGAGAAATTAGGTGAAATAACCTTGTATTTATACTTATTTATGCCAAATTTCTTGAAATTACAACACCACAAGAGAACATCAGATCTAGGAGAATAAAGTCCCACCAAGAATTTGAATTTAAAATAGTTCCAAGCTAAGTGAGACTCATATGCTAGTTGGGGCATATGAGTCCCAGTAGGCTAGGCTTGGGACACAAATTTCAAGAAAAAGTTCTATGCCAAGTACAGGTTTAGGCACCAAAACTTAGGTGAGATCCATACACCCAAGGTGGTGTATGAGTCCTAGATCACTAAATCTAGGCCATACAAACCAAAAACATTAAATTAGGATTGGTATTTTGATATGTGTCAAGATCATCCTTGGAAAGATGCATTAATTAAGGCTTGTGGATGCAAAATAGGACAAAATAAGGCATAAATAAAATCAATTTTAGTAGGTAGGGCCCAAAAATGTGTGAAAATGTAGAGGGATAAATTTTCCTACTCTATAGAGATGTTCAAAGTTTCTATATCTAGAATTTTGGCTTCTCGATCAATGGTTGAAGGAAGTTATGTTCACTAGTGTGTCAACTAGTTTTCAGTGTCACTTATAGAGGTGTTTGGGAGAAATGTGTTTGCTCCACATTTCTCCATAGTTTTTTTTTCAATACTTGTAGTTCTAAAGGAGATTTTATGATGTTGCTTTCTTTCCTATGTCAAGAATATTTGTGGTTTGGTACTCTTGAAATTCGATTGTAAAGTTGCAGTGTTTGGTAGTGTAGTCTAAGTGTACTAGCTGTGTACATTCTGAAGGAGTGATTTTTTGTGAAGGATTTTGTTGGTTTCAAGGATGTTCTTGGATCATGTTCAAGTGAACTTTATTTTAAGAAAGTTTTAGATTGTTCAAAGGAAGCATTCAATTCAAATTTGAATGTGTTTGCACAGGTAACAACCAATCTGTTGTTTACACTACATTCAAAGATGTTCAAGTGTTAGTGAAGGTGTAGCAAGGCATGTGAGAGTTGATTTGGTTTCATGTTTAAACATTATAATAGATTAAGGTTTTATTGAATGCATGTGGATTAGATTACGATTGAGAGTTTTGATGTTTTAATTTGGTACAACTAATTCACCCTCTCTTATTTGTCTCTTTCATTTAACCATTGGTATCAAAGCAAGGTTCCTTAGAGAAATTATTAACTTCTTGAGGTAGATCTATGATGGAAAACAAGATAGAGAGCCCTAAGTTTGATGGCACAGACTATGCATTCTAGAAGATAAAGATGGAAGTATTTCTAACATCCTTTGGATATGAGATTGAAAAGGCAATAAAAACTCAATATATTACACCTTTGAATGGTCTGAGCACAAGTGATGAGATCAAGTCCTATGAAATAAATGGTAATGCAAGGTTTATTCTTGTGAATAGTCTTTCAAATTCTGAATTAGTAAAATTTATAAATCTTAAGACTGCTAAAGAAGTTTGGGATAAGCTATAAAGAATTTATGAAGGAGATGATAAGGTTAAACAAGTGAATTTTCAGAATATGAAGGCACAATTTGAGAACCTATGAATGTCTAAGGATGAAACAATTACAAGTTATATGTAGTGGGTTGATGAGATAGTAAGTGGAATGAGAGGTCTTGGTGCACAAGTCAGAGAACCTAGAGTGGTAAAGAAAGCTCTCAGGTCTCTCCTTGATTCTTATAGTGAAAAGGTATATGCTATTAAGGAAGTTGTAAATTTGAATACTTACACTAGAGATCAAGTTTTTGGCACACTAACTTCATTTGAAATGAGAAAAAATGGATTGAAAAATGGTACAAAGTGGAAATTGCTTTTAAGGCTAGAAAATTAGAAAAGGTTGAAGATTCATATGGAGATGACCTTGATGATGTGGAAGCTAACTTTGTAAGAAGGATGAAAAAGGGCACTAGTAAATACAAAGGTAAACTACCTTTCAAATTTTTTAGTTGTGGAAATATAGGTCACTATGCTTCCAGATGTCCAAATAGAGCTATGAACAATAAAAGTAAGGAGAACAAAGGAAATATGATTAAGAGAAGTTACTATGTTAGATAATATGTTAGTATTTCTGATGATGAATCTGATTATGTTGATGATGATGAATTATTTTTCTCATCTTTAAAAGATGAATCTACTTCTGCTAACTCTAAAAGTTGTATGAAGGAAATTGTTCCAAAAAAGAAGGATAAGATTGAAGGTACTTTGTTATCTAATTTTCATGTTGATAGGATAAAAACTATTGGGTTGTTGATAGTGTCTTCTCTAATCACATGACTAGAGACAAGAGTAAGTACATTAAACTTGAAAATTATGATGGAGGATTAGTTAAATTTGGAGATGATTTAGAAGCTAAGATTTGTGGAATAGGTTCAATCAGTTTTGATGTCAAGCATAATACTAAAGATGTTTACTATGTTAAAGGCTTAAGGCATAATATTTTGAGTGTTGGAAAAATGTGCAACAAAGGGTATAATATTGTGTTTCAGGATGATGCATGTGAGATTAGAAAAGGATTTAGAACTGTGACTGTTGTTGGTAAGATGATAGATGGAAATATCTATCAACTCAAGGGTAATGATGACCATTGCTTTATGACTTAGATTAATGACAGTTGGTTATGGTATTGGAGGATGTGTCACATGAATTTTGACAATATTAGTTCATGTTTATGGGTGTTTTTGCACCTTCTCAACATAGATATCACACGAATGCACTACCTCTCTTGAAAGGAAATTTCCAACAAGAAGTTGTTGAAAACTACCCCAAGGTCTCTCGGGTGTCAGGTCATGACATGCTTGGAATGTCTCAGTGGGTTCAATGTGATTTTTCTGGTAATTGTTGGTGTAAATAATGTCTTGTACCTAGTTCATTCATTACTAGGGGACTTATTTACACATGTTAAGTTTACTTAGGTCATAGGAAGGAATCTTTCCAGAAGGTGTTAGTTGTCATTAGTTATTATCTTATCCTTTGACAACTACTACATGTGAACCTAGGTAAGTGTGATTAATTGTCTCATGTCATATGATTGAGACACTTGTCATAATCCTATGCCATCTTGCATTTCACCTTGGCTATATAACCAAGGGGTCTCTCTCATTGTACAATCATATCATATCATTGACATTGAATACAGTTTATTCTTGTCACATCATATTCTCTCTCTCTTTTTGTGCTTTCCATTTGGTCCATAGATCTTGGCATCAATAGCCAATTCTAACAGTAATCACAAGGAAGACTTAGAAAGTTGAGTTGGAGGAGAATTGGATCTTAAAATGAAGTTCTTAAGGTGGGAAAGTTATTGCACAATTGTTGCAAGTTCAAAACAGCAGTATGGAACTCCTGTTATAGCTTTAGATTTGGCTTTACAATGTGGAATGAACCTTGTTCAAAGTAACTATAAAAAAAAGGAAAAAAGGGTAGGGGAAGGGAGAAGTTCCTAGACCTGAAACTATTAATGAACAGTGACAATGAAGGACCCTACTATGGAAAACCTTCCTAAAATTGAGTTCCACTTAACTAGATTATTTCATAGTCTCATGAAACTAGTGCAAGCTTCTAAGGACTGTAGATATTCAACCATTCATTCACCAAAAGCATGAATAAAAGATAGAAATTTAGTGCAGCTTTCAATTTATGCCTAGACTAACTTTACACAGCCATTTACCATCAATAAACAAAAAAACTATGGAGAAGGAAGGTTGTCAACACACAATAAAATTCTCCAATATCAATGTACAACATTAACTAATCTACTAATAACTTGAAAAACTCATAAACAACAAAGTAAATCTATTTAAATTAGCTAATTATGGGAGAAGAACCATGTAACATGCAATTGGAATCCAAGAATTCACCAAAAACTAATGAATTTATATTAAAATTCCAACATGTCTTTACAACAACTCAACTCTCCCTTGAAAATGAGAGGATACCCCCTATTTATAGTGTCAAAAAAGAAAAATGAATGGCCAAGATTCAATCTCATTGTGTGGATAAGATTCATTACAAATTATGGTTTCACCTACCGCCAAATATATTACAATATAAAACTACATTTTGTCATTTAGCTTATTTTTTCCTCATGTGGAAGCACTGTAGCTCTTTTGTATTTTTTATTATTACTCTTTGTTGTAGCTACTTTGTGAGGAATTCATCATCTATCATAGGATTTCTTTCATTCCTCTTTGTAGTGGCGTATTCCACAAACTTTCCAATCGAAGCCTACAACTTGTCCCACTGCAATATGTCTAATTGGATCACTTGAAAGTTCAACCTCCTTGAATTTCCAGTGAGTACGTCCCAGTCCTTGTCATGATTTTGTGCATTCTTTATCACCTATTCAGATAGGGCGAAGTCTCGTGCATCAAATCCCATAAAATTAGGCATCAGTGAATCTGTGGTCCTATTCTCCATTTTCTTGTGAAAGTAGGGCTTTATTTTCTCTGGGTCTAGCTCAATGGCGGGCACATCAAAATATGTCATCATCCTTAGGTATTCTTCATAAGCTGCATTGATTTCTTTGACCCAATCAATATCCAACTCCACGTCATGGAGCATTTGTTCCAACACTTCCTTTCTATGATTTAACCCTAGCCTCCATGTTTCCACAAGCCAATGGTCACCTTATACTAAGGAAAAATCCTTTTCCTAGGATTTATTAGGTATCTTGAGAATAACCTCAAGCTTGGGGTATGTGATTCTATATAGCTCTGGGAAGTCAGTGCATAATTTCCTTATTCCCTCGAGTATCTTTTTCACCTCTAGGAACTTGTTTGTTGTCTTGATAGCATCATCTACTCCCATGTTTCCATTATAGAGTACTTCTAGAAACCAATCCTTTGTGGCCTTTGTCCAATTCTTTATTTTCTCTAACTTATCAATGCGATCCTTGGACAACAATTGTGGCAGTGTCGAGGACGTGGTAGGGAGCTCTTCGACTGATGACCATTGTTTGATGTATGTTGTTAAGTTATCCACTTATGCTTTCAACTCCTCCTTGGAAGTCTTATCTTTGTGCATTTGGTGCAAAATGGTGGGGATGAATCCCTGAAGATGGTTGATCTTTTGTTCTCTTGTTGTTGTTCCCAAATAAAGGGTAGAAATATTATAACTTACCCCTTCTTCTCCCATAACTGGGGTGGCTATCTGCACTGTCTTGGATCTGGGTGCATCCATTATCAGATGGGATCTAACCTTTGGATTCTTCTCCTTGTTTGTGCTAATTTGGACTCAAGCCAAGATGGCTTCCAGTCTTGCTTGTGGATCCCTTGAGGCCAGGGTTTTCTTCATTTTTTTCTCAAGCCATTTAGGCATCTACAATTCTCCTTTTAGTGATTCATGATCACCTTCTTCTTCACAGGTATGTTGAATTTCAATTTCTTGGTGTCCCATAGCTTCTTGTTTTGTCCCTTCTCCTTCTTCTTCATTAGAATCTTAGATGAATACTATTTCTTTTTGTAGGGATTCAACAGCTACATGTTCTTTGGGACTTTCCTCCCCTTCTATTGGTTTCTCTTCTTCTTGGTCATTCCCATCTCCTTTATGATGTTCCATTTCAGGGCTCTTTTGGGCTTCAGTCTCTTCCTCAATTTTATCTTCTTCTTCATGCTGAGGCGACACCTCTTCATCATACTCAAGGCTCTCTTTCTCTTTTGATAAAGGCATCTCCTTATCATGCTTGAGACTTTTATTTTATTCCCCAGTCAATGGTTTGGTGTCTTCCTCCATTTCCTCTTCTGTGTTCTTCCCCTCGTCAAAAGGATGCTTCTCTGCTTCTTCTCCAACATTCTTGAGTTGTTGAGCCAACTCCTCTTTAAGCTTTGAGTCAAAGGTTTCCATAATATATTTGGTACCTGACTCTTTAATGTCTTCCTCAATGACTATGTTTCTTCTTCTTCTTGTACCACCTCATCAATTGTTAGATGTCGATGCTCGAGATGCTCGTGGTAGTCATATACCTCTTTTGATATCTACATGGTTGCTTTCATTTCTGGTGGTTTGGTTGAAAGAGGGATAGGGTGGTTTGAAACTATATGTACTGTTGCCTCTATTTCACTTACAGTTAAATCAGGCAAGATGATCAAATGATAGATCTTCAAAGGCCAGGTGGGATATTCACATAAGGGAAAAGATTCTACTTCAGTTTCCAGGTCACGGGAACTCAGTGGAAGAAGCTACCCTGGGTGTATTCTCCATGAAAAAAATCATCTAAGGAAAAGTCGGAAAGACTCTCCTATTCTCTGGCCAACTGACTGTTTGTTTCTTCCCATCTTGAGCAGGTCATTGAGACCTAGTTTCAGCCACACCGAACAACCTTGTGGAGCTATCGCTATAGCAGAAGAGGTTCGGTATGACCTCTCATCATGCAAATTTCCCTTGGCCGATAGGCCATTTAATCGCTATTCACCAGGACTCCCGGCGAATAGGGGCTTCGGGGTAGCTTTCGACATTCACAAAGGGTCTTGTCAAGTGGAGGAGGTCTTACCAAACGATGAAGGCCTCGTTATGTTTTTCCTTTGTCAAGAGTCTCATCGATACCAGGATGGACCCTCACCAAGACCAAATCAGTTTGACATGAATCTTGTCAAAACCTAGGGGAGGCCCCACCAGAACATAGGGTGTTATCGACAAGAGTCTCGCTAAGCAGTGGAGCCTCCAAAATGGAAAAAGTAGTTTCGGCCAAGGAAAGGTTCTCGGTGAAACGTCTTGTCAAGACAGAAATGTTACCCCGATTCAAAGAGTCCTCGGTGTAACAAAACTTTCGCCGAGATGTCCCAGCGATAAGGTGAGGTCTCACTGACAACTGAGGAGCCTTCAGTGTAGCGCAAGGAGCTCGGGAAGACTTCTTCCCGACCGGCGTGAGTCTTACCGAGTAGCAAAGCCTTCTGATGAAATGGAGCCCGACGGGATTATTTCTAAGGACATTGGTGAGGGTCTCCCCAACATGAATCTTACCGATGAAGGGACTGACTATCGAAGTGATGTCTTGCTGATATCACATGGTCTCTGCGACAACAGAGATCTCTGCATCATTCATTAACCCACGGATCTCTTGGCGATGGACGGTGACTTGCCGATGGTTCCAATGGAATCGGTATGACTCTTTGGGCTCACGAGGAGATCTTAACGATGGCTATGTGCTATGCCGATTCTTGCAAAAAGATTTAATCGCATCGGTGAGACACTTCTGGTGTCTCACTGAGATGCAATTCAATTGAAGAAATTGAGCACCCGGGAGTTTGCGTATAGTTCACTCGGCCAATCAGAGAGGTCTGAGGGTAAACCGTGGTAGTCAAAAGAGTGTTGACAGGATGAAGGGCAACATGTATCTGTTGCAGGATCATAGCATTCATGGTGTGGCCAAAGTAGCTCAACTGGACACGATGGATTGAATAAATGTGGTAGCTGAAAGAATATCTGAAGAGGACTTCTTTGAGAATGTTTCACACCGACACCAACAATAGGGACACAGAGATCTTCAGCATTAACTTGGAAAAAGATCTAAAAAAAATTCTATCCCGAATTAGGATTTTTTTGTGAGCCCTAAGGGGCCAATGTATCAGTTTGTATATAGGGCATTTTTGCCTTTTTGTAAATAGTTCTGATTACACACCCTGAAGAGTTAGTGATTTTCAATCAATCCTTTCTCTATCAATGTATGTTTTTTGTAACTCAGCTGAAGTCCTGAATACAACACAGAGTCTACCTTGGAATTTTATCTTCATGTTTGTATGATTTCTTATTTCTGTATCTTTTGTTTTGAGCTTGCAATTTTCTAGCTGTGTTTTCCATAATACTGCATTCATATCTTAGAGTTGTGAAAATCAATCTTTCCTTCTTGAGATGCGTATGTAGACCAAACCTGTTAGGAAGACAAGCATTAAGTCTGAAAGATGTTGTTCTGAGAATAACAATTGGTCTTTCAAGTGTATGTTCTTTTTGTGTTCATTTCATGATTTCTCATCATTCGGTGTATCATCCTAGTGTGGTCTTTTAATTTATGTATCTTCTTCCTCTTTTCTCTCAAAGAATCAATAGTTTAGGTGATAACCAAAGGAAGCCAGCCTTCTCCAGAGGTTCATTTCAGTTATAGGTGACCCATAGCCTTGAGATGATCCCAGGTTGGTCTAGAATGCTCAGTTTCTTGTAAACTCTGCACAGGGTGCAATTCTAGGTGACAACAGTTTCTGGCATGCCCGATGGGACATAAATTTCTTTTAACTACTGGTTTGGTATGCAACTAGTGAATTATCAGGCTTTATAGAAGCCCTTTGGCATACTTGGCAACTCCACAAAGAGGAAGAACTTCAGAAATACATGCCTTCTATAGTATATGAAAAGAGTTCAAACAAGAAGTAGCTCAGGCCCTTTTGAATACTTGCAGTTGTCACCACCAAGAAGACAAGACAGAGTTGAGGAAAGGAAAAGAAAAACAATCATCTATTCCAGAAGAACTCAGTCCACTCCTCCACCTGTAAGGTCTCATTTCGTTACACCAACAAATCCACCTCAGATACCTCCAATAGCCGCTCCAAGGAATCAACCCTTTGTTGCTTTCAACGGAGGGAGTCCTTTGAACTTGGCTCAACATAATGATATTCCAATGGCAGCCTTGAAGAGTCTGCCAATTTTCAAGGGAGAAGATCAAACTACTCCCATTGAACATTTAAGAGATGTGGCTTCGTTATGTGGAGTCCACCACATAACTGAAGAAGATGTTGCAGTAAGATTGCTAGCCGCTTCACTGAAAGGGAGAGTTGTGTAGTGGTACAGGAGCCTATCGGTCAGCTCAATTGCAACATGGGACAACTTTGGAGAAAAGTTGCACAAGCAATTCCAAGACAGGTCTGACAACTTGTCTCTTTTGGAGCAACTGACTACCATTAAGAGGGCTCCACAAGAGCAGATGAATGACTTCAACTTCAGGTTTCAAAGAACTTGGGATAGAATCCCTGCAATAGTGAGGCCACCTCCAGAGTATGTATTCTTATACTTTTTGAGAGCTCTGAACAGTGATATAGCTGTCATGATACAGTCAATGGGAGGGGTATCTCTGCCAGATGCCTTTGAAATAGCTATAAGAGCTGAAAACAGTTTGATACAAGCTGGTAAGCTAGCTCCCAGGCCACCAATGCCAATATTCCCACAAATTCATGTAAATATTCATTTGAAAATACCTCCTTTCACGCCTCTACCAACTGTACCAACACTACCAGCTATTGTTCCAACCATTGACAAGCAGGAAAGTGTTGCTTCAAGCTCATAAAATGGATTACAAGACATTAAAAGTCTTTTGCAAACTTTTGATAACAAGTTGGTGAACCTAGAAAAGTAGAAAACCTATTCCAAGCCTTATCAATAGCAAGATTAGGCCTCAATTCAGCCTTTTCAAGGTCAGCAACAAGCATATCAAGGGAATAGACAGCAATATCAGGGTAATTATCAGGGCCCAAGACAAAGTGTGAAAACAAGGCCTTTTTAGGCCTATGCTCCAGCACCTGTTAGTGCAGCAAGGGACTTGGTTCCCACTCAAAAAAATTTAGCAGCTGATTATGAGTGGTGTTACCCTTGTAGCCAGCCTCATAATCAAGCCACTTGTTCAAATGGACTCATCAATCAGGCACTTATGGTGCAGAATACTTCGAGTTCATAGCAGAGTGCATGTAACAATGTATCCTCACAACAACAGGCTCAGCTTAGTAATGATGCCACCCTACTTAACTGGCAGGGTCAAGAGTTCTGTGGACTAAATGAGGATAGTTCTCCAATTGCAGCTAACACTAGGGAAAATAAGAGGGCATTCAAGCTTGACCAAGCAGCTGACAAGGGAAAGGCATCAGCTGTAGAGCCATCTACCTCTCAAGCAATTCATGGTTCACAAAGAGATCAACAACCCTCAAATAAGCAGCTCCCACGCTTACAAGCTGATCATACTAGTGCAAAGGTACACAATAAAAATCTAGTTGTACCTTTTAACATTCTTGATAGCATGAAAAGGACAAATGTAACTATGTCTATGTGGGATTCTTTAGTTATTCCCGGTCAAAATGATATGTTACAATCAGCCCTATCAAGTCTAATAATGTTTGATGAATCCGAGCCCCCAATAGGTCAAGTTAGAGCCATGTTAACAAATGATTCTCAGGGAAATGATCAACAACCTTGCATAGATAATGAAAAAAGAGTTAAACCACCTCCTTTTTATGTGTCAGTAATTATTGGGGATAAATTAGTCCATAACTATATGGTAGATAGTGGAGCTAGTAGCTCCATCATGCCAAAATAGATTGCAGATAAACTTGGACTAAAATACCAGCCTTTGGAGAAGGGAGTGATCCAATTGGATGGCACCTCAGTTAACACTTTTGGTTTTATCAAGAACTTAATCCTCACTCTCCATGCTTGTCCAAACTTTTCAGTCCCTCAAGACATATGTATCATAGACCTTCCACCTTTCTTTTCCTTGTGTTTATCTAGAGACTTTACAACCAAGATAGGTGGTTACGTATCAGCTGATTGGTCACACATGTTATTTAGAACAAGATATGGGACTAAGGTTACTATCAAGTCTGAAAGGTTGGCCAAAGACCACATTGAACCATATAACCCAAGCCCCATCAATGCTATTCCTTCTCCTGCAAATACAAATTGTTTTGTTTCTACTGACGATGAACTAGATGCTGCTCAAGAACTCCAATTAGAAGTTGTTCCTGACATGCTGCTGCATGAATGGGCAGTTGATAATATATCAGAAAGCCCTGTAGACCTCATTCAGGATGTTGGTATGGGCAACTATGTCATTCTTGAGCCTGATGCAAAGATTCCAAACTTGGAAAAGGGTGCAGATCAGTTATTGCAACCGTTTAATGGACTTTGGGAGATGTTCTTTGATGGTTCTAGAAGTAGAAATGGAGCAGGAGGAGATGCAATGCTGGTATCTCCGCAAGATGATAGGTACTACTCTGCTTTTCATTTTTCTTTTGCATGCTCCAATAACACCATTGAGTATGAAAGCCTTGTTTAAGGTCTAGAGTGGGCAAGAAAGAGAGGAATAACCAATTTTAAAGTCCATGGAGACAGTGAATTAATTGTTAATCAAGTAAGGGGCCTGAATGTCGCTAAAAATGACACATTAAAGTCCTATAGAAATAGAGTGTGGAACATGCTCGAAGATTTTGATGCCTTTAATTTAGTGTCTATCCCAAGAAATCAGAACAAGCATACTGATAGGCTCGCAGCCATTGGAGCACAGTTTGATATTCCAGATGACATCAGAAAGGAGAAGGTGCAGCAGTATGTAAAGGTTGTAGTCAGACCGTCAATTCCTAACAACAACATCCACTAGCAAGTCTTTGACAGTGATGAGCAGATCCTTTCCTTCTTACTTGAAGAAGATCAGTTATCCATGCTGAATCAAGCAAAACTCAAGTAGCAGTATGGTGATCAAGTCATACAGCTGAAGACAAACAAATTGCCCAAAGGCCTAGTTACCTTAGAGTCAATTTTCAGTACTGATGATCAGCTAAAAAAGGGCAAGGTCAGCTTGCAGATTAAACAAGAAAATTACGAAGAGTTGGAGATCTTCAAAGGTAGGCTCCTTAAGATAGGAAAAATCTATTCACCCGAGGATAAGCAAGCTTTTGTTGCTTTGTGCCAAGAATTTCATGATGTCTTTGCTTGGGAGTACTCAGATTTGAAAGGATTTGATCCCCACATTGCTCAGTACACGATTGAATTAGAGCCTAATGCCAAGCCAGTAAGATAGAAACAAAGGCCTTTGAATCCTAAACTTGAGCCTCTAATGATTAAGGAGTTGACTAAACTAGTTGAGGAGGATATTGTCTTCCCTATCAAGCACACTTCATGGGTTTCTAATCTCGTACCAGTTAGGAAGAAAAGTGGTGAGATAAGGCTCTGTGTAGACTTCAGGGATCTTAACAGATCCTCTCTAAAGGACCACTACCCATTTCCCTCCATGGAACGAATCTTACAGGAGGTTGTTGGTTCTAAAAGGTTTTCCTTACTAGATGGTTTTTCAAGATATAATCAGGTGCTGGTTAAAGAAGAAGATTATTTTAAGACTGCTTTCACAACTAAATGGGGTACTATGGCATAAAAAAGGATGCCTTTTGGTTTGTCAAATGTTGGTGCCACATTTCAGAGGGCTATGGACATGGCATTTCAAAACCTGATCAACAAAATCATACTGATTTACCTAGATGACATAACAGTGTATTCTAAGAATGCTGATGAGCATCTGTTGCATCTTAGAAAAGTGTTTGAAAAATGCAGAGAATTCGGTATCTCTCTCAATCCAAGGAAGAGCATATTTGTTGTTCATGAGGGGAAACTATTATGGCACATAGTGTCAAAGCAAGGAATTACTATTGACCCTTAAAGAGTCAAAGCCATACTTGAGTTGCCGCTGCCTAATCACAAGAAGGGCCTGCAGAGCTTTATGGGCCAGATCAACTTTCTAAGAAGATTCATCCCTGATGTTGCAAATCTGTTATAGCCTTTAACAGCCATGTTAAATAAGAATGTAGTCTTCAATTGGACAAAGGATGCCAGGAATAGTTTTGAAAAGGTCAAGAACGCCTTAGCAGCAGCTCCCATGCTGGTAAATCCTAATTTTTCCAAATATTTTTATCTGTATACTTATGGTAGCACAAGCAACATTTCTGCAATATTGGTTCAAAAGAACAAAGAGAATTTAGAACAACCAATAGCCTTTTTCAGTCAAGGACTAGTTGATTATGAAAAAAAGTATTCCTTTGTGGAGAGGCACGTTCTTGCTGTGATCAAAAGCCTTAAGAAATTCAATCCTTTGGTCTCTCATAATAGAATTCATATCATGGTGGCACACTCAAGTGTGAAGGAATTCTTATTGAATAAGGACTTGAATGAAAAAAGAGCAAGATGGATCACTAAGGTCATGGAGTATGATGTAGATATCATCATCACCAAGCTAGTTAGAGACAGAGGCCTTTGTGAACAGCTTGCTACTGGGCTGAATAATGATATTGAGCTAGAAAAAGATGTTACCCTTGCTAATGCAGACGAAGTTCAAAACACTCAGGATGATGTGCCTGTAGCGACAACCAATTGGGTCCAAGATATGACCCATTTCTTACAGACTGGTGAATGCCCATTAGGATTGAATAGAGCTAAAAGGAGATACTTCAGATTGCAGTCCATACCATATGTGCTAATAAATAATGCTCTCTTCAAAAAGGATCTAAGTGGTGTCCTGTTAAGATGCATTCACAGTGACCAAATTGAAAAGGTGCTTCATGAGTTTCATGATGGAGCTACAGGAGGTCACTTTGCTCCCAGAACCACTGCCTGGAAAATCATGAGAGCTGGTTACTATTGGCCCAGCTTGTTCAAGGATGTGTATTCCTGGTCAAGAAAGTGCATCAAGTGCACCCTATTTTCGGGAAAGGAAAAGTTGCCAGCTATGCCCCTACATCTGATTCGAGTAGAGCAGCCCTTCATGAGATGGGGTATTGATTTCATCAGTCCAATAAACCCACCTTCTAGTGCTAGTCACAAGTGTGTAGTTACAGCCATAGACTACTTTACAAGGTGGATAGAAGCAATAGCCTTAAAAGAAGCAAGGGAGTCTTCAGTCTTGAGCTTTTATGAAGATATAGTCACCAGGTTTGGGGTACCTAACTCTATCATATCTGATAATTCTCTTGCATTCACGGGTCTAAAACTGACTGAATGGGCCATTAGGCATGGTATTCATTTGAACACATCTTTGAATTATTACCCCCAAGGTAATGGCCTAGCTGAGAGCACAAATAAAAACCTCATCAGGATCATCAAAAGAACCATAGAAGACAGCCAAAGGACCTAGCCCAGTAGTTTAAAGAATGCACTTTGGGCAGATAGGGTGACCCCTAAGAGGTCTATTGGAAATTCACCATATATGTTGGTCTATGGAAAGGAGGCGAGATTGCCACTATCTGTAGAGATTCCAACTCTAGACATCGTTCATCAGTTGGAAATGCTTGAAGGACATGATCCAATGTCTGTAAGATATGCAGAGCTTATGGAGCTCAAAGAATCAAGGGACAGATCAATGAAAACTTTGGAGGATCATCAGCTCCAGACAAAGAAGACCTTTGACAAAAGGGCTACAGTAAATTCTTTCAAAGAGGGAGACCTCATGCTCAGGTGGAACGTCCTTAAAAGTAGACCAGGCCATCACACCAAGTTTGACAATATGTGGACTGGTCCATTCATTATTCAAGGCTGTAAAGAACACAATGCATATCAACTAGCTACAATAGAAGGTGAAGTACTTTCTATCCCAGTCAATGGGATACACCTTAAGCCCTATTTTCAAATCTGACGCAATCTATCTATTGTACATAATAGTGTAGATTTTATGTTTTTCATAAGTGCTATTTCAACACAGTATATATCTTCTCTTTTTGTTTCCCCTATCTTGCCTTTTCGGCTGCCTATTGTGTCCTATAAATCTCATGTGTATTGCAACCATGTGTGGATTGACGTTTTAATTGTCCTCTGAGTTTTCTAACGACTCCATACCCAATGAACAAATTGTAGCTATTGGTTCTCATGTCTAGCAGGCAAACATCCCGTAAAGGTCGCCAGAATTGTTGCCTCTATTTCACCTACTATTAAATCAGGCAAGATGATCAAATGATAGATCTTCAGAGGCCAGGTGGGATATTCACATAAGGGAAAAGACTCTACTTCAGTTGCCAGGTCGTAGGAACTCAGTGGAAGAAGCTACCCTGGGTGTATTCGACATGCAAAAAAATCATCTAAGGAAAAGTTGGTAGGCCTCTCCTATTCTCTGGCTGACTGACTGTTTGTTTCTTCCCATCTTGAGTAGGTCGTTGAGACCTAGTTTCAGTCACGCTGAACAACCCTATGGAGCTATCGCTATAGCGGAAGAGGTTTGGTATGACCTCTCACCACGCAGATTTTCCTTGGCCGACAGGCCATTCAATCGCTATTCACCAGGACTCCCGGTGAACAGGGGCTTCGAGGTAGCTTTTGGCATTCACAAAGGGTTTTGCCGAGTGGAGGTCTTACCAAATGATGAAGGCCTTGTTATGTTTTCCTTTGGTAGGAGTCTCACCGATACAGGGATGAGCCCTCACTAAGACCAAATTAGTTTGACATGAATCTTGCCGAAACACAGGGGAGGCCCCACCAGAACACAGGGTGTTATCGGCAAGAGTCTCACCGAGCAGTGGAGCCTCCAAAATGGAAAAAGTAGTTTCAGCCAAGGAAAGGTTCTCGGTGAAATGTCTTGTCGAGATGGAAATGTCACCCCAATTCAAAGAGTCCTCGGTGTAATGAAACTTTTGCCGAGATGTCCCAGCGATAAGGTGAGGTCTCACCGACAACTGAGGAGCCTTCGGCATATTGCAAGGAGCTCGAGAAGACTTCTTCCCGATCAGCGTGAGTCTTATCGAGTAGCGAAGCCTTCTGATGAAATGGAGCCTAGCGAGATTACTTTTGAGGACATCGGCGAGGGTCTCCTCGACATGAATCTTACCAATGAAGGGACTGACTGTCAGAGTGATGTCTTGCCGATATCACATGGTCTCAGTGACATCAGAGATCTCCGCGTGATTCATTAGCCCACGGATCTCTTGGCGATGGACGGTGACTTGCCGATGGTTCCAGTGGAATTGGTATGACTCTTTGGGCTCGTGAGGAGCTCTCAATGATGACTCTTTGCTATGCCGATTCTTGCGAAAAGATTTAATCGCATCGATGAGACACTTTTGGTGTCTCACTGAGATGCAATTCAACTGAAGAAATTGAGTGCCTGGGAGTTTGTGTATAGTTCACTCAGCCAATCAGAGAGGTCTAAGGGTAAACCGTGGCAGTCCAAAAAGCATCGATAGGGTGAAGGGCGACGTGTATCTGTTGCAGGATCAAAGCATTCATGGTGTGGCCGAAGTAGCTCAACTGGACATGATGGATCGAATAAATGTGGTGGCTGAAAGAATATCTGAAGAGGACTTCTTCGAGAATGTTTCACACCAACACCAACAATAGGGACACAGAGATCTTTAGCATTAACTGGGCAAAAGATCTAAAAAAAATTCTATCCCGAATCAGGATATTTTTGTGAGCCCTAAGGGGCCAACGTATTAGTTTGTATATAGGGCATTTTTGCCTTTTTCTAAATAGTTCCGATTGCACACCCTGAAGAGTTAGTGATTTTCAATCAATCCTTTCTCTGTCAATGTATGTTTTCTATAACTCAACTGAAGTCCTGAATACAACATAGAGTTTACCTTGGAAGTTTATCTTCATGTTTGTATGATTTCTCATTTTTGTATCTTTCGTTTTGAGCTTGCAAGTTTCTAGTTGTGTTTTCCATAATACTGCATTCATATCTTAGAGTTGTGAAAATCAATCTTTCCTTCCTGAGATGTGTATGTAGACCAAACCTATTAGGAAGACAAGCATTAAGTCTGAAAGATGTTTTGAGAATATCAATTGGTCTTTCAAGTGTATGTTCTTTTTGTATTCATTTCATTATTTCTCATCATTCGGTGTATCATCCTAGTGTGGTCTTTTAATTTATGTATCTTCTTCCTCTTTTCTCTCAAATAATCAATAGTTTAGGTGATACCCAAAGGAAGCTTGCCTTCTCCAAAGGTTCATTTCAGTTATAGGTGACCCACAGCCTTGAGATGATCCCTTGTTGCTCTAGAATGCTCAGTTTCTTGTAAACTCTGCACAGGGTGCAACTCTAGTTGAGAACATGTACCAAGGCAACTTGTATTGTCAGGTTCATTAACACCACAAAAAAATTTGTTGGGATGTTCTGAATTTGGTGGGTGAGGACCTCTGGGAGTGATAGAGCAGTTAGTTGAATTGTTGTTGTAGCTAGTGGAAGAGATGATGATGGAGACATGGACGAGGAAGAAAGAGGGGAAGTGGTGGTGGAAGAATAATCTATTACCATCACTTGTGTAGTAGGCAAGGTGAAAGAAAGGTGGACCGAGATATCCACCACAGGTGAAGAAGTAGCAACCATCGCTTGTGAAGTAGGCAGAGGGGCAACAGTGGTGGTGATGGCAGCAATGGTGACTGTGAGGGTAGTGGCAGTACGTGGAGACTTTGGCTGGTCAGACTCTTTCTCTTCTCCCTCTCAGAGCAAGTCCTCCTAGATGGTGGGAATTTTTGTGAAACTTCCCAATGTTTTCGGCTTCTTGGAGGGTTCACCCTCCGAGGCTTTCATTGAATACACCTTGGGTTTAGGTTGTTGTTCAGTCGTATCTTTTCTCTTTCTCAACCTGGTGGCTAGAGGAGATTTTGAAGTTTCTCCAGACAGGGCAATAGTTGTCCCACTGTTGGTCTCACTTTCAGGTTCATCTTAAAGTTCTCCATATGTTAGGGTCACTCCTTGTAACTCCAATTGGGTGATCTTCCTATCAATCCATTATTTTTTCCTTTCCTGGATTGGCTTCATTAGAATATCAAGGTCATTGACCTCTTCTTTTTTCCATTTAATTAATGGTAGTGGGAGGTTAGCAAGTGCACCATATTGGGGATCAATTACTGTATTTTCATCCTCCACTATCTAATCTAGTAAAACGAATAGGTTGACCTTCTTGACAAAGTATGTCATCATGCGCATGTAGTGCCTCATTTTCACTTCTTTATCATCCCTGCAGTTGGCCCAAAATTCTTCAACATTATGTACGTGGGTGTGTTCCATCTCGACCATCTTCCTGAGCTTACTGTATGGATCCATCCACGGTCGGGTAATGTAGAGCTCTAGGTTATACTCTACAAGCTCTTTATCACAATAGTATACACACTGGGATATGTGGAGCTCATACATTCCTTGGCCGAAGGAAAGGGGATATGGAATCCCCACCTTATGCTTGCTACTTAGGAGGGTGTGTGCATGCTGTAGCTTCTGAGAGAGATCTAGCAATATTATCCAGTCATTTGGGTACCGGGGTAGCTCGTATGGTTTCTCTGAGAAGCTCTCTACTTGGATATAGGTAAAATTTGAGAACTGTATGAATAGAAAGCCGAATTGGTAGAGGAAGGAATTAGCACTATGGGAGACTCTCCTTTTGAAGTCTTCTCCAATCATTCTAATAATATGGCCTATGAAGGTGTCATTGACTCTACACTAGTCCTTCTTAAAGTTCCAAAATTGAAGTTGGGGATACCTGTCATAGACCTTTAGCTCCCTTCTTGGATTTTTATTTGGTGCTACAAATAGTCCCCTATATTTGGCATGGTCAGTAAGCAAATAAACAAGGTATGAAGTCATGTAGAATTGTGAAGTCTTCTTCACTACCACAAATTGCTCGTGCAAGTAATTACTAATTATTCCTGCCTAATAGAACTTCATTTTACCTTAGAGGATAGCTTCCACAAAGTATAGCATCCACTCCTAAAATAATATTGTAGTTAGAAGGCCCATAAATTTGCTTAATAGGGTCACCAAATCATGCTAATCCTTGTATAAGTCGTTGCGGAAGAGCTCTTGGGGTACCTTAGCTGCATTGCCCCTCTTTTCTTTTAACCAATATTGATTGATTATCTTTTTTCATTTGAGGGGGTCTTCATCCCACATCTACTTTCCATATTCCTTGGATGCTTCCTCCATCTCTCTGAAGGTAGGGATGTGGAAGGTCTTCCCTATTGATTTAGTAGATAGGTCAACTAAAACATTCCTATCTCTATCTACTATTATTTTCATGTCATCTTAATATGCCTCCTTGCAAGCCATCACAAGCTCGAGAGAAATGAGAGTAGGCAGGAAACTGGTAACCTTAGCCGACCTACTACTTCTAATATTCCTAGCATTTTCTATCATGGGGCTGATTTGGACCCTTTGCTTAAATTCCTCAATATCTATGTGTCCCAGATTAGTATTTGAGATCTCCCTCCAATCTATGGTGAATTTGGAGTTAAGGGGCTCCCCTTGGAATTTTTATTTCATCTGGTCCTTATCCTCTTTTCCTCTGGGTGCATTATTTGGTTTCTTTACTATTTCTTTCTCCACGGCTATCTCTGAAGGTCCTACACCTAGTTCCATATATCCTGCGGGTGAGAGCAATAAACAAATTCAAGCATGAAACATAAGGAAATTTAGCAAAAATCTTGCAAAACGATGTTAGATTAGATAATTTACCATTTAAACATCCTAACATCTCTTTTAGATCAACATTAGCCTCTCATTGGAAGAAGTTATTGCAAGGCAGGCTTAGGTGTACATTCTTCCCTAGGCTAATGGATGTTTGTAGGTAGCCACAAGATGGACAGAAATCAGGGCATGATGGCCTACATGTCCCAAACTACATCAATATTTTGTTATAGAGTGGGGTCCATCGAGGAGGCCTATCCATTTTTGCATGTGGGTCAAGATCAATTTGATGTTTTGGAGGTGTTAGGCCATCTTTTAACCATGCAGGTGCAGGGACGTTGCCTAGCTATTTGGGGCCTAGTTGTTGAAATGACATTGGGAAGACAATGGTCTGAGAGTGGAATTCCAACATGTGGGACTTGTGGACTCAAAGGATAGTGGATGCTTCATCATTTAATTTCAAAACATTCAAAAGGATGCGGGTCAAAAGGCATGGGAAGATGGTGGGTGATGGCCATTCAAGACGGTGAAGGCTAGACAGAAGTCTGGGTGGGGAGCCCTGCATAATCGGGTCCACATGGAGCTAGGGATTTCCCACTTGTTATTGAATAGTTGGAGGGATATGGTAGGGTCGGGCCCCACATAGTAGGCTGACGGAGGTCGATGGATACCTAGAACGACAGGGGCATGACGAAAGCCCATGACCAACCACCCGCAAAAGACAGTCTGCCTAAGGTTCATCACTTGCTCATTTCATTTTAGTTCAAATAGATGCAGAGGGTTCAAAACCCACAATACAGAAGGTTGATGTACAAAGGCCATTTGAAAAGGCCAATGAGCCATGACAATCTATAGATGAAAGTTTGTGGGATGAGGCCTGAAGAAGCACTACTTAGTTATTTTCAATCTAGGAGTATTGGACAACAATGATAAGATTGGGACCTACCACTAGAAGGATGCTAGGGTCCCGCCATTTTAAGAGTTTGTTTGCACATAGATTGTTACTTTTGATTCGAGTGACGGGTCGAAGGATGGAAGCCGATAAGAGAAAAGACAGGCCACAAAATCCATTTGAAATGGTGAATTCAAGATAGAAACCCTCAAGCAAAAGTCCATAGGGAGAGGCCTGCGATGGATTGAGACTTAAGCATTTAGAGCAGTAAAATTCGATGGGAAATGATAGGGGTAGGACCCAACTTTCAGGAAGTTGTGATTAAATATTCATTTGAAACAATGAAGCTAAAAGGCATTCTATAGGTGGAAACCTACACCCGGGGACCCCAGAGGATCGATGGCTCTCCGTTTGAGTTCATGAATTTTAGCTAAGTTAGGGGCATCTTCTCGCGAGGGGGGACCCGGTGGGGGAATTCACCGTTTAAAGTTTAAAGTATTTCCAAAGCAAGGTAACGACATTAATATTAGCTAGGTTGTGGACCCGTGGGGCATGGATGCCCTGGTTGAAGAATGGTCGTGGGAATCTCAAGTCTTGCACACAACCCATGGGGAAATTTTTGAAGTTTATCACAATTCCAACTTATGGGTTTCATTTGCCAAGGTGTTTCTTAGCTTGTTTCTAAGTGTTCTTTCCAAAATTTAGCCATTTTATATAGAAATTAATGAAACCTTGAAATAGGGTGCACGATGAAAAACTAACCTTTAATAACTGATGAAGGTGAATAATCAAATAGTTAGCAAAGGTCTCGAATTGGAAAATGCACGTAGCAGGTGTGATGGCAGTGTTTATAGAGGGCTCTTACTCACTTCTAAACTCCTAACAAGTGAAAATGACAACTCAGGAGGGGAACTTTATAGGATATGGCACTTTTAATGCACCTCATTAATGTTTGTACAATGACATTGAAGGTTGGTAGGCAATCAGTTTGAAAACGGTCATGAGAAGGGTGGAGTCCGCTAGGTGGATGGAAGTCGGGGCTTGGTTGCTTGATCGTTCATCAATGAAAATGATAATTAGTGAGGTGGGTCCAACAGAACGGAAGGTCACTGTGTGAAGGTTGTTCGGGATGGCTACCTCTCCAAGGAAGCTTGCATGGGTTGGCCCCTAATGGTGGACCTGCCTGACTCAAAGGATGTTAGCTCTAAAGGGTGAAGGAAAATAGCCAAGGAGGTTCTGCAAAGGCCAAAATCTTATAAAATTTGAAGGTATCAGAATATGGTCAACTCAAGATTATTCCTCTAAAACTCACTCACCACCTAGGACACAAAATAGGGGGCACACAAAATGAGGCAGCAACAAAAGCAACCTGGTGAAGCAAAAAGAAATAGGGTCTCTATTTCGAACGGGGCGTGTGTGCTATGGGCATAACAAATGGAAACTCTGTTGGAGAATGCTCTTGATCGTTCTAAGGATAAATGTTCATTCAGAACCTAGAAACTTTGGTTTCATAGACCAGGGGCCAATTTCAAAAGGTGAACTGAGAGGAATTAAAGGAGAACAAAATCCTTGACTAAACTAGAACACAAAAGTGTCTCGAAAGTGTGTGTAAATAGTGAATTCATTTCCCCTCCTTAGAGACTATGACTAACAACTGTTAATCAGACCAAGAAAGCTACATTAATCAGCTGACTCCAAAAGTAACCTGGACATTTCCATGCTACTAGTCAGGTATCCATATCCCTGACAGAGTTGTCACAGTGATCCCACAAACATTGCTCTACTGCCAATCGGGCGTCCATAGCCCCAATAGAGTTATCCGCACACCCACGTGGTTGCTTTATTTTCAACATTTCTTTTTCTTTTGATATTATTTTGATATTACTTCTTTTGCTCAACTATGTAAGCATTGAAGCTTACTGTGGGCTTGGAACCATAGTGGTCATTGAAGCAGATTTAATGTTTTCACATGCCTCACCTTCATAGCGACCATTATATAGCTCCTTGGAAATAATTAGTGTATTTTTTGCAGGATCCGAGACGAATGTGAAAGGATTCAATAAAGGGTTGAGTTCTAAGTCAAGCATAAGTTCAAGTAAGGAAATTGCTCCATAGTAGCAATCAAAGGCCTAGAGTTAAGAGTGAATAGCTATCCAAAGAACACTAAGAATGGGTAGTGGAGTGAACCATTTGTTGAAAGAGCATGACCACCATATCAGGAACACAATGATACCCTCGTCAAAGAAAAACTACTAGGAAATGAGCACAAAAAAAGCAATGCAAAGCGACAAAACAAAGAAAACCAACAACAACCTAAACTAACCTATATACAAATATTTATAGGAGCAGCTCAAAAGAGCTCAAGGTTGGAAGTAATGCTTCAGGTGTTACCCATTTACTGGCAACGAGATATCTTCACTAGTTAAGTTCTTGAGGAAAAAAACATTATTTCCAAGGATTTCAGTTATCTGAAAGGGGCCAAGCCAGCACTTGCCAAATTTTTCATGTCCCTCTTTCATCTCATGGTCCTTGTCCTAGCATAAGACTAGATCAACAATTCTAAAGGCCTTGAATTTTTCTCGTTGATCGAACCATCTTTTGACCATGCCCTAGTGCTTGGAAAAATTTTCAATGGCATGGTCACGTACTTCCTCTAGGTGTAGGAGCTCAGCCACGCAAGCTTCTCTTCAATCCCCTTCTTCATAAAAGGTATTAATGAATTAGAGGGTGGGGATTTTTAGGTAAATTGGGAATACTGGCTCTAGGCCATAGATGAGGTGAAATGGGGAATCTCCCAAGGAGGCCTTACGGTGTGTGCAATCTGCCCAAAGGAAAAAATGAAGTTGGGTATGCCAGTCCTTGGGATTCTTGTCAAGAAACTTTTTAATGATGGTGATGAGGTTCTTGTTTGTAGAATTAGCTAGGCCATTGTCTTGAGGATAGTAGTTGGATGAGAACTTAAGGGAGATCTCAAAATTGAAGGCCCAACTAGCGAATTTAAGTGAGGCAATTGTTGGACCATTATCACATACTAAAGCATAGGGGCAGCCAAAATGATTTATAATAAAACTTTCAAGAAAGTTAAAAACTACCTTTGTTGTACACTGCCTACAAGAAATAGCTTCTATCCATCTAGTGCAATAATCAGAGGAGTTAGAATATACCTATGACCCACAGATGATGGTTGGCTTGTCATACCAATGAAGTCGAGAACCCATTGCGTGAACGACCTTACCTCTAGGACTAGTTGTAACAGGACATCAACATTCCTTTCTTTGGTTGTGGTAGTCTGGCAGACATAGCATGTGTGAACATGGTTGTGGGAATCTTTGAAGATAGGAGGCTAGTAATATCTTGCTCACAGGATTTGATGATTAATAGGACTAGACCCATGACTAGTACCAAACCTTTCATGGAATTCTTTGAGCACACGTATTGCTTCTTCTTGTTCGAGACACTAAAGGTACACTCCATGATTTATTTTGTAAAGTATAGATCCTTGTAACATATAGCTGCTACTATTTAGTCTGAGGCATGCTTTTGGACTCCCTACAAGTGAGGTGGGCACTTGTTATTCAACAAGTAAAAGACAATGTCATCGAACCATTCCCCGGGGGAAACATCTTCGAGTTGATACTACTGAACCATGAGCTCAGGTCCTACTTTAGCTGTTGTTTCAACTATTGTCTGAGTGAGGTCTTGTCCTCTTACCAATTTCATTAGTTGAATCTCCATGTTATACACTTGTAGCAGAGTGACCCACTTTTCTCTTCGTTTTCCTAGCTCATTCTACATTAACAATGTCTTGACTGCGGGATCAAGGATAATGGAAAAGACCTTATTCCACAAGATGTAATGTCTAAAATTATTAACTCCTCTAATGAGAGCATAAACCTACTTTTCTACATTGTGATATCTTTATTCAACATCATTTAAGGGAGCACTCATAAAAGAAATTGGATGCTCATTTCCTTCGTCGTCTTTCTGGGTCAAAATACTAGCACATGAATGATCTGAAGTGAAGGAGTAAATGTAAAAGGGCATCAAATAGTCTGCGCTGACCAGCACGGGTGCCTCATCAATGGTTTTTTTGATTTCCTCAAAGGTCTACTTTTCCTCTGGGGTCCACTCAATTTTGGCATCTTGTTTCAGCATCGCATTAAGTGGCTTGACAATCTCAGCAAAGCCCATGATGAATTTTCTAACAAAATTTATCTTTCTAAAGAAATACTTCAGCTCTTTTTTGCTTCCTAGTAGCTGAATCTTCAGTAGGGACTGAATGCACTCGGGGTCTATGGAGATTCCTCATTTTGAAATGACATGCCCTAGGAGTTTTCCTTTAGTAACACCGAAAATACATTTCTTAAGGTTAAGGTAGACCCCGAATTCTTTGCACCTTTGAAAAAATTCCCACAGATCAGAAATATGATCACCCCACTTCTTAGAAAACACTATGAGATCATCCATGTAGATGATGATACATTTTCTGATTAGATCCTTGAAGGCTATATCCATCACACATTGGAAGGTGGCATCGGTGTTGATGAGTTTGAACAACATCCTCCTATATGCAAAGGTTCTGCACTTGGTGGTGAACATGGTTTTGTCTCTGTCTTCATATTGCATTATGACTTGGTTGTATTCAGAATACCTATCGAGGAAGGAAATCATCTTTGAACCATTAACAATCTACAATACCTCATCTAATGAGTGCATAGGATAATTTTCCTTCTCTGAAGCTCTGTTCAGGTTGTAGAAGTCCACAAACAATCTAATTTCTCTATTCTTCTTCCTTATCGAGACCAAGTTGGCCACCCATGTGGAGTGTCTGACAGGAAAAATGATTCTAGCTAATAGTAACTTTTGTACTTCTTTGTAGATAATGGGCTCTAGTAATACATTGATAGGACACTGCCATTGCTAGAATGGTCACACATCTGGCTTAAGGGGAATAGTGTGCATGATAATGGAGGTATCATATGTCTACAAATATTCATAACTCCATGCTACCACATCATGGTATTTCTACAAAGAATTAATGACCCCATTCTTCTCTTTCAATGTGCATACCTTGCCAATGAATGCATTTTTTACTTCATCGGCAATTCCAAGGTTGTGGTTGTCACACTAGTTTTTTGTGGTATCCTTCTTCATTTTTTGATCTTGGTCTCAAATCTAATCCAAATCAAATATGCATTCAAGTTGAACCATGCCTCTGCGGATAGTGTTTGTTTTAAGGTTGATGACCCCTTCTATGTCCAATTCAGCTTCCTCAGGGTCATCTTCATCAATTATTTGGGTTGCAAACACATCAGAACTAGTGATAAACTTCAGGATATCTTTATCAATATTGAATACCTGAAAAATGAGTGACGTTGTTTGGCATGGGTGGGGTGGAAGTAAGCTCAATGGTGAATCATTTGAGACTAGATAGGGATGAAGGTTGTAGTGTGTTGGCTGCTTGATCAAAGGCATCAGTAGTATGGTTTTGAGAATGAGGGATCAATTGTATGTTGAATGCATCTAGGCTCTCTAAAAGATCCCAAACTCTATGTCTATAGTTTGCTATCCTTCGATCATGGAAGGAATATAATTTTCTGACTTGTTTCACTACTAGTTCTAAATCACCAAACACTTGCAGCATTTTTACATTCTTCCTCAATGCCATTAAAAGTCCATGAACTAATGCTTCATATTCTATATATTATTAGTGTAGTAGAATTGGAATCTATGGGCAGCAAATTAATTTTTACCCGTGGGGCTGATGAGTTCAAATCTAGCTTCAACTCCCTGCTTGGACTTAGATCCATCAAAGCATAGCATCCAAAAATTGGAGGGTTCTTTGACCTCAGGGGCGACCATGTGTGCATCCTTCCTTGGTTTCTCATTTGCATCTCACTGTGGGCAAGGAACATACTCATTATGATAGGTGACTAGCTATTTAATTGGTGGCTCCTTTTGAGATGTGGCTTGTCCTTTGATGTGCTCTACTACTATCTAACACAAGAAACACTCAAATTCTAAGTGGTTAGCATTGTGAAACCTACACCAACTAGGTAGTAAAGGCTCTTGGAAGTCTATCCTTGCTCCCAGGCTAAGTTGATCTTGTACACACTTCTCCATGAAATCTTGGAATCCATCTAGCAGTCCTATATTACCATCCTCGTAGGACTCATCATCTTCTAATTCTATCAGAACTTCTGTGCTTTGGGATGTGTAGGCTAAGTTGGTTGATGGGCTGCATAATACCAAGAGGACTTCATCAACTGTCTCTTCTTCCACATACTTTGGTTCTTCTTGATAAGTAATGGGGCAGTAATTTCCCAATTCTATTTTAGCAAATAACACCTCATTAGTGTTGTTATATTATGTTATCATGAATTTCATGTGGGGTTCCCATTCTATACAAATCTAATTTGGAATCCCTTTCCATGGAAACCATGTGTGATAAAAATCAGCTGCGGCATACCCATTTAGTGCTCAGGTGAAGTCTTGTCCCAAGATTATTCCATACGTATTGGGAATATCTGCAACCTAGATGTCAATTACCTACTGCACCCTTGGATCTACAACAATTTGCATTAGGATACGATTGATTTCCCCAACAACGTTAACCTCAATTTTGTCTAGCAGAGTCACTTTTCTTCTTGAAGCTATGGGAACAATTCCTAGAGCCTTGCATAGAGCCAAAGGCATGACATTGGTTGATGCTTCAGATTCAATCAAGCAATTGTGCAAATTCTTCCCAAATATTCTAATTGTTGTGAGAAAGGGTGGCATTTCTAACTTTCCTTGGAATAACCCTACAGGTGTGTCGGCCTGTACCACTTGGTTCTTATCCTTCTCATTGGTCTTTTCTTTCATTTGTACTGGAGTCTGATCTTTAGTGGGTTGCTTCCCAACTTGCTGATTGGAAGGGGCATCCTTCCTCTTTCCTATAATTTCCTAAATTATGGGCTTGTGTGGTGATTCTTCAAAAGAGACCTTCTTGGTTTTCATTTATGGTGTCATCTTGGAGGATGGGGTTCCATTAATCACCCTAAAGAAGACATGCCTAACTGCAGGAACTTTAAGTAGCTCAAAGGTAGACAAGCTGATTTTAATCTTCTTGAACTCTTCAGCAACATATTCTCCCATTTGCTCGATTTCAAACTTGAAAGCTCTTCCTATGGACGAGCTAGCGAGCTAGCTTTGTGTTTGGCCTGGCTACTTTTTTTTATTCAAGTACTATGTGGGCACATGGGGATAGCCAGGGTTGTTGCTAGCATTGGGGTTAGGTAGGGTGCTTGATCTAGGTGGATCCTGGAAAACCTAAAAATTTCACAATCTCATAATCTCATGAAACTAGCATCATCACACAGAGCTCGCTGACATGGTCCTGACGCAACTTGAACGGGCTCAAAAGGAGTTTGTATGCAGAAGTTAAGCACAGTCAAAGGTCCGGTCAAACATGCAAATCAGGCATTCAAAAAGGCTGAAAATTGATCATCTCAAAATGAGACAAAAATGACACCAAAATGTAGAGCTCGTCGTGTTGATTCTGAAACTATATTTGGTGTCGAAAATAGAGTCCGTATGAGCAAAATAGAGTCAGTCAAAGTTTGCAGACAAAAAGAGTTGACCAATCAAAATGATGATGTCATCATGACGTCAGCATGGTGATGTGGCAAGTGGTGACATGGCAAGATTATATGACATGGCATAAATATGGATTAAACCATATTTTTTAAAGAAAAAATATATATAAAGTGGGCACCACCTATTAAAGTGGGATGCCACCTAAGGAATAGGGAGTATCCCACCTTATATGGGAAGTCTCCCTTATCTTTAGGGGAAAAACTTAAAAGGAGGAGAGGATGGTGGGATCACCACCCACCATTTTCTCTAAAATACTTAATTGCTTTTTCAAAGCCTTAGAGTAAGGCTAAATCCCTTTTTCCTAGGGGCCTAAATTATCCCATATTTTTAGAGGCCTAGAATATTTTCTTTTAGACGAAAATATTAGGAATTGTATTCCTAAATTAAGGGATCAAATAAAACCTTACATAAAATATTCCCTAAATAATAGAGAATAGATCCATTCGTAACCATTCAAATGGAAAGAGAATTATTTTGAGGGGATATTATTGAATTTTTTTCTTGTAATAGGAGATATGGGTATATTTGCAAATAATATGGTTTTAGCCCATATTAGCAAATAAATATGTATAAAAGGGGGAGAGCTTTGGCTTGAAAATAAGCAAGTCTACTTGGAGAAATAATTCCTTTGTGAGAGTTGAATTCTTTTTGAGAGGAAGAATTGCAAGGTGTTGTTATACACCAAAATTGTATAAGTGAGAGAGATTGTGAGGAATTTTGTGCAGGTTTTTGAAGCTTGAATATTGTAAGAAGGCATCTTCAGGTGCTTGGCGATATTAATAAAAGCGGTCCAACATTGAGAAGCGGACCCGGAGACGTAGTCCTGATTAGACGAACTTCGTTATCAACTTGCGTCTAATTCTTCTATCTTTTGTCTTATTATTCTTCTATCTCCTGTTTTACATTCTCTCTTATTTTCTTTCCAGTATTTTCAATTTGGCATTTAAGTTCTAATTACAACATTTTAGTAATTACTTAATTTCATTGAGTTCTATAAAGGATTAAGTGAACTTAGTTTGTAATTTCAATGGTTAAACAACATAATCACGCAATTCTGTCTGGATCAGGGAAAATTTGTAATTAGGATTTAATTTACAAGTTATTTTGTAAACCTCTAATTACAGATCAGTGCTAAAGTTATTAGGCAGAATGGAAGTAGTGAATGGTCCTCCTACTTGTCTATTTCATAAATTATATGGAGAAGCTCTTTTATGGAACATTTGAACTTCATCTTCACAAGACTCTTCTTCATCTACTAGACCATTATCTAGTGAAGTAAAGAGCTGGGATAAAGCTTCTTCATTACTTACCTCTTTCACTTGTTCGTTCTTTGTAGAGGCAGTCTTGATCTTGGGCTTGTTGCTCTCACTCCATGGAAAGGGAGCCTAATTTACCACGAGACAAGAGGAATCATAGGGCTTAGACGAGACTATGTCTCTCTAAATTTTCACTATCAATGACATTTTGGACCTCCACTTGAAATATTTCTACAACTATTTGGAAATCAGGGCAGTCCAACTCTGAATGCCTACTAGTCTTGTGAATCCTGTGCCATTCAAATAAGGAATCTTTGGTGAGATATACTCCACTGGTAGGCTGATCAAGAGGAGTGGGAAATCCTCCATGATTCAACCTTGTATTGCACGTCTGGTTCTTCCTCTGTGAGGGTCTCCTTTCAAAATTCTAACTAGAGCCTTTCCCTCACTCATAATTCTACCTTGATGAGGTACATGCCTCACAATTCTCCCTATTGTCTCGATTGCAGTTAGCCTAAATGTTGCATTGAGAAGCTTGCAACTAATTATTTTGGTTCCTAAGGTGAGTCATCTCTGTGGAAATCTTTCTGATCATCTACATCAACTCATCCAATTGATCTTTCTAAGCATTGCTTGGCTATGGTGTTTGATTATAGAGGAAGACAAGTTGTGCTACCTATTAGCTCTCAAAAACTCAAGAAAAATACCTCAAGAGGTTGCCAATCTCTTGAAACGTTTCAGGTTAACAAACAAGGCCAAAATCATTTAGACCTTCTACTCTTCAGGTGCTGCCAGACCTAGGTGGGTGTACCTATAATAATGAAGCAGACTTGACCAATGTTTATTCCTTTAAAGTGATTTACCCACAATGGAAAATAGGAGTGTATAAATGAGTTTTATTTTGGTACAAATTGTATAAGCAATATCAAGGCTAAAATCTAATGTGTTCATATGAAAAAATGAATGAAACTAAATAGTGGAATGGTAGAGACTAGTGCCTTATTGGGTGTACAGAGTCAAATGATAATCTGAAATGAATAACTTCTTTCTGGCAGATACTCAAATTGTTTGGCATACAATTTTAAGTTTATAACTGGTATAAACATGCAAGGAATGTGATTAATGAGTTCTTCTTAATGATCCAAATGAGATTTCCCAATTACTATGACTGACTAAAAGGACTTAATCTTTCCTTGAAGGAACCAATTAATCCAATCATATAGATACAAAAAATGTGCACTGATAAACTGAAAAATATCCTTGATATATCAGTTTAAACAATTAGAAAATATCAACCTTGGAGACAACTTCAACAATACTTTTAATTAACACAACAAACAACTAAAACCAGAAAAATGTCGCCAAATCAAATGAATTCAATTGAAATCTCCATCATTTTTTACATGCATCATAGTCTCAAAAATATAAACATTCTAATCTACTATATTTTCTATTCACTAGCTCCTCTCTTCGTCCAAAATGAGTATTTATACATCGGCCATATGAAAAGTCACGTCCATTTGTATTCAAATCTGGGTGATCCATTGTTTGGGCCTTTTCCATGTTTATTACACACCTGCTGAGATGTCATGTAGTTCCACCGATGCCTTGAGTCTCTCTGACTATCACATATTACATATCACCTTGGTGTCACATAGTATCATCGATGTTTTGAGTCTCACCTATAGCCAATAGATCATATGTCGCTATGGTGTCATGTAGTCATACCGACATCATGAGTCTTCCTGAGAATTATTGCTTCAGTCCAAAATATGTTGTTGTAACTCTCACCAATGAAACCTATCGCTGTGACTTAAGGGGTCACTAGGACTTTCCTTTGACTACTTATATCTTACCGAGAATCTTCCTTCGACAATTCTGATCGTCGAGACATAGTGGTTTTCCTGCTGATGGAACTTCATTTGGCATGACTCTCTTAGCTCTCTTCGATGATGCTAGTCTCATTAATGAATCTTGTTATCGACAAGACAATGAATATCGTCAAGTCCTATCACCGATATATATCATCATAGCGACATTGAGAGTCGGCAGGACTTCCATGAACTCACCCCGATACATCATACTACCGACAGGATCCACTTTTCTGGGAAACTCGTTGAGAATATTGTAGATTCCTTTTTGATGCTCTGGAATTTCACCACGATTGGTAAGACACAAATATTCTCATTATGACTTACACCAATGACTTAGGTCTCACCAAAAATCATTTTGTGCTTCATCGATATAACACACATGTGCTCGTTATGACTTATATTGATGAAGATTTTCTCGCCGATAGAATCCTCTGGTCGCTGAGACAATGAACTGCGTCTTGCCGATGTGTATCCAAAATTGTAATTTTATCGACAAGACATTCCCGACCTCTTTTTGATAGACTGCAAAAGACACACGTTAGTATGAAATTCTTTATGGATCGGTGAGACCTGCATCATGTTATGCCAATATGATTTATACATTCAAATGCTCAAGGATAGATGAATTCTATGGGACCAAATGATGAAATCAAACTAAAACAAGGGAAAACATGATATGTAAAGTGGATTCATGATCTTATGGCATGGATTTCTTAGGAAACTTATGGGTATAGATAGCCATAAAGTTTTCAAAATTTTACAGTTCTAACACTACCAACTAGTTTTGTTGAGTAGGCGGGAATTTAGGCACTTGTAGGTATGCTAGTACTTATAATAGTTGTGTATAGGTCTGTGTTTGTTGAGGCTGCAAGTAATGAGGCACAAGAGGTGTCTAGTTCATGGGCTACCTTGGATGAGGCACTTGATTAATGAGAGGTGTCTAGTGTTGCAAATCTTGTGTGAGTCCTTGAATCTACATAGGATGGGCAGCCTGCCCAAAGGAAGGAAGTGGACCAGAGATTCTTTGACCCAAGTCAGTGTTGGTAATAACTGCCTCAACGTAAGCATCTACTAATATGGTTGGAGCTAGTTGCATCCTTTTCACCAATGCAGTCATGAGGTTGTCTAATTCTGCATAATAGATGGGCAAGGCAACAACATCATTGAGCACATATGGGGCTTGCAACCTTGTGTATGCTCGGTGGAATCGATGATTGAAGGATTTGATTGGCTCATTGACTTCCCTTCAGATGGACATGAATTGTCAGTATAGCTCTGAAGGTCTTATTAGGATCTTATACTTCTGCAAGAAGGCATTCATCAACAAGGCCCAAGATGTGATGGACCCTGTCAGTAAGTTGATCTACCAATAAAAGGCCTCCTCTCCTAGAGAGTAAGGGAAGAGCCTACATGCTATGTCCTCATGGTCAATCTACATATCTTTCAATGTCACTTGGAAGATATTATTTTTTCTCCAGCTATCCTTTGCGGATCCCGAGGATTAAGCTTTGTGCAAAAGCTCTCCAAGTTCTTAGGCATGTCATGGTAATCATTGAAGAACAACATAGAGGGATTATTTTCCAGCCAAGCCATGAGGGGAGGCAGGGGTGGTATTTTCTATTGAACAGTAACCTAGAGCTACACAAGGGTAGTGGCAGTTGGGACTATGCCTTGGACTTGGAAGGCAGGGACCATAGTTGCACCCTGACTATGGGAAGCAAGCAACTAAAAAGAATTTTTAGATAGTTGAGGGGAAAAGGTAGAGATAGAAGAGGAAGGATGAGTGTGAGGTGGACAAAAGGAGGAGGGAGGTGAATATGGAGGTGAAGTGGATGGAAAAAAGGAGGAAGAAGAGGTTGTGTCCCCTATCTTAGTCTTTCGAGTTCCTAAAATTCCCCTTTGTTGGGTGTGAACCTTAAAACCTTGTGGAATCTCCTAGGGGAAAATGATTTGATTCGATCCAACTTAAATCAAAGACTTCCCTCCTTCTAGTGCTAGTTTTTTTTATGGGTCTTTTTGCACCTTCTCAACACAGGCAGCACATGAATGCACTACCTCTCTTGAAAGGAAATTTCCAACAACAATTTGTTGAAAACTACCCCAAGGTCTCTTGAGTGTTAGGTCATGACATGCTTGGAATGTCTCAGTTGACTTGATGTGATTTTTCCAGTAATCACAAGGAAGACTTACGGAGTTAAGTTGGAGGAGAATTGGATCTTCAAATAGAGTTCTTAAGGTGGGAAAGTTATTGCACAATCATTGTAGGTTCAAAACAATAGTCTAGAAATCATATTACAACTTCATATTTGGCTTTACAATGTGCAATGAACCTTGTTCAAAGTCACTATTAAAAAAATAAGAAAGGGTAGGGGAAGGGAGAAGTTCCTAGACCTGAAACTAGCAATGAATAGTGATAATGGAGGTCCCTACTGTCGACATCCTTCCTAAAATTGAGTTCCACTTAACTGTATTATTTCATAGTCTCATGAAACTAGTGCAAGGTTCTAAGGATTGCAGATATTCGACCATTCATTCACCAAAAGCATGAATAAAAGATAGAAATTTAGTGTAGCTTTCAATTTATGCCTAGACTAACTTTACATAGCCATTTACTATCAATAAACAACAAAAAGTATGGACAAGGAAGGTTATCAACACACAACAGAATTCTCCAATATCAATGCACAACATTAACAAATCTACTAATAACTTCCAAAACTCATAAACAATAAAGTAAATATATTTAAATTAGCTAAATATGGGAGAAAAACCATGTAACATGCAATTGGAACTCAAGAATCCATCAAAAACCAATGAATTTCTATTAAAATTCGAGCAACATGTCTTTACAACAACTCAACCCTCCCTTGAAAATGAGAGGAGATCCCCTATTTATAGTTTCCAAAAAGAAAAATGAATGGCCAAGATTCAATCTCATTGTGTGGCCAAGATTCACTACAAATTAGGGTTTCGCCTACTCCCAAATATATTACAATATAAAATTACATTTTTTCATTTAGCTTATGTTTTCCTCATGTGGCAACACTATAGCTCCTTTTTATTTTTGTTGATTACTCTTTGTTGTAGCTATTTTGTGAGGAATTCATTGTCTATCGTAGGATTTCCTTCATTCCTCTTTGTAGTGGCATATTCCACAAACTTTCCAATCAAAGCCTACAGCTTGTCCCACTCCAATATGTCTAATTGGATCACTTGAAAGTTCAACCTCCTTGATCTACCAGTGAGTACGTCTCAGTTCTTGTCATGCTTTTGTGCATTCTTTATAACCTGTTCGGATAGGGCGAAGGCTTGTGTAGTAAATCCCATAAAATTGGGCATAAGTGCATCTATGGTACTGTTCTCCATTTTCTTGTGAAAGTAAGGCTTTATTTTCTCTGGGTCTAGCTCAACAACGAACACATCAAAATCTATCATCAGCCTTAGGTGTTCTTCATAGGCCACCCTAATTTCTTTGCCCCAATTGATATCCAACTCCACCTCATGGAGCACTCATTCCAACACTTCCTTTCTGTGATCTAAGCCTAGCCTTCATGTCTCCACAAGCCAATGGTCACCTTCTACTAAGTCAAATTCCTTTTCCCAGGATTTATCAAGTATCTTGAGAATAGCCTCAAGCTTGGGGTATGCAATTCTATATAGCTTTAGGAAGTTGATGTAGAATTTCCTTATTCTCTTGAGTATCTTTTGCACCTCCAAGAACTTGTTTCCGATCCTGATAGCATGGTCTATACCCATGTTTCCATTATAGAGGACTTGTCGGAACCAATCTTTTATGGCCTTTGTCTAATTCTTTCTTTTCTCTAACTTATCAATGTGATCTTTGGACAACAATTGCAGTGGTGTCGAGGATGTGGTAGGGAGCTCTTCGACTGACAACCATTATTGGATGTATGTTGTTAAGTTAGCCACCTGTGCTTTCAACTCCTCCTTGGAAGTCTTATCTTTGTGCATTTGGTGCACAATGGTGGCAACAAATCCCTGAAGATGGTCGATCTTTTGTTCTCTTGTTGTTGTTCCCAAATCGAGGGTAGAAATATTATAACTTACCCTTTCTTCTCCCATAACTGGGGTGGCTATTTGAACTATCCTAGATCTGGATGCATCCATTGTCAGATGGGATCTAACCTTTGGATTCTTCTCCTTCTTTGTGCTAATTTTGGCTCGAGTCAAGATGGCTTCCAATCTTTCTTTTAGATCACTTGAGGCCAAGGTTTTCTTCTCTAATTGTTTCTCAAGCCATTCAAGCATCTACAATTCTCCTTTTGGTGATTAATGATCACCTTCTTCTTCGTAGGTGTGTTGGATTTCAATTTCTTTGTTTCTTGGAGCTTCCTATTACATCCCTTCTCCTTCTTCTTCATCAGAATCCTGAATGAATACTTTTTCTTTTTGTGGAGATTTAGCAGTTGCATGTTCTTTGGGGTTGTCCTCCCCTTCAGTTATTTTCTCTTCTTCTTGGCCATGCCCGTGTTCTTCATGATGTACCATTTCTAGGCTCTTTTTGGCTTCAGTCTCTTCCTCATGTTTATCTTCTTCTTTCTTTTCATCTTCTTCATGCTGAAGAGGAACCTCTTCATCGTGCTCGAGGCTCTCTTCTTTCTCTTTTGATAGAGGCATCTCCTTATCATGCTCAGGAATTTTATTTTGTTCCCCAATTGGTGATTCAGTGTCTTCCTCCATTTCCTCTTTCATGTTCTTCTCCTCATCAGAAGGTTGTTTCTCTACTTCTCCAACATTCTTGAGTTGTTGAGCCAACTCCTTTTCAAGCTCTGGGTCAAAGGTTTCCACAATATATTTGGTACTTGGCTCCTCAATGTCTTCCTTAGATGAATGTGTTTCTCCTTCTTCTCATACCACATCATCAATTGTCAAATTTTGATACTCAAGATGCTTTTCGTAGTCATTTTCCTCTTCTTCTATTCCTTTGGTAGCTTCCCTTTCTTGTCTCTCCAACTCTTTTGATATTTTCATGGTTTCTTTCATTTTTGGCAGTTCGGTTGTAGGAGGGACATGGAGGTTTGCAACTATCTATGCCAAGGTAGCTTGTATTGTCAGGTTCATTAATACCACAAACAACTCTATTGGGATGTTTTGCATGTGGCAGGTGAAGACCTCCAAGAGGGATAGAGCAGACATTGGCATTATTGTTGTAGTTAGTGGAAGAGATGACAATGGAGAAATCGATGGGGAAGAGAGTGGGGAAGTGGTGGTGGAAGATGAATCTATTACCATCACTTGTGCAACAAACAAGGTGGAAGCAAGGTGGACCGAGATATCCACTGCAGGTGGAGAAGTGGTAACCATCACCTGAGAAGTAGGTAGAGGGGCAGCAATAGTGGTGATGGAAACAATGGTGATTGTGAGCGTAGAGGTAGCAGGTGGAGACTTTGGCTACTCAGGCTCTTGCTCTTCTCCCTCTCAGAGTGGGTCCTCCTAGATTGTGGGAATTTTCATGAAATTTCCCAATGCTTTCAGATTCTTGGATGGTTCACCCTTCAAGGCTTTCCTTGAATACACCTTGGGTTTAGGCTGTCGTTTAGCCATCTCTTTTCTCTTTCTCAACCTAGTGGCTAGAGGAGATTTTGAAGTTTCTCCAAACAGGGCAGCAACTGTCCCACTGTTAGTCTCACTTCTTGGTTCATCTTCAAGTTCTCCATATATCAGGGTGACTCCTTGTAGCTCTAATTGGGTGATGTACCCTTTGATCCATTTTTTTTCCTTGCCTCGATGGGCTTCATTAGAATATTGAGGTGATTGACCTCTTCTTCATTCCATTCAATTAATGGTAGTGGGAGGTTGGCAACTACACCGTATCAAGGATAAATTACTGTATTTTCATCCTCCAATATCTAATTTGGTACAGGGAACAAGTTGACCTTCTTGACAAAGTATGTCATCATGCACATGTAGTACCTCATTCATACTTCTTTATCATCCCTACAATTGGCCCAAAAGTCTTCAAAATTATGTATGTGGGAATGTTCCATCCTGGCCATCTTCTTGAGCTACCCATATGGATCCATCCACAGGCAGGCAGTGTAGAGCTCTAGATTATACTCTACAAGTTCTTTATTAGAATAGTCCATACACTGGTATTTATGGAGCTCATACATTCCTTGGTCAAAGGAAAGGGGATATGGAATCCCCACCTTATGCATGCAGCTTAGGAGGGCATGTGCACGTTGCATCTACCAATAGAGCTCTAGAAATATAATATGGTTATTTGGGTACTAGGGTAGCTTGTATGGTTTCTCTAAGAAGCCCTCTCCTCGAATATAGGTATACTTTTGGAACTGTATGAACATAAAGTTGAACTCGCAGAGGAAGGAATTAGCACTATGGGAGACTTTCCTATCGAAGTCTCCTACAAGCATTCTAATAATATGTCCTATGAAGGTGTCATTGACTCTACAGTAGTCCTTCTTAAAGTTTCAAAATTGAAGTTGGGGGTACCTATCATAGACCTTTAGCTTCCTTCCTAGATCTATATTAGGTGCTACAAATAGTCCCCTATATTGGGCATGACCAACAAGCAAATAAACAACGTATGAAGTCATGTAGAATCGTGAAGTCTTCTTCATTGCCACAAATTGCTCGTGCAAGCAATTACTAATTATTCCTGCCCAATAGAACATGGTTTTTCCTCAGAGGATCTCTTCCATGAAGTATAGCATCCACTCTTGAAAGAAGGTTGCAGTTGGAAGGACCATAAATCTCCTTAATAGGGTTACCAAATCATGGTAATCCTTGTAGAAGTTGCTACAAAAGAGCTCTTGGGGTACCTTAGCTGCACTACCCCTCTTTTCTTTTAACCAATACTAATTAATGATATTTTTGCATTTGAGGGGGTCTTCATCCCACATCTGCTTTCCATATTCCTTGGATGCTTCCTCCATCTCTTTGAAGGTAGGGATGTGGAAGTTATTCCCTATTGATTTAGCAAATAGGTCAGCTAAAACATTCCCATATCTGTCTACTATTATTTTCGTGTCCTCTTGATATGCCTCCCTGCAAGCCATCAAAAGCTTGGGAGCAATGAGAGCAAGTGGGAAACTAGCAGCCTTGTCCAACTGACTGTTTCTAATCTTCCTACCATTTTCTATCGTGGGACTGATTTGGATCCTTTGCTTGAATTCATCAATATCTATGTGTCCTAGATTAGTATCTAAGATCTCCCTCCAATCTATGGTGACTTTGGAGTTAAGGGGCTCCCCTTGGAATTTTTATTTCATCTGGTCCTTATCCTCTTTGCCTTTGGGTGCTTTAGTTGGCTTCTTTCCTTTTTCTTTCTCCATGGCCACCTTTGAAGGTCCTACACCTAGTTCCATATATCCTACAGGTGATAGAGCAATAAACACATTCAAGCATGAAACATAAGGAAAGTTAGCCAAAATCTTGCAAAACGATGTTAGATTAGATAATTTACCATTTAAACATCCTAATATCTCTTTCAGATGAGCATTAGCCTCTCATTAGAAGAATTTGTTGCAAGACGGGCCTAGGGGTGCAGACTTCCTTGGGTTGATGAATGTTTTGGAGGCATCTGCAGGAGGGATGACAATCAAGGCACACCAGCCCGCATGTCCCAACTCGAATCATGATTCAGTTATGGAGTGGGGTCCATCAAGGAGACCAATCCATTTTGGCACATGGGTCGATATCACTTTGATGTTTTGGAGGTTTTAGGCCATCTTTTAAGCATATGGGTGTAGGGAGGTTGCCTAGCTATTTGGGTCCTGATCGCTGAAACGGTGCTGGCAAGACAACAATCCGCGAGTGACATTCGACTATGTGGGACCTATGGACTCAAAGGATGGTGGGTGCTTCATCGTTGAAGTTCAAATAATTCAAAAGGATGTGGGTCAAAAGGCGCAGGGGGACAGTGGGTGATGACCGTTTTAGACGGCGAAGGCTAGACAAAATTCCAGGTAGGGAACCCCACATGATTGGGTCTACATGGAGCTTGGGATTTCCCATTTGTTATTGAATAGTCAGAGGGAGATGGTAGGGTTAGGCCCTACTTAGTAGGATGACAAAGGTCAATAGATGCCTAGAATTATAGGGATGAGATGGAAGCCCACAACCAGCCATCCACAAAAGAAAGTTTTCCTAAGATTCGTCACTTGTTCATTTCATTTCAATTCAGATGGACGCGGGGGGCTCAAAACCTGCAATGTGGAAGGTCGGCACTCAAAGGTTGTTTGGAACAGCCAGCTAGCCATGGCGATCTGTGGATGGAAGTCCACGGGGCAAGGCCCACAAAAGCACTACTTAGTTATTTTCAATGTGGGAGTATTAGACAACATTGATAAGATCAGGACCCGCCCATGAGAACGATGCTAGGGTCCTGTCATTTTAAGAAGTCATTTTCACATAGATTGTCACTATTGATTTGGGCAGCAGGCCAAAGGGCGAAAGCCGATAAGAAAAAAGACGGACCACAAAATTCATTTTAAATGGAGAAGTTAAGACAAAAACACTCAAGCGGAAGTCCATAGGGAGAGGTCCGTAATGGATTGAGACTTAAGTATTTAGAGCTGTCAATTTTGATGGGAAATGACAAGGGTAGGACCTAACCGTTGGGAGGCTATGATTGAATAGTCATTTGAAACGATGAAGCTAAAAGGAATTTTGTAGGTGGAAACCTGTGCCCGGGGACCCAAGAGGGTAGATGGCTCTTCATTTGAGTTTGTGAATTTTAGCTAAGTTCAAGGCAGTCGAACAGGGGCATCCTGCAAGGGGCGACCCAGTGGGGGCATTCGTTGTTTCAAGTTTAAATTATTTCCAAAGCAAGGTAACAACATTGGCTAGGTTGCAGGCCCACAGGGCACAAATTCCCTAGTTGAAGAACAACTGTGGGAATCTTAAGTCCCACATGTGGCTCATGGGGTGACTTTTGAAGTTTATCACAATTCCAACTTATGGGTTCCATTCACCAAGGTGCGCGTTAGCTGATTTTTTAGTGTTCTTTCCAAAATTTAGCCATTTTATATAAAAATCAATGAAAACTTGAAATAGGGCACGCGGTGAAAAGATAACCTTTAAGACCCAATGAAGGTGAATGATCAAACAACAAGCAAAGGTCCCAAATTGGCAAATGCGCGTAGTGGGTGTGATGGTGGCGTTTGCAGAGGGCTCTTATTTGCTTCTAAACTCCTAACAAGTGAAAATGACAACTTAGAAGGGGCTCTTTATAGAATATGGAGCATTTCATGCACCTCATTAATTTTCATATGATGACATTGAAGGTTGGTAGGTAGTCAGTTTGGAAGGGTAGAGTCCACTAGGCAGATGGTAGTCAAGGCTTGGCTGCTCGATCGTTCATCAATAAAAATGACAATCAATGAGGTGGGTCTTGCGGCATAGGTCATTGTGCGAATGCCATTTGGGATAGCTGAGAAACCGAGGAAGCCGGTATGGGGCAGAACGGCCTAGCTCAGAGGATGCCAACTCTAAAGGGTGAAGGAAAATAACCAAGGAGGTTTCACAAAGGCCAAATGCTTTGAAAATTTGAGGGTATCAGAATATGGTCAACTCAAGATGATTCCTCTAAAAATAACTAACCACCTAGGGCACAAAACAGGGGGCATGCAAAATGAGGTGGCGACAAAAAGCAACCCAGTGAAGGGAAAAGAAAGAGGGTCCCCATTCCGAACAAGGCGTGTTTGCTATGGGCACAATAGTTTAGTTCATGAAGTAAGAGACCTACCAAGAATCACAAATCCTATCAATGTTGTTTGCAAGGATTTTTAATTTAGAAAACAAACAAGGAGTAGTTTCAAAGAAAAAGAGAAATCTACTACCAAGGTATGTGTAGGATCATGATGGGCCAAAAAGTGGCAATATGATGGGTATGTGTAGGGTATGTGGTTGACAACTTTTTTTTACCCAAAATTGATAAAATGAAAAAGATTTCTAAAGGATATTCTCATCTTTCCACCAATATAAATTATGCTTTACTTTGAATTTAATAAATAATTATTATTCATTTTCTATTTGAATTACGACTAAAGTCTTGATTGATAGGCTGATTGAAAACATATATAGCTTTCAAATGGTATCACATTTTTAAATCCAAAACATGTGCCACATTTATGTTTCACATACTATAGGATTAAAAAATTCATGAAGTTTTGACAAAGTTAAGGTGGTCGACATACAAGTTTTATATTTTTAAAAGTTGTAACAAAAATTCATAATTAATTATTTACTTGGAAAAAATTACAAAAAATATGCATCACATCGGTACATGAGTCCTCTACTTATATATAAAATCTTATAAAAGTATCATTTTATTGTAGTTAGGGTGGTCGATAAACACCTACTTCTTTTTCCCTAAAATTTAAGTACTCTGCATTTAAATTTCAAATTTCACCAAATAGATTTTATTTTTTAAATAAACCTAATAGTTTAGAAACTACATTCAGTTTGCTATAGATTATATTCTTACATATTTTTTAAATAATATAGATAACTTATTCAAATTTTTATGTCAAGATGCCTAACTCTGATTTTTTTAAAATTTTCACCACTTAAGGGCTTGGTTTTTCCATGATGATCCTACACATACCCACTAGACTATTGGAATTAATACATACAAATATTTGTAGTCCTACAAGGGTGATAAGTCTTCAAGGTGATAGGTATTTCATGCTTTTAATTGATGATTACTCTAGGGCATGTGCAAGATCATCATGGAAAAAATAGGCCCTTGAGTGGCAAAAAGTCTAGAAAAATCATAGTTAGGAAACTTGACGTAAAAATTTGAATAAGTTATCTATATTATTTCAAAAATATGTAAGAATAGAATCTATATAAAATTGAATGTAGTTTCTAAAGTACTAGGTTTATTTTTAAAAAAATAAAAATCTATCTGGTGAAAAATTGAAATTTCAATGCAGTAGTACTTAAATTTCAGGGAAAAAATAAGAAATATGTGTCGGTCTGACCACCATAACCAAAATAAAATGATAATATTTTTTTCTAATATTTTAGATATAAGTAGAGGACTCATGTCTCAATGTGATGGATATTTTTTTGTAATTTTTTTCCAATTAAATAATTAATTATGATTTTTTTATTACAAATTTAAAAAAATATAAAAAATCATATGTGTGACCACCTTAACTTGGTCAAAATTTCATGAAATCCATTTTTTTCAATCCTATAGTATGTGAAACATAGAATGTGACACATGTTTTGGCTTAAAAAAATTTGATACCATTTGAAAGCTATAGATGTTTTTCAATCATCCTATCAATCGGGACTTTAGTCATAATTCAAATAGAAAATGAATAATAATTATTTATTAAATTCAAAGTAAAGCATAATTTATATTGGTGGAAAGCTAAGAATCTCCTTTAAAAACCCTTTTCGTTTCATCAATTTTGGGTAAAAAAAAGTCGTAAGCCACATACCCTACACATACCCAACATATCATCACTTTTTGGTGCATCATGATCCTGCACATACCCTCTATAATGACATGGGTTACTTTTCTTAGAGAAAAATATAAAACCCTAGATAGATTTAAATAATTTAAATCTATGTTTGAGAATGAAATGGATTTGAAGATCCAATGTATGAGGTCTAATAGAAGTGGAGAATTCGCCTCCAATGAGTTTAACATATTTTGTGAAGATCATGGCATAAAGAGTCTCTTGTTTGCCCCTAGAACTCCTCAGTAGAATGGATTTTTTGAAAGGAAAAATAGGACTATTCAAGTAGTTAAAAATACTATGATGAAAGAAACTAAACTATTGAATGTCTACTGGAGGGAAGTAATTCATACTACTATTTACATACTTAACAGAGTTCAATTCACAAAGCTAATAGCACAAAGATTCCCTATGAATTGTTGTATGGAAGGATTCCTATTGTCAAGTAATTTAGAGTATTTGGAAGCAAATGCTATATTAGAAAAGATGAAGAAAACTTGAGAAAATTCGATGCAAAGTCTAATGAAGGTATCTTCCTTAGATATTCTACTAAAAGCAAATCTTACAAATGTTACAAAAAAAGGCTAAGAAAAATTGTTGAGAGTACAAATGTCAAGATTGATGAAGATTTGTAGAATTTAGTTGTTATAGATGGATATGTGTCAGATGAACCTGCTCGTGGAGAAGAAGAAGAAGAAAAATATAAGGAAAAATAAATGCAAAATGAAGAGGAAGAAGCTCTGGAAAATACCCTTAAGACCCCTAAGTATGTGCAAAGAAATCATTTTGAATAACAAATTATTGGAGAAAAAAGAAAAGGTGTATTGATAAGAAGGAAAGTTGTTGAAGACGAGGTTTAAGTATGTGTTTACTCTTCAAAATTGAACCAAAAATAGTAAGTGAGGCATATAGATATGAATATTGGATGAAGGCAATGGAAGAAGAGCTACAAAAAATTGAGAAAAATAAAACTTGGGAACTGGTTCCTAGACCTAAAAAAAGAATATAATTGGAACTAAGTGGGTATTTAGAAACAAATTGAACGATAATGGAGAAGTGGTAAGAAATAAATCAAGGCTTGTGTGTAAGGGTTACTCACAAGAAGGAGGAATAGACTTTGAGGAAACATTTTCCTTAGTGGCTAGAATGGAAGCAATAAGATTTTTTTTGTCATTTGCAACACAGAAAGACTTTAAAGTTTATCAAATGGATGTGAAGTCTAGTTTCTTGAATTGACAATTGGAAGAATAAGTTTACATGGAACAACCAAAAGGATTTTAGTTATCAGATCAACCAGATATGGTTCATAGATTGAAAAAGGAGTTGTATGGATTAAAGCAAGCTAGTAGAGCTGAGTATGCAAGGTTGGAGAGATATTTGATATAGAAAGGATTCAATAAGGGTACCATAGATAGTAATATTTACTTCAAAGTTGAGGAAGATAAAATATTGATAGTGGTTGTGTATGTGGATGACATTATCTTTGGAGGCAATGAAGATATGTGTAAGAAATTTGCAAAAGAGATATAGAAATATTTTGAGATGTTTATGTTTGGGGATTTGAATTTCTTCCTTAGACTACAAATAAATTAGATAGATAAAGGAATTTTCATTTCATAATCAAAATATGTCAAAGAGATGTTGAAGAAGTAATTTGGAATGGATGACTCCAAATAGATATGTACTCCTATGGTTACTAGTTGCAAATTGAGCAAGGATGATGAATCACCTAAGGCTGATGAGAACAAGTACAGATCTATGATTGGTGGATTTCTATATCTAACTGCTACTAGACCATATATCATGCATGTAGTTTTTCTTATGGATAGATTTCAAGAAGATCCTAAAGAGACATGTTTTTGTAGTAAAAAGGATATTCAGATATTTAAAAGGAACTTTGGATTATGTCCTATGGTATCCTAAGGATACTGATTTCACATTAAATGCATACATAGATGCAAATTGGGTTGGATGTGTTGACAAAAAAAGTACAAGTGGTCGTGCATTCTTTCGTGGATGCAAGTTGGTGGCATGGCTAAGTAAGAAGCAACATTCAGTTTATTTATCTATTGCAGAGGTTGAGTATATTGTAGCAGCATCCTAATGTACACGGGTATTATGGATGAGACATACATTGAAGGATATCAAAGTAGTGTATGATGAGCCATTTCTATCTTTTGTGATAACATGAGTGTAATTAATATTTCAAATAATCTAGTGATGCATTCAAGGACAAAGCATATATCATTTAGGTATCATTTTTTGAGAGAGAAAGTTGTGGAGAATGAAGTGAAGCTTGAATATGTACCTACAAAGGATCAAATTGCTAACATATTCACTATGGATCTTTCTAAGGATACTTTTGAGTATCTTTAGGAGAAGTTTGGGGTTATTGCCCCTCCTTCTTTGAACTAGATCCATATGGAGATTCATTAGTCCACTGGATCTATGGATTCATGCTTTGTTTGGATTGATGTTGGTGGTTACCTCCCAGGGGAAGTAGGTAGTAACATTGTAGCGGTATGAAATTTATGTTGTCATGATGCAAAGGTTGTTGAGCTGATTGGTGTGTAATCCTAAAGGGGAGTATTTAGAGTAGTTTCAAGTATCTTGGTTCTATGTCAAAGGGGGAGAACAATGCAAAATACCTTATCCATTTCCATTGATGTCAAAGGAGGAGAGAAAGAAGTCATGTGAAAAAGGAGAATGAAGTCATATGAGAGAGAGAGAAGTCATATGAAGGAAGAGTGTAATGAGATAGTTGTTCAAGGGGGAGGAAAAGACAAAGGGAAATAAGTATGTTTAGAGCTATTGTGTCTTTGATGTTTTTTCACATCTTGTGTTGCCATCAATGACAAAGGGGGAGAATGTTGCAAATATGAAGGTGTTGTCATTGATTATAGTAGTGTAGTGGTTGAGAAGAGATTGTTGTCTTGATTAGTTGCATTATGTTGTCATAAGTTAAGTTGTTGATGTTCACCTCTAGTGTTTCTTTGATAAGCTTCTATTTATGGTTTAGATGTTGAGGATATTGAGAAGAAATGATAAAATAAGGAAACAAGGTGTTGTAGATGTGTTCTGGTTTGCAGAGGTGTTATAGTTTTTCTTCACATTTATTTTAGGCTAAAGATATTCTTTTGTGGTTTGGATATGTTGGTTAGAGATGTTAAAATTTTCTTTATCTATAATTTTGGCTTCTAGATCGATGTTTAGAGGAAGTTATGTTCACCAATGTGTGAACTGGTATTGAAATGTTACTTACAAAGGTGTCTAGGAGAAATGTATTTTCTCCACAATTCTCCATAGTTAATTTGAGGACTTGCATTCTAAAGGAGATCTAATGTTGTTGGTTTCTTTCCTATGTCAAGAAGATTTGTGGTTTGGTACTTTGAAAGTTGAATTGTAGAGTTGCAGTGTTTATAAATGTAGTATGAGTGTACTAGTTGTGTACATTCTGAAGGATTGATTTATTGTGAAGGAGTTTTTTGGTTTCCAGGATGTTCTTGGATCAAGTTCAGCTGAAGTTTATTTTCCAAATGTTTCATATTGTTCAAAGGAAGCATGTAATTCAAAATTTAATATGTTTTCATAGGTAATGGTCGACCTAGTGTTTTCACTATATTCAAAAATGTTCAAGTGTTAGTGAAGGTGTAGCATGGCATGTGAGAGTTGATTTCGATCCTAGTTAAAAAAAAAATTGGTCCACTTTTCATTCCTATCCACTGCGGGAATGTTTAGTGCAGACCTAATTTTAAATTGGAAAGTGTGAAGCGCATGTATAACCAACCATGGAGAAGGTTTTCAAGGTTGAGGATAGTATAAGTATGAGCTAAGATGTTGAAGGTTGACAAGATAGAAAGGATAGAGGTGTGTGATGCAATTGATGCAAATTTTTGAAAGGTAGAGTGTGAGTTTGAGCAGAGCAGTGTGAACTTCAAAGTGTTGGACTTTTGAATGCAATGAGTTGAAGGTGTTCACAATCATTCATAAAGGAATGAAAAGGTATTGGAGCTATTGTGGTGGATTCTCTATTGCATCGATAAATTTTTCTCTATGTAACATTTCTATTCTATCTTCTTTTCTTTCAGTGGTAGTGAGCCCTAGCCTATGAGCCTTTGTGGACAGTGTGTTTTATTTTGAAAATGATCCTTTGTACCGGTTTTGAAATTACTTATATTGTGAGATAGTCCTTACCATGGTTTTCCCTCATTGGTTTTTCCACATAAATTAGGTGTCCTCTTGTGTATGGTGTTGGTTGTTTTAGTTTCTATTGTCTGCTTTTCATGTTTAAACATTATAAAAAATTAAGGGTTTATTGAATGCATCTGGATCTAATTACTATTGAGGGTTTTGATTTTTTAATCTAGTACAACCGATCCACCCCCCTCTCAACTTTGTCTTGTTCATTTAACAAAAATTTATTATAAAACTAGTAATATATGTCTTTTAGAGTTTATGAGTCCCTTTTATAAGAAAATAATTAATAAATAGGAAAATATGTCTAATAGTAAAAAAAAATTACCTATTTAAAAACTAGACATTTTCATGTGTAATGGGGTTTAATCTAGTCCAAAAAAATAAAAAAATGTTGTCAACCATATTGCTAAAGTCAATTTTTCTCTTCTTGTTCACATGGAATTGTAATTGTAGGTCCAAGGCTAACGGTTAGGTTTCAAATGTTATTCCAAGAATAAAATAAAATAAAATTTATGCGTTTAAAACTTAAAATGTTATGGAATGTGTACTTGCTCTAGAATACACACCCATTCTAAAAAGGAGTATGTATACATGGTCTAAATAGAAATGGGCACCCATTTCTTTTTAAAATATGTACCTATTTTTAAATGGATACTTGTTTCCTTTTCTAATGCATTCCTTTTATATGTGTGTTATTTTAGGCTCAAAAAGTTGTTTCTAAACAAATAAAATTTATTATAAAATGCACACTCCTTCCTATTCAGGTTTTTTTCCATGAGAATTCCACTAAAACTGGACTCTATTTCTTGCACCCACCCAATAATCCCTTAAGGTAATCAAATCCTTACATAGGCCCCTAGAGGAAAGGAAGACCAAGTATTTTGTGTCATCAAAGATCACATAATGGTGCAAAAGGAGGGTATACACACTTAGTTTCTTGTGGATGAAATAAAAAATAAAGTGAGAAAAGTGGTGTTTATGATCCACAAGGTCACCTTTTTCTATGAGGGGAGATCATACACACCAATCTACTCAAATAAATGACAAATAAGTATTCATTAACCATTAAAATATTAATGTACAACTAATATTAGAGAAAATAATCATATTAGATAATTAAAACCTCAATAATGATGAACAATTATTTGATAAAAAAATGGTGATGAAAAATAAATGAATGAGAAATATTGCACAAGAAACACAAAGAATCAAAGGTGAAAATGATGATTTTCATAATGTTTACCAAAATTTTACCTATTGTGGGCAACAAAGGACATGCATAGATGACTTGATAGAACATAAATGACTAAATAGAAAACATAGATATTGATTCAAAACCTATTATATAATTTAGTAGAAGCTCTAAAAAAAGAGACAAATCCTATAGATAGAGAGTTATGAGAGATGGAAAAGCATATTAGAATGATGATGGACTAGAAAAAGTAAAATAATTGAAAAATAAAAATAATAGGAATGATGAAAATGATAGATCGTAGAAAACATGGATGGGGTGTTAGCATTAAATTAGTCTTTGGTAGATATATATAGATGTCCTATGAAATAAAAAAGTTAAATGTGTAGGGGATTGGTTAGAAAATAATGTAATTGGATTAAAAATGATAAATCCCCATATAATATACTAAAAATGTTAAGAAAAATATCAAAAAATGGTGAGAGGAATATGTAAGATGTTAGGTTGAGTTTGTAGAGTGGAGATGACACCAGTAGATGCATTAAAACTCAAGAATAGAATTGGTTTGAATCAAACTATGGTATAAGGAAGAGGGGAAATACAAGAAAAACACATTATCTTGCTAAAGACATGCTAAGAGAAACTTAAAACTAATGGGGAAATAATAAACCCTTGAAAAGAGGATAAAACATAGTTAGAAACCAACGAGTAAAAAATGGATGTTCTAAACATTGGGCCTAGTCCTGCCAAATATAATAGGAATATCGACTTGATAAAATGAATGTATCAATATGAGTTTTATAAGTCCTAAATGTAGGGAACACATGTTGATTTAAAAATTGCACATTTAAAATTCACAAAAAAAAAAAAAACAAAATAGGTTAGATCATCAAATGTGCCAAAATATGAACAAGAAAGAGAAAATAATTAATAAAGATTCAAACAGAATGCTAACCCTTAACCTTGCCTTCCAAGTACCTCAAATTGAGATTGAAGAGAATGTACTCAATGTTGAAAGATATCATAAGGTCCTTCTCAACACCTCTCAATGTGCTCTTATTTATTTGTTGATAGAGAGCTGCATGTTTCTCCTAAATCCTATAGCATAACTTTGCAATGAAATATTTTATAATGTGAATAGCTTAGTAGAGGCAAGATTTATAGATTTCCTAGATTAGAGATGAGAATTTGTGATTTTATTTGAAGATCAATGGTTGTGAATTATTAAGGGATTAGGGCGGATGAGAGGATTCCAACTGGTACAATTGATTGGTGTGCTTGGGGAGGAGGATGATAAAGGAGATGTGAAGGTCTAGGATTAGTATGACTAAATCAAAGGTTGAGATTGAGTCTTCTCACATATGTTTGAGAGGATGCATAGGAAAGAGTGGTTACGACAAGTATCCTCTCACACATGTGTGAGGAAACATAGGGAAGAGGGATGGATATAGATGACTACTCTCGTATGAGTGAGAGATCACATGGGGAAGATAGAATTAAAAATGTTCTATCACAAATGTGTGAGATACTACATGTCTAAAATGGAGGGAACAATTGGGTATTTTATAACCTTACTCAATAAAATTTATAGAGTATAAATTAGTATAAATTAATTAGATGAGGTAAAGGAAATGAGAGACCTTTGATACTTTGTTGGGGTATCTAGGGTCAAAGTAATAGGAGACCTCTAATAGCATAGCATTTGAAGTATTAGGGGAGAAAGAAAATGGGTGGCCTTTTCTACCTTGTCAGGGTATTGATCAAAGGAAATGGATTACCTCTAGTGGAATTGTTGGGGCTCTAAGAAAATTAATGAAGTTTGGTAGAATTGTTAAGGTTTAAGAAAAATGATGACCTCCAGCAAAAAAGTTATTGATCCTAGAAAAATTACGACCTTTGGAAAACTTGTTGAAGGTCAAGGAAAGATGATGATATTCGATAAACTTGTTAGGGGTCAAGAGAAAATGATGAATTTTGATGCCTTTTGTAAGAGATCAAGAAAAAGATTTTTTTTTTTTTTTTGTAGTCAAAAGGCTAAATACCGATATATTATATTAATAACCATAATAGATATTTACATATTTTCCAAGGAGGGCAAGCATACCAACTTTGCAGCTGAAACACTTAAAAACACTTTCTACTACCTAGCTGTCCAAACAAAATACATTCAAAAACTGATTTTGTCCCTTATACAATTTTACTGCTACCTAATAAAAAAAAATTATGAATTTCTTCATAAAGATTAATTATAAAGGAATACAAATAAAGAATTAATTACTTAAATTTAGTTAATTAGAGATTGATGGGTGGTTAAAAAAATTAATTAAATAATTATTTTTACTTAATTAATGTTAGAATAGGATGAAGTCAAGTGTCTACATTAGGCATTTATAAAACTATAAAATTTCATCATAAAAAAATATTTGTTAATAAATTTTTACTTTTCCAATCTTGAAACATCTTGTTATAAAGGTGTATATGGTAGTGATAATATAAATGTATTCTTATTTGAATAAATGGTAATGTTGCTATTTAAGATAATGTTCGTTAATGTTAAGGACACATTACAAAGTTTGTAATATTACAATGATGAATGTGAAATTCTTCAAATTAAAATTTTTACTGTCTTTTTTCTTCATCCATATTATCATCATTCAACTTTATCAATTCAAGAATAAATTGATAAAGATTTAATATTAGGCATTTATAAGTCTATAAAATGTCATTATAAATAAATATTTCTTGATTATAAAGTTTTGTCAATCCTAAAATATCTTATTTTAATAGTGTTATATGACAATCTAATTCTATCCCCAAATGAGACGCTAATGATGTTATTGAAAATAATATTAATTAATAGTGAGCATGTATTTTTTTTTTTTGTTATAGAAATGAATATGAAAATTTTCAAATGAAAAAGCCATATTCAAAGACTATTCTAATATTTTTTCATTCACAGCTATTCATATATAATTATTAATTTTATTTAAAACATCTAAATTGAATGAAAAAAATAATATGAAAGATTTGTCTCTGTCCAATTCTAACTGTTATATTACCAATCCAATATTTCTCGATAACCTACAAATTATCTCAAACACAAGTAGTTAATCCAATTAGAAAACAGTATAATGGTAGTTTCCTTTTGAACGTCACAGACCATAAAACAAATTGCTATCAAACATGCACTAATAAAAAATAATCACAGAAACTTAAACTACTTGATGGATTGCAGGGATAAATCTTCTGCTAAAAGTCATGGGTTTTATACTAAAATTCAAAGTTGAAAACTATAGAAACATCGTATAGCTAAAAGCCAAAGTGAAATTTTCTAAGCTTATTTTCTAAGCTATTCAGGCATTGCAGAAACGTAAAAGTCAAGTAGGCAAGGAATATCTTACCTTTAGCCAGTTGAACAGTCAATATTTGCCCTTCTAGATGAAGACTTTGTATTCTTACTGTTGTAAGTAATAAAAATTATTTGTTCTGTTTTTCTTGTGGATGTAGTCAATTTTGGTGAGTCACGTAAATTGACATAAATTGGTGTTGTTGTTATTTATTTCTGTTTGTGTATCTAATTGTTGTTCTGTTTTTATTAGTTAATTGATATTTTGATCTGCACTGTAAACCCAACAGTGTAACGTGTAATTTTATCAGATGGTGTGGCTTATACATCTTCTATTGCTACTATGTTGTGTAAAAAGCAAGCACAAAGGATACAGAGTTAGCTACTTTTATGTTGATATGTTCTTTGTGGTGAATTTTCCCTTTGTGGGTTTTTCAATAATGTATACAAAGTTTAAGTAAGAATATTTATAGATTAATAATGATGCTTTTAGTTAATTATTCATTATAGGTAACTGATTAATCGTATCTTTTCTTAAATCAATAAAAATGTCTTGCAGCATTCATGGGTCTTCTTTCATCTATTTTTGCATTCTAACATTTTGTTGCATTTTTAACAAATTGTGAGTTCTAACAAATGTTCACCATTTGAATATTCCAAGTCAAACAATTCATGAGAATTTTGTATAAGCGAGAATATTTTTCATTAAAAAATATTAGTGTTGTAACACATGGTGGTGCTGAAAATTATAAATTCAAAACATGCTACATATAAGTATTGGTGGGTTCAACATTTTTTATCAATGTATGTTAATTTATAACTTAATTGATGCCATGAGGCATACTTTAGCGGATTATTATAAAAGTGAAGGGAAAACATTGCATAAAGGACATACACTGATTAAAAATAACTTAATCAAGGCCATGAGCCATGAGTAGTTATTGATCTACCACTAATAGATTCATCTAATGGACCATGAGATGCATGGTCATTGCAACACATAAATGCTTCATCATGCATCCCTAGAACATAATTTTGACACATATGGTTTCCTTCTATCACCCTAAGAAGGTCTATAGCACTAGAATAAAATAGATGAGCTTGGTCAAATATAAAATTTAAATTTCCTAGAAAGGTATGGATCAGTATACATAGCAATGATTGTACACCATTGAGACATACAAGTTTCATCTACAAATACAATGATAGTGCAGTACTAGGTGGAAAACTTAATTAACTAGTTATCAAAGATCCTATGGCCATATCCAATCACTAACAAAAATTTTGAAGGCACTACAATTTGTAAAGAGGTCATTTCCTTTATAGATTTCAAATCTCAAATGTAATATGGGTGGAAAAATAGTCATGGGTTGGGTAGCTTAGTCTATAAATAACCACATACATGCCCATTTAAAAACAAGATGATGTTTATATATTTGAGCTTTTGAGCCTAATATATTGACTATTTTTTACCTCTCTTTTCTACTATATAGGGGATCCTCTATGTATGTTGGCTAGTTCTTACCTCTCTTTTCTACTATATAGGGGATCTTCTATGTATGTTTTTAAAGAAGTATGCATGTAAAATTGTAATGATTACAAAACTTAATAAGAAATAAGTGTTTTCGTACAAATATTTTTTTTACATTTTTTATTCACTTGTGTCTATGTTTCTTTTCATTGATTGTAACATCGTAAGCTATTAAGTTCTTCTTTACTATTTTTGGTAAGTGTTATTCACCCATAGTACTACCTACAAAGCTTTCGATGTTCTCATTCTTGCATGATATATTGGCCCTTGAACTAACCAATAGTTTCTAGCATGCCTAGTAGGACATGAATAGTTTGAAAGGATTTTATTCTCCACTATACAACTCAAGACCACTTTTGATTAAAACTTTTAATGTATCTTTGGGTATCAATTTTAGTATTTTACTTGGTGTGTAATGTTCATTCAGATTTTAACTCTTACCTTGTTCTATTTATTTTTATAATTAGATTAAATTCAATATATGGAATTGACTATTATATGATATAACTATAGGATGGTTTGGCACCTTTCTAGATTGCACATCCTCGTTGGTAATTGTATGTTGCTTCAACTATGACCTTTATTATTGGATTTTCTGATATTCTTAGTGTGTAGGATATGCCTATACAAGTGTTTGACCAATTAATTAAAGTGGAGGAGAAGACTTGGATTCACTTGACCATCTCACCTTACCTAGTTCCACTTACCCTATGTTTCATGTGGTATGTTGGTTGTTTAATCAATCATATTTAGTCATAAATAGAAAAAATTTTATTGCTTCTATCCATTTTACCTCTAGTTCAAATCATTTATGATTTTAGATCCTTGTGTTGTAGGAAAACTCATAAACTCTTTGTGTTCTTTGTGTATGTTTATTTTGAAAAATTATTTTCATTTACTTGTTTATCTACTTTCACAATTCTTGTTGTGATGTATTTTGCAATTTAAATTTATTCCTTAAATATGAAATCAATTTAATTCAATAGTCATCATGAAATGACCCTTTACATTTTAATATGGAGTTATTCAAAATGTATTGTGAATTTAAAGTATTTTTGGGGCCTTATGTCATAGCCAATTGATTAAATTGTGTGTTAACTAATTAGAAAATTAATTAAATTAATTATTATTAGCTTGAAATATTAGTAATGTTAGTATCTCACAAAGTTATTGAAAATTATTTATTAGATGGTGTGGCTTATACATCTTCTATTGCTACTATGTAGTGTAAGCTAAAAGCAAGCACAAAGGATACAGAGTTAGCCACTTTTATGTTGATATGTTCTTTGTGGTGAATTTTTCCTTTGAGGGTTTTTCAATAATGTATACAAAGTTTAAGTAAGAATATTTATAGATTAATAATGATGCTTTTAGTTAATTATTCATTATAGGTAATTGATTAATCATATCTTTTCTTAAATCAATAAAAATGTCTTGCAACATTCATGGGTCTTCTTTCATCTATTTTTGCATTCTAACATTTTGTTGCATCTTTAAAAAAAATTGAGTTCTAACAAATGTTCATCATTTGAATATTCCAAGTCAAACAATTCATGAGAATTTTGTAAAAGCTAGAATATTTTTCATTAAAAAATATTATTGTGACACATGGTGGTGCTGAAAATTATAAATTCAAAACATGCTACATATAAGTATTGGTGGGTTCAACATTTTTTATCAATGTATGTTAATTTATAACTTAATTGATGCCATGAGGCATACTTTAGGGGATTATTATAAAAGTGAAAGGAAAACATTGCATAAAAGGACATACACTGATTAAAAATAACTTAATCATGGCCATGAGCCATGAGTAGTGCTTGATCTACCACTAATAGATTCATCTAATGGACCATGAGATGCATGGTCATTGCAACACATAAATGCTTCATCATGCATCCCTAGAGCATAATTTTGACACCTATGGTTTCCTTCTATCACCCTAAGAAGGTCTATAGCACTAGAATAAAAGAGATGACCTTAGTCAAATATAAAATTTAAATTTCCTAGAAAGGTATGGATCAATATACATAGCAATGATTGTACACCATTGAGACATACAAGTTTCATCTACAAATGCAATGATAGTGCAGCACTAGGTGGAAAACTTAATTAACTAGTTATCAAAGATCCAATGGCCATATCCAATCACTAAAAAAAAAAATTTAAGGCACTACAATTTGTAAAGAGGTCATTTCCTTTATAGATTTCAAATCTCAAATGTGATATGGGTGGAAAAATAGTCATGGGTCAGGTAGCTTAGCCTATAAATAACCACGTACATGCCCATTTAAAAACAAGACGATGTTTATATAATTGAGTTTTTGAGCCTAATATATTGGCTATTTTTTACCTATCTTTTCTACTATATAGGGGATCCTCTATGTATGTTGGCTAGTTCTCACCTCTCTTTTCTACTATATAGGGAATCTTATATGTATTTTTTTAAAGAAGTATTCATGTAAAATTGTTATGATTACAAAACTTAATAAGAAATAAGTGTTTTCGTACAAATATGTTTTTTACATTTTTTATTCACTTATGTCTATGTTTCTTTTAATTGATTGTAACATCGTAATCTATTAAGTTCTTCTTTACTATTTTTGGTAAGTGTTATTCACCCATAGTACTACCTACAAAGCTTTCGATGTTCTCATTCTTGCATGATATATTGGCCCTTGAATTAACCAATAGTTTCTAGCATTCCTTGTAGGACATTAATAGTTTGAAAGAATTTTATTCTCCACTATACAACTCGAGACCAATTTTGATTAAACTTTTAATGTATCTTTGGGTATCAATTTTATTATTTTACTTGGTGTGTAATGTTCATTTAGATTTTAACTCTTACCTTGTCCTATTTATTTTTATAATTAGATTAAATTCAATATATTGAATTGATTATTATATGATCTAACTATAGGATGGTTTGACACCTTTCTAGATTGCACATCCTCATTGGTAATTGTATGTTGCTTCAACTATGGCCTTTATTATTGGATTTTCTGACATTCTTAGTGTGTAGGATATACCTATACAAATGTTTGACCAATTAATAAAAGTGGAGGAGAAGACTTGGATTCACTTGACCATCTCACCTTACCTAGTTCCACTTACCCTATGTTTCATGTGGTATGTTGGTTGTTTAACAAATCATATTTAGTCATAAATAGAAAAATGTTTATTGCTTCTATCTATTTTACGTCTAGTTCAAATCATTTATGATTTTAGATCCTTTTGTTGTAGTAAAACTCATAAACTCTTTGTGTTCTATGTGTATGTTTATTTTGAAAAATTATTTTCATTTACCTGTTTATCTACTTTCACAATTCTTGTTCTGATGTTTTTGTAATTTAAATTTATTCCTTAAATATGAAATCAATTTAATTCAATAGTCATCATGAAATGGCCCTTTACATTTTAATATGGAGTTATTCAAAATGTATTGTGAATTTAAAATATTGTTGGGGCCTTATGTCATAGCCAATTGATTAAATTGTGTTTGTTAACTAATTAAAAATTTAATTAAATTAATTATTATTATCTTGAAATATTAGTAATGTTAGTATCTCACAAAGTTATTGAAAATTATTTATTATCACAAAATCCTTTTTTGAAAATAAATATTTATGCAAATTAGAAAAAGGGAAAAAAGGGAAAAGGTAATGCTTTTATTCATTCACTTTTCTTTTGGTAAAAAATATCTTCCTCTTCTTCTTCTTTTGAACATTAAATTGAAACAAGTTGCTACACTTGGATTATAAATGTTCTTGGAAGAATATTTGTTTGCATCCTTGTCTGTCAAAGAAACAATTTTTGTATTAGTAACTTTCTCGAGAAGAAGTAATTTCCTTATTTTATTTTTTAATTTATCTACAACTCTTTCTTTTCCCACACCTACACTAAGTTTATGCATATGGATTCATTTTATTAGGATTAATTTGATTTAATTTATATTTCAAAGTTGCATTGTTTTAAATTTTCAAAAATGCAAAGAAAGAGGCAAGGTTATGTCAATTTTTTTCTAGAAATGAATAAGAGTAGGAAAGATTTACTTGAGTTGAAAACAATTGTTGTTGTGCATGTTATGACCATAAAGGTTGTGATATGGGAAAATGGATCTAGTTTCTAAATCACACATTTCTTGACATTAAATAATGAAGTTTTTCTTGACATTAGAGAGGAACCAAAATTGATTACACAAGACCACTTGGCTACTATCCGTAGTGGATGATCCAAAATGGTAGATCAGGTTTTTGGTCCTCTTTGTGTTTTTGTGTGGGTTTCATTATATTTATTAGTATTTAAACTAATTTTATTGTGTAAATGTAAACTAGGTCATTTATAAACCTACAACAAACTAACATGATTTTAAGAAAGTATAGGACTATATATAGAAATTGGCATTTAAAAAAATATTATATTCCTTTATTGTTTCTCCTTCCCTTTGTACTAGATCTCTCATTTTATCAAAACTTTTAGGTGGTACCTCTAGGGTGTCAAAATTAATGAGGAATTTCTACTTCACTTTATCCCAATCCTTATCATGATTTAGGTATTTTTTCCTATACCAATCTAGAGAATCTTTCCTTAGGGATCCTACAAAATCAAATATTTTCATGTCTAGTCTTGATCAATTCACTTTCTCTACCAAAGGCATTCTAAAATGAATATTTGTTCCATAACTTTAGTGTTATCTTTAACAAAGATTGGAATTTTGATCTGGGGTCCATTATCTTGTGTATTTATTATTTCTTAGTTGTGTAGTATGGTGTTTTTTCCTTTTCTCCTTTTTCTTACTTTTCAATGATGTGGAATTGTTCTCTCTACATGTGTCTCTTTTCAACTTGGTCTTAAAGAATTATTTCCCTAAAATCTATTCACAATTAGTTATAAATTACTCTTGTGGATTTGTGTTTTCTTCTTGTGATACTTCTTTAATTCAGATTCTTTTAGCTTTATACAACATGGGGGTGGGTCCTATTTTGAGGTGTGTGCCTCTTCAAAATAATGTTTTATCTTTGATGATGTATTTTTATTTGTAGATTAAATTTTATTTATTATCATTAACAAGTCTTTACCCAAGCTAAACATGACTTTATTTTCTTCTTATATCTCCTCTTACATTAACTTTCTTATACTCCTGTTAACTAATTATATTCCAAATAATCCTCATTAATAGATAGAATTTTCTCTAAGGTTCTTATAAATTGCATAAATTTCTCATCTAATTTCATTGTAATACTTGATAGGTTTTCTTTTATCAATGGTATTGTTGGAGCCTTACTGCCTGCACAACCCTCTACCAATGTCTTTCTTAATAGACCATAGTTTTATATGCTCTCTTTTATGTCTATCATAATTTCTCCTACATTTTCTATATGGGAGGTCATTTATTTATGATTTATTTATAATGATTTTTTAGTTATTTTTCCCTTCTTCTTTTCAACAACACCCAAATTGGCCTGCTCAATAAAACCCATATTGGCACACTCCTCTCTCTTTTCTCTACATTCTCGGTACTTTTGTGGTGTCTTTCCTATCTCTCAACATTCTATTTTTTTTATCCTCCTTGTTTTGTCATTCCATTTTTTTTTTCTTGTCAACTTAATCTCCTTTGTAATTTCTCTATGTTTCTTGTTACCTCATGTTTCCATGGGTGTTATGATATGGTATTATATTACTTATTTATTTCATCCCATGGTAGTTATTTTTTATCCGCACTTATTGGTCACATCTTTACATGGAATCCTTTTGGAGATACCCCCTTTCCATTTTTCATCCCCTAAATTCCTAATCTTGTCTCATGAGACTGACACCAAGGAGATTATGCTATAAAATTTATAATAAATTTTTCATCTTTCTTCCTAATGTCCTTGTCTAGATCAAAATTTTAATTTTAATTTTTGGTTTCCTTTATATTGCCTAACTAGGGTATTGAAAATGGAACTAATGTTAGCAAGAAAGTGGGGTATCATAGACCAGAGTTTTATACCATAAGTATTCTCTATGTGTTGTATTTACACCCTAGACTCAAAATTATACAAGATAATGGGATAAAACATAAATAGAAGTTAATAAAAAATCCATAGCACAATATACCACTTGTTGATAGCATATTGCTATTTTTTATGTTACATTCTCATCGTTTCTTTTGTTATCTTTCTACATCATATAGTCATCTTACCATTTATACATATTTATTTATATAGTCTATATCTATATCTATTCTTCTATTATTTGATCTCTCTTATATCTCCTACTAATACTACTATAGTGTATTCTATGTTAGACATATATTCTCCTATTGGGACATTTCCCTAACAAACTACATCTCTTATTTTAGGTTTCTTATCGATCTTGAGCTCCACAACCATCTGTGATGGTTTGTGATAGGATTTGGTATATTGTACCTTTCTTTTGAGTCCCCGCTTTGTTTTTTACCCTACCAACACTTCTTATCTATCTATCTATATCTCTATCACTCTATCTCACCATTTGTATATCCCTATCTCTACCTCTCCCTCTTCCTATCTATTTTTCTATTTATTCCTACCTCTCTATCTCTCTCTCTCTCTATTTATATCTTCATATACCTCTCTCTATCCCCCTATCTATTTCTCTCACTCTCCCTCTATCTTACTCTCTCCCTTTATATCTCTAGATATATTTCCATATCTCCCTCTCTTTATAAATATATTTATCTCTTCTATCTCCACTCTCTCTATATATCCCTCTTTATCCCTCTTTATCCCTCTCCCTCTCTCCCTCTATTTTTATCTCCATATCTATCTTCATCTATATATTCCTCTCTATCTCTCTCCCTATTTGATGTAGGAGCATCCTTGGTTCTTGGAAATCTTCCAACCAAAAAAAATTATTTTTATTTTTAGGTCTTTGTTCTTGTTAGGTTCTTGCTCAATTCATATTGGTGGATTCATCATATTTACTCATCAGACCTTGTGGATCTACATTTTCATTTTGGACATGTTCATTTTCCTTTTTCCAAGATTTGAGCGCAATTGGATCTTTTTTTCAGAAAGTTACCGCTTTCAGATTTTGGTGACAGTTTCTTGAACCGACACCAAAATCATTTCCAAACCTAATAGTTAGTTCGATCTCATGGATCTTTCATGTAACTTGTAGATCTTGACGGTGTGATTCGAATTGTTCCATGGAGTTCCCCCAACCTTAATTATAGGTCCACACTTCATCCTATGCATTCACTAAGGTGTAATTCAGATTTGAGGCTGGCCTATTCATGTGCCTGTTACATTTTCTTTCATTGGAGATTGTAACAATCTTTGGCTAACATGAATGATTCTAGATCTCTGGATGTGATATAAATCATTGTAATAGATCATTAGAAAGGGGATAGTTGATGAGATTAGAGAAAGATAGGTTTTGATATGTAAAATTTTGCTTGCATATAGGAGCATATTGGAATGTTGTATTTCTGAACATGTTGTATCAGTCCTATGAATCAGTAAGCTCAGATGGGTGAAGCCACAATAGTGGTTTACAATTCAAGTGAGGAAGGAAAACTCATGAAAAATGACCCCAAAGCAAAAAGGTGGTTTTGGGGGTTCTATGAACCTACTGGTTCGACCGAACACATTAGGGGTTTCTTGAACTAGTGTTCGAGCAAACCCCTTTAAATTTTGGCTGCCAAAAAAAAAAAAATGCATAGCAAAGGTGGTTCGAGTGAACCCCCTTGAAGAGGTTCGCTTGAACCATGGTTCGGCCAAACCCTGGTTTGAGTGAACCTCTAGGGGTTCGCTTGAACCCCTAGGGGTTCATTCGAACCCCCCTTGCCCTCATCCCCTCACGAGACACAAAAAAGTCTATTTTTATGCTCAAAGCTAGAGTTGAGGATGAAAATGGAGAAGTCTTCAGAAACCCTTCTGGAATTAGATAGTCCTCAGAACGAGCTATCCAACAAATATAATTTTTGTATGTTTTGATTTTACTATGTATTTGTTTTTTTAGTTTTATTAAACATAGGTTCTTCACTGAGAATGGTCTTTGTTCTGCACATTTGGAAAAATAGTAGATTATCAAAAATTGAAAATATGAGTGCACAGTCTATTAAGTCAGCAATTAACAAAAAATAAAATTGAATTTCAATATATATACAAAAATTTATGCATTATACAGTCAAGCTATATACGAATTATGGTGGTTTTGACTTGAGAAACTTGATTAAAAGAAAAATATTCAATTATCTGATTATTGCATCACTTTTTTAAAATGTTGTTTTGAAAAAACTAGTTTTGTAAGGAGATGGAAAAAGTACAATCTAATTCCAAAAATTTTGAAAAAATATTTTTAGAATCTAAAGACAAAATGTGACGAGACTCTAGTTTGCATCATCTTCAAATTCCTCACGGTTTAGCCTCTATAGGTTCCCAAATGTGAAGATTTAGTTAAAAATAATAATTTTAGTGTCCAGTTTGGCCAAAAATTGTAAACCACTATTGTGGGATCACCCAAATGTTTCCAGTTGATTGTAACTGAGATCTCTGTTAATGAGCATGTTTTAATCTATATTTTCCTCCATATTTTGTGTTGCTTCTATTGTGTTACTCTAGATGCACGGTCCAGATTGTTCTCTTTGAGGACCCTCCTACCGTGGTTGCACCAAATTGGTATCAGAGCGAGATTTCATCTATGAGAAGTCGTCAGAATTTGCGTTTTCCTCTTGAATATTTGTTGTGGGGTGGTGGACTGAGGATCCAATCTATAGTTATAGAGGACTTGTGTAAATATTATGGGAAGAAGAAATGTTAGAGGAAATGGAGCATGTGGAAATGCAGACCCAACTTTAATGGAGATGTTGAGAGGAATTGCTGCCAGATTAGATGCAATTGAAATGACCCAAAGGAGAGGTTGACCAGTTAATGATGTGAGTGATGAAGAGGTAGAAGTACAGGAAGAAAGAGGAAGAGAAGATCAACCTGGCATGGATCAGGGAGAAGAGAGGTCCATAAGAGCCCTAACTAGAGTGAATACTAAACCACATTTCAATCCACTAGATTATAATGGTAAGTTGGATTCAGAAGAATTGCTTGATTGGATAATAGAGATGGAGAAGTATTTTTATTTTGAAGGTACCACTAAAGATAAGAAGGTGAAATTTTCTTGTACAAAGTTGAAAGGACATGCATCCCTTCAGTGGGAACATTTGTAGAAAGATAGACAAAGAAGAGGAAAAGAAAAGATAAAATCATGGGATCGGATGGTGAATAAGTTGAAAACAAAGTTTATGCATGCAAACTACCAGATCAATTTGTTCTAGAAGTTGCATAATTTGAAGTAGAAGGATTTAAGTGTGATAAAGTATACTGAGGATTTCTACAAGTTGAACATTAGATCTAGATATTCGAAGGATGAGATTGAACAAGTAGCCAGATATGTGAATGGCTTGAGGTCGCCCATACAGGATGAAATCAGTTTGATCAAGTTGTAGAGTGTTGAAGAGGCATACCAATGTTCCCTAAAAGCAAAAGAAAAATTGAATAAAAGACATGAGCAAAGACAAAGAGGAAGAGGTGGAAGATTTCGAAAAGGAAAAATTTTTACTAGAGAAGGAAGAGGAAATTTTGTAGATCAGAATAAGGATAAGGAAGTCAATAAGAATAATGATTTGTACCATAGAGGTGTTGAAAATTCTTACCGAAGAGGAGGATATGCTGGTTACCTAAATGAGGGTTATATAAGAGATGATAAGGAGAAAAGAGTATTCAAGGGAACTTTCTTTAAGTGTGGTGGAGGACATAGAGCATTTGAATGTAACCAAGGAGAGACAAGCGGAAAGACAGAGAACAATAGAAGGATAGTCTTTGTTGAGGAAGATCATGTCAGATCATCTAACAAATTAGAAGATGGAGAAGTGTTGGTGAATAGAAGATTATTGTGTCAAAATGAGTTGGTGAAGGAGCCATTGTAGAGAAAGAATTTTTTTTGAACCAAATGCAAGGTAGCTGGTAAATGTTGCAAGGTGATTGTTGATAGTGGAAGCTCTGAGAACCTAGTTTCTGAAGAAATGGTGACCAAATTGAAGTTGGAAAAATTGAAACACCTGAAGCCCTATGAGATAGCATGGATTCAAGATGAGCATAAGATACTGTAAGTGAAAAATGTTTGGTGAAATTGAAGATAGGAAGTTATCATGGTGAAGTTTTCTGTGATATCATGCCTATGGATGTATGCCATGTTTTGTTGGCAAGACCTTGGCAGTATGTTAGACATACTATTATGATGGAAAGAAGAATACATATACTGTTGTTGCTAATGGGATGAAGCAAACTTTGTTTCCATTAGAAGATGTTCTAAAGTTGAGGTTTGTATGAGTGCTAGAGTTTGTTTGGTTGATGGAAGTAGATTTCTAGATGGATTGAGACATGAGAACATGTGTTATGCCTTGGTTCCCAAGAAGGTTGAAGACTTGGAGCATGTAGAAGAACAACCAGAAGAGATAAAGGAGTTGTTGACAAAATATGAGATCATTTTAGATAATGTACCTAATGGATTACCACTTGTGAGGAGTATTATTCATTGCATGGATCTGATTCATGGAGCTAGTTTTCCTAATAAAATAGCACACCAGATGACACCTGTAGAGATTGAAGAGTTGAATAGACAAGTGCAAGATTTGTTGAGGAAGGGTTTGATTAGAGAAATCTTAAGTCCTTGTGTAGTACATGTTGTGTTAGCACCTAAGAAGGATGGAGAATGGAGGATATGTACAGATTCTAAAGCAACAAAATCGTGTTGAAGTATAGATTTCATTTGCCTTAGATGGATGAAATTATGGATTGTTTGAGTGGAGCTAGATACTTTACAAAGATAGATTTGAAGAGTGGATATCATCAGATCAGAATCAAAGAAGGGGAGTGGAAGATAGCATTCAAGACAAATGAAGGATTGTATGAGTGATTGGTGATGCCTTTTGGACTAACAAATGCACCGAGTACTTTTATGAGGTTGATGAATGAGGTATTGAAGAAGTTCTTGGGTAAGTTTGTGATTGTTTACTTGGATGACATCTTGATTTTTCAGTAAAAATAGAGAAGAAAATTTGTTGCATATAAGGAAAGTTTT